>CM032382.1:5776426-5860820 GCA_019023105.1 Diglossa brunneiventris | reverse complement strand
GAGCTTGTTTTGCTGATACATCAAAGCTGGACCTGAACATACACAGGGGAACCTGGTGTGAAATGCATCATTCTTCAGATCCATGTTTAAGATTAAATCACTGGAGAGTTTTTGTTATTCTGCCCAGTTACAGTTCAGAGGCTGGCTGGAGTTATTAGGAGTGCTTCCTTATAACCTGGGTTTCACATTTCCCTATTTGTGTTGTTTTTCTGGATATATCTCCTGTCAGAGTGATCTGTGCTGTTAAAAAAGTATTGACTTTGTCTGAGCTGGCCCATGGTTTTATTGGCTTAGCTGAAATCAGAGAACCATGAGATTATTTGGGTTGGAATGGAACTTAAAGCCCATCCAGTCCCACCCCCTGCCATGGCAGGGACACCTTCCACTATCCCAGGGTGCTCCTAGCCTTGTCCAACTCAGCCTTGGACAATTCCAGGGATTCAGGGGCAGCCATAGCTTTCTGGTCACCTCGTACCAGGGCATGCCCATGCTTACAGGGAACAATTTCTTCCTGATATCCAAAAAGAATTTACTCTCCTTCACCTTACAGCCAAAGGAGCTTCTCTGCATTTGGCTAAGATCACTTTCTCATGTAAATTTATTCATGTAATTAACCCTGTGGCAAATTCTTTGGGAACACATGGAATATTGAAGGCATCTTTTAGGACATTTCCCTGTAGAATCATGGCAAAAATTTAGTGAGGACCACTGCTTCTTCTTGAAAAACATTTGGTGTTCTTCAGGTAGGAAGAGCCCCAGTGATCTGTTGGGCTGTTACCTTTCTATTTGTTCCACAGGGTTTTAACAGGTACCTGTATTTCAATAAGAGCACCAGTAATTTCTAAGTATGATTTATTTCATTTTCATGACGTGAAAAGGACCGGGCTATAGTCATACTCATATTACATAAAAAAATTACAGTAGTTTTAGGCCTTCATGGTCTAAATGTGGTTTTGGAGTGTAGATGGTGATCATTACATTTCATTACATGGAGAGCCAGCCTGAGGAATAAAAGGCAGTCTGAAACACTTTATGAAAAAGCCTCTGCCTTACAAAACCCCATGCATCACATTAATATGGTGACTGGGCAAATACACAGCAATATGTGTGCTTTTTGGAGTCCTTATTTAATGACTCTGGTGACTTCCTTCTCAGACAGAATATGCCTTAATGATGAAGCTGAAATCTGTTCTCAGTTACCAGAATATCTCCAGATTTAACATGTGTGAGAGAGACTAGCTTGGAATCAATCTTTTTCAGGCAATTTCCATAATTTCTCCTGTGGATTTGCAGCCGTATCATCAAACATGTAATTGAAAACACTCTAGAGATGGGATAAGGGAAGTGGATTTTAATATGGATCTGTAGTCATTTAGCCATCTTCTGAAGACTAGCAGACAGAAGTTTGGAAATGCCCAAATTTGTTTACTGAATTACATATTTGTCTCATTGCTTTCTGTTGTTTCCTCTGTTGTACAATGCCTTTTCCCCCCAAGTATCTCAAAACTTCCAGATGTTGAGTGGTAGGAAAGTCTCTCTTCATATCCCCTTCTTGCAGAATTTTCACTTAGCAGAAATGACCCATGCAGACACTAAATAGACAAATGACACAAGAGTTCAAAAGCTCCAAAGGTGTTTCACTTTGACAAAGGTGTTTTTGCCTGTCAGTGGAAAAAAAAAAAAAAAGATTCAATATTTTAAAATATGTTTAACTTCATTGGAGAAGAAAATGTTGCATTTTAACTTTTGCTTCCGGACTGGGGTCTCCTGGTGAAATGTGTCTGGAATGGTATAAAAACCTACATCTTCTCAAGGAATAGGAAGATAGGAAAAAAGAGGAGTAGATGATAACTTTTCACAAATTCTCTCAATGTCTGTGCTGGGATACAGGCTTTTCAGTTTACCCATGAATTGTATGAAAAAGGAACAATAAAAGACATAATTAAGTTTGCTGTTATGCAGTTGATTCTAGGCAGCTAAATTTATACCTACTTGCAAAGATTTTTGGAAATATTTTTCAAGATTGGCTACTAGGAAACCTGATCATATTAATCCTATAGGAAAATCCCTCACTATACTTACACTAAAGACAAACTATACATGTAGTTATTAATCAGGAAAAAAAGCATTGGCAATTTTTTGGGTGGCTCCCCAAAAATTGGACAGGTTGCTGCAGGATGTTGTTGAAGACAGATGTAGAAATGAATTCTCTAAGGGCTGAGATATATTAATGGGAAATATATAATTTAAAGGCTGCTTAAGACTATTGCACCTAGGCAGCCATTACCTCAGTCCCTAAAATGCTGATTACAGGAGACCACAGAGGACTAGCCAGAAAAAAAGAGTTCAGAGTTTTCCCTTATTAATTTTCATCCATTCTATATATTTTCCTTCATGTTTCTTATATGTGCATGCCCCTGAGATGTGTACAGCCCACCATCCTGACAAAATCTTCTCCAAAGGGGAAAACAGACATTTTCTGCTTTTGTGGGTGCTCTCTGGCACATTTTTTTGTCACATGTTCCCAGGCTGCAGTGTCCCTGCCAAGCAGTTGCAGCCACAGCTGGAACAGGTCTAGCAGGGTTGTGCAATCTGATAATTTCCATTTTGGGGCCGCCTCAGGAAATGTGACCCAAAGTGGAAGTCTGTCAAGTTTCAAACCCACTCGAATGGGAATCATCACTAAATGGGCAAATTCTGCAGTGACTTTGAAAGCTGTCCGAGATAATACACAAATATCTGGCTTTGTCTTCCTTTCCAGCTGAGTTATACAGTGGCAAACTGGGGAAACAGAAGTTGGTGCAAATTCAGGCCCTTCTGACTTTGGCTGGTTTCTTCTTTTTTTCTGTTGCTGGTGAACAAGAAAATTCTGGATTGACTCACTTTGTAAACACTGCATCCTCTGAGCTACTTTGATGGCTTTGGTTTGCTGTATGTTTGAAACTGACCTGGATTGTCTGTGGTGCATAAATGTGAACAAAATGGAAACCCTCGCCACCTGAAAATTATTGATAAATTTAACCACCATGATGCTGAATTCCTTAGTGTGGAAACAATATTTCTTCAGTTATGGGTAATCAAGCTTTTTTTCCTTTTTTTTTTTGTGCCAAACATAATATATTAGAGGATGACTGTTACTTAGAAGTAACACATTATTTTTCAAAAATTCAATCAGTGTCACAAAAGCAGTTTTGGTTTTTTTCTCCCATCTTACACTTTGTGAGGGGAAAGGGAGGGAGGGAGAAAGGCAGGAAGGAAGGCAGGAAGGAAGGAAGGAAGGAAGGAAGTGGTGGAAGGAAGGAAGTGGCTGAAGGAAGGAAGTGGTGGAAGGAAGGAAGTGGCGGAAGTGGCGGAAGTGGCGGAAGGAAGGAAGTGGCGGAAGTGGGCGGAAGGAAGTGGCGGAAGGAAGTGGCGGAAGGAAGTGGCGGAAGGAAGTGGCGGAAGTGGCGGAAGGAAGTGGCGGGGCGGAGGAGTGGCGGAAGGAAGTGGCGGAAGGGAAGGAAGGAAGTGGCGGAAGAAGTGGCGGAAGGAAGTGGCGGAGGAAGTGGCGGAAGGAAGTGGCGGAAGGAAGTGGCGGAGGAAGGAAGGAAGGAAGGAAGGAAGGAAGGAAGGAAGGAAGGAAGTGGCGGAAGGAAGTGGCGGAAGGAAGTGGCGGAAGGAAGGAAGGAAGTGGCGGAAGGAAGAAGGAAGTGGCGGAAGGAAGGAAGGAAGGAAGGAAGGAGGAAGGAAGGAAGCGGAAGGAAGGAAGAAGGAAGAAGGAAGGAAGGAAGGAAGGAAGGAAGGAAGGAAGGAAGGAAGGAAGGAAGGAAGGAAGGAAGGAAGTGGCGGAAGGAAGTGGCGGAAGGAAGTGGCGGAAGGAAGTGGCGGAAGGAAGGAAGTGGCGGAAGGAAGGAAGGAAGTGGCGGAAGGAAGGAAGGAAGGAAGGAAGGAAGGAAGGAAGGAAGGAAAGGAAGGAAGGAAGGAAGGAAGGAAGGAAGGAAGGAAGGAAGGAAGGAAGGAAGGAAGGAAAAGAAGGAAAAGAAGGAAAAGAAGGAAAAGAAGGAAAAAGATAGGCTTTGCATCCCGTGCAGTGCTGTGCTGCAAGGCCTCAGCAATGAGCCTGGGGAGAGCTTTGGGGCTCTTGGGGAGATTATGACTCATCCTCACTGCTTCTGCATCTTGTTCTTCTTTTTCTTGATCTGCTTTTTCTTGTTTTTCTTGTCATTCTTATTCTTCATTTTCTTCTTCTTCTTCTTGTTCTTGGTTTTGTTCTTATTTTTCCTGCTCCTCTTCTTTTTCTTGTTCTTCATCTGATTATACTTGTTCTTCTTGCTCTTCTTCCACTTTTTTTCTACTTTTTGTTCTTTTTATACTTCTTCTTCTCCTTCATTTTTTGTTCTTACTTTTCCCATTCTTCATTTTCTTGTTGTTCTTCTTGTTATACATCTTCTTCTTCTCCATCCTGTTACACTTCTTGTTCTTCTTGCTCTTCTTTTACACATTTTGTTCTTGTTCTTGTTATACTTCTTCTTCTTTCAATTCTTATTCCCAATCTAGTTTCTTTGTCTTATTCTTTTCCATATTTCTACTCTTAGTCTGATTATTTTCACACTCTTTTTCTTACCCTTATTCTTATTTCTATCACTATTATTATTATTATTCCTGTTCACATGTGGAGGGATAGAATGTAAGAAAATAGTGCAGAAGGTAGTCTCACACCTGAGGAGTTGCAGCTGTACTAATTACCAAAGATTAGGAACAGGCCTGCCTGTAATAGGCCACGGGTGTATCCAATAAGAAGACGAGTGCTACAAAAGGGTTAGCTGGTTGAGATGTGAGATGAAGTTTGTTGGCTGTGCTGTGAAGGAGTTTAGTGCTGTGAGGAGTTGCCCATGAGAAAGCACCAACAAGGAAGAAGGCATGGAACTTTTGCAATGACAACATTCACATGCCCATTCTTATCCTCATTCTTTTGTAGTACTACTACTTTTTCATCTGCTTCATCTTCTTCTTGCTTTTTTTTTTCCTACTCTTATACTTTTTATGGTTTTTGGGGGAGTTTCGTGCTTTTTTTTGGTGTGGGTTTTTTACTACTGCTACTACTACCAATTCTATTTCTTTGCTGCTACTGCTTCTTAAACCTAAATTTCTTTGGTTTTGTAGGATTTGGGTGTGTCACAGTCCAGCACTGTGAGGTTGTGTACTGGGAGCAACATCTCCTGTGTGCGCCTGATCCTCATGGACAAAATGCCAAAGGACCAGCATGGAATCCTTTCTGGAGGAGATGAAATGGCCTTGGATCCCAGTAGGGGAGAAGCAGATTCAGTATCAGAAACAATTATTCCCTGGCAGGGCGGTCAGGCCTGGGAAGAAGTTCCCGCAGGGAGGAGCTGCAGTCAGTGTCCCTGGAAGGGGCAGGAGCCGTGTGGATGTGGCCCCTGGGGAAGGGCTCAGGGCTGACGATGGCGGTGCCAGGCCGGCAGTGGGAGCGATGCCTTTGAAGGCGCCTCGGCAGCCGGATGAGGGGCTGGGACGCGGCGCCGAGCCCCCGGCACAAGCGTCCCCCAGGCCCGGGGCTCTGGGCCGCCCCACGGGTGCCCTTTGCCCTCGGGGAGCCGCCCCGGGGGTGCCGGGCAGCAGCCGGGGCCGGCCGGGCCGCAGGGACACGCGCGGGCCGAGGCGGCCCGTGCGGCTCCCTCAGGGCGCCGGGCAGGCCGCGGGCCGCCGCCATCTGCGGGCGCGGTCTGCTGGCAGCGGGCGCTAACGCTGGGCCGTGCCGCCAGGCAGGGGCAGCGGAACAGCCCCCGCAGCGCCCGCAGCGCCCGCCTGAAGAGCCGGCGGCGTCTCCTGCGGGGCGCCCCCTGCCCGGGGCACGGCTCCGCTGCCTGGCGCTGCACCCGAGCCTCCGGTGGGACAGGGAGCCCATCTCGGGCTAACGCTGCCAGTCTTTGCTGCTTGGCCTCCTCATCTCCCTCATTCTGCTCCAGGACGCCGATTTCATCCCAGTCATCGTCCTCCCGCAGCCAGGCCTTGAGCCACGGCCTCAGGGCACCGCTGTATTCCCAGCTGTGCAGGGCCAGCTCTTGGTCGCTGTCATCTTCCCTGCTGGACTGCTCCGAGGGTCTTCTCTGCCTTTGCCTTTGGGCACCTCCTGGCAAATGCACTCTTCCCCGTCCCACTGCTCTTCGCAACTGCCGCCCTCTCTGGGGGACAGCTCTTGTGGGCTCTGTTCTTCCCAGTCCAACAGTCTGGGGGAGCTCAGCGAATCTCCTCCAAATGTGATAAATAGGGCCAGGAGACCAGCTCCTTTAAAAAGCCCTTTATTAAAGACAGTTCTGGGTGGGGAACCCAAGGGGTCGCGCACACCACCGCTGCTCCCACACAACAACGCTGAGGAGAAGGAGTGCAGCTTTGTCTCGGCAGAGCTGGGGCTTCCGTCCTCACGAGAGTCCTTAGGAAGGCAACGTTGGCTCGTTGCTTAGGGGGATCCTCCAAGCTGGGTACTATAAAAGTTATGGCGACAGGACGGAATCCGGCGCTGGTCAAGGGTGGGGAGCAGGGAAAGTGGTTCCCAATGGGAATGGATACAAATCCGGGGTGAGACGGACAGGGGTACAAATACAGAGTATGACGGAGAGCGATACAAATACAAGGTAAAATAGTAACACTTAACAGCGGCAACTAAAGGCAAGTCCCGGAATTCTAACATTCAATGTTTAACAACAGACCAACACTTCAAATTAAGATCCTATCAACTTCATTAACATCAACTACAAATTACTACTCTGAAAAAGAGCTCTCATCTCCAGGATTTCATTCCTCACACGAACAGCCCCTGATCTGTGCCTTCTTCTCCTTCAGAAACCTCTGGTTGGCTCCTGGCTTCTTCCTGGGGCAGCTCTTGCTTGACATAAGCATTCCACTCAGAGAATCCCCATGGTCTTGTGCCTTCTCCTGGGGACAGCAGCCCCTCAGGAGATTCCTCCCAGTCTGAGCATTCTTGGCAGGGGTCCTGGTCTCCCTGGGACAGCTCTTGCTCCCTGCCCTCCTCCCAGTCACAGACTGCTGGGCAGGGCTCTTCCTCCCTGCCTTCTTCCCAGTCTGAGAAGTCCCAGTAGCTCCCACATTCCTCCTGGCACAGCTCTGGCTCAAGGCCCTCATCCCAATCCAAGGGCTCTAGGAGGCCAAAGGCATCTCCTGGGGACAGCTGTGGCTCAGCACAGTCTTCCCCTGGAGTTCCCTGCTGCCCTTCGTTCCCTTCCCCTGAGCCCATCTCGGTCTCCTCCTGCCCCCCACTCAGGGCCTGGGCTCTCTCAGGGCTGGGCGAGGGCCTGGGGGGCTGCGAGTTGGGCTGTGCCTCGTCCTTGTCCATGGCTGCCGTGCTGTGGCACAGACAGGGCCGGGACACGGTGGCACAGCCGCTCTGATGGCACCGGCCAGCCCAGGCCCCGCAGTGTCCCTTATATACCCCCAGCCAGGGGGGCTCTGCCATGTCACAAAGGGCTTTGGGCACCACAGTGTCCCGCAGTGTCACCCAGGGCTGTGACACAAGGTGCCTGTGTCACAAAGGGCTTTGGGCACCACAGTGTCCCGCAGTGTCACCCAGGGCTGTGACACAGGGTGCCTGTGTCACAAAGGGCTTTGGGCACCACAGTGTCCCGCAGTGTCACCCAGGGCTGTGACACAAGGTGCCTGTGTCACAAAGGGCTTTGGGCACCACCATGTCCCGCAGTGTCACCCAGGGCTGTGACACAAGGTGCCTGTGTCACAAAGGGCTTTGGGCACCACCATGTCCCACAGTGCCACCCAGGGCTGTGACACAAGGTGCCTGTGTCACAAAGGGCTTTGGGCACCACAGTGTCCCGCAGTGTCACCCAGGGCTGTGACACAAGGTGCCTGTGTCACAAAGGGCTTTGGACACCACCGTGTCCTGAGGTGTCACCCAGGGCTGTGACACAAGGTGCCTGTGTCACAAAGGCCACCCCAGCACCCCTTGAGCAGCCCCTGGTTGTGAGGCGCTGATGGAAATGGTCAGTGAGGGCTGTGCCCGAGGGAAGGGGCAAAGGAGACCTTGTGTCAAAGGCAGTGCTGTGGGTTTGATTGAAATGGGCATGGCAGAGACAAGGGGAGAGAGAGTGGGAGAAAGAGTGAGAAAGGGAGAAGGAGAAGGGGAGAGGAAGGAAGAAAAGGGAGGGATGGAGGGAGGGGAGAAAGGGAAGGAAGAAGGATAGGAAAGGAGTGGTGGAAGAAAGGAAGGAAGGATTACGATTCTACCAAGACAACTGTTGTTATTAATGGCAGTTTTGTTGAAGCTATTGTTCACCTTTGAAATAGAAATAGTTAAACAAAATGCAGATGGTTCAGTCCCCACACCCTCGTTTGGTTCCAACTGCCCCTCAGAGAATTGCAAATGAATCCTGTTTATACAGGATTTTTCCTCCTGCAAAGGAGCAGCACCAGCAGAGTCCTGACAACCTTTCCCAGCCCTGCCTCCCACAGGGCTCCTCCAAGAGCAGTTTTGGGTGATTTGGGGGCCTGTGACTGGAAAAAGACAGAGTTACAAGGCAGTGGGGCTGCCTCTAATTTCACATTGCCCTGTTGAGCCCTTTGTTAACAGAAATCCAGCTTTGTGTGTGTTCACCTGTGAGAGCCTCCTCTGTTGTTGAATAACTTGGCAGCATAGTTAAATCCTGTGGTGGGTCCCTTTTAGTAGACTGATTCAGGACGAGAAAATGTCGCTGAATAAACTCTACAAATGTTCCTCACCTTGGAGGAGACAAAAATGGTGCCTTGGGTTTTACTCAGGTCTTAGACGAGGAAATATTCTATGAACATTCTTGAGGAGAACCTCAGGAACAGGACATGTAGTCATCCCTGCAGCAGTGGCAGCAGAGCCCTGGAGGGTGGGTTAAATGCCAGCCAGCAGGGTGTGTGTGCAGGCACATGGATCCAGTTTTCCTGCCCTCGGTGGAATTACAGGATTGTTACCAGAGACAGCTGCCGGGGAGAGGCTGGAAAGCACTGGTTCCTCCCCTGTGCTACCTTTGTAGCCCACCAACACAATGTGTTCCACAAGCAATGTGTTTTCCATGGGGGGAAAGCCAGGAAAGTTCCCAGATGGAGTGCTTCATTGAGGTAGAGTTTATCTTTACAACAGTTCTACATAATGGACTCTTTTTTGGGGTAGTAATTTCTTAACAAAGTCTAATAGAAGCTTTGGGTTCACTGTGTAGCTGTAGATCTTTCAGGTAAGATGAAATGCAGTCTTTTTTTTTATGGGGACTGTGCTCTGAAATTATTTCCCATTAGTGTATGTGAGAGCAAGCTCTAGCTTTGGTTTGCATCCAACAGCTTGTGAAGATACAGCTGCTTTTGGTCACTTTTATGAGCGAAAATCTAAATAATGTTTTACATCTATTAGACTAAATAGAAAAGAAATTTAGAAGCAGTTCAGTGATGCCAAAAAATAGAAGGACATCTGCAGGAATGTAAATTATATGCAGAGATGCTGTGCTTGTAAGAATAAGTGAGAGCAGCTGTGAAAGGACTGGGAAACTGGTGCTGGCCTTGGTGTGAAGGCTTAGTCCAGGTTTCCCTAGGTGTGACTGAACCACATCTCAGCAGTGGTGACACAGAGCTCTGTGGTCCCACTGGAGGGTCCTGGTGGCACCGTCAGGTTTGCAGGGCTTTGGGGCTCAGGGACAGCACTGTGCAGAAATGGCTGTCCCCTTCTGGGGCTCCAGCTGCTGTCCTTAAACCCATCTCACAGCCATGTGTGTAGAAAATGCCTTCTGATCCATGTAGGAACCTTGAGCAGTTCTGTCTTTGGCACCTGGAGTCCCCAGCTGGCAGCATCGCCCAGATTTCCTGGTGGGAGCAGTGAAGAGAGGGCTTGTGCCCAGGGGTGAGAACTTGTTGTGCCGGCTGTGCCCACCAGCTGTTGATGCTGCACAAGCAGGTTGTGCTGTGGTTTGGCCTCTCCTCCTCCTGATCCCTTATCTCCTCATCCCTTATCTCCTGCTCCTTATCCCTGGGACATGCGGAGGAGCTGGAGGTGAGGTGGTGCTGGATATGGCAGGAGCTCGTGACTGAGTCTTGCTTGTGTCAGGTAGACCCTTGAGTTTCCATCCTGAAAGTGAAATTCATTACAATTGTTACAGTAACTTCTCAGGCAACAAATGTGAAATAAAGTACTCTAAAACCTTCCTCTGTCTGTCTCTTCTGTGACAACCAGAGCTTTTTCTGGGAGGTGCTGTGTGATTTTTAACTGACTTATCCAGTTTTTAGCCTCTTGTACAATTATTTAGGAAGGAGGGGAATGTGTATGCTCACTTATTAAATAACAGTTCATTGGATGAAACCTTTTTTATTTTAATGGACAAAAAAAAAATCCTATTTGAAGACCGCAAGTCAAACACAAGTGTTGCTTCAGCCAAAAGTCTGTCTTGACTGCCTTGCCTATGGCAAACTATGAAGTATAAAATACTTTACAAGGAACTGAGACTTCCCAGAGGATGGTATGAGAGGAGCCCTGTTTTCCAGTCTCATTGCTGCATGTTTGATCTTCCTTACACTTTTGCTGCTGCAAAATCGTCTTAACTCCCCTGTTAGCGGGGGACCTGGAGAACAGTGGCTCTGGCAGAAAGGGTCAGAATGTCCATCTCCGACTGAAATGATCACTCAATTAATTTCATTGTTTAGGACACTTTTATTGCTGGTGCTGATTAACCATCGATTCTTGGGCGGGAATGGGCAGAGAGCTCGCTGCTCATTTAATTTAACATTACCACATCAGTTGAACGAGCTCTAGCACTGCAGCAGCTCCATACCCCCTGCATGAAGGAATGCCAGATCTAAGGATCTATTTCCTCCTTTTTAGGCACATGTGCTATTCCCAGTAACCTAATTATATGGCTTTCTTCACACTTTATCCATAAAATACTACTAACACATCAAAAACAAGTGAATCCTTACATCCTGCCGTTTTATAGCTCATAAAGCCAACTTCACCCATTTTACCCAAAGGAGTGTGCAGCCAAAAACAGGAGAAAGCCAGTGGAAAAAAAGAAATGTGTGCGTGTATGTGTGTGGCTGGCTCTGTATATGAATTATGACTATTCAAAGGGGAAAAAAAAAGAAAATTGAATGATTGCCAAAAAGCCAAGTGTGTAAAGGGACAGCTGGAGTTTTATGCTGGAGTTTACAATGCATTACTGTTCAATAAATAAAAGAAGTCCTTTACGACAGCAGCTCATGTTTTGCATGAGACATAAGCTACCTCTGAATACAGAGCACCTTCCTCAAAGGAAATGCCACTCCATTCTGAATTCTCTTTTACAGGAACAGTAGGTGACCTAGCTGGAGATGTGTGGAAAATATCTGATTCCAATGTTTATAATGGTTTGGATGTGGACCTACCCGTGGCACCCATCTTTCCCCTCCCATCACACGGCTCATGTCTCAGCCTTTTTCTCCTTTCAAGGGTAACAGGCTTTAAAACCCAGGCCAAAGTCCTCAGGTTTGGCAGGAGGGAAGAGCAGATTGGGTGCTCACAATGAGGGAGGAGAGAGAAAGGAAGAAAAGATGGGAGGAAAGCTGAATCTTTGTCCACAAGGAAAGCTGGCACTGGTTGTGTCCAAATTGTCTGAGAGCTTTGAATTTTCAGAGAAAGATTCCTCCCTAAGCAGCTTTTCTCTGTAAAGGCCCATCAAGCTCTAAAGCTTATAAGTTATTCTCCCCTTGTGATATTAAAAGTATTCATTACTTTCTTGTATTATTCATGACACTTAATTTTCTTCCAACTGTTTCATGAGTCCTTGAGCAATCTGATTATAAGTAAGGCTCAGCTTTGGTTCTTGCAAAAAGTACTAAATGCTAGTGAAACTCTGAATGTCTGGGCTCTGCATTAAGGAATGGAAAATCCCCAGGATGATAAATGTCGTCAAAACATGATGGACAAACCAAGAGGCAAAATGCAGCATCTTCTTGAAACCAGCCAGACCAGCAAGAATCTCTGAGGTTGGAAAAGACCCCCAAGACCAAATTTATTGTGTTTTGTTAGGTGTTATGTTTTTGACTTTTGGAGTTTTGATTTGGTTTTGTTTTTGTTTTTTTTTTTTTCCCCAAGGAAGAACACAGTAGTGTTAACTAAAAGAAAAAAAAAAAGAGTTGAATTAAAATGAGGAATAGAAGGGAAAAAAGTAGCCAAAAGAGTAAATAAAATACTTGCAGGTGATACTGAGATTTTTTTAGAGTGGCCCAGTGTGACCACTAAAAATAAAAAAAAAAATACAATTTTGGAAGGAAAAAAACCAACTTAATAATGGTGTAAATGAGGCAGTTTGTTAAGGGAGTCTATCAGGAACAAAAGAAATTAAGTAGCAGACAAACAAGGAAACCAGAAAGAATTATGATAAGGGAGACTTGCTTTAAATCTCTATCAAAAAGAAAGAGAAAAGGAACCAGAAAGGTCTTGAGGAAGAGCTTCTAAAGGCAAAAATATTAATAACTTCTTTTTATAAACACATAAATCTTCCCAACTGTCTGCATGGCCAGTGGAAGATGAAAGGATAATGGAAGTGCTTGGGAAAGATAAGAACTGGCAGAAAGCTAAATTAATTGTTTGTATCAGTGCTCACAGAGGAAACGCTTGGGAGTTTCTTGCAGTGGATGAGTCACAGCAGTTCACCTTCAGTTGTGGTGATGTCTGCCTTGAATGGTTCTAAATCCACCCTGCTTCAAGAGGTGGCAGCCCTGTTCTCCTGCTCCTCCCTCACTGACCCGTCTCACTCCCTCCCTTGTGCCAGGATGAGATTCCTTGCAGCCAGATCAAGAAACGAATCCCATCAGTTATCAGACACAGAATTTAAAACAAAACAAATATTTCTGTTTTTTCTTTCCCTGTATTGCATAGTTAAGGAGTCCTATGGGGTATTATGGGTAACTGAAGCACAAGAAGTTTCCAAAGGCAGCTGGTAAATTTGTGTAAATTTGTGTAAGTGCCCATCCAGGGGGAACAGAATTTGCCATCAAGGAACAGCCAGGTCAGTGAGCCTCACTGTGGTGGGCTGGTACAAGGGAGATGTCCTGCTCTGATTTTATGCCCTTCCCAAACATTTCCTGGTGGACTCTGTCTCAGCAGCAGACTGAATTCACTTCTGGCCCGAGGACATGCCATTGTGTTCTTTATGGCACCAGAAGGAAAACAGCAGTGGCCAAAAGGCACCTTTCTTTGAATTTTATGGATTTAGGCCAGTCTCAGGAGAGCTGGAGATGTAGCACTTTCTCTGGTAACACATATCTGAGTGTGTCCTGCACACGAAGCAAATGTGGTGTTGGTTACAGCTGATTTCTCCAACATAAATTGCTAACAATAGCATGTTTTGATAGCATTTTCAGGGAGTAAGGAAGAAAGAAGCAAGTCTTTCTTTATTAATCCACTGTCCTCTTCCAGTGTAAAAAGAAATCAAAAAACATGTGTCCTTTACTCTGTGCAAGGAGACAGAAGGGTATCACTGCTCTCTCACAGGGGCCACGATTAGCAAAACCTGTCCCTTTTCCCTGGCAAAATAAATCTTTTGATCACACAGAGACTAAACAAAGATTTCTCTGTTTAGTTTTGGAAGCACTGCGCATCAAGACACTAACACTAGGGGATAATCTATTGAAGAAGTTTTCTTTGTGTTAAAGTCCAGACTTTGTAGAAGACATTGTCAACAAACCGTATGAAAATATTGATATGTTACTGTAGTTTTCTCGTGGCAAAAAAGCATTTGCAAATGGTGATTGGTGCCTAATTTTCTTTAAAGCAGAGGAGTAAGAAGTGAGCATCTTTTAGCATTTTGGTTTCTTATCAGCAGCTCACTCACAGTTAAAGACTTCATATTTCTGAATTTCTTGTGCTTAGTTACTCAGTGTTGCAAACCATCACAGGGTACAAACACCCCGAGAGTGAGTAGGGTTTTGTCATGACTCACAGCTTCCACAACCAATGAAGATTTACTGTTAAGCTACAAAATTAAGCCTACCACACACTTCCAGGCCTGAGGCTGCAGAAAGTATCAGCTGCAACCACCAGGCTAAATGGTGGTATAGAAAGGGGAACACAATTGATTTCTACTACTGGATCTCTGCAAGAGACCAAGACTTATTAGAGGGCAGAAGAATGAAAGCAGATGGGAGATTTAAACTGTGCCAAGTGGTTTAAAGATGCATGGATAACCCTTTTATTACATGGGATGATTGATGATGCACCAGAAACTAATGCTGGCCACACTGGTAAGAATTAATTTGGAAGCCCAGTTAGAGATGAACTGTTACTTCCAGGCTGTGGAAGAAAATCCAGCCATTTGTCCAGGGGTGTCTGAAGGTTTGGGATTGTTATCCAAAGAAGGAAATATGGTTATGCCTGGCTTTATTGTGTTATTTTCACTGCGCCTGCCTCTCATTTGGTCTCACATGTTTACTTTTCTTCCTTTTAAATGTAAACTGCCCCACCTGCCTTGGCCTGGGAGTCAGCATGCAAGGCTCAAATGGAGTCTGCTCCAACACTGACTGCAACTTTAATACTCAACTATTTTATGAATATTATCTGGCTGGGCTGTAACCTGCCTCTAGATGGACAACATAGCCGTGGGTTGGTGCTCTGTGCTCCTGCAATTGTCAGCAGCTGTGACAAATATGTTTTGTTTCCCTTTGAGCCTGCACCAACAAGCCAGGAGCTTCCAGCAGGGCCTGCACTGGGGTATCCACATCAAGACCTGGGGGTGAGGAATTTACTGCATGCAAATG
This sequence comes from Diglossa brunneiventris, assembly GCA_019023105.1. NCBI lineage: Eukaryota > Metazoa > Chordata > Aves > Passeriformes > Thraupidae > Diglossa > Diglossa brunneiventris. Next base: position 5,846,051 of record CM032382.1, on the reverse strand, counting down.
TGTTGGCTTATTGTGATTAAACATGCTGTGGAAAATCCAAAATCAACACCTTTGCAGCCACAGGGAAGTGGCATTTCCACCATGAGTAGTACAATTTGTTGAAGGCCTTCCTTAACCATACATGTGCCTGTTGTGGGTGAAAATTGAGTGTGATGCTTGTGTGTGAAAATGTTGCCAAGGCTGGTTTTGGTTCACAGCCTGTGTTTGTGTCAAAGATCTAGTGATCTGCTGTAGAGTGCTGGGCTTTTCCCTCCCTTTGCTATGTCAGAGTGTTGAGCTGGGGTTTCTGAGCTGCCATGAAACTGTGCTTAAATCTGTCAGACAGTGAATCTGACACTGATGTCTTCAGAGAATGCTCCAAGTGTTTTGGTCTACGTTTTCCTTCTGCTTCGTCTCTGGAAACTCATAACTATTTACCACAACAAGTGGGTGATGCCTAGGGACACATTTTTGGATACCAAGCCCTGATGAGCAGGTCCAGGGAAGTGCTCTCAAGTTTCTGTGACGCATCAGGTACGCAGGGATCATCTCCCTCACCTCTTACAGTGAACACTTTGGGGTTGCACTTGTGATGCTGTTGATCTCCCTCAGGATGCATGCAGCTCAGGCTCAGCCTATGATTCAGTCTCAAATTTGTTCCAAATGTGTGACAGCCAAGCGATGGTGATGTTTAATTTGTTGTTGTGGTTGTTCTAAGGGCTGTGGCTGGAGCGGCCAACCTGCGCATACGCCCCTGCAATGTTTCCCAGACCAAACCTCCCCACCATCCAAAAGCCCATGGATTCCTGCCATCCCCAGAGGCACGCTCACAGATCACCCTAGGAAGTGAGCTAAGGGTTTTGGAGATGCATGTGGTCCCTGACAGTCAGCAAAACAAAGACATGGAGAGGCAGAGGATGGCAGCATGGGGGGTAAATCCTCCGAGCACTGATTTGGGCAAACCATAATAGCTGTTGCTCCACATATGTCAGTCAAGCAGCTTTGCATCCAAGCATTTGGGTCTCCCACTTCAATCCCTGATCCTGAGCTCTGTTCTGGGTTGGTGCCACTGGTAGCAGACAGGCCCAGGTTTTTTTTTGTGTCTTTCTGAGGTCAGCACTTCACATCTACACGGGATAGTATTAAGGAAAATGAAAGTTTAGGAGGGCAAAGGACAAGACAGGTAAATATTTTGCTGTGCCAGGTCTTTGTTGGTGACTTAAAGATGCCACACTGCTGACACAGGGTCCTAAATGCAAGTCTAGGGCACTACCTGGGCAGCCTGCTATAAGCAGTTTCTTGGTGCTTCCCCCACATGCCCTTCATCTCCTCTGAGCTCTTGGATGGATGAAACAGAGCCAACTGAGCCAAGACTGCTTCACCAATCAGCTGAGACCAAGGTTCTCATGAAAGCTCACTGTTGCTTTCTGCCAGGCTGTTTAATGGCAGACTGACAAACTGAGATTTGCTTCGTTTTTTTCCCTTACATCTTTTTCCTTTTTTAGACAGTCAGACCAACAAGGGCTTGGAAGTGACTCAATGGAGTGTTTAGCTGCAGGGGAGTTAATATACTTTATGGCCAGAATGAAGACATTTGAACTCATAAATAGTGACAGTGCCCTATAAATTCTAAAAGCCCTAAAGATGTTTAGGGACTGTGTAACCAGTGTTACATAAAGAGGTACATTTTTGGATGTCTCCAGGTGGATACATCTAATAGCAGTAGAATTTCATTGTGAGGTGCCTACTCCTTCCACAAATTTGCTTTTAGAGCAATACAATGAGGTACATTCGCTGAAAAAAAAAACTTGGGAGACTTTGTATAATGCAAGTGCCCTTATCAGAAATCTTGTAAACTGTCTCTGTTTACCAAAAAACATTTCCTGGCATGAAGCAACTGTGTATTTTGTTTCCACAGAACCAGAACTGGAAAACACTCTTCTCTCCAAGCTCTTCAGAGTATTTTCCTGTAAACTAAATCTCCATGCCCCTTCCCTGCTTAAGGACACCAGTGAGGGGTGAGAAACAGGAAGAAAAGAGGGAATCATATATGTTTCTTATAGGGAAACCAGCATTTAAATATTGCCAAATATTTAAACCAACATTTAATGGCTTAGATATTTACCCTATAAATTTGGTAGAATTGAGAACAGCTGCTGAGTGCCCCATCCCAGGTGAGTCTCTTGGCTGCTCCAGGCATTGCCTGTGCTGAGGTTTCTCTTTTCCATTGTGCTTTTTGCTGCAAAACTCAGAGGTTTCTTCTCATCCCCACTTTCTTCATCTCCTCTTGGTCATTGTTACCCTTTCCCTGAGCCTGGGCCACTTTCAGTCCTGGACAGTAACAATCTCTTACTGCCCAAATAGATGAAAGTAGTTTCATTTTCCACTTTAGCATTTGAGGATGCTGAGCCTGACATGAGGTGGTCAGCTGACACGTATGAAAAGTCTTTATCTCATTTCATTTTGTTGCTCTTGTGAATATTTTACACGTATCTGCATTAGGGGGACAGAATCCATTGGGTCTATGGGTAACTTTCTAATTAAGACTTGTAGAAATTCACTAAACTTGTTTTTTCTATCAAGAGACCTCAGCCTATACAATGGCACTTGCCACATTTGCACTCCACCTTCCCTTCCACACTGAATTTCAAGCTCAGATGAACAAGTTTGCTCCAGCATTATTGCAGTATTGTTTTTCAGTTCAGACAGGAGGCACCAAGGGCTGCTGTTGCTGTCTTTGGAGGAAGTTCAGGCCATTGCATTTGTCACGCTGCTCAGATGAACTCGCTGCCACACACAAGCACAACAGAGCAGACGATGAAAAGCATTCACAGTTGCTGAAGAAGCTTGTTACATCCCAGGGCCAGCATGAACCTGAAAGTGGATATGGAGATTTATTTATTCTTCTTTATTTTCTTGGATGGCAGGGGGGAAGACATTTCTTCCTTTTTCTCTCTCTTTTCCTTTTCTTTTTTTTTTTTTTTTAAGCTGTAAACAAAACAAGATATTCCTGTTCACCTTAGCAAATGGACGGATGTTTCCCTCGTTGTAAAAATAAGCAGCAGTCAGTGGCTGAATGTGTGGCCGTAATTAGATATATCTACATAACACATGTGTTTTGAGACAAAAGAAGAGAGAATAATGGCCTGGTACAAATCACAATTTCTCAGAACATCCTTCTGCTTTTTGCCACCAGCACCTCATGCTTACACGGTGCTCCCCTTGCCAGGAGACCACCATTTCTCCACTGTGACATGCCAAAATCTAAACAATGACTATGTTCTCGTGTGCTGTGCCTGATTTCTGTCATGGAAAAAACTTTGTCATTGTTTCCTTGCCTCTTCCCTTCTTGGCACCTCTTTTGGGGCAGATTGTGGGCAATCTGAGCCTGTGTTCCCTGATGCTGCTGCCATAGGACAGAAACCCTCTGTGTCGAGTCTCACATCAGATCAGAATCCAAGGGCTGTTCTGCCAGCTCTTGTAGGGAAACACATGGGCACAGAGCGGGGATGAACCGTTTTTTCCTGTGATTTTTCATCATGCAGGGAGGGTTTCATTACATGCAGGCACAAGGTAGGGTCGTCCTCTGATGGTTTTCATGGTATTGATCTTAACGAGCTTCATTTGTCCTAAATGTAAGGCTCAAATGCAAACTTAAATTTATTGAGGTCTCTAGTGCTGTTGGAGAATGTCAGGCTCTTAAGGGAATGTTTCAACCTATGTATCTTCAAATGGAAAAAATAATCCATCTTTCCCTCTGGTTACTTCTGAGTATTGAGTCTAGGTACATAGTTTAGATTAGAAACTGAACTTGTAAGTAGCAAAAAACTGGGCCAAAAAACCCTCAGCCCAAGTCCCTGGTAATTGTGTTGTTTGGATCTTTATCAGACTGGAGGATTGTGTTGTCCAGGACACAAAAATTAAGTCTGAAATAAGATATTTGGGTTAATATGTGATGCAAATGCAAGACATATTAAGAGTCTTAATATGAGTTAAGATTACTATTCTATAACCAGGTAGAAAAGAAACTGGAGTTAGGGTATTCCAAGCATCATTTTTAACATCCAGTAAAAATTCCTAAAATTTTGTTTTTTTCAGTTGTGAAGGTTGATATTGCAGAAAAAAAACAGGAAGAAAGCAAACTGAGCACCAGTTTTTTGTAAGCTGGCAAAAATTATGTACTGTTTTATATCCAGGATAGAATTGCCCCACGTTCTTCTGGTAAAATCTGACAATTGCACTTCCTCATGTGAAATTTACTGAAGCACTGCCTCAGTGTTTGCAGGGCCAACAGCTCCAGTCCCAGCTGTGTGCTGTGCCCAGGGAGAGATGCAAACTCCTCCTGGTTTCACAAACAGGTTCCAGAGCACCTGTGGAGTCTCTCCTTGGACAGTTGAGGTGTTTGTCCCACCACACCAGCTGGCTCTGACCAGCAGAACTTCCAGACCAGCCTTGCTCTGCAGCTGGAAAACCAAAAACTCATCTCAGCCCAGCACATAATGTAATTTTTGTTTGACTTTGTTCATGTTTTAATTGTCTTATTTTATCTAAATGCAGTGCTGTTAATTTCTGAGACTTCCTCAGGTTCTTTGGTCCATCCACGACAGAACAAAAATTCTTCTTTGAATCCATATGTCTATCCCCCATGCTGTCCTCATCTGTAGGCAACACTCTTTTCCATAAGAAATAACATTATATGACATTTATCAGCCTGGATGCCTAATTACATTTATTGATGTAATTAATTGTTATTGCCTTTCGAATATTGACTTCATCCAAGGCCATATTTAGAGAGTTTTCTGGTAGTTGTTCCTTATTCCTTCCTTACACTGTGTGGCAACTTTCTATATTTCATAATTTTCAGTGTTCATGTTCAGAAGACTCTATCAGAGTATTTTATGTACCAGAGAAACAGATTTTTAAGGAGGCTGAGCAGCTAATTGATAAATATCAATTATATTATAAATTGCTTGGGGGAAAGTCTTGACAAGAGAAACTGAGTCTGATGAAAGGGGAGAGGGGTTATTAATCTCCCAGGTGTGTTTTGTGCAAGGAAAGCTTTGGCTAAAAACACTCCTCAGAGGGTTTCCTGTCTCCAGCAGTGATAAACTGTATTTTCTAATTGAGACGCTTTATGTTCAGTGCCACGTGGAGAAAGAACCTTCTTTTGGCAATGGTGATCATGTCTAGAACATTAATATTCCTGGTGGGCGTGGTCAGAAAAATAAAATATAGTAGTAGCAGCTATCAAAATATTCTCAGTAGTACTTTCAGATAGTTGGTTTGCCTTCTGGTACTTCTCTTAGAGACATTTGCTGAGACCAAAGTGAGGGGAAAAAATGCAATTTTGTTCTTTTTGCGCTCCAAATTACAATTTGCACAAATGTGGAAGAGTCACAGGCTTCCAGTTACCCCTTGTAACTGTGAAATTCTAGTGCCAGAGACAGCTTGGTGATGCAGAAAATATCTCAACTCCTTAGGAAAAGAGGCAAAGGGAAAAAAAACAAACCCACCAACCGCTTGCAAAAAGATGTTTTGTTAATGAGACAAACAGGAGGGGAAAATGCTCTTCATTTTATCAATCTGACACTGTAGTCTAACAATTTGAATATAAATAATATTAAGCATTTTCATATGTAAGTCAATAACATGATAATAGATGTAATATTTTCTTTGTGAGGCGTGAAGTGCAGACTTCCTCTATAAAACTGAACTGTGCAAAGTCTCCCTTTGCATTTTTCCAGGTTTTGGGGGATTTTCTAAAGAAGAGAAGGGAAGCTGTAAGTAACAGACCCCCAACAAAACCCCAGAGTTTTTTGGCCTTTGCTTTTCTTTTGCAGCTGATACTGAGGTCTTCAATGATATATTTTCAGGACTTCAGGGTGTTGAATATCCAACCTTAGGATGGTGGGTGTATTTTGGATTCTATGGAGTTTGTCACAGTGTGATACTGCCACCTTCTTTTTCCACAATTTCAGATATTTCCTGTGTTGCCACCCTTGTGACTATGGCTGAAAGTAAATTTCTGATCCCTGAGCCAGCTGCTCTTCTTGATGGATTGAGTAATGGGAAACCCCCCATTTCTTACTGTTTCAAAGCAAGAATAGGATTAAATATCATCATCAAAACAACAGAAATAGCATCTTTCCATGTTTTGCAAGATTTCTAAGCTTTAATAGTTTAAAATATTTTGTTTCTGATCAGTGCTGGCTAACTGAGGCCTGTGACTTTTTCAATATATTGGACATTTCCCAGAGCCTACATTTGGATCATCAAATGAGCAACATATTTTGAAGTTGGATTAATTGTCCCTTTCCCTCCATGATCTCAGGAAAGACCACATCCCATGAAATGCCATTTTGAGGCAAACATAGTAATGTGCAAAAGATCTGGAGAAAAACACAGTGGATGTGAGTCCTGTGTTTTGTGCAGAGTAGGAGAGACGAAAGACTTTGAGGAAAACATTCAAAAGATTTGTAAGCAATATAAAATTGTGTTAATGAGATATATAGCTGTGGTTCTGAGGACTTTGTGTTGAGTGGGTTCGTTTTTTATGTGCTTTTTGCCACCTTTCTGGGAGTGAGCCCCTCAAGGAAGGATTCTGTCAGTGCCTGGGCAGCTTTTTGTGTGGTTGGGAAGCCACTGTGGCCAGAGTTTCCCTGAACATGAAGGCAGAAACTGGGACAGAATTAGGAAAATTGAATGTTGTACTCTAGCCCTGCATTGTGTCAGATGTGATAGCTGAGCACTCCCCAGCCTGAGCCCACCATAATGACTACAACCCTCAAAAAGAGAAAAATTACATTTCATCAGGTTGTTTGTTTCCCTTTGAAATAGTAAGATACCAAAAGATATTATTTTCTTTGTTTTGTGTTGTCAGGGGGTAACTATTGCCACACCAGGTTGAAGGTATTAAATGCTTCCTGTTCTTCCTGCTACCTCTGTGACCACATCCAAATGCCCAGGAAAATTTATCAAGCTGGAGGCATTTTGCTGTCAGTTTCACATCCTAAAAAACGAGTTGAGAGCAGACTTAATCCAGCTGTTTTCTGGGTACTTTGCTCTGTAGTCTGATGGTGGTAGAACAGTTGCAGATGCACAGTGAATTATATCTGTATGATCCTAATTATTTTACCAGCTGCCATTACTTTAGATTTTTTTTCCAAGAATGAGTAGTTTGTGAGCAAGCTGTGGAATGAGCTATTTTGCCTTTGTGAGATGCTGAATTTATAACCAGACTGGGGACTGCTTTGGATTCTTATCAAATCTTTCAAGATTTATGGCATATTATTTCCTCTGCAAATGGGTTTCTAACATACAATTTGTTTATGTTGTAATCCCACCAGTTTTTTTGAAAGGAACCTTTAAAATGAAAAACTGCCTTTGAAGTAGAAACTGAAAGCAGTCAGTTCAGCAGTTTAAGGGGGCAGAACTGATGAAAGTTTCTGTGAATTATTATTTGAGGAGAGCCATGCTTGTATCTGTGGTCTGTTGGTGTCTGTGTTGGTTGGGTCACCTAATGGAACTCAGATGGGAGAAGAGACTTTATCCCCATGAAAGAAAGGACATTATCTCCAGATTCAGACAGAGAAGTTCCAAAACACTGAGGGGGCAAAAGCAGCCACAGATTCTGCTTCTGGGAGATGTGCCTCGACAAGTGAGAATTGTTGGTTAATAAGTCTAAAATCAGGGTTTGGGGTAATGCAGTGCCTGGTGCTCACTCTGTGTACCATGGCTGCTCCTCTGGGCATCTCTCTTTGTCCCTGCTCACACTGCTGGATGCTCGTTCAGGGTGGGCAGGAGAGGCTTGAAATGTCAGAGAATTTTGGGGACAAATGTTTGTGGGGTCCAGGTCAACGTAGTCCAGTGAGTTCAGCTGAGTTAAGGCATTTCCTTAAACCATGTCCTGTTTCAGGAAAGCCTGAAAGCTGGTGTTTAAATCCATCCCTATTCATAGGAGTGACTACTACACTTAGACACTCCTGATTTAAAAAAAAATGAGCTTACCGGAAAGTCTTCTGTATTTGTAGGACTGTAACTGTGGGAAAAAACAAACAAACAAACAAACAAAAAAACAATAGGAGTTCACCAGACACAAACACCCAAAGAACATCTGTCCAAACCCAAATAATCATAAAACAGGAAAAAACCCTGAAAATCAAAGCAAGTGGATAAGGATGAGTGCCAACACATGGACCAAGTTTTTTGTTTTGAGGGGTTTTTTTCTCTTTCCCCTGGTACAAGAATATCTCATTTTTAGTCTACATGATTGTGATGCAATAGTAAGAAATGTTACCAAAACTAATGCAAAATTGGACATTCAAAGGCTGAGAGGATGGAAAAATTAAGATAAAATTAATTCAAATCCAGTGAAATACTGATAGTTTAATTCCTGTCTTATCTTCCTGTCTCATCTTCCTCACCTCACAGCCACTGATCCCAGGGGAAATACCTGAGCTTTCAGTTAAAGAATTTTCTGGGAGATGCCATTTTATGTCAATCATTCAGTGTTTTGGGATTTTTGTTGTTTGTATGATTATTATTCTTAATAGAGTTCAGCCTTCTGTTGAAAAAAAAAGAGTATAATTGGAAAAATACAGGAGAATATAGAGAAATTTCAAAAAGCCATCAAAAAAGGTGCTGGAATTTTGAAACATAACACAGTGGAATCAGATACTTCAAGGAACTGGTAAAAGGAGTGGTCTGGTATCACTGCTTTAGGTGGGGACCTAATGCTAGCAAAAAAATTCCGACTAGAAGAAACTATGAATACAACAAGAAGAAATAAGAATTTTGTGCAAGAAAAATAAGATTTTAGAGAGATGAAGAAAGAAACCAACAAGGTCAGTTAATATTTCTGTTTCATGGGAGCTTCCTATAATTTCCCTTCAAAATATTATGAGACAATTATCCGAAGAGGGGAGCAGTGTTGGACTTCATATGTGTTTGCCAGTCACAGGCAGCTCTTCCTTCAGTTCTCTGAGGAAAAACTAAACTCCATGAACTATTTTCAAGCAGAGACCTGTCAAAAGTGCTTTCCTTGAGTGCAAACCATGCCTCAAACCACCTTGGTACTGCAGAGCTGGCATTTTGCTTTCCAGGGGTCAGCACCAGCACTGGTAGCTTCAGCAACAAAAAGTTATCAAAACCACAAATCCCAGAAAATAAAGGCAGTGGGTTTGCCCTGCTTCCCTGGACAGTGAATGTGCTGAAAACACACCTAGAGGTGTGCACAGGATCCACAACTGTATGGTGCTTCACAGCCTTTAGGTTTTCACACATATCACACTGAAACTGCTTCTCAGAGCTCATTGCTGTTCCCAAAAATGCAGTTTACTGAGAACAAAGCCCAGGTCCCAAATAAAGCCTGGGGAATAAAGCCTGGATTGTTTCTATCTGCTCCAGCAGCCACTGCTCCTCATTTTCATTTCCCCTCTGCTCTCTCCTGCTCCCATTGCTCCTGTTGTTTCAGCTGCTGCTCCCTTCCCCTTTCATCTCCCTGCTCCCTGCCAGGGAGAGGGTCCAGGTTCACGTTCCCCCAGGGATGGGAGCAGCTTTCCCGTGCTTTCCTGGCACTGCTGAGAGGAAAAGGCCATTGCTCTGTTGGATTCCTCTTCTTTTCCAGGGCAGAGCCCACCTCTCTCCTCCTGGGAGCATTCCCCCGTGTCCTGCTGAGGAGCTCCTGCCCAGGGAGGCTCTCACCTGCCTGGGGCTGGAGCCAGGTGTGTCCACAGGGAGAAGATGAGCAGGGATGAGGGTGATGGATATCCAGGATGCTATTGCAGGGGAAGTCACCCACAGCTGGACACCTTTTTCACCCCAGCTCAAACCTGTGCTTCATTGTCACAGACATATTTTATGAAACATTCTTTTAATAGGATTTTTTCTCCTGAGAAGCTAAAAGGCCTCAGAAACAAAATGTAAGCAATGGTTATCTGCTGCTGTGGAATGCAACAGGTGCATCTGTGATTGGTCTCATGTGGTTGTTTTTAATTAATGGCCAATCACAGTCCGGCTGTCTCGGACTCTCTGGTCAGTCACAAGATTTTATTATCATTCCACTTCTTTTCCTTGCTAGCCTTCTGATGAAACCCTTTCTTCTATTCTTTTAGTATAGTTTTAATATATGATTTTCTTTTAATATAATATATATAATAAAATAATAAATCAGCCTTCTGAAACATGGAGTCAAGATTCTCATCTCTTCCCTCGTCCTGGGACTCCTGCGAACACCACCACACCTCTTCATCCCTGGCCAAGCTTTCCCCCACCATCCCTTTGACCAAATTTACTGGACTGTAACCATGAAAAAAAACCCACAATAAAAAACAAACAAACAAACAAAAACACATAAAACCCCACACACACATTGAGTTCATGGGTCACATGTGTCCTTCTGCACACAATTCCACAGGCTTTCCACCCAATTTTTCAGCAAACAGCAGCAACCAATATTGTCACGTTGCTGCCAGCAGTGCACCTTGCTGTGGCTCAGAGGACCTTGTGGGACGGCAGAAGGTGGAAGGAGTTTTCTTTTCTTCTCAGAAGGACCAGGTGTAAACTCTCCAGAGCAGTGACAAGGAAAGCAAATCATGCAGGTGATTTTCACACAGAGAAGAAAAACTATAAGTGTATCTGTATTGGTACACTTATATTATTGCTCAGTATTTACAAGTGATGGAATGCATTGACTCTAGTTCTCCTAATTTATTTTATTATTGTCAATGTCACGAAACTGACAAAATTATCTGTGGTATTTGGACAAAGCTTTGCTTCATTTCATTACTGTATCTTTTTTCTCTTTTTTTTTAAAACCACCAATACACTTATTAGTACATTTTTATTGTATTATCAAACAGGTAAGCACAGAAATATCAGCTAATCAATTCAGAGGCTTTTTTTTCAATAAAACTGAGAGCTATGAGTTCTGAAAAAGTTTTCAGTGGAAATCAAAAATGCACAGAGTCTGTGCTCTACTGTCATAGAAGATCTCTGTGGTTAGGAAAGATGGAGACTTATTCATAGCAGAGAAACTGTGTATAAACTTGTAAAAAAAATGACACAAATAAATGGCAAGGTGTGCAGTGTTTTTTTTTCCAGAAGGACTCAGACAAACATGAGTAAATCCAAGTGTTTTTCATTGGTATATTTGCTACAGGGGTAAAAATATGAAACAGTACTAAAAAACATTGACAACGTAGTGAGTGCATTAGTGGAAATTGTGACACTGAAAAACAAAGTTAAAATCAAACCCATAAATTCCCCTTTTTGGTCAAGGTAGGTGACAAATATAGACACAACTGTGGGCCTTGCTTGGTGTTGTTTAAACATAAATGGAAAAAGAACACTTCTGGTTTAGGCTCTTTGGCAGAAGTATGAGAAATGTCTGTGTGGGAAACCAAATAAAGAAATTGACCAAATTGAAGGTAAGGAGAAATAAATATTACCAGAAAAATAAAATAAAAGGCCAAGTAAAAGCTGGCTGTGAATGCAAACCAGCACCTTGAATGAAGTTCCAGTTCTCATCTGTGATTTATTGATACAGTCTCTGGGCACTTGTGGTTTATTTAAACAGGAAAAGTAGTTGCTATGTACAACTGCCATTGCTACTCAGCAACCTGTGGCGTTTCTGGGCACTGTGATGACTTCTGAAAGCAGAGTTACCACTCTGCAATTAGTGGCTTCTGGTTGTGGCAATATCCACTGTTGACAATCCCTGCCTCTTATTCCCTTCCTGATACACTTCATTGCTATAAATCAAATTGTGCTGTTTGCTGAGGGACCTGGAGGGATGATTGGTGGCAGGAGGGCGAAAGGTTTCTTTGCTGATCTCTCTCGGGGATCAGATGTGCAGGGCTTGAATGGCTGAGTAACCTGACCTGCAATTTTAGGGGACATTGTGGGAGAACTTGTGCACTCTTAAAATCAACAGCTATTATTCAGCCAAGATAATGAACCATGGGAATTAATTCAGTGGCTGTCAACTGGGGAGACTAAGAACAGAGCAGCAGATATTTACAACCCATCCTACAAAGAATTAGAGGATGCCTGTGTGTCCTTGAGAGTGTAGCACTGAGACTCAGGGTCCCAGCTTTGTGTGTACCTTTGTGAGGGCTTGCCAACCCTGCAACATTAAGGAATTTAGCATTAAGATAGATTGGAGATGTTCAGTGAGTGTTTGGATGTCTTTGAAACTTAAAACTCCTCCAGAGAAAGGAAAACAGTGAACTGAGGCCCTTTGAATCCAGCATCCATAAAGAGCAGGGGAGGGAGAGCACATCACCAAAAATGATGTGGATTGCTTCAAAGTCATCCTTATTGACAGGCCTTGGCTAATAATCACTTTAATGTCCTCCTCTGGATGTGACTTAGGTATGTGCATGCCCTCTCTAAAATCATTAAACCGTGGATAATTGTTGACTTAATCAAAAAGTTGTTTACAGCTGGGATAATTGTGGATGTCCTTTGAACACCTTCAGATGTTAGAGGCCTATTCCCATCCATTCCTTGATAATGAACTGTGAGAAGATGTTAATGTCCATTGATTAATAAATATGTTCCTTTTATTAAAATGGTTTGTAAAGTGAAATAATTATCTCTGCAATAATTACAAAGAGTGTAATTATATCAGAGGCATATGATGATCTGAAAAACTCTGAGAAGCTACAGGTTTCAGCTAAAAGACATCCTGTGCATTTAAAAATGACATTTTCATTTGCATAAAAGCATTCAGTGCATAAGTACAAGTGTTTTCCTTTGGATGCAACACCACGTGGAGATTGTGATCACTACCTTTCATTTCTTCAGTGAAGAGCTCAAAAGCAAATTCATGGTGTTTTGTCTCCAGACCTTCCTGAGCCTTGGCCTTTCCCAAGATATTATGTCTAGGAAACATTTCAAATAAATTATTTAGAATTTCAGTCGTTCCCTTTCAAGTTCTGGGGTTTTTTGTAGAACTTTAATTGTCCTTTTTTTCACTCCCATCTTGAAGTTCTGCACAAAATTGCAATGGAGATCATCCAGTGGAGCAGCAGGATTATTTCACTTGTTTTTTAGAACATTTTTAGATGTCTCATGATAGTATTTTCTCTTTTTTTTGTGACAAAATGTTAAACTTGAGAGCTACATCCAACCCCAGACTCCTTTATCTCAACCACAAACCCATCTCTCTATTTCTGAAGCTTGTCTGTCCTGCCAAAGAGAAGTATATTTCTCATCCCTATAGTTTTTCTTTCAAAATGCAAACTTTCAAAATAGCTCTCAGTTTGCTCTTTTTAACCAACAGCTATTTGAGGATTATTTTGTGCAGATTTAATATGCATACTTCATCCCTTCATTAACTTTCTTTGGGAAAATACTTGCGACCAAGTGAAAATAATTAAAATCAAATTATTAAAATGTTGAAAAACATATGTAAAACCTTACTTGAGAGATTCTTTCAGTTTAAGAGGAGACACAAATAAATAACCCAGTAGGATCCATCTCTCTGGAAGCTGATGAGAAATTTTTAGTAGTTTCTTCTAGAGTTTGTTTGGAATGTTATATGAAGTGGCATTAAATGCTATAATTAAGCTGTATTTTCTAAGAGTAACAAGCTTCATGGAATCATAACAAAAGCTGGTTTATTTGATTTTCCTTGGTTTCCTCTAGACAAATCTGTTGCTTCTTTACCAATGTGGTTGTTTTGCAATTTTTTTTCTGGCATCTAGTTGGTACCAGTAGTATGATTATTTAATCTGGTACCTCCCTTTTCCTGTATCACTCTTCCATTTTCATCAGTTATGTTTGCCCTTTTCACCTCTTCTGGTTCTTCACAAACAGACTGTGGATTTTCTGAGAAGTAAATATTCGGGAGGTTCCTCATCCAATTCTCTCAGCTCCCTCACGGAAGAGTCATCAGACCCAAACTGCTTGAAATAATTAAATTATCTCTATGCTCTCTTACCTTAGGGTGATGTCTTGCCTCCTTGTACTGTGTGTTCATCAGTCTGTATCATGTTAATTGGTGCCAGTTTAGGTGTTTAAAGTACATTCAGGTGAGAGGTCTTTAACATTGCCAACAAATCCACTTTGGGTTGGAGTGCAGATACTGTACCACAGATAATTATGTCTGAATGAGAAAAAAACCTTAATTTTGTCTTAGAGTTTCATTCTTGAAAAAAAAATTAATAAAAACAGATGAAAAGATGTTCACAACGGGTTAATTAAACACTGCTTTGGTCAATGTAGTGCTGACAAAAGAGGGAACTCAAAAGGAGAAAGCTAAATCCAAAGATTTTGGTTCCTATTGCCAGACCAACTATTGGAACAACAGTATTGACAATAAACATAAGAAAAAAAAATGACTTTGACAGACAAGCCAAGACATGCAGAGTCTCATTTTGCCACGACAAGCAGTTTTTACCTGCAGATGAAGAAACTGATGAAGTAAATTAACAGTGGTAGATCCCTCACTAGTGTTGGTTGCAGGATGGGGCAGTAGAATCTGGAGGTGTGGAACAGGACCCTGCTGAAATCTCTTCTACAAGAGTCTCAGGACATGGAGAGATGGCATTTTAGGAGGAGATGAATTTGAACAGCTCCAAAAACTCTTGCAAAAGGAACAGAGCATCATATCTCACCAGCAGTAAATTACATAATTCCTACACTGAATGGTTCCATTGTGTTCCTGAAGCTTGATCTCATCAAAGGATATCACCAACTGCAACAAGCTCGTGCTTTCTATCTGCCAAGTGTTTCAGCACATACTGGTCTGAGATGGTATGAAAAGCTAACATCTGGAGTTTATTCAGCCACAGAATTTTTTAAAGATATGCTTTCATTATTTTAGTACACCTCCAGTATCTTCAATGGCTCTGATGAATTCACAGAACATGACATAATCCATAAAGTCATGCTTCACTGTCCTGTACAAAAAATTCCCCTTGGAGTAAATAGAAAACCTTCTTGAACAAAGCCATCCTTTAATTTTTGGTCATATTTCTTCACCCAAATGATTGCTTTTTAACCTGAAGAAGGTAACAGCAACTGACACAGCAGTGGCTCCCAGAGGGACAAGGCAAGGTCAGATTTTTCTCATGGCTGATCTGCAGACACCAAGATATTTCCTCATAAATACCTTTTAAGACAACTTTATATTCATCCTCCACTGGATATCTAAGGCTGAGAAACACCTCTGAGATCATTGAACCCAGCCATTAAACCAGTCCTGCCCATGTTTACCACTAAACTGTGCCCCACATCCACACTCCTTTTAACATCTCCAGGGCTAGGCACTGCAAACCCCCTGGGCAGTGCCAGGGCAGTTCCTGAGCCCCCTTTCCATGGGGAAATTCCTGCTGTGCCCACCCTGAGCCTGCCCTGGCCCAGCCTGAGGCCGTTCCCTGTGTCCTGTCCCTGTTCCCTGGAGCACAGCCCGACCCCCCTGGCTGTGCCCTCCTGGCAGGAGCTGTGCAGAGCCATAAGGGCCCCCTGAGCCTCCTTTGCTCCAGGCTGAGCCCCTTCCCAGCTCCCCCAGCCTCTCCTGGGGCTCCGTTCCCTTCCCAGCTCCGTTCCCGTCCCTGGCCGCGCTGCAGCCCCTCCATTCCCTGTGTGAGGGCCCAGAGGTGCCGCAGCCCTCGAGGTGCGGCCTCAGCAGGGCCGGCACAGGGACGGGCCCTGCCCCGCTCCTGCCGCCGCCCCACGGCTGGCACAGCCCAGGGGCCATCGGCCTCTCGGCCCCCTGGGCACCCTGCGCTGTGTCCAGCTGCTGGCACCGTGCTGGAACCCAGGACATTGCTCTGGCTGCCCTCGGAGCCTGGCAGGGGCCTCAGAGGCCTGGGCACAGAATCACACCTGTGCCTTCGGTCTTAACCCATGGAAACAGCAATTACCAACTTTGTTACAAGCCACAAGGGTTTGAGTAGAATGTTAGTGAATTTATCACAGGGTGAAAATGGAGAATTTTGGGGTGTTTAGAATGGGGGTTCAGGAGGCAAGATGGAGGAATCTGGGCCTGTCCTGTCCTTCCTCCTGTTTCTTCTTGGCCTCCATTTTCTGGTGGTGGTGGCACTTTTGGGTTGGTTTAAGGTAGAAACTCACGGTCTAACATAGGTGACAGGTATTGGGAAGTTATTATAAATAAAGTACACGTAGTTTTTAGTATAAAAAGATAACACTGCCCCGAGGGCGGTCAGTGTGCCACAACCCAACCTGCCAGACAGACCTGGGCAGATCAGAGAAAGAATGTTATAAATAAAAAACAATAAACAACCTTGAAAAGTAGAGCTGATGCATCTCGGCTTCTTCTTCGGTCTTGGGGCTGGGAAAAAGAGACTTTCTGACACCTGGGGGTCATCTCAACACCAGAGACCTCGTCACCACAGCACCCCCAGGGCTGTCCCAGCTCCCAGCCCCTCTGCCCCAGCCTGGAGTGCTCCATGGCGCTGGTGGGACCCATGGCAAGACCTCGTACCTCACACCACTGGTCACACTCCATCCCTGTGCCACCCCCAGCACTAAACACAGCAACAACTGCGCTGAGAGATGGGCCCTTCTGAGGGAAAAAAAAAAAAATCAAAATTTTGTAAGGCAGCATTTGCTGTTAAAGATTTACCTGCTTTTCACAAAAGGTGTACCCAAGCAAGCTTTAATTAATTTGTCTGCTGCTTGGGGAGTGGCTGTGCAAGCATAGACTGTCAAGCAAAGAATTTGCCAGGGGCCTCAGGAGCATTTTGCAACCTGTGTTAAATGAGAACTATCCTATTAAATTTGAAACTAAGGTTATGTTGTTATGTTGACTGTTGATCTACAGTCAAAGTAAAGGTAAAGTAATACAGTGTGAGCAGATAATAGCACTTTTTGATACAGATTTGTCCATGAAACTGTCCACTGTCAATGCAAGTGAAGGAAGGAACTTGCTAACAGAAGAAAGTTTGGCTCAGCAGAAGAGAAATGATACTCTGGAGTAGGTGAGATATTCAGAACATGCACAAGATAAGTGGAATAAAAATATTGCTTTTATAAAAATGGGTATTTACAAGAATAAAAAAGAGGTGACAATAAGGCCATAATAATCACAATGATCTGAGTTGTGGTAAAAAATCTTACTCTGACTAAGGAATTCACCCATTTATCTCATCAGAGAGAAATTTAGAAGGCAGAAATTTAGGCCTTTGGCCTGTAATTAATGTCTTTAAGTTATTTTAAGTTTTATATATATATAAGTTATATATTTATATATAGATATATATTTTATATCTATCTATATATATAAGTTTTATATCTATATCTATCTATCTATCTATCTATCTATCTCTATATATCTGTAAGTTATATATATTATTTTCAAGTGCATAATAAAATAACTATATAATAGATATAATAAATATAATAATAATATAATATAAATATATCATTTATGTTATATATAATAACAAATATAAATATATATAGATATAATAACATATATATAACATATCTATATATATGTTATTATATCTATAGATATAATATATAGATATAATAATATATATGTAAGTTTTATATATCTATATATAAGTTTTATATATCTATAAATCTTATATAAGTTTTATATCTATATCTATATCATCTATATCTATATCTATATCTATATCTATAATCTATATCTATATCTAGATATCTATGTATCTATGTATGTATGTATCTATCTATATGTCTGTAAGTTATATTTGTTATTTTCAAGTGCATAATAACATCCCATAGTTAAAAAGGGACGATAGAGATGTATTAAACAAAGAGAGTGCTTAGCTAGTCTTTTAGCAGAGATTTTTCTGTGCCTGGTTTTCAGCACTGAAGTGCCTTGCCTTGGCTGTTGGAAGATTCCCTGTCGTTTGGGATGATCAGCTGTGGGTGGATGTTTTCCAAGAGGTATTTGTTTGGCCTGAATCACTCACGTTACTCTTCAGCCACAAGGGCTTTGTTTGTGTGCCTCGATGGCCGCAGAGAGAGGAGTAAGGCTGGTGAAGTGCCTCCTGCTGAAGAGTTTTTCATCAGAGAGCAGAAAATATGCAGGGTGGCACTGCGGCCTTGAGAACTCAGAAGAATCATCACCTGCCACTACCAGATAAATGGATGAAATGCAGGGAAAGCTGATGTTTCAAGGGCTTCAGCTGAGCACACCTAGGATTGCCAGGGGCTATTATCTGGGCTACTTATCTTGTCACTTAATGTTCTTTTGATCATGTCACTGTATTGAAGCTGCAAATGTCTGTGTTTTGCACAGGCATCAGGAGTCATTCAAGGACCTGACACCAAAGATGTGGAGTTGTCAGATTCAGCCACTAGACAGAGATAGAAATGGTGATGGAGGGTTTAATTAATGGGGTGGTTTACCAGAGATGATCCACTCTCAGCTGCAGTACCATACATGACTGCAGGGGAATTTTCTCTCAGGCTATCTAACACTTCTCTGTATTAATGTGGCTGTCTGACTTTCACCCTGTTTATTTCAGCTCCGAGGGTCTGACCAGCAATGTGCCAAATATTCAAATTTCCAAACTGAGAATTAACATGAGGACACAATTTTTACAACTGCCTGAAAGGTCTGTGATGTTCAAGATTGTCAGTGTTTGTCAGGGCACTTCAGAATGAGCTCCAGCTGACAGCATGAGAAGGATAAAGAATCAGTTCAGAAACATTACTTTTTCCCTTCCCTTCCCTTCCCTTCCCTTCCCTTCCCTTCCCTTCCCTTCCCTTCCCTTCCCTTCCCTTCCCTTCCCTTCCCTTCCCTTCCCTTCCCTTCCCTTCCCTTCCCTTCCCTTCCCTTCCCTTCCCTTCCCTTCCCTTCCCTTCCCTTCCCTTCCCTTCCCTTCCCTTCCCTTCCCTTCCCTTCCCTTCCCTTCCCTTCCCTTCCCTTCCCTTCCCTTCCCTTCCCTTCCCTTCCCTTCCCTTCCCTTCCCTTCCCTCAACTTCCTTTTCCTTTTCCTCTCTTTTTTCTTTCTCTTTCTCTTTCTCTTTCTCTTTCTCTTTCTCTTTCTCTTTCTCTTTCTCTTTCTCTTTCTCTTTCTCTTTCTCTTTCTCTTTCTCTTTCTCTTTCTCTTTTTCTCTTTCTCTTCCTCTTTCCTTTTTTACTGCTACATCTATCTGCAAAGTCATGTTTCACCACCCCAACAGTGTTCCAGGCCTTTTGGAAGTGACACACCACCAGGAATATCCCTGCTGACTCCAGTAATTGTCATTCTGTTTGATATATATGGAAACAGTTGTGCTTATACTATTTGAAATCTCATAGATTTTGGTCCCACAGATCAAAATCTCACAGATTTTGACTGAGTACAAGTCGGATGGGTTTTCATGGTGTGGAGCCCATGGGAGGTCCCAGGTCTGCCTGGTCCCACCAGCTGAGCTAACAGGAAATTGCTGACCCGCAGAAACACTTGTGCTAATTTCCAGTTTTCGTTTACAGCCATGGTCTCCTTCCCTTTCTTCACACTTCCCTCATCCAAACAGAAACAAAGCTCAAAATTACGCAGGTTGGGCATTTTGGAGGAGCTTGATTTCCTGGGTGGAATTCCATCAGCCAGGAATGTGTCTCAGAGGTGTGTCCCTGCACATTTTAGGGGGCTGGTTTTGTACAGAGACACTGTGATTCCTAGGAAATCAAGTGCAACAAGGCAGCTACCTGCACAGATGCCACATGTTTGCATGGCATCATCAGCCCCATGGAGGTGTTGAATCTGGAGTGCTTCATCCCTAGAACCTCTCTTCCACAAGTTCCAAACCTGAGGAATGCATGTTTATTTTCAAACAGCCATGCATATCTTTGTTTTATGCCTTTTCCACCTCTCTTTAGTAACTTTCAGTCTTCTTTGCCTTTTCCTCTACTTGTGCTAGTTCAAACACTTAATGTTCTTAGATGTTTTAACTTATTTATTTTGTTTATGGGTAAATAGTGTTTAATTCCAACAGGCATTTCTTATTCAAAAGCAAAAAAGCACATAGAAAATCCTATTTTTCTATAGAGACTGGCTGATGTTGAATCACATTTGAGCCCTGTGCTGGTAGTTTGTGGCTGGCTATTTAGCAGCGTGTGTCCATGACATATTACATCTCAAAGAATCAGTCATGGCCATCTCCTTGCATAAAACTCAAGACCTGAGGGTCCAGAGGACTGAAATGCCACCGGAAATCCTTGCCATGGTGCTGCTGATGTTGTAGCACTGCCCTCTGCAATGCAGCTCTGGGCTCAAAATTAGGAAACAACTTCCTTCTGCAGCCCTGGAGAAACTAAATTTCTTGCCCTGGGTTTTCAACAGGCACTGGCATTTTGCTGTAATCTTCAAGTTCACATCATTCCATCTGTTTTTTTAACTGTTTGTTTTTGTTTCCACTAGGGCTGAATTGGACAAAGGATGGGAACAAGGAGAAATGGTTTAAAAGGAGAAGAAGCAGTGGTTTAATGGGCCTGGGGTGGCAGATGGTGCTGATTACAGGTAGGTGGTGGGCAGTGCAGGATGTGTCACCCCTCTGTTTACACCAGTGAAACCAGAGTATCAAAAGCAACATTTGCAGAAATATCCAGCAGATCAATCAGCAGATTTAATTGATGCAAAAATATACTTTTACAAACTACAATTAAAACCCCATCATTAAAAAAGCAGAGGGAAAGATAATTTAAGAATAAATGACAGTTATTGTGGTGGTGTTTGCAGGGGTCCCAAGATGAGAGAAGAGATGAGAATCTTGACTCCATGTTTCAGAAGGTGGATTTATATGATATATATTATATTAAAAGAAAATTATATACTAAGACTATGTAGAAAGGAGACATCAGAAGGCTAGCAAAGGAAAGGAATAGAATGATAATAAAATCTTGTGACTGCTCACAGCCTCAACACAGGTGGCTGTCATTGGTCATCAAGTAAAAACAATTCATGTGCTGGGTAAACAATTCTCCAAATCACATTCCAAAGCAGCAAAACATGGACAAGCTGAAGCTTCTCAGCTTCTCAGGAGAAAAGATCCTGGCAAAAAGAATTTTTCATAAAATATGTCTGTGACAATTTATTGTATCATATGTGGCAACATTAGATGGGGGAAACCAATGGGAGAGGGCTGAAAACAACTGTGAACTTAATTTTGAGGCTGAGAATCAGTCCTGCAGCAGAACTGAGTGATTGGTTTGGTCAGGAGCAGAGGCTGGACACAGAACAGACTCTCACCTCCCTGTGCTGAGCAGCCTCCCTGTCCCAGGGACATGAGGTGAAGCAGTGGCAGCAGTGGAAATGAAGCGTGAAATTAAGTCACAAAAGGTCAAACAGAATTCTCATTTCAGTCATCGCAGACAAGTTTTATGGTCCAAAAAACAGGACCTTAAAGGCCTTTAGCTACATTTTTAACAGGTAGACAACTGTCCAAGTGTGTTTCTCCCACCAAGTCCCAAACAGTGAAATGAGAACAGTCCTTATTAAAATAAAGCACTTGAAGTATGTTGTCAGAACGTATATGAATCAAGGGGTAAGGCTTCATGGAAGGACGTGGGACATAAATGTTAAATTCCCCTCAGCTGAAGTAGAGGAAGAATGTATACAAAAGAAAATTATAAACTGAGAAAAACTGTTTTTACATTGCTGGCCGAGGGGCAGCTGACTGGGGGTGATATCCAATATAGGAAATGATGTATTTTCACAAATAATACCTTGGAGGTTGATGAATTAATGTGCTCTTTAGCCAAAGGGGGCTTTGTGTGTGGAGCACTACAAGTCACATATTTTTTTTTTTTGGTTACTATGCATTTGAAAGTCAGTGAAACTTATTTAGAAGTGGATAAAATATCTGCCTACACAGAACACTCCTTTTGAGTAAAATCCCTCATTGTGTGGAAGAGGTGTGAGAAGATATCAGGGAATATATTTACCTGAATAAAAGAGAAGAGTGGGTAGAAGTTTGGTAAGCTGTGACTTTGGGGAGAGGATGGTGAATTTTGGAATGTGGATATTCCATTCTTCACCCCCTTTTGCAGCACCTAAGCTTGACCAGAACCACTGTGCATCCTGCCTGGGGCACCAGAGGTGTGCCCCAGACATCTGACTGACTTCTGGAGCAATTTTCTGCCTTTGCAATCTTCCCAGCTCCTGGAAACATCTGGTGGATGTTGACTCATGTGAATAGAGCTTCTGCTTGCTTGCAAAGCAAAGACAGGAATTAGACCCACCCCAAATTTCTCCCTTTTCATCCTCTCAGGTTTCCATTCCTAAAAATGGAAAGGAAACCAAACCAGTGCCTCTCCATATGCTTTTTTCAATAATCAGTTACCACAACCCTTTCAGTGAAAACCTTCTTCAGTAGAGTTAAGAGCAAGCACATGTGCAGGCTGCTCTCTGGCCATAGTTAATTTTCTATTTCAAGCAGGTTTTGTTGCTTGTAGGCAGCTAAAAGATTTACCCACCCTCATTTCAATTCCTCCCTGATTTCCAGTGTGACTGGAAAAATGAATTCTCTGAAAACAGGACAGATATTGCTTAGGCTAGTCTCCAGCATGACCATCTACATCATCCTTTTTTAATTGAAATATCCATGGTATTGAAGGATTAGCCCCATGTATCTGACATTAACTTATTGGGGGTAGCTAAGATATGGCAAATCTTTTCACTACAACCACTGCAGCTAGCTAATGGCTTAGCAACTCCATGCTTTAATGGCTCAATTTTCCATACTATTGAAGTAATTCCCAATTTACAGGTAACATTTCTCAGTCAAGTGTAAATAGTGAGTGAAAACAGACAGAGCAATCAAGGGACACAAGATCTGAGTAATTATTAAACACTGGTTATATGATAATTCAAAATTTAGGATTTAAGATAAAAACATGTTTTCAGGATTTTCATCTTTTAAGATTAAATAGCGAGACAAAAGAGGTTAGTTTTTTTCCGGCATTTCGACCTACTTCAGGAATAATGTTTCTCCTTTAATTAGCAGATTTTTAGACCAAAACAGTTCAGAACAGAAAGTGTTTGGCTCATTGTACAACATAAAAAAAGCCTAAGCGATACTAACTTATACAAAATAACTTTAGTGATCAGTAAAATGCTGCATGGAAAAAGACCTATTATTATTTATCTTGAATTAGGGGATGAAATAGAGTGGGTAAAAAAGCTCCATGAGAATCTGACCGGATTCACTTCTAATTCCCACAGTCTGGTTCAAACTGAAATGTGGGCATTGACAACTAAAACAATGCCACGGCATAAAAAGAAGCTCTCACTGGAAGACATAGACTTGACCATGGATATTTTAATGAGGGGGCCACACTTGTATGGCAGAGATAATAATCCCCTTTCATGGGTGAGATATCTTTTATTTCATCATGAAAGCTACACTTGAGTATTACATTTGTCCACATTCAGCTCTGGGATCCAAGTGTGCGGCGCTGCTTTGTCGCCCCCCAGGCTGTGCTGGGGCTCACAATGCAAATGTCACACCGGGGATGGCTGACTTGACATTGACAAGTGATTTCTTGGCTTTTAGGGGAAAAAAAAAAACCCTTCTCCACATGACAGGTCCATCTTACTATAAGGCAATTGTGCTCTTTCACTCCCTGTCTTACACAGCAAGAACTGCACAGATAAAATACTGTGCTGGGCAAGAATTGAAAGAATGATGTTTTCCCTGATAATATTTTTTATTTTTCCACTGTGCATTCGTTTAACTAAATCCCTTATAAATGAATAGATTTATGAATCCCTTTAGGGCAGTTTACTTGCTGTGTGCCACCATACATATTGAGAATGCCACAAGAATATTAAATGCAATAATTCACAATGCTGTGCTGCATTAGCTTTCTCAGGTAATTAAGTCTTTGATTTTAATCCCACTGAAATAAGTAGTATAAAATGGATTTAATCAGTTTTGGACCAGCAGTCCTGGTATTCCAGTCCTGAACTCAGCTTCTAGGGGAGTATAGGAGCTGTGTATGAAAAATGAGCAAGAAATTTCACCCAAGAGTTTATCCAGACTTGTGCACTGTTTTCATAAGTCCATAGCGAGAGTTACTGGGACACAAAATAAATTAATCTTTATTCAGACAAAGCATATCAGAATGTGCCATCAGCAGTTAGCTGGGCCGTGAGCTGGGGATCACGAGCAGTCAGGAATGTGTGCTGATTGCAATACTTTGCACTGAAACAATGAAGTCAGAGATTAAGGCAATTATCAGTTCTGGTTCTTTTCCCTTTTCAGAGTGATCTCACACAGTTACTGCAATGCTTATGAGAGCCACGGTTTCATTGTCACTTCTTCTCACATTTGTTGGCCTCACTGAAACCAAGAAATTTATTATTTAAGTGGATTGGTGAATCATATATGAATTATTACCTTTGTTTACTGTCTTACACCCACCTGAATAAAATGAGCAGAGATATAAAGCAAGCTCTCTGGAAGTATTCTTGTTTCATATATGTGGAAATGGGGGAACATCCTCAATTAGTGTACCAGTATGAAAAGAAAATTTTCAGAGTTACTGACTTCAGACACATGATTGCAGAGACCTGGCAGTGGAAGGCAGGAAAGTAAGGAAAGAGAATTTCAAGTGGAAAATAAATACCCATTGTAGAACTTGCTAATTAAAAAAAAATTATCTTTTCAGTTTGTAATTTCAATGGTATCGTTTATTGCAGAATTGCATCACTGTAACAATAAACAAAAGTAATATAAAATAAATGCTAGTTACAGGCCATTCATCCTCACTACCAGTTCTGGGCAGCTCTGCAGATTTTAAAATTGCACCACTTCCTTTTGATCAGGAGTATAATCACCAAGTTTTAGGGAACAAAAGGTTTTGAATGGGTAGAAGCAAACTAATTACAATTGAAGTTAAAAGTCCAATTCCTCACAATATCCTTGCAAGTTCCATCTATCCCATTTCTTGTAAAGTTGATAATCCAGCAATGACCATTCCTGACCATTCCATTCCGAGTGAAGATCTTGTTCTTACCTCCTAAACAGGCCAAAACAACTTCTCAGTCCTACTTTTATTCAAGGTTTACATTTTCTGTTAGGCTGTAATTCTTCTCCAAAACCCACTTCAGTCTCAAAATTGAATGTGTTTTTATCACCTTGAAATCTTTGTAACATTCTGACAGCAAAACATGTTGTAGTCTTCTAGGTTGAATTTTGGGTAGTGCCTAAATGTCCCCCCTTACCTGAGTCAGGGTGAGACTGTAAAACTATAATACGGCTCATATTCCAATTTTTCTGTGCTGGGAATGAGTTGTTTGGCTGCAGACTGGATGTCAGGAGGGTACTCACATATGTAAACCTCAGGGGGTTTACGGATCTCCCAGAAGGGCAGGGAGGCTGCTTTACAAAATGCTCTGTCCCTCCCCTCATACCCATAACAGATTGTCAAAATAAAAATGCACAAGGCCAGGTCCTGTCGCTGCATTTTGAAATTATTACGCCGGTGAAACAGAGCCCCTCGTACTTTACCACCCTGATTTCACAGGTTTGGCTTTAGATTAAGGTTTCCTTACAAACTCCGTGCAAGAAATCAAGTCCATTCTGAATTAATTTTTCCCAGAAGTGTGAAGTTTATCAGCAGTCAAAATCCCTCCCCCTACACCTGAATGCAGAATGAGCCACACACCTATGGAACAACCAGGACCCAAGGTGTTACCAAACCCAGGAATATCTCTGTTATGTATGATGGTCTTGTTGCAGGAAGTGGGAAAACTCAGGAGAATTTTTCCCCCCATCAGCACCAGATGGATTCTTTCCAGAAGAAAACGTGTTGTGTTTGTGTGGCATCTCTTCGGTGTTGTCACACGTGAACTTTTGGCACCTCCTGAACAGGGGGAGGCTTTTTATAATCCTGGATTTATGCTGAAGATGTATAAGAGCATTAACTATTGATTGTGGATGTGGGTCAAAAAGGTGCTGAGTGGGGTCTCTGTGCCATGTAGGGGTGGCTTTGTGTGAGCTATGGGAGCTGACTCTTCCCACCAGCACCAAGGGCACAATTACCTGACACAAACTCTGGGCACTGCCAAATCAATGCATTTTATTAGATTTATTACTAATGTTTGAGGGCCTTCAGTCTGAAATTACAGATTCTTGTTGTTCCAGTTAGGTGGGGTCCTGAGGGGAGCATGTCCTGTTTAAAACCTGTATTTTTACCTGCCTATACATGGGGAGCATTCCTGCTAAATCCTGGATCTCAGACCAGGAGGGAGCAGCAGGTCAGGTCACAGTCTGACCTCACACAGGTTTTAAATTTCACCCATAATCTCCTAAGTGGAGTGCATTCACTTGGGCTGGTGATTCTCAGCCTGGCTGCTAAAGCCAAGTATGAAGTGGAGAGTGGGAGCCCACTGAGACACCCCCAAATCCCAAAAGCCCCCCCAAAGGAAAATAAAATCACTAATTGAGTTATCCCACGTGGGATGTAAAAACCTGCAAATGTCTCTGGTGCTCTGGCTCTGAAGTAATTTCCTTTTAGCCCTCAAATATTATATACTCGATATATTTTATACATATATTATATATATAATATATATATAATATAATATAATATAATATAATATAATATAATATAATATAATATAATATAATATAATATAATATATATAATATAATATAATATAATATAATATAATATAATATAATATAATATAATATAATGTAATATATAATATAATATATATAATATAATGTAATATAATATAATATAATATATATTATATTATTATAATATATAATATATAATATATAATATATAATATATAATATATTATATATAATATATTATATATTATATATTATATGTTATATATTATATGTTATATGTTATATATTATATGTTATATGTTATATACTATTATATATTATGAATTATGTATTATATACTATGTATCATATATTATATATTATATATCCAGTATTTCCTTTAGCTTTGGGCATGCCAGCAAAGCAGGAATCAAAGAATCATGGAAAAGGTTGGGAAAGACTTCCAGACACCCAAAGGATGGGTCACAGCATGCAGAAGCTCTGCCCTCTGCCTGGGACCATCTAAACCCATCAGCTGCCAGAGGAGGCAGGAGGAAAATGGAAATGGTGCACAGAGAAATTTTTTCCTGGCTCCTGAGGACACTGGGAATTTCAGTCACAGTTGTGGGAACAAGGCAAAGCAGCTTTGAACATGGTCTGACCTGCTGGTCCGTGAGAAACACACTCTCAGCCAGCTCTTTTCAAAATGTCAGGAGGGAAATGTAAAAATGTTACAAATTGCCCCATAAAGTTGTCAAATGAAACTCTGAGTTGGAAAATGGCATTTTCATTCAATCTTGACTGCAAAATAAAAGCATCACAATGGCCCTGAAATAAAATATTTCATTTTATTAGGCTCTTCATTTTGGCATAATAACAAGTTCCATTTACTCTGAATTGACTTTCCTCTCTCCCCCCATTTATGATTCATGATTTCATTTCTACAATGAACAAAATAAATATTTTTACCATATCCTCTGCTCTAATTCTTACCCATTTTGTGCTTTGAGAGTTGCCATGAAAAGCCCTGGACAGCAGCTAGGTGGCATTGCTATTGTTTCTACTGCTTTTCTTGACATTCCTTTTGTTATGCAAAGATTGCGTTACCTCTGTTTCCACAAATTGATGCTTCGAGGCAATTACTTATGATGTTTCATAAACTCTTCTCTGAATCACTGCTTTCTAAGAAAAGTTGTCTGTTTTCTAGGAGCAGCCTTTCTTCTTTGTACCCAGAGCAGGACATTTTATTACTGTGTTTGCAAACGTGCTCATAAGCAATATTAATGAATGATTCCTAATAAGACTGTCCCAGCTTCCCTCTTTACTGTCTTCACTAAACAAGATGTTTTAGACAGAAAGTTTAATGTTTTTGCAGCAGCAAGTGTTACACATAAATCTCAATAAGAAATAATCACTGTTATTATTTTATGCATGAACCTACTTTTGAAATTAATTCCACATGACCTTTGAATTTGAGAATTATTTATATTCTCTGCTAAAGTGGAGTAATCACACACAGCCCAAAGGATTCATGTTGCTGTGTCAGTGATGCACAGAGTAATCCTGAAACTGAAATCAGTTCAAAATCAAAATACACCTGGTCTTGACTTCCTTGTAGTCAGATTTTCCTTTGCTAAGAGATTGTCTGGAGAGGTGACTCTGATGGCAGTGGGACCCTCTTGGTGAGTGCTAATGCTCTCTCACAAGAAATTGTACTGAAAATCAACAAAGCCCATTCTCTCCGTCCCCTAAAAAGTCCTCTTTGAACTGTGTGTGCCATCTGGCAGTCTCAGGTGCAAAAATACCACCAGATTTTCACAAAGCTCTGTTGAGGGGGACAAGCCAGGCTGTGATCCTTGAGGTTGCTGTGGAGAAATCAGCAGGTGATGGACAGGCACTTGTTGGGGCTTAGGGAAGCTTCTGCAGAAAGCTGGCTTTGGTCTAGGGGGAAACATCCAACCAACAAACCTGAAAATGCATTTGACCCTCAAGCAGGGTCAAAACCAGATGGGAAATGTGATCAGGAGAATTCAGTGCTCCTCTGTGTTGTACAAGAACTGCTTTCCTCCAGCAGTAATGCCCAATAAATGGATTGGGGCGGGGATGTTTGGTAGACATCCCCAAAAAGGTAAAAAACCTGCTGCTCCTTTCAGGGGGTTCCAACAGCTGCAGTCATTCAGCCCAACTTCCACAGACACACACTGAGTTTAGAGAGGAAATGTGGATTTTTATGGGGGATGAGGTCACAGCCAGATCCATCACCAAAAACCAGGCACAGTGGGGATGATCTCACTGACATCCCCCACTCTTCCTCCTGCCTTGCACCGGATGCAAGAGAGGGCAAGAGGGAAACTCTGCCTGTCCATTTGCAGCCTCTTTTGGATTTCTTTTTTCCCACTGGTGGGCATCACTGCAGGGTTTTGCTCAAGCCTTCTGAGAAGGGATAATAACATTGTCCCTCCCAGATCCATTTTAAAAGCAATTCCCTACCTTTGGCACAAACAGCATGGATTCCTGCTGGTGGATTTGTTTTAAAAAATCCATGCAGTTTTTTCCCAGCACAGTCTGAGACTAAACCCCAATTGCACCAGTCATGAGTGAAGACAGGCACTGAAATGTTCTCCTGCCCTTTGGTGGTGCAGAAGCAGTACTGGGAGCTTATCATGGGCCTGCAAGCCAGGCAGGACTATGCCAAGCAGCTCTTCCAAATGTGACAAGGACCTTGGGTGCCCAAAAGTTCCTCTGTTTTTTCCAGTTCTGTCCTTTTGTCCAAAAAAAGGCTGCATGCTCTTTGCAGCCCTCCCAGTCCTGGATCAGGGAAGGGTTTGAGTGTGGTGGAGGTTAAAGCAGCCATAAAGCTCCTCTGCCTCACATCTAAGCCAAATTAACTCCATGATTCCCCTGCCAAAAGGAAAGTTTTTGTAGTCACTCATAAACCTTCCTTATCTACTTTGTCCATAAAATGACAAACCCAGCAGTTTCACAAACCTGCTGTGTGTCTTAGAATGCATCATCATATTTCTGTGTTGGTTTGAACATTGTTGTCATCTGTATCACCATGAATCAGTAAAAATCAATGAATATTTCTTACTCTCTGTCACAAAACACAACATTTATGTGTGTAACAGATATAACATACTCTTAAAGCAAACCTACTTATGCTAAATATTCAGGGCAAAAAAGCCTTCCTAAAAAATTGCTTTAGAGGTGGAATGAAGGGGAAAGAAATTGAATTTTAAGTCCTACAACACCCATGCCTTGAATTACCAGGAAAAAAAGAAATTAAATCACTCTGCACTGCCAAAGTAAAAAGATATTGGGCCAACTGAAAGATTTTGATTTATCTAAGTAATAATAAATAAATAAGCAGTTTTGTAAGGATTTATCGCAGCTGGCTGGTTCCTGTGACAGAGGAGGCAGACTTGGGGTGCATCCAAATTATATTTGTGCTCCAGTGCCTGGAGAGGTTTGGTTAACAAGTTCCAATGGCTCTTGGAGAGGAGGACACTGCTACAAAAGCTGTGGGGAAGAGTGTTCTTGGATGAGTTGTGTCCTGGTAAACAATCCTGAAGAACATGAAGGAAACTTTTGATGTCCTGAACACCTTTCTCTTCAAGGGATAGAGAAAGCTCCCTTGTGCCAAAACCAGAAGGTATTGGAGCACTCATCAGAGCCCAGAATAACCACAAAAACGGTGAGATTTAGCAGCTAGTTTTACAGAAGAGACACAAAAAAAGCAGCAAAATAACACCAAGCAGTTGAGCTTATTTGGATCTGCTCCTGGAAGTAGATTTTGAGCCAAAGTGAATATAGTGTACTAACTCCAGCACGTACAATATAAACCCAAAAGCTCACATGTCTCTAAAACAATATATCCTCACCAACACACACACACACACAAAGCACAAACAAATCTCACCAGACACCACCATTAAAAATCTACTCTAAAACTGTCTATACCTTTTAAAGTAAAAAAAAAATTGTTGTATTACTTGGATTTGTCTATGCACTTATTTAATTTTCCAAACCCCAAGCACATTAAGAAAGGTGGATGGTTCAGGTTCCAGATCATGTTCATTTGAAGCCCAGAGGCTCTCTTGGTAGATGGTGAGTTTTCTACAGATGCCAACCCTGCCAGAATAAATCTAATGAAACTCCAAAATGAAAATTAAAATTTGCATAATTTTGCTATCACCTAAAGAGATTTTAAAAAATATTTTATGCAGTATTTTTACTTCCTCTGTGTTACAGCTTAAAATTTCACTTTTCTTCTGGTGGAATTTTTTTGTCAGTCGTTACAAGTCTTTTCTCCCCCAAGTTGGTTTCCTACTTGTACTTTGGAAAAAACTTCTCTTTGAGGTGTCTTAGAAGTATTACTTTTATAAGACCAGCTCCAATTTGCCATGTAAATTCTGTTAAACTTAGTCTTCTACAATACAAACAATACTCTTCTCAATCAAGGTTTTTCAGAAAATTGATTAAGTTATGGTTTTTACTTATGCCTTTACTTACACCTTACTTATGCCTATGGTTTTTAGTTATGCCTTTAAATTAAAATTTTAAAAGTTTGTGGCTTTTTTTTTGGTGTTGTCCCATGACAGGCTAAGAGTTGGACTCGATCTTTGTGGGTGTCTTCCACACCTGTCCTGTGATTCTCTTTTGCTCCATTTGTTTTACAAAAACTGTAGTGAAAATGCCATATTTTTATATCAGTTCTGAAGCCACTTCAATGCTCATAAATGCAATTATTACATTATAAAGGTGTTTGTTATGGACCCAACCTTACCGAGCTGCAGCCTGCAGTTGTGATATCACTGAATTTTTTATAATACCCCTCTCTTTCATAGACAGGGAGGGTATCCAAGGTCGTGCCTTTCAGGAATAACTGAATAATTTAGGATAGCCAGTCCCATAGCAGGGAGAGAGTGGTCCTAAAGTAAAGACTCTGAAAAAAACCCAAAAAACAGAGGATGCACAAACGTTCAGCTTCGTCTTGCCTGCTACTTGATTTTGAACTTGAAATCAAAGTGTTTTGAAATAAAGACAGATGAGGAACCCAAGGGAATATTTTCTCCCGACAGAGCCTTTGGGAGTCTGTATTCTCACAAAATGCAGCCTTGGCTTGGCTGCTTGCCTGTGTTTGATGGCTGCACTGATAAGAAGAGGTCATAACCTTTGGGAATGCTCTGGCTTGATAAAATCAAAGTATCTTCCAAGAAAACAGCTATGAAGAGGCAGCAAGAGGAAAGCTCTTCTTGAGGAAACCAAAAAGGAGCATTAAAAGGGGCAGGAATTAAGGAAAAGAGGAGAGTAACAGTGGGGGCAGAAAATGGCAGGAAAAGGTGGGATGGAAAGATGAGACATAAAAAATGAGAATTGTAGAAAAGAAGAGTAACAGCAAAAGGTAAGGGAAGGAAGTTAAAGAAATGGAAGGAAACTGAAGGTGACAGTAAGAAGAAAAAGGAGAGACGCAGAGATGATGCAAAAACTTCAGGAGGCAAAGGGTAATGGGAAAAGTGGTAATGGGGATGCCGCAGTAGTTGTCCCATCCCTGGCAGTGCCCAAAGCCAGGTTGGACATTGGGGTTTGGAGCAGCCTGGGACAGTGGAAGGTGTTCCTGCCATGGCAGGAGATGGCACTGGATGGGGTTTAAGGTCCCTTCCAACCCAAACCATCTTGTGATTTTCTGGGAAGAGAAGCTTCCCCTGTTGGAGACACTGAGAGCCAATTGATAAGCATTGATGGGAAGCCCATGAGGGTGATGAAGAGGAGACCTGAGGCCAAGCAGCAGTAGACGACTTGCCTTGCCTGAGATCAGAGAAGATTGAGAAGAAATTGCTATTTGCCTCCAAAAACTAAAAGTGTTAATTCCCCTGGGAATGGGAAATGAGATCTCCTCTGGCAGTCTGCCTTGCAGATGGTATTATCCTCCCAGAACTGTGAGTGTGCATCTGAATGGTGTTTAAGCTCCAGATGAAGAACCATTGTCAGCAACCTGCTGGAAATGATGGAGTGCTCTCCACTGAGTCTGGAGGTGACACCAAGCCAGGGCAAAGAAAGGATACCCTCAAGAACAAGGTTATGACATCAAAAGAGGCTGATGCCTTGTGAAGGCTGATCTGGAACAGAGGCTGGACGGACTTACAGAATAAAGCAGGGATTTATTCAAAGCATCTCCTCCATGGATCCACCTTGGGCAGCACAAGAGCCCAGCCAGGGCTGCACCCAAGATGAACCAAAATGGCCCCAAAATGCACGGCCGGGCACGGGGTCTGTCACTGGGATCAGTTCTGCTCCATTTGCATCTTGCAGTTCATTGTCCCATTCCAGCTTTAGCCCCTGCAGTCCCACCCTGCTTGTTTTTCTCTCTCCAGCCCACGGTGTTTGTGCTCCTGGGCTGAGATTTGGGTCATTTGTCCTTGGTGCCCAGCTGGAGCAGGAATTGTTTTGTCTCCCTGCTCTGTGCAGAGCTCACCATCCCCTCATGTGAAGATCAGACCCACACAGTAAAGCAGCACAGAATCTGAAAAATATAAAAGCTAAAAGCTGAGGCATCAAGTCCAGTCTGGGAGAATGGGACTGCAGGAATCATACCAAAGTCCAAAGGCAAAAATGCAAAGCCCTGCCCTGTGCAAGGAGATCAAGGGGATGAATGCTTTGTTTTGGAATGTCCAGCTTGGGAAAGACCTGGATGAACAAGAATGAGGTTGGGGATGTCCCCAGCACTGATTGGGAGTGTCTGCCCTTTGCACCTTGGGTGCTGGGGGCTGCTCTGGGCCCTCACAAGAGAGACATTGAGGGGCTGGAGCATGTCCAGAGAAGGGAACGGAGCTGGGAAGGGAATGGAACTCCAGGAGAGGCTGGGGGAGCTGGGAAGGGGCTCAGCCTGGAGCAAAGGAGGCTCAGGGGGTCCCCTGTGGCTCTGCACAGCTCCTGCCAGGACAGTGCAGACAGACAGGGGTTGGACTCTGCTCACAAAGAATAATTGGTAAGACAAGATGAAATGATGCTGGGAAGGCTTAGGTGGGGTATTACCAAAAAAATCTTAATTGAAAGCGTGTTCAGGCATTGGAACAGGCTTTCCAGGACAGTGGTGGAGTCACTGTCCCTGGAGCTGGTCAGAGCACGTGTGGCTGTGGCATTTGAGGACATGGCTCAGTGGTGAAGGTGACCATGGTGCTGGGTTGGTGGTTCCAGGGTGACCTCAGTGCTCTTTTCCAACCTAAACTGAATTCTGTGATTCCATGGTTTTGTGATGAGAGGCTGTGGGACTGGGGCTGATCCAAGCAGGATTGAGGGTCGTGTCAGCAGCCTCAGAGCCTGGGGAAAGTCACTGGAGAGATGAAGACGGGCCCTTGACAACACTGTGATTAACTGGAATTTTAAGGGTTCAATGAATGAGCAAGAGATCATTATCTCCACACCTCCCAGAATAAAAATTTTCCCATGACTGTGCAATTTGTATTTAAGACTGAGCTACACAGATTGAAATCCTTACGAAAGAAGGTTGATGGAAGTCTGGTCTCAACCCTCCTTGCATCAAATATATACTTATAATGGCAGCTACAATTTGAGCGGAGTAAGATTGAGCTGTAATTTCATCAGACACTTAAAAATACATTATAGCCATTAATTCTGTACTTATCCCTGAATGTCCAGGACATTCAGAACATGATTTCCAGCTGTATGGTCAGCAAACAAAAAGATCTCACCTCCAAGGAACTGTCATGTACATTTCACAGTATAGTCTAGACAGCAATGAACAACAGCATGTGGAAATCCGGCCTTTCATTATTTTCCAGGACAGGCCATTAAAAAACCAATGAGTTTGTCAGTCACTCTGGTGAGTAAAGCAACACTGTACATGATGTTTAGCATGAGAAACAGGCAGCACTTTATTTAGAATTGGGAACGCTATTATTTTCTATCAGTATTTAGGATTTCTGTGTTTGTGCTGATTCACTTCCACTGAAACCAACAGAAGGAGAAGGATGGAGGAGTGACTGCCCTCCTTTTAATGGTGGATTATGCATTTTCACAAAGGGCCTGATACAAGGCCCTTTGTCTAAAGTGGATTGAAAGGCTTTTACTCACTTTGATGACAGTTGTATCAGGTCCTAAGGAGAATAAAAGTATTATGAAAAGCTGCTGCTACTACTGTATTTGGAGAAGTAATTAATAGCAAGGTTAGAGAGAGATCAAAGGGCCATGGTGGGTAATTAGAAACGTGGGGGAAACTTGCTGCTTATAAAACAAAACTGTACAAAAAAAAAAAAAAGGAATAAAAAATAAAGCTGTGCATTGCTGTCCTCCCAAATGAAAAATATGTTTCTGATTTCTGTTTCAAAACAGGCTCAGAAAATAGACTATAATTTGTTTCTCACTGCTGCTTTAGCCAGTCATGGTAAAACTCAGTTATGCCAATAAGAAGCAACGAGAGCGACCTAGACAGCTGACTGCTTGCTCGTTTTTTCATTAGGAGAGCAGCAGTGAGAGCCCATTTCACTGCAGGCAGAGAATTAGAGGATTAGGTTCATTTGCTGCACTTTTACTTTGGGCTCCATGTGGTCCCCATCTGGAGCTGTCGGAAGAGGAGAGCTTGACAACACATGCAGGCCAGCTCTTCCCCACTTTGTTTGTGCTGACGTGACTCTTGGGCCCAAAGCAGTGACACAAACCCTCCCTGGGCTGCTCCAGCTGCCCCCCAGCCCATCCCCTGGGTGCCCATCCTCACCTCAGGCATCTTCCCCCTCCTCAGAACGGAAGGGAGGGTCACGCCTGGAGGGAAGGGAAGGATTCTTTCCTTTGCGAAATGGAGTTTTGTTTGGGATTCTGCACAGGAGGGAATTTCTGTAGGGGGTTTGTGGTGGAAACCAGGCTTCAAAATGTGACGCTCACAGCATCTTCAGGCTCCTGCTTGCTGTCCCCTCTGGCTGCCTCCCCATCCAGGCTATCCAGGAGTGGCATTTACAGCTCAGAAAAGCCATGTGGGGCTGTGTGACCAAGACACCAGCTGCCATTCACCATGGGCCCCAGTGCCAGAGGAAGAGCTGCCCTCCTGCAGCAGGAAGGAGGAAAAGCCCAGGGCAGTGTGTGAGGATGAGGTGAGGTCGGGGCAGGGGCCATGGGCTGGGGATCAGGCAGTCACTAACACGGGATCAGGCTCATGGTGGGCAGTTAGGACAACAGATGGCATGAAAATCCACTCTTCCCTAATTTTCCTTCAAGGAGATCATACTGACGGGAAACGCGCCAAAATTTTCCAGAGTCTCAGAGCCTGAGCAAAGAGTTATTGCATTTCCATGATTCAGGAAGCAAGAATTTTCTGTCTGTTTCCACCACAGTGTCTTCTCCAGCTGTGGAAAGCTCCCACATTTGCTTCAGAGGGTACCTTTGAACTATGGAGAGACAACTTCCACAGCCAGGAGAAGCATTTCCACGCCACCACAGCCAAGACAATGAAAGCCCGGGCAGTGGGCAATGCTACCACTTGCCCAATTTATTATTTCACATGCAAGGTAATGCGTGCCCTAGAAATTGAAACCATCATCAGGCTTTCAACTTCTTGCATCATGTTGACATCACAATTTTGGGTTCTTTGCCTCACATTTTAAAATTCTGTGTGCTTTTCTCAGTGAAATACGTGCCCTGTGGTTCCACCTGCTGTTCTGGGGGAGGTTCAGGGATTGGGATCCAGGCCAGGGCATCACCAAACCCTGCAGATGGCTGTGCTGTAGGTGGCACTCTGGTCTGGCTCACCAAGACCGTGCCCTGGCCTCTGTTTGCCATCACCCTGCAGCTGGAGGTGCAGCCCTTAGGCAGAGACATAAAACAGAGGTTCGGGCAAATTGCCATCATTAAAAACGCCACTTTCCCTGCAACAGTAGGAGTGTTACCTCCACAGCTCCAGCCAGCTTTTAATTCGAGTAATTTACATGTATCTTACCTAGAATTCTCCTGGCGTTTTCAGCCAGATAAGGCAACTTAAGTTTTTTCCCCGGCTGCTGCCACATTCTGTGGTGCTGCTCTGTGTTGCTGCACAGCTGCTGGGTCTCACCTCGAGGTGGCTGCACAGCAGCTGTTGACAAAGTGATTCTACATTTACAACATGTGTAATTGTGTTTGGTGGAGTTTGTAAAGCACGCCGAGCTCTCTCTGGATTAAATGCGCGGCAATTACCAATTATGCACATCCTCGCTCCAAATTTCGTGTTCGCGGAATCGTTTAGCCCTAATGGGAGCTGCAGCCACGCACCCGAAAAGGACTCTTAATTCTCCCCACGTCAGTAAAAGACGTGTTAATAGCAAATGGCTCTATTCATGTGAACTTATCAAAGGAAAGATTCAACTGTTTTGCTCAGCACAGCGACTTCAAAGACGTCTCCATTCATTCATGTGCTACAGCCCAGCCCGGCCGAGGATGAACGCTGAGTAAACACAGCGAGAGAGAAAATAAGATAAGGAGCAGGGGAGGTTGAACAAAGAGAGAACACATTTCACTCTTCCCACCGCCCTACATGGGTTTAAGTGCCTGACCGTGAGCCCCCAATTATGTTATTCTTGAAGTCCCTTTGAAGCAAGCTCTTATATTCCAAGGAGTCACAGGAAAGGATGTTTTTGTGCAGTTTTTGTGCTGTTCAGCAGCCCTTAATGGACTTCATATGGTCTCTGATTTTTCAAAGCAGCCTTGCTTATCACGGCTACAGAACAGCTCTTTTGTCTTATCTGCAAATTCTTTGTAACAAATTTATCACTCTCCGAAACCTTGCTAAAATCAATCTCCCTCCAGTGCTGAAGATGCACATGAGGCGACAAACTTGATTAAATATTAGTTCAAGCAAAAGTTCAAAGCAAAAGATAAATACCAACCTAAGATCAACTACATTGCTGTCTGTCCTTGTGCATCAGGTTCAGACTCAGCACAGAATTCAAACTTGGTGCTGAGGACCACAAGTAGCAGAGTCTGGTCTCTTTGACTTCCAAAAGTCTCTTGGACTCTTGGGTGAAGCATCCTGTATTGTGGGTTTTTTGGTTGACTGTGTGTTCTTTTGGGTTTTGGTTTTGGGGTTTTTTGGGGGATTTTTTGGTTTGTTTTTTTTTTTTTTGGTGGATTTTTTGGTGTTTCGGGTTTTGATTTTGGTGTTTTGGGTTTGGAGGTTTTTTGGTGTTTTGGGTTTGGGTTTTGGTGTTTTGTGGGTTTTTTGGTGTTTTGGTTTCTGTTTTGTTTTGGTTTTGTTTGTTTGTTGGCTTATGTGTGTTTTGTGCTTTGCCGTTTTGTTCCTTTTTTCTTAATTCTGTGCATTAATTAAAAAGGACATGCATTAACTATTAACTTTGACTTCAAGTGTGACTTTATTGAAAAGAAAACCAGCCATGAATAGTCCCTGACTATTTCAAAGTATGGTGTTTTCATCATTCATCTAACCATGCTGTGAAAGTAGCAAAGCTACAGCCTCCTTTTTTACAGCTGTGTGTGCAACACGAGCCAATGAAGCTCTTGGCTTCTTGCTGCTAGGCTCAGAGAGAAAAAAAAAAAAGAAAAAAGAAAGAAAAAGAAGAAGGAAGAAAAGAAGAATGGGTTTATTATCTGCTTATCAGTCTCTTCCTCTTGGAATAGCTCCCCACTTTGTTTGAGTGAGGGCAGCTTCTGCAATTCAAAGCCTGAAACCTTCATCTGAACCTGATGCTACAGCTGGGCAGGATTCTCAGCTGTGCCCTGCACAGATAAAGCAATATTTCACCCAGGCTGGTTGGGTGGGGAGATTTAGCATGTTCAGGAAAAAAAAAAAAAGGGTTTTTTTAGGGATGTGGACTTTTATTGCTCATATTTCCTGGCAGCTGGCGACTGTAGTCCACACAATATCTTTAAAATAGTTTACGTGCCATCTGAACTGTAAAACAGTGTTATACAAAGTATACATATAGGTACTTACTGTCTTACAAAGGAGGACAATGCAGAAATTATAAGGCAAAACCAAACTTGACTTTAAAAGTCAAAAGCCAAGTAATCCCTGGTCGTATCAATTTAATGTAAATATCTTTGCTTTCCACTGGAATACTTAGAACCCATTAAGTAAAAAAATGGGCTATGTGACCAAGTTGATTTCTTGTGGTACAGACTTTTACACTGCCAAACCACCTTCCTCCTGTTTAATTTTTTCAATCTCTTTAGATTTTTTCTGAGCTAGTACTCTTTCACTCATAAGACCACTATGTCACTGAGCACTCTTGATACGTGCATCATATCAGAAAAGTGTTATCTTCTCAGTGCCTTTTGTTTCACTGCTTGGTTTCTGAAAACTCTCTGCTGAAATCTGAAATGGTCCTTTCTGGAGCTGTCTGTACAGAGAAACGCTGATTTCTTGGTCTGCAGCCAGGTTGGCTGGCTGCCCCTTTCTAAGTAGGGAGACTAAAGTGGATCTTTCAAACTTAAATTTAAATTTAAATACTCTTAGTGGCGTAGGAATGAGATCACTTCCTCAGTTAATAACTGCCAGGGACACTGCTTTACATTGCTCAGTGGAAAAAAGAGTAAAAATTGTAGACATTATTAGCCTGCATAGATTTCTGAGAATTCCCAATTTTAGTCTGATATGAATTAAAAAGAGAAAAAAATGTCCCATGACTGGCAAGCACACTATTTTTTCAGGTGGCTGTAATGTACATCAGTAATTTACGTCATAAGGAAAATGATATATAAATGACATTTCATGATTTGCTGGTCACTGACTGATTTCTTCTCTTTGTAGTTTAGTACAAATAGTTTATCTATTACAAATAGTTTACCTGTTAAATTTGTGTGGCAATCTTTTGGTTAGCAGAATTTAAAATCAAGGTGCTGTGATCCAAAAAGAGCATCCAGGCAGATCACTGGGCTATTTTGATTCCACTCTTAAAAAGAGCTATAAATGATATCTCTAGGCAGCATCACACTGGATTGCTTTGGCATAATTTCCTTGCACTGGACTCCATCCCATAATTCAAAAACCAACCCAGAAGCTTATGATTTTTCAGCCATCATGTTTTTTTCATTAAAAAAACCAAAACAAAACAAAAGCAAAACAACCCCCCCCCCCAAAAAAAAAAACCAAAACAAAAAACCAAAACAAACCTTAGAAAAAAAATCAACCAAAATGCCAAACCAACAAACAAACAAAGAAAGAAACCCCCACAAAACCAAACAAAAAACAAACAAACAAAAAAAAACCGACAAAAAAGTGTGAAAAATTAATCTTTTTGTTAGCAACACTTGGTAAATTCCCTGCTGCTTTCACCTGCAGAAATAATCTCCAAGATGTATCTGTACCTAGGCATAGTTTTTCTGAGGAAAAGAGATAAGAAGGTCTTTATTCAAGGTGTTAGGTTCCTCTTCCTGATCTCTGCAGTCAGATGTGGCACAAAGAAAGGCAAGATCAATAAAATAAATAAAATAATTAAAATAACCCCCAAACCAACCCAGATGCTCTATAGTAGGGTTTCACTTTTAGTACAATGGTCCTCCTTTGTAATTTATTAAGACAAGTTTTTTTTTTCTTGTCTTATATTTATTTTCTCTTTTTTTTGTTCTTTTTTTTTTTTTTTTGTTTTAGTATTTGCCTGCCTAACCCTACAGCTTGTTTTAGTGTAATTTAGAGGAAAGATGTAACAGCAGTCAAGAAAGGAAGCTGAGTCTCTTACCAGCTTATGCCTGGTTAGCTGAGTCTGGGAAGCTTAGTTTGCCTTTGGAGGGAACTTTGAAGCTATTAACATCCTTGCAAATTGGATAAGTGTTGTGTTACAGTGGCTTGTATCCCCAGATAGGGCCCTTATCTGCTTTGAACTTCAAAAACAACCTCAGAAAAATCAAAATGCCCTTAGCAGGCAAGAACTCACTTTCCACACTCAAGTTCAGATTTCCAGAGCAGTAAAAAATCCCTTTTTTTTCTTTTCTTTTTTTTTTTTCAATCCACTGAAAGCAGGGCTAACACGACTGTGGCAAAATAAGAGCTCCATCCTTCCTATTTAAGTTCCTTTGAGGAGGGAGCTTTTGTGATCATGGATATATTCCTGATACAAAAAAAATTGGCTGTGTAAGTGTGTATTGCTCACTGGAGCAGCATTGTTACAGTCAGGCTCGGCAGCATCATTTTGTTTGGGCTGAGACAGCTGAAACCTTTTGAAATTGTTTGGACTGCCCATGCCAGGAACATAAATCAGAAAGTTTTCCTTTCACGCAGTCGCAGGTTCTTGGTGGGTTGGTTTTTTCTTCTCCTGGAGTAATAATTATGGACGTAGTTAATCGAGCTGAGACTGTGTTGGGAGATAGATGTAATTAATTCTGACAATGAGGCCTTGCCAGCCATTTATAAACACAGTGAGAAGGGATTTGGCTCTGCTCTCGTCCTCCCAGGGACACTGCTGAGACTGCAAACCAGCCCACCACTGCCTGGCCCTGCTGCAGCTTAGAGGGCACAAAAGCCCCCCAAATTCTACCAAACCGCTGCATAAATATCCTATTATTCCTTCCATCCCAGTGAAATGCTGCTTCTTAGCCTAACTCTGACTTGTTTGCAGTTATTCCCCAACCCAATGTGATTTCTCAGTGGAGCAAAGTTCTTCAAAGCTTGATGCATGTCCCTTGGAACCGGGTCTGGAAACCCAGGGCACCACAGGAATATTTCCCTGAAATATTCCCTCCCCAGGGCAGTGCTGACTTTGACCCTCATCCATGGAGAAAGTTTCCCAGACTTCAAGACAGACTGGAACCCACAAAAGTGTGAAATAGATTATAGAGAGCAGTGCAGGTGTGTCACTGGGTGAGAAATTTAGGTTTGGGATTTTTAGTGTGTTTAGTGGATGGAAGCAAGATGGAGGGCACAGGGTGTCATCCTGAGTTGCTTCTTCATGCTGCTTCTTCCTCCTTCTCCATGGGTTTGGGTGGCATTTTGTAATTGGGCAGAAAAGTCTGCACTAGGGGCTCTGTGGGATCAGTTATTGGGTTAAAAGGGAAATAATCCAGGTGTCAGTTTTAATTGGTTATTTTAGTCTTAAAAGCCCTTGTACGAGATTGTTGGCCATTTTGTGCCTTCTAATGAAAAGCTGCCCAACTCACAGCAGTGAGACTGTTTTATTAATAAGAAATAATAAACACCTGAGTCTGAACATGAACTACCACCTCGAGTGCCTTCAGTCCAGACCCAGAGAAACCAACGACTGAAACCCCCACAACAGGGGAGTCTCTGCACTCTCTCGTCTTCCTGAAACCATGTGTTTTATTTATTTATCTCAGTTCACAATGACTTCTGAGTCTCTTACAGGCATCACCGATGTAAAGGATCCCACAGAAGTCCACAAGAGCTCCCTGCAAAATTCATCTGGGAGGTTCAGCCCTTGGCTAAAATCATGACTGTGATGAAGCCAGGCACACTTTTACCACTGAATTCCCAGGGGAGGCGGGGGGGAAAAAATACTGTATTGTTTAGCGTCGGCTTTATCAGAAGACAGTATGCGTCAAAGTGAGTCCAAGTGTGGATTTTCGCTGGCTGCATTTCCCGAAATTGTTTGTTTGGTTTTTGTTCAGAGATGCGGCAGTGGCGGCTGATCCTGGCTGCGGCCTGCACTAGGCCGCGGCCTCCATGTCGCTCCGACCCCCTCACAGCCTTTCACCTCTGCTGCAGTGCAGACATGTCACACGCCCACGCCATCCAGAGGGCCCTTGAAAGTTCAGAAGTTCTATTTTTATGAGCTGTGAAAGCTCCAGTAAGTGAGAAATGTATCCGCTCCGAGATAACACAAATATAGCGCACCAGCGAGTGGGTCACAGGATTTTTACAATACTTGAGAAACGTCACGGCAAAAAAAACCCAACCTTTTCCGGTGCTTTCTGAACTCTCAAACAACTCTGCCCTCAGATAAATTGTGACTGATCCTGCAAACACTCCACTGCAGCCATGGAGTGGGTGCCCAGTGCCAGCCCAAGGAGTCTGCTAAGCACAAGAGAACCATTCTTAGGATTAAAAGTCACCCCTCAGCCTAAATGCTTTGCTGGAGAAAGGCTAGAGCAACCACTGTGTTAGAGAATTAACCTCCTAAGCTTAACAGTAAGAATTCAAAGGGACAAGCCTATAATTCCTACAGTTAAACTCAGTTCTGATCCCAAAGCACTCTGAAGTCTATAGCGATCTTGTGTCCCTTAAAACTAAATTTCTTTAGAAACAACCAGACAGAGTAACTGCATAGGGTGGAACCAGCCACCATCTTAATCCTGTTTTCATGGATTAATATTTAATTCACATCAATCACTGAGGCTGAAAAGTCTATTTGAGTGAGCAGGGATTTAATAAATTGACTGGAGGGCTCTTCTCTTTAGTGTCAGGTGAACACTGAACAGCTCAGGTCTGGCAAGGACTCCTTGGACCAGCAGCAGCATCACACCTCTCTAGGCCTGCTCAGATGGAGAGGGATCTTTTGAAGAGAAATACCCAACTACTCCCTATCCTGTGGTTTTTTTTTTTTCCTCCAGGAAGGATTCATCACGGTGAATGAGGTCAGCTTGGATGAAAGTGAATGGATGGAAGGGATCCAGGAGCATCTTTGCAGCACTTTGTGGCTGGCAACCAGTTCACAAGACCACACTGGCTATTTTCTGAAAGAATGGAGACTAAAAAACTCAGAAATGTGTCATGGAGACCCTGAGCAGCACCTGTTCAGATGCACCTCCACTGGTC
This sequence comes from Diglossa brunneiventris, assembly GCA_019023105.1. NCBI lineage: Eukaryota > Metazoa > Chordata > Aves > Passeriformes > Thraupidae > Diglossa > Diglossa brunneiventris. The sequence continues at coordinate 5,802,865 of CM032382.1, read as the reverse complement.
CTCAAGACGCAGTGATGGGAGATTGGCACAGACATTAGAATCCCATCATTTGGGTTATTTTGACACATCATCCCTTTCACAGGAGTTCTTGTATTGCAGCACTAAGGAATGTTATTAGCTATCTGAGATATCAGAGCTTGCCTCATTCTTGGAGGTCCCATTGCAGTTTGACATACTTTTCTCAAACTCAGTTTGAGAAAATTCAGTTACTTCTCAGAGTCAGTTATTTCAGGTTGCCTCAGAATCTTCTCCCATTCTTGTCCCACCTTGTCCCACTGTTAATTTTTAATTAAAATATTTTACTTAAATATTACTTCAGGGGCCTTGCTGTTTCCTAAAGTTAATCCTTTTACTTGAAATTTTTACTGTGATGGGAAAAAATTTCCTCTTTTTAGTATATTTTCTTGCATGGAGTACTTATTACTAGGAAAATTGAGAGTAGCTGACCCTGTTCCTTCGGGCAAAACAATATTGCAAGCGTTGCTTCACAGGTAATATAAAAATATTTACAAAATAATAAACAAGGGTTGTTAGCCCCTAATCCCACAGAATGGAATTAGGAAATGGAATGGAAATGCTTAGTGTGGATCCTTCTGGAGCTGTTGCTTGTGCCTTTCTGTCAATCCCCAGAGGCATCTGCCATCACCATCTTCCTCTCCATTGCATCTGGCCTTCACCTTCTTCCTGCAGCTCCTTTTCACCAAAGTGTACGATAAAATGGACTGAGAGCCATTGGGAATTGGAGACAAAATAAGGCAAACCCAGCTCAGCCTTTAGAGCTTGCTTTATTCTAGAAGGGATGGGCACCTACGTCTGCGTGTTTCATAACATAAATGCATTATTGCCTCAGATAAAACTCAAGCTGTTTTGTCCCAGCCACAAACACCAATCTGGGACTGCTCTTCCTGAAAGCTGGGGCTTCATCAAAAGGTACCTTTGAGGAGGAGAAAACCCTCAGCTGTGTCTGCTGTTGGTGCTGGCCCCAGCGGGCGCTCCCCATGTCAGGGTTCACCCCCTCCCAAATTCCTCTGGAGCTGGAGGAGGCTTTGCTGAGCCACTGCTCCTTCAGCTGTCCCTTGAGCCCACATGTTCCTGCAGCCACTGGCTCATTCCACATCTGCCTGTGAGGAGGAGGAGGGATGGAACAATGACACAACCCAATTGCTGTCCTTCTCCTGTCCCTGCCAAGGCAAGCAGCAAACCAACCCATCTCCCAGGGCCTTGGGGGGGAAATGGGCTGCACAGCACCACACAAACAGTTAAACAGAGGGCTGCAAGTACAGCTCGTGGCAATTTATAATTGCCATTTCCACATGGCACTAAATGCTAATGCAAAAAGTACTGAGGACTTCTTTCTAATACGTTTCAAAGCAAAATTGGAAACATATTTCTGTGTAACAAGTCACTAGGCACAACTTCTTGGGGAATAATGGTCAATGTTTTATGGGATTGCTTGTTAAAGCTGTTTCTAAATGGGAAGGACCCCAGGGAAGCTGGCATGAACAGTAAACATTCAAAGGAATAATTTGTGGTGACAAGTGATTCCTTCAGTATTTATTTAACATTTAAAATTTGTCTGAACGGAGGAGGAGGCCAAGGGCTGTGATTTGCTCCTGACTGTCTGTCTCTTGTTCGCCACGGGTTTCTCCAGGTTAAGGAAGCCCCTGGGAGGGGAGATAGCCCAGCTGATTCCTGGAAGCCATAAAGCTGAGAAGGTTTGCTCATTGTCCTGTGTGGCTGGCTGTGCTCACACGGACCTCGTAACACATGCCACGCTTTGGGTCGTTTCCCTTCCCCCTGGTGAAAAATAAAGGAGCACAGTTTGTTTCTTAAAGTGCTCCATGAACAGCATTTTCCAAAGTGCAGCAGTACCAAAAAGGACCCAGGACACCGTGCTGAACTCAGAGCCTGTTTTTCAAAAAATAAAAAGAGGATTAAAAGGCCATGATTCAGCCTGCCCTTGGCCACAGCCATGCTCACCCCAAAGTGCTGGACTGTACACTTACAGTGCAGGGACCTTTTTAGGCCAGGATAAGGAGACTGATGCAAAATAAGCTGTTATTCAAAGATAAAAACTAGTTTAGCCCAGAGTTTTGTACTGATCCTAGCAATTAATTTTAACAGGAGGCACCTCAGTCTCTCTCCTTTATGAAATCTGTACAGAAAACTCCATCTCCCCTTGGGCCAGTCTCGTGCCTGCCATTTCACAGCTGTTCAGAAAGTGAAGATTTTAGCGTGGTACGTATCAAATATATGATATTTCTTTCACCAGTGCCAAACAGTACTTGATGGAAAGAGAAAATATACATGACAAATATTATTTCTTTAGTGAATATACCCCCAGACTGATGAAGGGTGACAATCTTTGCAGAAACTCTGTGTTTTGAATGGCAACATTTTAATCACATTAAAATAAATAAAAAACAGATGTAGAGTGGAAAGCAAATACAAAAAGGTTTCTGAAAGTCCAAACTAGGTTCATTTTGAATTTGTAATTAATAGTTGGAGAAGAGATTTATCAGTGTTTCCCCAGATATATTTTTCCCCTAGGAAAACAAACCTGACTAAAATTTCATATTCTAAAGCACTGACAGATGTAGAGGTTTAAGTAGGTTTCTTTTTTTTTTTTTTTTTCTTCACATGATCATTGTTTCCAAAGGTTTTCTGATTCCAAATAACTTAAACAAAATTTTATGGGTCTTGGTCTCCAAGTCTATTTGGCATGCTATCCATCCCTCTTCCAGATTATTTGCATATTTGAACACTTTTCTATCATTGTAAACATAATTTGTGTTTAGTGTTTTTAAGAATCTGGGTTTGGGGATGGATTAAGGGTGAGGATGTCATGATAAGTAATTTTTGCAATCAATGGCTTCTTCCTTCAAGACTAGAAGGACAACTAGTGTTTACATTTTATTTATGTTCAAATTTTTATGATTTCTGAACTTAACCTTGAAGACACTCATGTTGGCTTCTGAGCACATCACTGAACGCTATCCCTTGTTAAAAATAAGCAACAACCCAGATGTAAAGATGGCTTTTCATCTAATAATATTTTCCCCTTACTCCATTTGTTTGTCAATTATTCTTGGCTTCTGAAGGAGCTAAAACCCAAGCTATGGTCTGAAGGTGTGTCCAAATAATCTACATTTTCCCTCAGAGTGGGGGGCCAGCACATCTGCTCCATGTGTGCCTCGTTAGGGCCCTCAGAGGGAAGGTCTGATGACACATTTTCATCAAACAAACGGCAGTTTGCTGGAGGATGCCAAAATATGGCTGGTGTTGCACGGACAGCCTGGCCCCCTGAGCACTGCCCAATTTGTAGAGGTGTAACACCTCCCAGAATGACTGAGGGTGATGGGGATATTTCCACTCACAATCTTTTCCTTGTCTAGAAATGAAGGGTGCTAAGCTCGTGTTTAAATTGGACATCGTGAAAGGTGAAGCTTATTTAAGATTCACGTGGCAATAGGGAGATGACAAGAAGGATGCAGGGAGATGATTTGCAAGGGTCTGAAGTGTCAAGACAAGGGGGAATGGCTCCCACTGCCAGAGGGCAGGGATGGATGGGATATTGGGAAGGAATTGTTCCCTGGCAGGGTGGGCAGGCCCTGGCCTAGGGTCCCCAGAGCAGCTGGGGCTGCCCCTGCATCCCTGGCAGTGCCCAAGGCCAGGCTGGACATTGGCACAGTGGAAGGTGTCCTTGCCATGGCGCTGGATGGGCTTTGAGCTCCCTTCCCACTCAAACCATTCCATGATCCTATGAAATCTCAGAGACAATACTATCCTTCATTTTCATTAGACAAAATTCCTTTCAAAGGTAGCCTGGCCTTGTCCACAGAGAAAAGCTGTGAATATGTGCCTATAAATGTACCTGGATTGCATAAATGCTCTCTGTGCATGCAGAGAAATGAATGAAGTTCTATTATTAAAGGATATTTATCATTTTTGTGTCCGTAACAGCAAAGAAACGGCCATTGGTAATCCCAGCCCTTGGACAGAAGGAGAAAATGGATAAATTAAAAAATCCAGAGATATGGCAATATCTGCTTCACTTTAGGCTGCAATATTGTGGGCACATTAGGATGTCTCTAAGGATGTACCTGGAAATGGAGGAGGCAGACAGACAAAGAGAAAGACAAACCCTTGGTCTCTCAAATCTGGCACTTTTCAGGCAGTGAAAGGTCCAGATCCCTCACACCACCATTGCAAGCCACACAGGTATCCAGTATAACTGCACACACACACATTGTCATATGTTTTTGCTTCCCCTCAGCCCAGGGTCTGTGGCAGCTCTCCAACATCCTCCTCATGTGTTATTGTACTGCTGCCATCCCCCGTAGCAGAGTGCGAGGTTCTTTCTCCTTTGAAATGATTTCCCATGCCATTCCCAGACCTTGGTCCTCTTCCAAGCCCTCCCTAATCAATCTAGCATTGTAGGATGTCAGCTCTCATTTTCTTTCCTATGAGCTTATGTGACTATACATTTTATATTTGTGGCATAACAAGTCTTCTTTCTGTTCCTGACTTTTGTTCATTAGCTGCTTTCTTCCCCGAGAGATTTTATTCTCTTACTCTTTGGCCTCTCACTGAATCATCACCACCTCCTTCTTCCTCTGTGTAGCATAGCTGTGAGAATATTTTCAAGCAAAGGCAAATCAGCAAAATGTTTATTTCCTGATGTTATTGCACTTATTGGAGGTTCTGCGCTCTGCCTTGGGAAAAGGTACATAACAAAAGGAGCAGTCTGTGCTTCTCCTTCAGGGCTGCACTGAGGGCGAAAAAAAAGACATAAATTGAGAATACAGAACTTGTCAGGCTTCCTCTGGGGAAAGGTTGTCATGACTGTGGAGCTAGACTGTGTTCTAAATGAGCAAGTTCCATGGGAGCTCAGGAAAAAGCCTTTATTTTACCTTTGCTCATTCTTTTCCCTCTCTATTTTCTTCTGCCTGTTCTTTTGCAATGCTGGCTTGGGGTTTTGTCACTTTAAGTGTGGCGGAGAGGCAAAGTCACCCTGTAAGAGCCTAAATGAGGGATGTGGGACTCCAGGGGCTCTCCAAAATGCAGTTTATTGTATCCAAGAGGTTGCAGCAGCCCAGGGTGGTGGGTGACAGAGCTGTGCCCACAGCTGTCAGCTCCAGCTGCAGGCAGGCCTGGAGACCCTTTGGTTTTGGTTACAATGCATTATAGACTTTTCTTTTGGTTACAATGCATTATAGACTTTTCTTTTGGTTACAATGCATTATAGACTTTGCTGAGCATCTCAATACAGTAGAACCAATCTATACCTTTTATCTACAGCCTATCATAACTACTGTAATTACCATATTCATGTTACTGTTCTCCAATCACTAAAAGTCAGTACATTACAGTTTAAGCTACAAGTTGTTCTTCAGTTTTCTTGCAGTGGAAAATTCTGAGACCTTTTTTCTACTTGCCACATTTGCTGCCTTGTTTGCCTGTGCTCTCTTTCTGCTTGGTAAAAACATCTTCTTGTTTGGGGTGGGTTTATCCTTTGCTTCTTGTTTGGGGTGGGTTTATCCTTTGCTCTAAGCCATAAAAACCCCTTCTAACTAACACAGCCTTTGCCTCCTTGGTTATCCAGTAGGACTGGCTCAGCAATTCTTTTCTTCTGTATCAAAACTTGCTTCCATCTCTATTCCTTCATCAGACTCTACATTCAAAAATCTTTCTGCCAAGCACACACATCTGTGAGACTTTCTTGTCAAACTTTCATCCTTCCCAACATCACCCCACCCCAGAGTCCTGCTGGTGGTGCCCTACGTGTCCCCCTGTGCCACATCCAAGCCCCCAAGGGACAGAGGAGGATCAGGGTCAGGAGCTGCTGCCTTTTCTCTGCCACCCTCACCACAGACAGCACCTGCCCTGCTGAGCACCCAGAAGCAGAACGGGCAGGGCTAAAGCTGAAGGAAGACAGTAAAATGTAAAGATTTTGCCTGAGAATGCAGGGAGGAGTAAAGCTGGACTGAGAAGGGGTTGTGGTTTTCCCTTCCCGTGCTGTTTCTGCAGGGATCACACACTGTAATGCACAGAGGGGTGATGTCTCTCTGCTGGGCATCTCTGGATGGAGATGAGGGATGGAGTTAATTGGCACCATTTCAGGAGATTCGCTTTGCAGGCTGATGCTGTAGGGCTGAGGGAGACCATGAGGTCAGATGGGTTAATTTTATAGCAGGGAATCACGAGCCAGCAAGAGCTGGGTACAGCATGTTCTGGCTATGATCCTTTTCTTCTTCTTTCTTGGCCAAGTAGGACTGGCAAAAACAAGTATTTTTATTATTTTGTTTGTGTAACATCCCCTCTCCTTTAATGTGTGTAAATAGTCATTCTCAGGATGATGTCTCAGATGCAAAACTTGATTTCTCCAAGAGAAAAAAAGGTCAATTTGTCAGGATTCAAACAGCATAATGGATTAATGCTCTGCTTTTCTGGAAGAGATTTTATTAACAAACGTTTTCAGTTATCACAGGAGAGAAATAATTGCAACATCAGCATCTATGGAATAATACATTCATCCCAGGGCATATGCTTTTTTTTAACTATTGCATTCCTTTTGATTCCAAGCCAATGTATACTTGCAGGGAATTAAGGGGAGGAAATGAGTACAAAGCAGGATGACTGGTCAATAAACACCATGGTGATAAGGTTTCACGTCCTTCTTCCTTGCTTGGCACGCTGCATCATTGAACCCTGTGTGATAAATTGTACCAGGGAGGACACAGTTTTCATTGTAGTGACCGGAGGACAAGCATCCTAAGTAAAACTGACATTTTGGCAGAGGCAGAGGTGAGGGGAGACGTGCGCCAATACGTGACACTGCTTTGAATTAGACAGGAGTTTCCTGCTGTCATCCAAAAATAATAGCCACGAGTTTTGTCCAAGAGAAAGGTAAGTCTCAGGAAACAATGCAAGGCCCTTTTTTTTTTTTTTTTTTTTTTTTTTTAGCCCAGTTCAGATGACATGCATCTTTAATGAGCAAATGTTGTACTGAAATAGTGAAAGCCATGGCAACAGCCAGCTCTGGAGCCCTGGCGTTGCTGGAGTGAGTCACTGCCTCCTGCACACGGGGCAGAGAGCACCATTCATGCCTGGAAATGTGGTCTGGGTGGGACAGACCCCACCCAGGGGGAGCCTCAGCATCCCCCTAAGGGCTTTTAGTGCTGGGCACACCCAGGACAGCGTCAGTGAGCTGGTGGCATCCCTGTGGCATGAGGTGACCCTGCTCCTGCAGCTCACATAGCCCCTCTCTTTGGGCCAAGAGCATCCTCACGGGCTGCCACAACAAAAAGAAAATGCCCCTTTGGTCATTTTGTTCTAATTTTCCAGTCAAAATTTTTTTTTTTTTTTTTTTTTTTTCTTTTATGTGTGTTTTGTTGCTTGTTTGTTTTGTTTTGGTTTTGGCTTTGTTTAGTTTGGTTCGGTTGTTTGATGGGTTCCTTTTGTTTTTTGGGAGGATTTTTTTTTGTTTGTTTCTTTTGTAATCTGTTCTTCTTCTAAACAATTCCCCTTGTTTGTCCCAAGCTGGCAGCAGCTTTACCTTTATTTTCCTAAAGCAGCCTACTTTTATTTTCATCCTGGATTTTAATACCAGCAAGAAGCCAGCAAGGACAGCAGAGGCAGATCCATAATCTCAGGTCTTTTCCCCCAAAACTTACATGATTCTATGATTCTGTTTCCACATATGCCCATTAATATTACCTATACATAATTTATACAGAAAAAACACTGGGTGGGTCCTTATTTCCTGCTTTTCCCTCTTTCACAGATGACTTTTGGCCCCCAGCACCACCTCTTCCTGCAGACCTGTGGGTGGATGTGTCTGCTTGGAGTGGAGCACCAAGGTCAGACTGTTTTACACCTGTTTTGGGTGAAACTTGGTCCCAGCACCTTTTCACAGGAGATTTGCACTTCATGTGGTGTGTCTGGAGTGGCAAAGAAATACCACTAGGCCCCACAGAAATATTTGGGTTTCTCCATCCTGGGGTTGCAGACCAACAGAGGACATGATCTCTAAGAATAAAGGGGATAAAGTGTATATAAGGCAAACAGGGGGGAAAAAAATCCCCAAACCTGCCCCTTTCCTGGCATATCCAATTCATGCTACTGTCATTTTTGCTGAAAAATCAACTCATTCTTTGTAAATAGATGAGCATATGCATCGCGGTCTGGAAATTCATCTGAAAGCATTAAATGGGCTCTTCAAATTAATCTATATCTATTCTATTTTTTCTATTTTTCTATTTTTTCTATTTTTTTTTCCTATTCTATTCTACTTTTTTTTTTGTGCTGACCTCCCATCTGCTTCTTTAAGTAAAACTGACAGAAGTCACATTTCTATTTGCAAGAGAGGATTTTTTTATTCCTTGCAGACCCACCTGTCTGAGAGTGATTTCTGGAATTGTCCCCTCTTTACAAAGTGTGTCTTTTAGTCCAGGGAAACAGGACAGGGGTTTTGCTTGAAGAAGTATGATAAATCCCAATATGGAGCAAACTCTCATACGAAAAGTGAATTTATAAGCTAAAGGCACAATGGAAGCTAATTTTGTTATCCTTCATCTTCATGCAGTGGCATATGAACAGCTCTAGAACTTTGCTCCTAATAAAAAATTTTTAGACACTTCTTTTGTCTAAGCAGGTCTTGACTATGACCTCAGAGATTTTGATCTTTCTCATCAGGCATTTAAATTTTTTGTTGGTTTGGTGTCTGGTGCAGGAGTTTCCAGCTTTCAGGATCCTTCTGCATGTATACAGATGTCAGCTTGCTGTGGAGCTGGGATCTGTGTGTTCCCTTGTGGAGGTTCTTGATGCACTGTGGAGACATCTGTGGCTGCTGTCCACTTCTTTTGTCATGACCACATTAAATACATTTCACTGTTCAGTATTTTTACCTCACATGGTTAAATAACCTGAAAAAGCCAGCTTCAAAAATAGAGGAAATATCAAAGTTGTGCAATACAAAGGGTACAATCACGTATTTCTCACTTGTTTTATAATCCATGTGGAATAATGTGTTAATACTTGGTGTAGTGTGAGGATGTCTGGTTCAGCAGATTTTGACCACAAGACCTTGAATTTCAATTAGGATGTTACGCCTCCACAAGCATCAGGCCTGAGGCATTCAGAATATTAATATCTGCTTCCCAAATATCCTATTGAAAACCCCCTGCCACATTCATCACAATAAAAATGAGAAATGCAATGAGAAAATAAAAAAAAGTGCACTCTGGTTTTGTGTGTAATTGATTCCTCTTCACGATGTGACCATTATTTAAGGACTGTATCTGCAGGCTTGACATTATTAATACAAATAGTCGCTTTTTAATAAAATCTTTCAGTTGACCCAAGTCTTACCCTCGTGGCTCATTTATAATCCTGATTGTGAGGAGCCAGGCTGGATGCTCAGCTCTATCTGTTGCATCCTACACTCTGGGAGTCTCACAGGCACTATAGCTGTAGGAGTGATGGAGCTTTAATAACATTTTTATTTGTGTTCAGGATGACCTGACTGGCAGGGGCAGATATGTGTATTCTGAATTAAATGGAATATAACTCCCATGTGCCTTTGCTGGGCTGTTTGTTTGCAAACAAAACCTCTTAGAAACAATGGTCTTTGTCCCCTTTCTTGCTGATGTTCTTCTTTTCTGGACCAGTAAGTGTTAACACATGTGATGGACGGAGGAGGTGTTTGGAGTAACACAAATATCCCCTGCACTGGACAGATGTCCCCAAAGATAAATGCAGCTTAAAATATAAGCAACTCCTTCCTCTGCCATGGGCAGTTGGGGAAATGAGAATAATCTCAAACACCATCACTTTTTGTGCTCGCAGGACATTTTTACACAACGTGGTTTATGTGGAAGTATCAGCAGTTTCTTTTTGTCTCATTATCAGACCAGAGATATTTGTACCCATGGGTCCCTTGGGCTCCCATGGGGAGTAATGCATTTTAATACCAGCAAGAAGCCAGGGAGGACAGCAGAGGCAGCTCCATAATCTCAGGGTTTTGGTTTTTTTTTCCCCAATTTACACGATTCTATGATTCTATTTCCATATATGCCCATTAATATTACATATTAATATATGTAAGCAGGGACCACCAGGGACCACCCTGAAATATCCTGGAGTGGGAACCTGGCACTGCAGCTGGGGTTCCTAGGATGGGATCCTAGAATATCCTGTTTGCAATAGATATATAATTATATAAATCAGGCAAAACAGCATAGAAGGGAAAAATTGAAATTACAATTGCGGCATTTCATAAAATTGGTATATCAAAAGAAGGTGAAGCTCAGGATTTGTTTAATTTGCCTTAAAGACATACTTCAAGGACCACAGTCAGGTGTGTTTACCGTGGAGATTTGGGTTTTAGGGGTTTTGGTGGGGAGGAGAAAGTGTGGCTGCTACTAAAGAGCAATTCCTAAAGCCTTGGCCTTGCTTAAAGCAGACCACTTTGTGCTGAAGCACAAAGATCTAGAATTTAGAAATGACCAGGCTAGATGGCAGTGAAAAAGCACTTTCCCCTTGGCTGGTGCATTTGTAGAAGGTAAAGAGGTTTTTCTAAATTTCTGTTTCTGTAAATTTTAGTTTTCTTTTTTTGTGTGTGTGTGTGTGGGTTTTTTGTTTGTTTGTTTTTTTTCCTTTTTATTGTTTTTTTCTGGTTTTTTGGGGGTGGGTTTTTGGGTTTTTTTTGGGGAGGGGTTGGGTTTTTTGGTGGTTTGTTTTGATTTGGTTTGGTTTGGTTTGGTTTGGTTTTATTATAGAAATTATTTAGGGGCTGGCAGTTGATTATTTCAACACCGTTCTTCCTGAGGTCTTCAAACTCTCACTGACATCTCTAAAAATCTAGATTGTATTAGAAGCAAAAAATAAATTTATTTAAAAAGGTCCATCAACGAATTTGTGGAAGTCATAATGAAACAAAAAGCACAGAATAATTATCTACTCAGTTGGGCTGAGTACACTGTTTTTTTGCCATTTGGAGGGCTTGGCACATTAGAATCTGCAGACTGTGGAAGAAATCTTGAAAAATGTTTTGAAATTTCAATTTCCACACGATTTTGAGAACTGGGAGTGGCAGTGAGGTCTGTCCACCTTCTCCTGGATTTACAGCCCCGATTTTAGTGAGGTGTCTCATTTGGATACATCAACATTCATACGAGATACAGTTCATATTCTGAGCAGCAGAATTTTATCCATGGCAGAAACTGATGTAACTCTCATTTTCTGTGTCATCTGACAGTTTGGCCCAAATCTTTTGAAAGAGAAAAATAAGGTGGTGGTGTTTTGTTTTGGTTTTTTTGGTTTTTTTTTTTTTTTTTTTTTTTTTTTTTGTTAATTTTTTATTTTATTTATTTCTGCTATATCTCAGTTACAAAAATCGGGGGTTCAGCCAGGGCACAGCATGGATTAGATTGACTGGTTTCTGTGCCAAAAAGTGAAAATAGAGACAATGAGGGCTGAAGGAGGGGGTGATATGTCTTAGTGATTCTTTCCCCCTAGGCAACCACAGTCCCTTAACCAGAGCTAAAGCAGCTAACTGGAATCCCCTCTCTGAAACATTGATCAGTTCACAAAGTCTAATGAACTGCTAAAGCCTCCCAGCCTGGAAATCAGTATTTAATAAAATCTTGCTGTTCCTTAACCAGGAAAAAAAAAAAAGAATAAACATTAAAAACCATAAAGCTCAGAAATTCATGGCCTAAAAAAAATTACTGCTCATAGTAAAAAATATTTAACTGCCATTTGACCTGACAGCCAGCAGAAATACCATGGTTTTGCTGTCACATATCTTCAGAATCTGCCTATTAGTAATTATTTCTGTGTTCTAGAATTTGTAACTTCATACCAGGAAAGAAACCCAAGCCAACCTCTTGCTGACTCATATTATTGTATTTATTTTATTGATGCTTAAATATTCCCTTTCTGTTTCAATTGTATTATAGCAACATGGCAAAAACACAAAGAAAAATGAAATTACCGGTTCTGCAGCAAATAAGATAAAGTAAAATAAAATAAAATAAAAATATCCACTGTTTTGATGTGCAAGCTCTTCTAATTTTGGGAGGATTGATGGCACAAAAATACAGTTAAGAAAATGAAAAATAAAACCAAAACAACACAACTATAGGATGTGAGAGAAGAAGCATTTGTGAGAAAGTGAACATTTGTAGGAGAAAAGGATTTTTGGACGTTACAGTCTACATAGCAGTGATAGGGAAGAACAGAGAATAGATGGGAGGAATAGAATAATGTCTGATGCTGGAACTTGAGATGATTGCACAGAGAGATGTTCAGCTGGGGTATGCACTGGTGGGCTCAGATGTCTCTTGGAAATGAGAATATATGTAGGAAATAAGAGAATATATGTAGGAAAAATTTATTATTCTGTCATTTCCTCTTCAAAGTGGTGCTTGCATCTGTGAATCTAATTAAAGCTGAGGGCAAGACCATCACTTGTGTGGGGATGATGGATTTCTCTTGCTGTCTGTCAGAGGAACCCCTACCTCATCATGCTCCCAATTAATTAATTAAAGACTGAGAGACCTGTGGTGCAGCTCCCTCTCCACTCTGGCCTGAGTGACAGCCCTGGATCCAGTGCCAATGTCATTTTATAGCAATCTTTGTAGCCATTCATTTGTCTGATGGATAGCTAGAAATACTTCTCCGTTCCTCAGGTGGTTTCTTTGGAGGATGAGGAGATCTGTGCTTATGGATTATTGACTCAATTCCAGTGTTTCCTCAAAATAAATAATTTCTGTCAGGCAGAAATCAGAATGAACTCATCCCAGGTTGGGTTCAGACAGGAATCTGCCCAAGCAGAGGCTGAAGAAGAGGTTTTGTCTGAACCAAATCAATCCATGCATGGAAAATAAGGGAATGGCTGTGGATGCAGAGCTTTCCAGATTTTTTTTAAAGCCTTAATTTGGGTTCGGGAGTTGCATGATGTCTGGCACCCAGTTTGCAGCCAGCTGCTGATGGCCACAGGAATGGCAGTGTGAGGAATACGGGGAATCCATGACCTCAGGCACGTGAGCACTGAGCCCACACTGACACTGAACCCACACATGAACGTGCTGCTGTGTGCTCAGAGAAAAAAAATCCTGCTTATATTTGTGGGGATTATTCCCTTTCAGACTTAAATTTGGTATTCCCTGCTTCCCCTTCTCCATGAGAGAGGTGAAACTGAGAGGTGCACTTTCCCCAAATCCATGCAACAGTTCCAAGATGAGGATTACAACAGAAAATTCAATATTTTTGACCTAAATAAATAAATAAATCTGCCAGAAGAGAAAGATAACAGGGCTGTTTTATTTAAATATTATTTTTTCCAATTTCTTTTTTTTTTTTACCCATTCACGAAATTCTCCTCGCCTGTTTGCAGCAATGGTGGAGAACTGCCTGCATTTTTACATTGGGCTGGCTCGATTACAAGCTCAACATGATGATTATAATTAGATTTTATACATATATATTTAATATTATTATATAGTTATGTATTTATATATTTCTATACTTATATGTTTATATATTTATATAATAATATAGTTATATATTTATATATTCACATATTTATATTTATATTTATATTTATATTTATATTTATATTTATATTTATATTTACATTTACATTTATATTTACATTTACATTTATATCCTATGTATCAATTATAATTTATGGCCATCCCTGGCAGTGTCCAAGGCCAGGCTGGGTGGAGTTTGGAGCACCCTGGGATAGTGGAAGATGTCCCTGTCCATAGCAGGGGTGGGATGGATGATCTGTATGATCCCTTCCACCCCAAACCATTCCATGATTTTGATGAATTTAATAAATTCATTAATTAAATTTAGACATTAAATGCTTCCAGCAGTCACAGGATGAGGGTGTCAGGGCAAAGGGTGCCACAAACACCCAGACCATGGATCAGATGTTTTATCTGCTCGTTACTGGCGCCAACTCCCTTATCCTACACCAAGTGCAGCTCCAAGGAGGAGGCAGAGGGATGGAAAAGGATGGTGACCACAACCTCAACGTGGCTGCAAATTAACACTTTTTGTGCCTCTGCCAGCTCTGCCCACTTGATCCCAGCCCAGCTGAAAAGCAGCAGAGCTGGCTGCTAAGAGCCCCCAGGCTTCCAAGCACCTCTGACTACCCTCCAGGTTTATTGCTGGCTTTCCTGTGTGTTCCAGCGCCACGCTGCCTGCCCTGATTTATTCCATATGTCCCAAATTGAAATCTGTCATGGTACGGAGGAAGTCAGCAATCCCTCTCAAGTTTCTGCTGGATACTGCTTGATTCTATCTGCTGTCTTGCTCTTTTATGCTGCCCCCTGGAAAAGCCTGAAATGGTCTGAGGTAGCAGCTGCTTCTTTCTTTCCCACTCTTGATTTATCTCCTGATAGTTGACTTTTCAGTATTGAATGCTAAGAACCCACAGCTGGGCTCTTAGAGGAACTGCAAAATCCACAAGAAAATTCAAATTTTGTTTTTCACCTGCCTGTGATCTCAGGGGCTGCAGGTACCCCCTGCCCTGCCCTGTGTCACTCCTGGCACAGCAGTGGCACAAGGACTGTGGCAAATCTGCATCCTGCCAGGAATTCAGGCTTCATCTTTCCCTTTTTCTGGGGTGCACAGCTCCCTCACTGTGCTGCAGAAGAGTAATCCTTGCTGCACTCCCTTCTTTGGAAAAGAAACAAAAATCACCCCTTGCTTTACTGCAAAGCTAAGCCTACTGAGCTGTTTGTAAAACTGGATTTTGAAACGCAAAGTGTTGGTGTCTTAAGCTGTTGTGTGTCCTGTTAGATGGGCACAGAATAATCTACTATTCTACCCTGAGAATATGACCTACAGAGAATATTAATGTTTCCTTAGCTATGAATCTCCTGATGGTTCATAAAGGTTCATAAATGGTTCATAAAGGACCTTTTGTTTTGTTTTGTTTTGGTTTGGTTTGGTTTGTTTTATTTTGTTTTGGTTTTGTTTTGTTTTAATTCGGTTTGGTTTGGTTTTTTGATTTTTTTTTGAGCTTTTTTTTGGTTTTGGAGGTTTTGTTTGTTTGTTTGTTTGTTTGGGTTTTTTGTTCGGTTTTTTGGTTTTGTTTGGTTGGGGTTTTTTTTGTTTTTGTTTTTTGTGTATTTTTTTCTTTTTTATTTTTTTGGTGTTTTTTTGTTTGGTTTGGTTTGGGTTTTTTGTTTGTTTGGGTTTTTGGGGGATTTTTGGGGGTTTTTTTTGTTTGGTTGGTTGGTTGGGGTTTTTTGGGGGTTTTTTTGGGGTTTTTTGTGTGTTTTTCAGGGGTTTTGTTGTTTTTTAAAATTTTTGGGGGGTTTGTTTTGGTTGGGTTTTTTGGTTTTTTGGGGTTTTTTGTTTGTTTTTCTTTTCCAGAGGGAAGGCGTATAGGTCTTGCACAAAAAAAAAAAAAAATTAAAAATAAAAAATAAAATGCTTGTAAGACTGCAGTGCTGCATTGCACCCTCATTTATTCAGGGTGTGTGTCCAGACTGACAGCTGGCAAAGGCAAAATGCAGGAGGCAGCAGAGCTTTCTCAGGGACTGAGAGTGTTGGATGAATCAAGAAAGACCCAACATTCTCTTTTCTGGCTGTCACAGCCCTAAAAATCTTTGACTTTCCATTTTGCACTGCACACACCTCGTTTTGGGGGGAGAACAAGGAATATTGGGTGCTGCTTCTGCTGGTTAAAACACAGCCAAGGTTGCTCCAGGCGTCCCCAGTAGTGGCAGCAGGAAGGGATGGATTTGGAATAGCGTGCTGCAGAAACCACAGTGTACCTGTCCAAACTGCCCAGGAACAGGAAAAAAACCAAGTTATTTAAATATTAAATGGGGATGATAAAATACTTGTTGATCACCTTACTGAATGCTACACTAAATTTGGGTTTCTTGCAGTAGGTTTCTCAATTTACCTGAGCAGGTAGTTAATACAGATAGCAATATTACCTAGAAATATCCAATATTTCATTTTCTTCTGAGTTATTTTGTCTATTCCATATTTATTAATATATTCATAGTTTATATTTATAAATTTGTTTATATTTATCTATACTATTTATAATAATTATGTATAATGATTTATTTACTTACATTTATATTTATATTTATAAATTTATTAATACAATTTATAAATTTATTTATATTTATATTTATTTATAACATTTATAATACTTATTTGTAGTAATTTATTTACTTATATTTATATTTATATTTAAAATTGTATCAATACAATTTGTACATTTATTTCTATTTCTATTTATTTATATTTATAATAATTATTTCTATTAATTTATTTACTTTTATTTATTTATATTTACATTTATAAACTTATTAATACAATTTATAAATATATTTATATATATTATTTATATATTATATTATATAATATATATAATATATTATATATATATATATATTTATATATAATATTTATAATAATTGTTTATAATTACTTATTTACTTGTATATATTTATATTTATATTTATATTTATAAACTTATTTATATTTATATTTATATTTATAAACTTATTTATATTTATATTTATATTTATATTTATATTTATATTTATATTTATATTTATAAACTTATTTATACAATTTATAAATTTTCTTCCCTCTTTGATGAAAAATTCTAGACTATTGAAGCACGTTATTGTCACTCCTGTAAATTTTTTTTCCTCAAACGCCAGTAACAAAGAAGAGAACCCAAGTGAGGGGCTGGTGGGAAAAGGGGTTTCAGCCTGGCATTGAATTTCAGGTGGTCACCACACTGCCCTCCCTGGCCCAAATGACTTCTATTTTAAATGCAACGCACACCCAGGAGCAGTGAATGAAATGCCTTGTTAAATGGATTCATGAAAAGCAAATGACTTCAGGGGAAGGCCAGAAACCCCCTGGTAACTCACCAGGCACCACAAGAAATAAATACAGAAAAATCTTCTTGCTGTGGTTGTTATGGTCTTCGTGTGTATCTCTTTTTAATTGTTATTTCAATAAATAATGAATAATCAGCACATAACAATTTAGGCCAAACAAATGAAAACGTGCGAGCCACAGACTGATGCACATTAGCAGTGTTGGTATTTGCTTAGGGACTCGTTGCTCATTTATCAGCCCTGATCAATTTTCTGATCCTAAAATCCAGTTTGGAAACAGAAACCCCCCTGCAGCTGCATCACACCCTTTGTTCCAGCTGACTGAGGTGGATGGGGTGGAGGATTTGCTACTCTGCTGAAGCAAGTTTCACTCAATAAAATGGAAATTTTGGAATTGGAGGGAGTTTTTTTCCACTTCAAATCAGGAATATGAATTTTTTTAAATTATCACCTCATTTCTCAGTGTCTAAAGACTGACTTGTGGCTCCTTTGAGGCCAGTTTGTGATCAGATTGTCTACTTCGCTATGAGCTGATAACTGCTGTATTCAATGCTTTCCTGTTCTCCCCATCAGTGTTGAATATTGGTTAAAAAATCATTAAATATTTCCATCCGTTTTATGTAATGCGGATGTATTAATGAACATAAATAATTTAATATTTTACTTCATAAATAATTAACATTAATCTAAAGGAGAAGCATGGAGGGAAATTTTTGAGTTCTCCGTAAGAAACACCAGAAGGCTTTGAGAATGTTTTCCTGGGAAATGTGTATAATCTGTAAGGTTTTTTATTTACATGCATTGTTGCTTTATATGCAATGATGCTTTATCCAAGTGTTATGTACCATTTTGAGAAATACTGGCATGGCAGCTAGAAAGTGGTATTTTACAACAATTTTTTTTTCTTTTTTGTGGATTAGCTATGTTAATAAATGTACACAAAAATCAATGTCTGTGGTACCTGACACATCACAATGGTTCCTGAACACAGAGAAGCTGTGTCTTGGAAAAGCCCCCAGTTCAGTTTTGAAGGATCAATAAAACCTGGCGTGCGCTGCAAGAGGCTTCATCTCCCCATCCTCTAAAATCAGCTTTTATTATCCATGCCTGGAGCTGGTGAGGAAAAGCAGTGCAAGAGAGGAAATAATCAATCCACTCATCCTCCAGAATTCCTTCTGTTCTTGAAAGTAGAAATGTGAGCGTTGTTACTTTTAACCATTATTGTTGGTTACAATAAGCAGTGACAGCACATCCCCTCCACAAAGCAAGGAAAGAAAAATCTGATGCATTTTCTCAGTTATTTTATATACGTATTTATTCATGCTATTATTATTATTATTATTATTATTATTATTATTATTATTATTATTATTATTATTATTATTATTATTACTATTATTATTTTAAAATTATAAAAATAATTAAAATTTAATAATATAATGTAATAATATAATACATAGTATATAATGATATAATTTATAATAATAAATAATATCTTATTATTTATTAATTAATATTATTGCTTTCATAATATAATAATATACATTAGTAATTATTTTAAAATTAATAATATAATGTTATAATATAATATATAATATAATATATAATATATCATATGTAATATATAATATATAATATATAATATATTATATATTATTATTATATATTATATATAATATATTATATATAATATTATATATAGTAATATCATATATAATGATAGATAATATATTCTTATTTATTGATTCGTATTGTTATTGTTATTTTAAATTATTATAATAAAATTTAATAATTATTTTTTAAATTAAATATATATTGTTAAATTAACGCTTGGTTTATTTTAATGCTGCTATGTCTGTTGTAATAGAGGAAATTCCAAAGCAGGCAAATGTAGGATGTGGAAACAGACTCAGAAATCGGTAGTGCACATGGGGAGATAAGATTTTGTCCTCCAAAACCGTCACAGTTTTGCAAATAAATCACAAGGCACTGCTTGGGGTTTTCAGCATTATGAGTCAAAGAGGCTGGAAAAATTGAGGTTGCTGCAGTCTTTTGTCCGCAAACTTGTGCACAGGGAATGGCATCTCTGGAAAATGACAATAATTGTCTGAAGGTTATTAAGGAGAGAGGTTCCTCCACCAGAGCAGGGAGCCTGAGCATGGCCACTGCTGCCCAGCAGGGCTGTGGGTTTCCTTCATTTACAATATTTGTGTTTATTCAGAATATTTGGGTGTGTTTTTTATGTTCTGTGAAAGCAATGAGTGGCATTTAAACTGCATTTCAGCATAATAAGATAACACTGGTTCTTCCAGCTTGGTTTTCAAGAAAAGAAAACCCAAACCTGCTCAGATGTTCCCCAGTAATAAGTTTTGTTTGTTTTCTGTGGGATATATCCCAGTTTCTTGGATAGTGCTTCCCATCCCTGCAGTAGAAATGCAATAAATGGGGTGATTCACACTATTGCTGATGGACAGCAGACAAAATCCCCAGAGCTTGGACAAGCACTGATAAATCTGAATTCTCTGAGCCCCAGGAGGCTCCTCTTTGCCGCCCCACTTTATTATGAGTTTCCAGCAAGGACCTCTCAAAGTCTGCTTCTTTTGTTTTTGTGCTTTTTGCCTCACTGGCCACAACTTGTTTTCACTTTATGGCAAGTAAATTTGGGTTTCCATCACGGGGCACTGGTGCCAGGGGTCTCTGTTTCAGTCTCTGAAAACAAGGATGAAAATCTGGATTTGCCCACCTAAACCAGTTGTTTGGAAGAGCAGAGCTGACTCACTGCCCTCAGTGTACCAAGAAAATGTTGTGCAATCCTCTCTCTTCACCTAAGTGGCAAAGATTTGAAGCACACAAGGAGATTTCAGGTTATGTTTAAATATTTTTCAAAATCACACATTGTCATTTTTCTCCAATGGAGGTGGCAACTAGTTCTAAGCCAGTTATTTTTTTGTCTTACTTTTTTTCAAGTCCCTTATGCGCACTTAATAACTTTTAACAAGTTAAATCCCTTTTCCCTCAGAGTTTTGTGGACACTTTTGATATATTTTTTTAAACTATCTTCACATGACTTAGAAATGAAGACTTTTCTTTCTATCTTCCTGATTTAAAAATCACTGCACCTGAAGACCATCCTAATGACCTGATTTCAGAGCCTACCTAAACTAAAAGAGGGTGAGATGCCAATAATTCACTTGCCATGGTGCTCCAGAAGCTTTGGATTTTTCTGGAGGAAGCAAATTTTCCAGTTTTTGTGCATTCAACAGATTCTGGGAAGAGATTTCTTGTGGATGTCAGAAATGTAACTCGTGCCTCTTCTTCATTTGGAAGGCATTACACACACTGTGTAACTATTAATAATTACCAGTCAGATTCCTGACTGTGGTTTTTATCATTGGAATGCTGGACTTGGAAATACCACAGAAACACAGGCAAACACCCCAGGCTCCCAAAAAAAAAACATTTCCAGGAGAAAACAGCACCCAGAAAACTTGAGGTGTTAATCCATTGAGTTTAGATGATGAAGTGAATAATTAGCTTTTACTGAATAATCTCTTTTGTAGATTAACTAATCTGTTGCCAGTGTTAAAATTTTCCTGTCCCTACAGTGGAGGATTGAAAAGTGCAAACCAAATAAAACAAGCAATATCTTCTCAAAATTTCCTATGTTTTTTCTACTTTCCCACTTGGCTGCACTTGTTTGCTAAATCCTTTAGCAGCAGAGAGTTGTGGGCATTTGAAATATTTATATATATATTAAAAATTATGTATGTTTTATATATATATATATAAATTATACATCTATTAATATATAGAATATAATATATATAATATGATGAATATGATGTATAATATTATTATATATATGATCTATATGATATATATATCACATACATATATATTATATAATATATATGATATATATGAGATATATATTATATATATATATATATATATATATATATATATATATGTATATATGTATATATGTATATATGTATATATGTATATATATGTATATATTTCACCCAGGCTAAATATCTCATAAATACTCCTCTCTAAAAACAAAATAAAGCAAAACAAATAAAAAGAAACTTTTACTGTTTAAAACAGCTCCAGAAAATACAACTCTTATCAAAGTATTTCTGTTAGTCATGGATTAATAGTTGATTCATGACCAAAAGAATTTATGTTTTCAGAAAAGGCAATAATTTCAGTACAGATTTTTCCCCTGTAGTGTGCTCTTCCTTTTTTTTTTTGGTGAAAAATACTGATATTTATTGGTGCTTAATAAGGACTCAGTGATTTATCCAGCATTGCCCTCCAAGAGAATAGGTTTTCAGATTGGTGGATAAAAGGAAAATAAAGAGAACATGGAGTTTCTCTTCCAGCAGAGCACAGTAACTTGGCAAACCACAAAAATTAAATTTAGATGTGCAGGTGACCCAAGAAACAGGTAGAGCTGAGGGATGCTTCTCCTGTTAACAATCCACTGACTCTCCTCTCACTGCAGAAATTCCATTATTTAATCTTGTGGGTGAGAGTACTCACTGAAGGCTGGAGCTTGGAGCAGCTCAGGCTGAGTGTTTGGGTACAAAAAGGCACAAAATGAGGTTCCCATCCACACCTGCAGGGCTCTTGGCTCCCACAGCACTGCAGCTAGCAGTGGCACTGCTGCAAACAAGGCACATCTTGGCAAAGATCCCCTCAGATTGCCCCAAAACCACAGGGATCAAAAACCCCAGAAAACCCCTATGATGCCCTCTGAGCTGTGCTCCTCACCACAGCCCTCTCCCAGGACAATAATATTATTAATTATTTATAATTAATCAATATATAAATATTTAAATATATATTTATATATATTTATATTATATTTAATTATATATTTATATATTTTATATAAATATATAAATATATAATTAAAGATTATATATTATAACATAATATTATATATTATTTCTGGGGAGAAGTAGCTATTTAAGCATAAAATGAATTTGGTTTGTTACAGGATGACACCAACCTCCTGTGGAGGCAATTTCTGGGTGCTCCCCTTTGGATCCTGTCTGTGGGAAAAGCTGGAACAAGGGAGGGCAGGCTCTCATCCCTTGTTTTTTCTGGGATGAATTTAATTGGGAGGCACAGGCTGAGAACAGGAAATTGTAGCTGGACTGGCAGAGGCCACATTCTGGCACCTTGTCTGTACATATGTAGGAACACATACCTTTGAAGATGAGCTCCACGTGCTGCCTCAGAATGTTTATACGCCAAAAAAACAAAAAAACAAACAAAAAAAAAAGGGTTTCAACTCCGGGCTTTGGTACCTCTCAAATAAATGAGACAAGAAAATAAAACACTACCGTTTCACAAGCCCCACTAATCTGATCCTGATTCCGGTCTCTGCAATGTATTTATAATACTTCACAACATGTGGTGTCTAGGGGAAACGCTACCTTCTTTCAGCAGCCTGGCAAATGTGTTGTGAGATAGTCTAATGACAGGAATGAATCAGGAGGTTTCTCTGGTTTGCTCTGGCACAGGGGTAATCTGGACACAAGTGCTTTTAAATGGAGTTTTTCAAAACTTTCCATGAGATAATGGTGGCTCTTACGTGGTTTTTACTTCAAAGCAAAGCAGATATCTCTGCCCCCCTCCTACACATCTAAAGGCACCACGCCTTGGAGTCAGACATTATATCCTCCACTGTGCATCAGACTGAGGTAGAATAATTTATCACCCCAATTAAAGGAACTACAGAAATTGCAAAGGTTTTGAACAAACCTTGATAGGTGTAGTCTTTCCATTTATTGTCCCCTCGCTCCTGTGCTGGCTGCTGTGGGAAGTGGCTGCATCAGCACAAAGGGAAAAACCCACCGGACACAGCTGGGTTAAAAGCGATTGTCATCTGACTGCAGAATTCACACGGAGGCATTTCGGCTGCTGGCCTCCAACAGCTGGCCCCGCTGCAATCAGGCCTTGTTAGCTCTGCTGGTGGCCTGGAGGCTATTTTTGTGCCCCTGTTTCCCTGGCTGGCATGCCTGAAAGGTGTCAGCATGTTGTGCTGGCCCGTCACCGCCTCGGGAAGGTGAGGTGTTGATGGATCCTGCCCTGGGTGCCACCCCCACCATGGGACTCACACGGCTTGGGACGGCCTGAGACCCCCTAAGAGGAAAAGCAGATGTGGATGAGATGATCACGGAGCATTTGGGATGGGAAAAGTGAAGAAAAGACCCTCTGCAGGAAATATTTTAAGGCTGGTTGATTGCTTGGTGATCTGCAGAAGAATTCCATGTGGTTGCACACTTGGGCTGCTCCAAGGCATCTCCTCTTTTGGTGTCTCTGTCTCTCCACTGATGACCTGATGGATAAAGCATTGTTTATGCTACATTTTCACCAAAACTGAACAGAAATGGGAGTAGGGAAGGTGGAATTTTGTCTCCTGTGGAGCTGAGCCCATCGAGGCACACACACAGCACCAGCCAAGGTGGGCAGAAACACACAAGGGGTGCCAGGGAGGGCACACCTGGAATGGTCTCTGTGCTGTGCTCTTTCAAATCAGAGCAACTCATGGGTCTTTCTGCCAGAGCCAAAGCCAGTTTCACAAGCAGAAGGGGCCAAGATAATCCTGTTTAATTAATTGAATCCCAAATTAGCTGTTGTGGCCACGGAACACAACCACTAAAAATCCCTGAGCACTGACAAATCTCCAATCTGATGTCCTGATATCCCAGGTGCTGTGCCCTGTCCTGCTCTCCATAAACTCAGGATTATATGGTGCCTTGGCCTTCAATATTCCCATCCTAAATTCCTCCCAGAGCTACTCCTCTGAGGAAAGGTGTTTCCAGCTCACTATGTATGTTAGACAAAGTTCCATAGGGGGAAAAAAAATGGAATTCTTTGTTCAAATTAGCTAGAAAAGACTTGAAATTAATTCTGTAACTTGAAGACAACCAAAGTAGGAAGTACTTTGACTAGTGCACAGTAGTAGTTGGCATGCACTGGAAAAGGGACAAGCAAAAATCCAGCAAAAATAAGGAAGTTTTATAAAAAAAAGCTATCCTGAAGCTCAGATACTAAATCTTTGTCAAAAATCACTACTAAGATCATAACAACAAAATATGGATTAAATTTTCTTTTTCCTAAATGAATTAGCCCTCTTCTTCATTAAAAAAATTATGGAGGATATTACTGCAGTATCAAGAAGGGTCTTTCTTTAAGTCAATGGATAATTCAATATGCAATCTCCATCAGTTCCTATGTTTACACATTTCCTTGCCAAGATGTCAGTGGAAAAGTGCCTGCCATTGTTTCTGAATATCAGCTATTAATTAAGTTGCTTGGATTTTTCTTTGAAGATAAAGTTTGCTCCTAACAAATGAAATATTCCTTTGAGACTGAGAAGAGCTAGCATGCAAAAAAAGACATCAACCCTGGTTGCTGAGACACAGGATGCACTGCATTTTCCCTTTCCTGTGTGTTCTCCTATGTATTAAAAAGGCAAAAACCAAATCCATCAAACCCCAAAGCTGAATAATCCGCAGAGAGCAAATTAATTGAAAAGCACCAACCATTTCTGCCTTTCCCCATTTCTGCCTTTCCTCCCTGGCCAGCGATGTCGTATGTGGTAGATCCTTTAGCACCACAGTTAATTGTTTATACTACAAAGTCAGCCTTCCTTGCTGGCTGGGATAATCTTGCCAAGTGGAATTACAGCCCTGGTCCCCTGCCAGGCTTGGCTGCCAGGTTTCATTATTTAACTGTTTCTTTGTGCAGGCCTGGCTTGTCACTGGGGCTGGCATCAGCCACTGGAGCCACTTTTGTGCGCAGGGCTGTGGGAACAAAGTGAGGGACCCTGCAATATAAAATATTACCAAAAAAAGAGGCCTCAATCCCTCTTCCAGCACGTTAAAAGAGGAAAGAGGAGCTTGGAACTCACTGCTAAGAGAAACGTGGACTTTGCATTAGCATCCTTAATTCCTTGCAGGACTTCCTAGAAGGTGGCTCCTCGCTGGACATCTGGCTGTAGGACAGGTCCCCCTGCACGGCGTGGTGCTTGCAGACAGACAAAACAATTTATGGAGTGAAAAATGCCCTTTGAAGAGCACAGAGGCCTGCAGCCCACAGTCAAAACACGATCCTGGTGCCCTGCAGAAATCCCAAAAAGCTGCTGTGTGGAACCAGAGGTTCCCCAAGAGCTGCAGGGCACAGGGCTCCTCAGAGATGTGGAGTGAGTGAAAGCTGCTGCAAGCTCAGAGGAATCCTCCATGGTTTTAAACTGACAGAAAGGATGAAAAGTCTGATAGAAGGGACTTATGGGTGGCCAGAAGGATTTGAACAAATATTTTGCTTGTTCAGAACATAAAAAAGCCCCACCAATCAGATGCATCGTGGGATGAATTAACAGAATATAGCAGGAGCATTATTTCTGCTTCCATCCTCGAACTTCACTGGCATTTCAAAAAATTCAGGGCAAAAATTTAGGTGGACAAGGGTCCACCTGAACAGCTGAAAGAGAGGAAAAATCTTTTTTTCACTTCCTGAGTCCTTTCATGACTGTCTTCTCCTTTATTTTCTTAACACTTTTTTTTGAATAATACTCACAAAAGAAAATCTTATGTGGTTCAGTGAAAGTTTTAGTGAACAGCATCCTGTGAGTTGCTGCTGGTGCTGAGCTTTTTTTTCCCTGGGCTTCCAAGGCCTCGTTGTGGTCTTCCTGTTTCTGAAGGAAAACAGCACCTTTCAATTTATTTCTGCCTTTCAAGGAAATAAGGTGGTGGTTTCAAGCCCTTTCTTGCAGAGGAAGGTTTTTATAAAGGGAAGGTTTTTATTTTTTTATAGAAACAAGAAGGAATGGCTGAGGAGGACAGACAGGGATGAATGCAGAGACAGGAGCCAGGAATTCCTGCATTCTCCATCTGACTCTGATCCCTGGGGTCTTTAGAGCATGACTTGGTTCTCATTCCTTGGTGGCCCTTCCTTTAAAACAGCATTTTTAACTTTGAGCAAAAGCCGCGCAAGGTGAACCATTGTGTGCTGAGAAGGAATTCACTGAGCGGGTTATTGGAAGGTGGCCTTACAACCACCTTGTGGGGCGGCTGATTTAGCTCAGGAAAGGCAGTTAAACGGCCACAAAAAGGCTGTTACAGCCCACAAATTGTGCACTTTGCTTGCCAGGGCTGCTGGAGCCTCCTCTGGGTGTGAGAGGGTCTGAGGAGTGCCAAGGCCAGAACTTGTGCAAGCAGCAAGGCCCCATAAGCCTGGCACAGGAGTTAGTGAGTGTGTCACTGCTGCTGAGTCCCCCTTTGTGAATCACTAAAGCTTGCTGAGGACAGGAGCATCTGGAGGCTGAGGATTTCCTCAGACATCCCTCGGGGTCATGCACAGTGGGGCAAAGCTGACCCCTCATGAACGCTCTTTAAATCCAGTAGGTGCTCTGGGGCACTGCAAGCAAGGCTTCTGATCACAAAACAAACATTTAAAAATCGCACGATGACTTATTACCGTGAATTTTCCTACAACAGAGTGTGGCATTGCACCTGGG
>CM032382.1:5370051-5776326 GCA_019023105.1 Diglossa brunneiventris | reverse complement strand
TTACGTATTTCTTACATATCACTACGAATACATAAAACATAAATGACATAGTGAGATAATATTAAATAATTAGTTGTATTTAATCATTACACTGAGCAACACCAATGTCCCACCAAGTTCTCTTGCCTTTCTCTATCACCTCAAACCCTTTTAAGTACAATAAAAAAGAGTGAGGTGCTGCTGTAATTCTCTGCATTCACCTTTCCATGACATTGATTAGAGATCTCTTGCTTTCTGCACGTGTGTTTTAGATCTCCTGAGATAATTTATGCCTCTCATAATGAAAAAATCTCCTTTGTTTTCTGCTTGGAGCCCCAGACTGGAGCAGGTTCCCCTGAAAGATCTGCCAAGGAATGCTCAGGTGAGCAACTCCAGCAATTTCCTGCTGGTGACAAGATCTGGAACATGGGAACCCTTTTTTGAACTGAGCCATAAGGAACTTCAAGTGATATTGATCTTTTCTGTAAATGCACAGGAAATACAGCAATATTCCATTAAACTGCACAGCAACCCTGCTGTGATGGATAATCTGTCCGTGCTCAGGGAAAGGGGGAACCAGGTGATCTTTAAAGGTCCTTTCAACCCAAACCACGTCCTGGTTATTAGAAAAATGCCAAAAACTCCCATCTTAAAACAAACTCTGTGCTGAACTTATGGACAAACACGTACTTTGTACAGGAAAAACTTATGTTAATTCAGTTATTCCTTTGATTTTCCTTTTAATTTTAAGTTCATGTATCTGCTCTGCTCAAATAAAGTCGTTGATATATTAATATTTAATGTACAAATCTTGACTAAGAAAAAGCATTTCACTGCTCAGCTTTAACTGTGACAGAAATGCAAAACCTTATTTTGTGTTACCTGCACAGAGACTGGAAAAATAGGGAGAAAACAACAAAAAAAACAACAAAAAAACCAACAAAAAAACCAAAAACAAACCAAAAAACCCCAAAGAAAACCTAAAAAAAACCCCACCAATCTGCCTCTAGACTAACTCTACATAATGTAAAAAATGTATATGTTTGTATACATGTATTTATATATATATATACACACACACATATATATGTATGTAACCACACTCTTTCATGTGTGTGGTTTATAGGAAAAATATATTGGTAATATATAATACATAATTATTAAAATATTCAATTATATATTTGCATACACCCATAAATATGTAAGTATCTTTATATCCACAGATATTGGTAATACACACAATAAACTCATATACAGGCATAGATATTCTATTCCAGATGAACTTACCTGTCTTCTATGCATTTACAAAACTATAAATAAACTTAAAAATGAGTATTTATATGGAAAGTTATATTACATACACTTCTATAGTCTTAAAAATTACACGTTGTGAACATATAAACTTTTAAAATGGAGGAAAAAGGTAATATATATGTATACATATATAATTTTTAAATATATATTATACATACATATGTATAATTTTATATATATATACACATAGGTATATAAAATTCTTATATATATATAAAAATATACGTATACATATATATACAACATACACACACACACACACACATATATATATATATATATATATATATATATATATATATATATATAAAAATATAAATGTAGTTTTAGATATAATCCACAGTTTTCATCAGTAAATGGACCTGGGCCTCTGATGACACCCCTGAAAAGCAGCGAATGACGCGGCTCAGCGCACTGCTCTGAGCATGACGCCACCTAACACCATCATGACGTCACGGAGCAAAAAATGACGTCAGGAAGCCGCGAGAGACACGCACAGCACCTGACCGACCTCGCACCGGCTGCTGATGACCCGCACAGCTACAAACCAGGTTTGTTTCTTGCTACCAAGCCCCTGACGCAAACCCGCCCCGCGCTACTCCCACCAAAGCCCTGAGGCGGCTCCGCTCCCGCGGCTTATGGCGTGAGCGACCTCTGTGGGCGCCGCCCGGGCTGGGAGGCGCCGCTGGGGACCGTGCCGGGCGGCGGAGAGGCAGGGGAGCGGGGAGGGCCCGGTCCCGGCGCGGCAGGGCCCGGTGGGCCCCGCGCTTACCATCGCGCCGTGCTCCGCCACATCACCTTCCGGCCGCCGCCACGGGCGGAAGCGCGCACCGCGCGCCCTCAGCGCGCGGGGGCGCGGGCGCAGTCGCCATTGGCTGGCGGCGCCGCGGGGCGTCGCGATTGGTCGGCGCTGCCGGCGCGGGGCGGGACGGAGGGGCGGACGCGGCGCGGATTGGCCGGCGCCGCGCAGGCGGAAGTGGCGGTGCGGGAGGTAGGTCGGGCGGCCCGCCCCGCGCGCGCGCTGGCACGGGCGGGACTGAGGGGAGCGGGGTGGGGGGGAGGGGCTGTGTCCCAGTGTGGGGATAACCGGGAAAGCCGGGATAACCGGGGATAACCGGGGTCAGCCCTGCTCTGACCCCGCACCGGCGCTGAGGGGAGCAGCGGGGGGCTCGTGTCTGGTGTGCGGATAGCCGGGATCAGCCCTACAGTGACGCCTCACTGGCACTGAGGGGAGCAGCGGGGGGCTTTTGTTCCGGTGTGGGGATAACCGGGATAACCGGGATAGCCGGGATAACAGGGATCAGCCCTGCACTGACCCCGCACCGGCACTGAGGGGAGCGGGGTAGGGGTCGTGTTCCGATGTGAGAGCAGCCGGGATAACCGGGATAACCGGGATCAGCCCTTCAGTGACGCTTCACTGGGACTGAGAGGAACGAGAGGAGTCCCGACCGTGTCCCGGTGTGGGGACAGCCGGGATCACCGGGATCAATCCTTGACTGGCCCGCACCAGCACTGAGGGGACCTTGGGGGACTCGTTCCTGTCCCGGTTTGGGGACAGTCGGGACAAACAGGATCACCGGGATCGGCCCTTCACTGACCCTGCACCGGGCCAGGGGGGCTTCGTGTCTTTAGTGAGACGCAAAAAAAACCAACCAACCAACCAACCAAACAAAAAAGCCAAAAAAACCCAAACCCGATAAAAGCCCCTACAAACAAACAAAAACATACAAACCTCTCCACAACAATTGGTTCTTTTGGTGTGTTTTTTAGGTGGTTTTTTTTTTCAGTTGTTCGTTGTTATTCGGCTCCCAGCGTTGTTGCCTTGCCCTCGCGTCCCTGAAGCGTGAGCCACTGGCTGCTGAAGCCTTAATAACATAAAAAACGCCTTAATAACATAATTAATGCCTTAATTAGTCTATTTCTCAATTAGGGCTCTCTTACTGTTATTTCTGTTGTTGTATAGGAAGAACCCTGACTGTCTTCCCTGGTCTATTGTATTTTGGGTCTTGCGCTACGTTGTTTCTCTTGGAGCTTTTCACCATCTTTTCTGTAGCTGCACCTGCCCAAGAATTTCCAACTTTTTTTTTCTTCTGGGAGGTTTTTTTTTTGTTTATTTTGTTTTGTTTTGTTTGTGTGTTTGTTTTTTACGGAGCAACCTTTGATGCTGTGAGAGCTCAGTAAAATGAAGAAGGCACCCGTGTAGAAGAACTTCACAGTGATGACTTTGTGTTTAGGTACCCGAGTGTTGCTGTCGTAACAAGCACCTGAACCTCTTCCTCCTTATAAATGCGGTTTTAAAAGCATCGCCCCTTCACAAGGTGGTGGCTTGGTTTTGGGATCTGTGTCATTCTCTGTGTTTCAGCACCAAAGTTGTGCTGGTCTGCTGAGTGTGGGACAGTTTCTGCTTTTTCCTTTGGTGAGAGTAAGCAGATCTTTTTTCTGTCTAAAATGACATTTTGAGGTAACATTTGACATGCCTTGTGCAGCAGCTGTGGGAGGCTGGGGATTGATGTACATGTATAAAATGCATTTATCCCATGGAATTGAGTCAGTGACTTACTGAAGCAGAGGAGTTTAGGCTGAGTGGGACCTACACAGCCCACTTAAAATGCTGTTTATGTCTTCTACAGAGCAGCTTCCTTAGCAGTAGTAGATTTGGTGACTGTAAATTGACAGATCTCTGTGAAATCGTGGTTTCAGATTCATAATCACCAAAAATTACCAAAATTTACCTGGGATGTTACCACCATGAGCAAGTTTAGGGTTTGAGGTGGGTTCTCTTGTGTGACTTTTTTCTGTCCTGTGGACTTCAGGCACTGTGTTGATTCTGGATTTCCTCTGATTCTTCTCTAGATTGTTCAGTGGCTATAAAGGTTCTTTCAATTGCAGATTTATCCATCTGTCTAGCAGGTAGTCAGCATCTTGCTGTGTGCTCATTTTCTCACAACATGTTCATACATCTTATTCCTGTTACTGAGTTAAATTCACCAGGTTGGTTTCTTTCCATCACATGTCAAGGCTTTGATTAAAAAAAGAAATCATCAAGTGCAGAAAGACAATTCTAAAAATAGCCTTTATTACCTAGGATAGCTTCACTTTGAAGTGTTTGAATGATGTTGCATTGAAGTGTGTTTGTAAAGAGAAATAAGTAGTTAGTATAATCACTGACTGGTTCAGCCTCTGATGGTCAACTGAGGACTTTAAAGGCAGGAATACTTTAGAACTTTTTTTTTATGCATGCCAGAGATAGAAAACAAAAACTGGGTTGTTTTGCCTGCTTGGACTAATTTCTGGATGCTCAGTGTGAATTAGAAACGCAATAGAAACTCAAATTGAAAATATTCTGTAAGGTCCAGGGAGGCTCCAGCTGTCAGTCCTTGTTTACACCATAGCCAAGCCTGGTTTGAGGTGGTCATCTAGCTTCCTCTAGTGTAGTTTTGTTTGCAAACATGCCCTTTTATGATAGATTTATTACAATTTTTCTACTCTGACAGTTTCTGGCAGGCTCCCACCTGAAACCCATTGGAGATTTTTGCAAAAAAAATGCTCTTTGTTTACCCTAAACATTTAATTTGCAAGTGAGGTTTCCAACAGTCTCAGCTATTCAAAATGGAACTTTTACTGACCATGTGCTGTATTAAAATGATTTCAGGTGAACAATTTGCTGTGGTGGGAGAAATGCTATTTAAAGATTTTGTGGGACCCTGGGTGGCATAATTTAAAATACTGGTGCACCTTGCCTGGAAGTGTCTTCTGGGATACAGCTGTGATAGGCATGGGATGTTGACTGGAATATCAGCTTTCAGATGGTGTTGTTCCAGTTTCCCTTGTACTTTTTTTCTCCTCCTAATTAATATCTTGTCATGGAAAAGCAGCTCTGAGGAGCTGGGACAGCTTGGTTGGTGTTGTCTGCAGGAATGGGCTGGGTGAAAATCAAAAACTAAATCACAAGTTTAAACAACTACATTGATCTACATAGCAATATTCTGATATTTAAATAAAAGCTTAGGATGAAGACTGGATTTTTTGTTGTTGTTGTTATGTCTCTTAAGAGCAGTTTTATGGTTGTGGCTGTGTTTCCTGGTGTTGAGAAATATTTAAGTGGTGAAAGGTTTTCATACTGCTCAGTGGAGTAAAGCACACCAAGGAATTTGTGTCTATAATGAAAGGTAAAAAAGGTTTAACCTCTAGGCTGTTCCCAGATGCAGGAAGAATTACCACAAAACAATGACAGTTGCATGTGGATGCCTTGGTTTTTATCTTCTCTGTGTTTTACCTTTCATCAGGAAGAGGATTGGAGGAAATGGTTTTAAAAATATCACAGGCGGGTGACTGACAAGACAGGTACATCCATGTAAAAGTTTCTGTGCTTAACACATCCATCTGTGTGTATGAGGTGGAAAAAACATTTGAAAATAAGCTATAAATGCAGTCAGTTGGGTTTTTTTTTGGAGAAATGCTGGTTTGAGTGACTGGCAAAAAGCTGATACTGCTTTTCTTTTCTTTGGCTTCTACGTGATGCCCACATCTGTTATTCTCAGGATCTTCAAACACGGGCATGAATGCTTATAAACTTATTTGCATTTTTGCTACTGCTACAAATTTGCTCTGCTCTCAAGTCTGGAGTAAAGAGGCGGTGGAACATGAGGGGTGTGCATTTTGCAGACAAGCCTGTAGTGGGTAGGTGGTATTCTGTGTGCTGACAGTGGTAATTAGAGTGTGGTATTTTGTTTGCTAACACCATTTTGAAAGAAAAAAACCCCAAAAACTGAACCCAACGACAACCAAAAAACAAACCCCCCATCTACATTTAGGTTTGGGTCCTCTTTCTCTGCCTCTGCCTGTGTTATGAGTAAGAAGCTTGGCTAGGCCAGTATTCCAACAGCAATCAATTTATTATTTAATATGGTAAAGTATGAGCAATACAGTGCTGGGTACAGCGGGGGAAGTTTTCCCTCCAACTGCACACCCATAATTGAGGATTACAGGTATTCATAGGGGTACTCATCAGCTTTCTCAGTGGTTTCTATTCTTAATTTTTGCTCATCAGCAATTTTTATTCCAAATTATTACATCACAATTCTATACACTATTGTGATTTAGTTTTTCTCAGGATGAATCCCAAAAGGAGTATCCCAGATGATGGTGGTCCAGTTTCCAAAAGAAGGAAGACGAATCCCATCTGGTGGGGTCCAGCTCCCCAGATGTGGGTCCACCTTTTAATTGCAAGGACTATAAATCTCATAACAGTGATGTGCAGCTTCCCTTGGTCGAAACCATGACCCCTTGAGGTGATGTTCATCTTCCTTTCTCAAGCTGTTTTCCTCTGCTTCAATAGGGTGTGAGATAAGCATATTTCCTTTATATATATTCCAAAGCTATAGTTTCAAGGATACAAGCAATATTCTAAAATTATACTTCAGAAGGTTATTATTGCAGAACTCTTTATGGATTAACTACAAGCAAAAAGCAACATCCTTAACGCTTTAATTCCAATGCTCCTAAATCAACCAGGGTTAATTGCAAACAAAGGATAGGTTCAAAGGCCTTCTTCCATGCTTTATTTTCCTCAGCTATTATTAGAGTTCACAGCTCTCCCACTGTTGGTGTCCACACATCTCACACTCACAAATACACACAGTGCCTGTTTGCACCTGACACGAAACACAGCTTGGTATTTCACACCTGTTACCTACCAGAAGTGCGCATGATATTCACTGTGGTAGGATGGATCAGAGTAGCTGTGAAAGGCTTGGAGTTTGCAGCTGTTCTGAGCAGGAATGAACCTCATTCTTCATGCCAGGGGTGCTTTAGCCTGGTATTTTAACCATGCATTTAGCACAAAGTTACTGCACAGGGTGATGTGTGATGGGGAGTGTTCCTACTGCACTGGGAGCTCCTGCACCTTAAAATTTCTGCTTTTTGTAGATTTCATGTGTATGCAACTGATGGGCTGATGCAAAGGGTACACCATTGCTTAGAAAGATAATCCACATTATAAAAACACTCAAGGTGAGGTGGCCTTGCTGCAGAGATAGTGATGCTGTGCCTGACACGGGTGACCTCAGTGCCTTTCTGACACAGACAATCCCTGCTGCTGATGTGCAGCAACAGTGGATGTCTTGCAGTGCTCTCTCTGTTTTGACCAAAACCCACCCATTTCTGTACAGATGAGATAATTTAGGTGGTTTTCTATGCTGCATGTTGGCTTCATCAAAGCAGTATAGCAAATATTTGTGCTATGTGCTCGTGGGTGTGCCATGGGGCCTTGCAGGGTCACTTGCTGTTTTGTCTCAATGGCTGTTTCTGATGTGCTCGTTATCTTGCAGTGCTGCCACTTGAGGATGAGAAATTTTAATCCCTAACTCTTGTCACCTAGGGCTTAGCAGGAGGTGGAGAATGTTTTTCAGGGGTTGTGTTAGAGCTCAGGAGCCCCAGATGAAAAAGCAGCACACGTCCTTGAGTGAGCAGATTTTCAAGGACTCAAAACCATTATCTGATTCTTCAAGGTTAGTAGGATGCAGCTGTGATTTCTTCACTGTTACATTTGGCAGAAATCTAACATACTGCTTGCTGATGTGGGGAATGCATTAAAATCATGCATAAATTCTAAACCAACATCACTAAATAAGCAAGATTCCAATTTAGACAGCTGTTGTAAAATAGCATTAAATGGTTCTTGAAATCACTCATTTTTTCACCAAAAAGAATATTTTTCTCTAGTTGTATCCCTGACTTGACCTGTGTCCCTTTCCCAGGTTAGGAAACAATGGCCTTCATCTCCTGGTCTCTGTAATCAATGTCTTGTGGATCTCAGTCTTCCCCACATCCTTTTCCTCTGTATATGATATGGAAAAAAGGGAAAGTGGCAAAAACCTCCTGTGAATTTGAATATTATTCATAGAACATAGTATTAGATAGTGTAAATGGTAAAGACTGCTGTCCAAGATAAGTCAAGGTACAAAAGACTCACTGAATTAAGTATGGTGCCATGTTGACACAAGCTGAGGTGAAATTTAGGAGATAATTACTAAACAAATTACTGTTGTTTGCTAATCTAACACAGTCAAATCTGATCAACACAAAAGAACACGTCTTACAGGAAAAGTTCCAATTGGAAAAAAAAAATCATTTAAGTGTGTGCCTTGAGCAAAGACCTCTGGTGCTGCTGCTTTCTAAGGTGTACTGGTGATTGCACAAAACATTTTTTGATTAAATCGTCCAAATTTACAAAGCTTGGAATAGCCTTGGAATATTTCTGCATGTGCTCTGCATACTGTTAGGTGGCTTTTCTGGGAAGGGATGTCCTCCAGCAGAGCAGACAGCTAGAGCACAGTTTGTAAAACAGACAGAAAAAAAGGGAGACTGATCTGATGTGACTTTTAAGAGTGCAGAGACTGAGAATTTTTTGTGCCCTTGATCTAGACATCAGCCAAATTGCTTGCTATCTTGGGACAGAAAAATTAATGGAACTAGAGGAAGAGTGAGGCCATATATCCTATTACAGGCTGCATTTTTTGTTTCTTTTGTGTGTGTGTGTTTTTTGATTTTTTTTTAATAAATGATTCAAATAATTATGAAAGGGATTGTTTGTTTACAGGTCTACAAAGGGGTCTTAGAGGCCACCCTTTTCAGCACAGAAGCTGGACAGGATAGAGAGAGCCTGGGGCTTTCCAAACGCTGTCAGCTGTGTCAGGCTTGGGGTGAAACCTCACAAAATCCTGGGGAGAGATTTGTGCTGGCTGAGCCAAGCAGGGAAGCATCAGACTCTGGTGTGGAGGCTTATATTAAATTACTCCAGCTGAGAAAATTAACCTTAATTTTCAGAGTCCAGCACACAGCAGGCACAGATCAGGAGATGGGGCAGAAATGTTAATTTCTCTGAAAGCTGACATGGAGGATAATTGTTTTAGGAAGCGAGAGGCAGAGAACTAGCATTCTTGTGTGTCTTGGAAGTACAGTACTGGAGTAATGTTTTGTGATCTCCTGAAGGCAGTATTAGA
The DNA here is from genome assembly GCA_019023105.1 of Diglossa brunneiventris. NCBI lineage: Eukaryota > Metazoa > Chordata > Aves > Passeriformes > Thraupidae > Diglossa > Diglossa brunneiventris. Next base: position 5,767,030 of record CM032382.1, on the reverse strand, counting down.
GGGAAGAGTTTTTTTTTCCCCTGTGCCTTGGTCAGAGACGTCTGTAGATTAAAAATGTGCCTTATATGTTATGAATTTTTTACTCTTGTCTGTTACAGGGATTTGTTTTATTAGCCCTGACTGTCCTAAAACCAGATTTTTTCCTTTTCTTTTAGTAAAGAGATAGAGGAGGAATTTTTTATTATGTAGTCTTAATTTGAGGTTAATGTTTTGAGGGTGCAAAATAAAAATACTCAAAATCAAATTAAAAAATACTGCAAAATCAAAATACTTTTGAGGGTGCAAAATAAATAAGGGCATTTGTAGCACTGAAAGAGAGGAAGATGCTGTGGCAGGTTCTTTATCTAAAACTGCAGTGGAACAGGTTGTTGGAGCTGTGGAGAGGTGACTCCTGTGTTCAAAGGCTGGTTTTTTTTATGCTCATGTACCTGCATTATTTCAGGGCCTTTGTGTTTGCTCACTGCTGTGTTTCAGGTACTGATGTGCAGCTGCAGCTGGGAGCCAGAAACACAATGGTGAAGTGCCCCCCAACAGAAACTGAGACCTGTTTTTAGAATATTTATCCCTTCTGTGCTGTTTCTCCCTATGTTTTATGTCGTCATTAACTTACCTGGGAAAGCAACAATTTACCCTGAGACCTCTGTGGTGCTTCACGTCTCTGTTGTAATTTGAGTGTTAAGATCTCCAACTTCTGTCTGACTGGTTCAGTGCCAAAGCAGTTTTGTGCTGTATTTTCCTAATGAGTTCTTAATTGCCCTCTCAGCTCAAGTCCCAGTGGCATTTTTGCACTGGTCTGCCCCTGCTGTGCCCTCATCTCAGCCTGCAGGTTTCCTTTCACGCCTGTGCAAGCATTCTTTAGGAGCTGTAAGGGAACACTAATACTGAAAAGCTGCTTTCCTAGAGTAGACCCCCTGCTTGGCATCAAGTGTCTTGGGTAAGGGTTAAATTTTCCAGTAGGGTTTTGTTTTTCTGGTTTTTTTTTTTTTTTTTCCAGTCCATAGTAAGAACCAAAACAAAAAGAAAACAGAAAACCCCACATGAAAAGAGTCATGTAAATTGCTTAGAAAAGCAGTGAGCTGATGAGTTTTGAGAGGCTTTTTTTTTTTTATGTACAAAACTTGTGATGCTGAAAGTAAAAGTGACTCCTGTGAAGGTCTTTGTGCCCTTTTCCCTTTCCAAATGTGGTTTGTAGCACAAACCAGTAGATTTGTAAGTGCTGGCTGAGGCTGTAGAGTGAGTGGCTTCTGAATTTTGGGTGGAACTGTGTCCTCATTTATTTTATCTATTTTTATTCTTTTTTTTTTTTTTTAACAAATCTACTTGTTTGCTCAGAGCTTGGTAAGGTTGTGGGATTTATGTCCCATGTTCCCTCCTTGTTAAAATCTTGGCACATGCCATGATGGGGACTGGTGCTTCTGCCCTGCTTTGATTTGTCAGATGTGGATTATCACAAAGCCTGAGCTAAACCCAAGCTGAACCTGTGCCCATGTGTAGCAGCAGCTGAAATTGGTGCTCAATATAAGTCTTTTTGCCTTATCTTCAAACTCAGCCTAATCCATCAGTAGAGTAATTAATGTTCAATGCCAAATAATAAACATAGCTGGATAAAGAGCTGCAAAACTGAAATTTAGCTGCATTGAAAGTGAATGTCTCAGTTCCTTGTGAAAATTGTTTTTGTCTTGTGAATTATTTTTATGTGAGGGTCAGGTGAAGCAAAATGAATTACAATTTTTAAATTAATAAATTTAAGCCACATGAGCTCTTTGTTTTCGGGGAGTTTAGTGTTGCATTTTCTAATAGATAAATAGCAGATGGGAAGAAAAAACATAATAAAACTTCAGTTAAGTGAAGACTGGGTAATGCAGGAATTTTCTTCAAAGAAAATGCCTGAGGAAACTGTTTAGTAAGATAAAGCAATTTGGATCCTAGGCCTATTTTTTATTATTAATTTGACAGGGACGGGAAATTAAAATAATCCATCTCTTTGAAAAGTCTTGGGTGTAGAGGTGGGAGGAGAGAAAGATATGTAAGCCTTCATATTTATACCTGCCCTTGTCCCACTGAAGTGGCAACATTTGGTGAAACTTGTTTTTCCAGGTTACTGGGCTCCATATTTCAAAACTCCTCAGGAAATCCTACATACAGAATTACATCCATCCATATCTACCTGACACTGATTTCTTTGTTTCACTTATCTTTGTGTCAGACTGGGTCCTCTTGCCTGTGGATCTCTTGTGGATTTGACAGTACTAAATTTATTTGACTTTAAAAAGAAGAAAAAAGGAGAAAAGCAGCAGAAAAAAAAAAAAGAAAAAGTGGTGGAATCTGTTGCTCAGTGATGTTAAGTCAGACATTTAGAGAAACACGTCAGACTGAGTGGAATTGTATAGGTCTGTGTGGGGACTGAAAAATAGAAAACAAAGGAAATCTGTGCGACAGATTTGTATTGAATATCCTGATAATATTTAATCCTAAAGAAGGCAGTGTTTTGGAAAACAGATGATACCTCAGCCAGACTATGTTGTTATCCAAATATACATCAAAAACACATATGTATTGGGGTATTTTTGGATGGACGAAGGGTAATTAAAACATGCTGCTTTTTTTTGTTTGTCCTCCCCCCAAAAATTTCCTCAACTTTACTATCCTCAAATGGATGATACTAAAGTACTGAAAACTGCAGAGATGCTTTTAAAAATATGACTAAGAGACTTGGAATTCCCAAATCTTTGTTCTTACTGACTGTATACATTGGGCTCAAAGGTTGTGTCTGGCACAACTTCCTTTTTCTGTTTTTTATCTGCAAAACATACAGCAATTTTAGTGCTGTCTTTTCAGAGAAATTATGTGGAAAATGATATATATTTGGGATATGTGTCTTTTTTTTTCATTTTTTTGAGGAGGAAGTGAATTATTTTTCTTAATAAGTACCCTGTGGTTTTCAAGTGAAGGCACTGTGTCACCACTGGCTTTGGTAGGACCTTGTAAAGCCAGGGTACCCTGCTGCCAAGCTGGAATTGTAAAGTATTTGTTGGGACTTGCGTCTTCCAGGAGCAGCAGAGAAAGGGAGTCTGGGTCTCTGAGACACGCCTTGCTGACTTTTCATCCCAGATCTATCCTCTGCAGGCTGGGCTGGCTGTTGCCTTTGATCTTTGCTGCCTTCCAAATGCACTTTTTAGCAAAACTTCACTACTAAAATTCACTTTTTCAACAGGAAACATGACAGTTGCTTGACTTAATTTTATTTTTATTTTTTTGCAGGTTTGTAACGTTCAGTTAGTGTAAGCTGGCTTATCCGTGCATCTTGGAAGGTGAGGATTTGCTGTTAGTTTTGGGAAGAATTGTTACAAAAAGGGTGAGAAAGAAAGGGTCTACCCCTTTTATAAATCTGCATACTCCCTTACTTGCTAGTATATACTAGTATAATTGCCCACTTTTGTGTTTATTTTAATACACTGAAGACCTTTTTTTTTTTAACCTTATTATAGCTTAGTGTAGATGGTTGTAAGTGAGCTTGGCAAGGCTGGATGCCTGCAGTGGGTAGTGGGTTAGGCTTGAGACTTCAAGGGGATGAAAGACACCAGGGTGGGCTTTGCCTCCAGGCTACAATTAAGATCAAGGCTTGTTAGTAAGATTCCTACTATAAAGGTTGTTGACTGTCTGCTTCCTTCTGTTTCTCCTCATTTTTCAGCTGGTGACTGTAGTAAATAAGCCTGACAAGGGTTGTTCCTTATCGTGGATTCCAGATCTCCTGTGGCAAATCTTCCATATCCTATTGTCCCCATGGAGCCTGACAAGCTCAGAACTAATTTGTTTTTGGTTTTTTGGTTTGGGGTTTCTCTTTTTCGGGAGACACACACACAGTTGCACAAAAAGCATGTGCATGTTTCCAATCGTTCTGTGGCTGCCATGAAGCAGTGGGAAGGCAGCAGTGCAAATGGGAGCCATGTGAGCCTTGACTCTGCAGTTGGGCCCATGATTTCCTCATCAAATGTTGCCATGGAGCACTGAATTTCTTCAGTGGCCCACTTACCCCTCTGCACAAAGTTAGAAAGTCGTTCAGTCTCTTCCTCATATCCAAATGCTTAATTTTTGCTTCACTTTTTTTATCTCCAGGACCAAGTTGCATTATTGGCGAAATTGTAACCTGTGTGCTTTTAATACAGAGTAAAGTTAAACAAAAGAGCAACTAAATAATACTCAGGGTGCGTGTAATACAAAAATGTTTTAGCCCCCTAAATTGCATTAGGGAACAAAGCTCTTTCTGATTTTTTTTTCTTCTTTGGCTTCCAGATTTATCTGTAAGTTACACATGAAGGTTATTATTGAATCATTCTTCAATGTGAAACAAGTATTGTGGGCAGAGGAGTGGGAGGATTATTGTGAGAAGGGACAGGAAAGATGCTGTGTTATTTGTCTTCATGTTTGTTGGCCCAGTCATGTTCCTCCAAAAAGAAGTGAGAAAAGAGGAACTCCCTATTGGATCAGTAGTAGTTCTAAGATTAATGGAGTGAGAGTTGAGGTTTTTGTCAGGTATTTTAATGTTCTTACTCCTGAACTATTGGAGTTAATGGAATTTTAAATTAACACGAGAGAATATCAATTTGTATGAAATATATCACTGGAAATATGCATAAATATAGGCATTATCTTATTTCCTTTTGTTAGAAAATGTGGTAATAGCTAGTTTTAATCTTTAAAAGCAATCTTGAGCTTTTCTTGACTGGTTTAAATCTCCAATTATCTACTTATGAGTACATGTAGCATCTCCTGAATAGTACCTCTTCTCTGATTATGAATTTACTATTAACTTTCTTCTGATTATTAGGTTATGATCTGTAGTTTGGGCAGTGTCAGAAAGAACCATACTGCAGACTTTAATAGCAGTGTGTGGTCTTCTATTCTGAACTCCCTGTGGATAGCTCCCATTTTTCCTCAGCAAGAAAGCACTTAGGTTAATTGCTCCATTTCAAAGACATAGTAGCTCTTTCTGGTCTGTAAGTAGCCTTCCAAGCATAGCTGCTGGGGTTTGGAGCACCTGCAGCCTGACCAATTTGGAAAAAAAAAAAAAAGCCATTAGTCTGCAGGGGGGAAAAAAAAGAAAAAAAATGAAGTGGTGAAGTTCAGAATATTATCAATGATGCTGTGTTGGAGCAGCCTGAAAGATTTGGCTTTTGGTCTATGCCTGGTGCTATCCAAAACAACATATAAAATTCTTTGTGGGCCCATTTTAAGAGTGTCTTGTTCATTCAGAAGGGCCTGTGTGCGCTGTTTGTTCCGAGGGCAGAGGCACCAGCCAACAGCTGATTCCTCCTCAGAGGGAAACATTCCCTAATGGTGCTCACAGGAGCCAAAGACCACGGGGACAAAGTGCTAAAGATAAACAGCTCAATCCCCGACTGTTCAAATGCCTCAATAAAGCCTCTGATTTACACATTTGGGGTGGGACCCCACTGTCCCCACCTGCAGGCTGGCCCCAGGGCCCTGGCATGGAGAGGGGCTGGTGCTGTGCCCCCCAGGGATGGAACACTGCCTTTCTGTGGCCCTGACCCCAAAACTTCTCTGCAGCTTTGCTTTGTCATAACCAGGGAAGGGAGAAAGAACTGACTGCTCTCATTTTGTGGAGGTGGTGAATGGGAAGAGCCCACAGGGGCTGGGTGCTGAATGGCACTTGAGGGTGCTCCTCTGGTCTGATGGACTCAGAGGGGCTTTTTAGGCTGCCATAATGAGAGGCTGGTTCCAATAATTTGGGTGGCAATAAAAATACAATCTACTTTTATGCAATGATTCTATTTTACTTTGTTTTAACAAGCTTCACCAACAGCTGGACTGCTGAATAGTGACGCTCCAAAAATTCAGGGGGCTGTTATAACCTTTCTGATCATAAACACAGTTCCTTCCTTTCTACTCCAAAGATGTGAAAGAGAAAATAAGATTTCACCTCTCCTTTATATTTTTGTCTTCCTTTCATAATGAAATTTTTACCTGGCAGAAGTATTTGAACTGTGAAAGGTCACATGAGCTTGACACATTGGAAGCTGATGGGGTGATGAATTTAGTGAGTAGGTGGGTGCACTGGGGCAGGTTAGTTTGAGGAGATTGTTTTATTTCATCTCCTGAAATACAGAGGAAGGCATCTCTTTTTTGAAAATACAGTGCTGTACATCTGTTATCAAGATTTGCCTTTCGAATGAATGAAGTGCATGCAGTCACCTTATAGTGAATGAATAAGGAATATGCCCTCATTTATTGTCTGTATTTTTAATTTCTTTAGTGGTAACTGGTAGTTGTTAAATAAGTAGGGAACTCCTTTGGTCTTTTTTTGCTGTATTTATGCTTGAATTGTGTGTGGTTTATCCATTTACTGAACACTGCAGTCAACTCTGTGTTCTCAGGACATAAAAGGGATAAGGGGGGAAGGGATTTGGATTTTTAGTTTGTTGTTGCTGTAATTGTTTTGCTTTCAAAAAAGCAGTAAGGTACAACATTACTGTTTTCAGTGATGTTTTTTTGTGCTGTGTAGGTCAGACTAATTTTCATGAAGGTGGTTTTCCCCTCCTCTTGAAGAGAAGTATATAATAGGCATTGTATACAGCCAGGAGTCCTTGAGCTTTTGCTGATGGGTTGGAGGAGTTGAGTGCTTTGGAAATGGAGTCTGGCTGAGCTCTTCCAGAGGCAGATCCTAAATGTGGAGTAATAAGTAATACATTCCTTTCAAAAGGACAGTGAGCGCTGTGGAGGAGATGAAAGCTGGGAGAAAAAGCATCTTCATTTTATGCTTTCTTTGAAAATGCTTTTTTTCAGAGCTGCACGATAAAATGTGGAAAAGCAGGAAAACTGTATTTTCCATTTGTTTTGATGTTCAGGGTATTATTCTTGGTTGCGTCTCCTCATTCTGTTGAGGTTGTGTTTTACCACAGGGGTACCAACAGTGTTGTCTAAACAGAACTTTCATTTTGGCTGTGCTACATCACTGTAATGAAACACTGATGTGTGCATGGGAAACCAGTATCACTGTATCAAATGAATTTAGTCTCAGGCCTCAGAGACCTTGTTAGTGCATCTTTAAATAAATAAACAGTCTTTCCTCTGCTACTCTTGACCTCACTTTTTCTGACTCACACTTCATTCACTTCATCGTTAGGTAAATAGAAACTGTAGTTCTCTTGCTTTGTTTTTTGTTATAAAAAGTCTGGGTTGATAAGAAAGCCTCTAGTGCAGGTATTTTTCACTGAATGCTGCTCTACTTTGTGATAAAAATCACATAAAACAAGCAAAACCTCCCTGTTGAACTACACATATGTGCATCAGTACCCTATGTGCTGTCTGTTCGGGTTGTCTGCTACTGGTTTACAGTCTTTAATTGAAATATTTTTAACAACATTGTCTTTCAGAGGAAGATTTCTTTGAAAATATTTCACGAGAGACTGTGTTTTTCCATAATTAACAAGAAGCAAAAGGGAATCTGGCAGGCAAAGGAGAGTGCATGCATGTGTGCTTGAGCATGCATTGCTTGTGTTTCCTGCCCTGTGCTCATTACTGACCCATGGCCAGGCAGTTAGTGCCCCACAAATATTTAAAATGCCCTAATTTCTGGAGTCACTAATTGCAAAGGCCTTGTTCCAGCTGTCCACACCCAATATTTAATTTTTTTGTTCTTGCTTACAGGTGCACAGACGTGCTGTAGATTTTCAGAAATGGCCAGCTGGTTAGTGATGGAACTAGAAAACTTTTTTTTTCTTCTTCTGTTTTTTTTTTTTTTTTACTGAGATTAATTTTTCAATGTATGTTTTGCTAACGTTTTAGTGTCTGTTGGATTTTCAGGGAATAGAAAGGTGGAGTATGACATCTGTAATAGTAAACGCCATTGTGGTTTAGAGATGTAAATACTAAAGCTTTATGCTTGAAAACCAATGCTTAAATTCATATATTTTGCTGCTTTTGAATGCTATCCACTTGTCTGAGCAAGGGAGAGGCATTTTGAAATGTTACTGGGTGCAGAGTAGAGCAAGGGTTAGGAACAGTTCAGTCAACTGCAGTTAAAGCTGCTCCTCCTAACCTGAAAATGCCAATTTTTGGGGAAGCCAAGGTAGTTAAATCTGTACCTAGATTTATTTCTCCATGTCCAGGAGCAAAGAAAAAGCTTCCTTCTACTCCTGCTTGGAGAGCAGAGTCCCTTCAGGGCCTGAACTGATCCTAGTCATGATTATTTACTGCTGCACTTCAGATGGAAACCTCCACAGAGCATTTAATCCCTGCCCAAGCACCATTGTACTCGGTGCATGTAGTTTAAATTTAATGCCTCATCTGGGTTTTTCTTCCTTTTACATGCTATTTTTAGTCTGTGAGTGACCATGTAGCCTTTTCTCAGTCACTTCACTTAGGTTGTGTATAAATACATGGGATTCTTGAGAAGATGTAAGTCAAGCACAGGTTGCCAAGTTGCTTTGCCATAGAGCAAAAATATTCCCTGTAACATCATATATTTTGTTCTCTGCAGAATCCAGTGCTTAAGATACTTTTTGGGTTGCTGGCATTTGCTACACCTTCTGCTTTGCTGTGAAGCTTAGTAGCAGCTTTCACATGACAGTCTTCCAGATGAATATTGATTATTTTGAATTATGTTAAATATTCTGTACTTTGGGTGATAGCAGACAGTGAGTTAAAAACAGAGCCATGGGGAAGAGCTTGTGTGTGGTAATTTCCTGTCCCCCAGCTTACTGACAGCTTCTTAATTTGAGACCATTCAAATGTTTAATTGCTGGCACTGAAACCTTACTTACTATAATCCAGTTTCCTGGTTGCAAGTATCACCAGTTCTCTGACAAAGTGAATTTGGGGAGGAAAGTAGAATAAAATTACAAGCATGCTTGTATTTGTATATTCCCCACACACACAACCCTCAAGCTAGTTTTGCAAAGCTGTTAATCACCCCAGTGGTTATAACAAATTGTCTTGCTTTTTAAACAGGTAGGAGAAGAAGATGGAGAAGACTTTGAACAGAATTCATCCAGTTTCTGATCCAGAAGCAACCTATTTTCTACAGGTGTCATGGGAAAAGGATTTAGGCACTGGCTTTGGTTTACTTCTTAGTGATTGTCAGTGTGCTTGGACTGGGACAGGTAATGGAAAGAAAAATGCATTAATTTAAATTATTACTGCTCTTAATTGCTCCTTTTAAAACACTTTCTAAGCTGTGTTGCACAGCTTGTGTGGAAATTCCATGGGCATTTTATCCCCAGTGATGGAGGAGGTGGGGTTCATGATCTTCTGGGGTGTGGCCAGAGAACTTTGAAATCTGGAGAGATTGCATGTCAAAGCTAAAACTAATTCATTCAGCACATGGATATGCAATGTTTTGTTCTTTCTCAAGAATGTATAATTTCTTGGAGTGATGCTGAAGTAACACTTCTGTGTCTTCTCCAGATTCTTGAACAAATGTGTATGCAAGTTCTGCTTGCAAATTGGAGTCCATAAAGTCTTTAATTGCAGATGTTTTTTAAATATTTTCATGGAATTTAAGTAGCCAAAGGTAGCTGTATTTTGTAATGATGGGAATTTTTGGGAAGGAAAAGGGACAGTATTTATCAGTAGGAAAAACTTAGCCTGTGGGATTTTCCCCCCTCTAAAACCTCAGTAAGAGGATGGGTCTTTGCATATGTGCATGATTCTCTCATTCATGCCCAATGGGAAAAGTCCTTGAGAAACTTCAAATACTTGATCAAAAGCCCTTCTCTCAGTAACAAAAATATTTCAAAGGGAGGACAGAATTATGTATTTTGAGCAAATTGTAGACAAAACCATTTTCTGGACTCCTTGTCTGAATTATAAGACATATCTATGTAGCTCCTTTCCTCCTTCCTTCTCCTTACCCAGTGGGTGTTGTTCCTCCTCAGTTCCTACACAAGCCAAGCTTTCATATAGGTCTGAGATTAGATCAATGTAAATTAAAATCAGCACATAAATTAAATCTGCTCTTCCATATTCCTGTTAACTTTTCAAACACTCCATTGATCAGGGCTTCCTGCACAAAGCACATACATGTATTCCAATCCTGATTCTTGGTAATGAGAGGTTTTTCTTTCTTGGCTTGGCAAGAGTAAAGTCAAGTTATTTTGAAAACAAAAAAAAGGGTGGTAACACTGACAAATACTGTTTTTTCTGTTTGAAGATTCTTCTCATTCTTAGGTGACTTCAAAATCCCCAGTTTAGACTTCACAAAAAGAAGATTCTTTTTTTTGCAAGTGAAGGCTGTGCCACTATAGCTGGGAGTGTATAGAAAAAATAGGTGGACACAGTTCTCATTTTGTTGAGCTCCTGCATCTGGTAGAATGGAGAATAAGGATTTCCCAAAACAGAGGGGCAGTGAAAGCAGGATGACCTCACTCCATTAACAAGGAAAGAAAGAAACCCACAATAGTTCTGCTATGAGCATTGGGTACTCATCCAAAGGAAAGTTTTTTTCTGTTCTGGAAGAATCTGATCCCTTTCTAAGAAATTATTACTGAATTTCTATTTCTATTCTTACTGAATTTCTTCTATTCAGTCCCTTGAATAATTTCATTGGGGGTTGATGTTGTGGTGCATGAGGCTTTCCTACTGTACTGATCTGTGCTTTCATTCAACAAAACATTTTGGTCACTTTCTAGAGTTATTACATCATTTTTGAGACTTCATTTTAAATTCAAAACGTGGAGGGAGGGAAAGCAACGGTCAGAATTCCTGCTGTGGGAAATCCCTTTTGGGTTTCTCATGCTGTGGATTATTTTCCTTGGCAAGACCTACCAGGGAGAGAGTGAGAGCTGCTGATGGAGTTGTCTTTTATGGGTTTTGTATGTTTAATGTGATGATGAAATGTGTTAGGAGAGAGGGAAAACACTGAATGTTGCGGGGGAGGAGAAGCACACAAGTATTCAATGTAATCTAGTGTGTTACCTTGGTATTGGGTTAAAGAAATACATCTATTTGGATTTATGCATATCATATTTCCCTAATGATTGATCAGTTCTGCTGGTTTTAAATAATGAAGGAACATGCAGCATATACAGGGAAAAAAACCCCAACAAACCCACAGTGTTCTATTGCAGTATTTTAGTGTCTTTCTTTTTATGACTTTCTTACTGTTATTAAAAGTTTATCTTCTCAGTACTGAAATCACTGTTCCAGTCAAGCACTTCCTCTATAAATATTTCAAGCTTACCTTTTTCTACTCCTTTTTGCCTCATGCTGCAAGGGATTCCACATTTCACTCTGTTCTTTTTTGGGTGACTTTAGGCAACTAGAATTGTGGATCAGTAGCAATAAGGAAATAATCAATTTTCAGATGGGGAAAAAAGGGGACAGAATTTCTGAAAACCCCAGTATTCCTGCTACATTTCCAGACACACCAGTGTGTGTTCAAGGGAAAAATAATCTCCTAATATTCCATTGAATAACAGAATTACAGAATGCCTTGGGTTGGAATGGAACTTAAAGGTCATCTAGTCAGTGTGTGTCTGTATATACATATATATGTAAATATTTTAAAAATTATATATATATATTATATATATATACTTTAAGATATATATATATCTTACACTATGTATGTATATAGCAAATATATAAATACAGTATTTTATATATATATAAATGTATATTAATAGATGCTTTGTATGTAATGTATAATGCCACATACTTGTTCCCACACATATGAATATTTATTCCTCACATGTCTTTTTTTGGTAGTGTCTGAATCAGACATTTCTAGGGAGGCTGCTGATATAGAAATGGACAGAGAAAAATATGTGGAAGAGCTGAGGAAAGCGCTGATAGCTGGAGAAGAGTCAGCTGGCAAATACAACTTTGTGATTTCAAGAGATGAGCAGAATAAGGCCTGTCACTTCTCCTATGAAAGGAACCTGAAAGATGGCTCTGTAAGTAGATAAATGTTTAAATTTAACTGTTAAACCATGAGAATGAAATACATTTTTGTATTTTATTATGGTCTTTAAAATCAGATGTGTGATACTCACTCCAGATTAAATGAGTTTTGCGAGCTCTTGCATGGGCCAAGCTAGAAAGAAAGTGAGTGGTTTGGGGTGGATGCTGTCCTTTTCAAATTTTATCCTCCTGTGCACTTTTGTTTTCCTTGTTTCTTTATCTTCTCTCTATACTACTCATCTAAATTAGAAAAAAAAAATCAGGCAAGATTATTTTCAAATGCTAAAACATAGTTTTAAAATTAACTTTTCAAGTACTTTAGATATTTTGGAAGTTAAGGCTGAAATTGTTGCATTAAATTGCAAATGGGAAAGTGGTTCCATGCTGCTTGCTTGGCTGCAAAGGAAAGGACCCTCTTAAAACAGGAAAGAAACCAGTATTATCTGTATCTGTAGACACTTCTGGATATTTCTGGTTGTGCTTTACTGTGATAAAACTTTTCTGAAGAAGAAGCAAACTTTTAGGGTGAATATCCCAGTTTGTACTTCTTTTTGTTTTTGTTCTTTTACATGCCCCTTTTCTTGTGCAGTGTAGGAAATTTCAGGTGAGTTTGGCTCTTGAGGAGCCAAAAGTTAGGGCATGTAAGTCTACCAGTCTGCATTATAAGTGTTTTTGTGAATTCACCCACGGCCGTACTGACCCTAAACCTTGTGAGCTGTTTGATTGTTCACAAAGTTGTTGAAAGTTTAGGACCAAACTGTACTCAGAAATTGAGAGCAGTAAGGTTAAGGATCCTTTTTTTTTTTTTTTTGTTTCTGCTCTGTGTCACACATGTTCTAAATGCAGGCCGGATTAAATACATTCTATATTTTTATTAAGTGAAAACATCCTTGTGTCTGTGGGGTCACCTAATACATGTTTCCATCAATTAAGGCTTATGAGAAATTTAACCTGTTTGAAAACAACTTTGTCAATTTGGGAAAATAATAATTGGCCAAAGAAATTGAAAATATAAAGAACCTTGATTCCTATATATGCTTTAAACTTTGGGTGTTGGAAGAATGTTTTTAGATAAGATAGGATTTGTTGGGTGAAAATGCATTTTTTTTCTCCTTCTGTGCTAAACTAATGCCTACAAATAAAATTGCCAAAGCAGTTGTATAGATATTAAATAATAGAATTAGGTATTAGAAATAGCTTTCAGTTGTGTAATAGAATATGTTCCAAACATTTTGAAAACTCTCTGTGGAAGTATTTGTGATCTCTCAGCACCACATTAGGAAATTAATCTTCCTGGGCTCTGTACATCCAGAGGGCTGATATTCAGCTGAATGTAAATTTAGTGCAGAGGAAGCCTAGAAAAACTCCTCTGCAGCTTCAGCATGACTTAAACTCAGTGCTTATCTGTTATCAGTTTAATAATTAACAGTTTCTAGTAAAAAAAAAGCAAAAACTTCGGAAATGCATTGTTACACTTTGCGCTATAAAATGCTTATTAATCCATGTAAGTAAAAGTTATTGCAAAATCTTTTAATGAAATTGCTGTTTGGGTGTCTGAGAGTAAATTCTGTAGTCATAGAAAATCACTAATATGCCTTGCCTTATTTTTAGAAATACATGCATGCTTATATACACAAATTTGATTATTTTAGTTATTTTTAATGGGACCTGCCTAGAACATCATGCTGATCACCAGCAGTCACATGTGCCAGTGATTTCCAGAGCTGAGCTGTCACAGTTCTCCATCCCACGAGGGACTAATGACTGGCAAATCTCTGAGCTAGATCCTGATTCTGTTTTCATGGCTGTACCAAACCTTGGTATTTGAAATAAGTTTTACCTTCTTTGTAGCATCTTGCTAAAGCTCTGCTTCCATAAAGTCTAATTATGTGCCAAAACTGTGTTGAGTGGTCTGTAGGAGTGGAAATTTATTTTACTGCCCAGGTGTTTTTTGGAGGAATTGGTGGCAGCCCCATTGTGCCCCTTGCTTTGAAAGGGACTGGAATGAAAAATGCATTGTAATTATCTGTATTGCCAGTGTAGTACATTTCATGACTTAATAAGTTGTTTGATTCACCTGAACTGTTATTCAGTTAATGAGCAAATAGGTTCCTTCCATGAACTGTAAAAGGATGTTACACCTACTCCTGCACTGCTTTGATGGAATGAAACCAAACCTGTATCTTCACATAATTTAAAAAGTGTTGATAATCATCAGTATATAATAATGATGTGCATGTAAGGTTTTTGTAAGGGATGTAAGGTTTATGTAAGGGACGAGTGCTGATGGTTTGGGTTTTGAATGGATGGAAAACTTCCCCAAGCCATGAAGAATTCCTGTCTGATTTAGAGGGAGCACAGTGTAACATGTTTGTTTTGTAGTGCCCTGGCTGCGTGTCATTCTTAGAAGTAACAGAATAAGAAAAATAATTTATCTTAAGGAATGTTCATAAGGGTTTTAGTACTGATTTATCTTGAAATGTTGGTTGGAAGAGATAATTATATCTGAGCTTTAGAAACACTGGTTCTGGCTGTGTCTCAGGATGTGCAGCTGAGCCTAAGAAATTGTGCCTTTAAAAATCCCCATGCCTTTGGTGAAAATCCCAATGGGTTCGGTGAAAATCCCGATGTGTTTTTGTGAGAATTACGACACACTGGGTGAAAATCCCGGCGTGTTTGTGATTTACCTCCCTCAGGACAGGTGGCTCTGCCTGTGGGAGCCGTGTCTGGGGTGCCTGGGGTGTCGGGAAGGACCCTGGAATAACAATGTCTGTGGAGCACAGTGGGAATTGTGTGCGGATCCAGCTGCAGCCCCGGACGGGCCACACACACGGAGACCCCGGCGAGGGGCCGGGGAGGCTGGTCCAGCTCAACTGCTGCCACCTAAACAAACACCAGCCACAGAGGCAGTGATTTAGTGCTTGATCTAAGTAGGTGACCACTGGGAAGTAAATCTTTCCAAGTGCTTCAGCGAGTCACTCCACATATAATAAATAATGGAAATCCGGCAAGCTCTTTCTTTTTTTTTTCTTTTCTTCGGGGCTGGCAATTAAATAGACTAAATAGCCTTTGATAAACAATTATTTGAGTGCTAGCAGTCTCTTTTTTTACAGTAATGTGACAGGCTCTGGGGTTTTTTTTTCCTTGCCTTTTGCTTAAGTTTGTAAACAGGGAGGGTAAGAGCTTAACAAATTCCACCTTAGATGCAGCACTGTTGCTAATTAGGATGATGGAAGAGATGCTGTTATTTGTCTCCCCCATTTCCTGTGGCTGCTTTTCCCTGGTCGGGCCTATGAGTTCATTATAAGGTTACTAAAAGTTGAAAAAAAGGCTGGAGAAGCTTGTGCTAACCAAAACTTTTCACAGCATGCTAACTGAGAGAAATGCAGTTGGTAGAGCTCTTTGTGCTGTCCAAACTATCTTGGTTCAAGGTCTGAGTAGTTACTTTGCTCCAAACCACTGAGGATGTGTTGTTTGGTTAGCAGAGGTCACTGAGAGTTCAGGTTGTTTCCCAGGCAATTCCACCAGCTGAGGAGAGAGGAAGATGAAATGATTAATCCTTGGGTCAGTGTAAAAGTAATGACTCTCATATCACTTATATCACTTAATGTCTGTGTACTTCAGGACCTGAGAGTGGACACTTGAATGGATTTCTTGGAAGCCCATTTTAGAAATAGCTGGCTTCTAATGTGCCTTATGTAATAGAAACATTAAGTGTTATCTTGTAAGTAATCTCAGAATTCTGAGTGCCATGTGATTTTCCCCATCTCACCTTGGGTATTCCTTCAGATATTTCAGGTACACTGGAAATGCAGTGCATCATTTCTGTAGCCTTGAGGTAAGAAAAACAATTTCTGAAAATTATTCCCTACCATATTAGTAGGTGTGCAATTCACCTACAAGGTGTATCTGTACAAGGTGTGACAGAAGTCCTGGTGAATTAATTAAGCTCTGCTATTTTCCTTGCTTAGCTATTAGATTATGTATTTGATTGCTGCTTCTAATAAGCAGTAGTTTGGAGAAATTAATTTAAAATACTGGCAATTTATGCCTTTAAAACTGGTATTGTTGAAAAAGGAGGAATCAGACACTGTGATGAATAAATTCTTCTCATTTTTTCTCAACCTGTTAGGATCTGTGTATTTCACTAGACTTATCCAATTGGACAAAAATAGTAGTTTAGATGCTTTAAGGCATACTGTAAATTACACTATAAAGCACATCTTAGTATTTCTTGAGTACAATGAGAGTCTAAACATATTTCAAGTATACTTAACGTGTTCATAAAATAACAGATTTGGATTTGTGCAAGAAAAATTGTCAGTTATTCTTTCTCCCTCTTGGTGTTATTGTGTTGTCTCTCCTCTCCTCCTCTCCTCTTCTCTCCTCTTGATTTTTTCAGATTTTCCCTTTTTGGAATACCTGCTGAGCATTTCAAATCCCTGTGTGGACATCAAGGCTTGCTTTCATTTGCAAATGCTTTCCTTTTAGGAGGAAGAAATCTTTAAATCACGGCATATTGGCAAGCTTTAGTTTCCCGAACACAAATTACAGAGGACAGTAGGTGCTCTGGAAAAGAGATTACTGTGTGTGGGCTCTAAACCTTCACTGCAAGACCCCAGTCCTTTATTTTCTGTGAGGATGAGCAGCAGCCAGGGCCTGGAAACCAACGAGAATCTCACCAGTGGTTTCTCTTCAGAAGCTCTCTCACCTCTCACAGCTCCAGAGGCAGCATTCATCTTTCTACCTGCAAAGGCACAGGAGAGCTCTCAACCTCATGTTAACTCTTAGGTTCACTGAAATAGCACCTTTTCCATAGCAAATATTGAATGGATATGTTTAAACCCTCTCAGAGCAACTTCAACACCTTTATTGCTTCTGCTGCAGTTACAGAAGATGTTTTGAAATGTAAGAAAAGGGCAAATTCAGGATGTCCTTCATTTTTTAAAAAGGGACAAATATGGAAATATTGTGGGGTGATGAGATGAAGAAATAAGGGAGCAGCAGAATGTGCAGTGAGGAAAGTGTTGCACTTCCTGTTGATTTTTTTCCTTATGCTGCCGTGATTTAAAATACACATATCTTTGGTTTTCCACTCCGAATTCAGTCTGTATTAGTAGACAAAGATAAAAACGAAATTTTCTTTTAACAGTGAAGAATAAGTAAGTCCCTAATTTCTGTGTCCACTGAGGAGAGCAAGATCAGCTCTTTTTCTGGTGGAACAGCACTACCATAGGCTTAGTATGGTAAGTTTACCATACTAACTTTGTTAAGTTTAAAAAACCTAAAAACCTTGTGAGGTGTTCTGCCTGCCCACAGGATTTGACAGAATGTTAATTACTGCCTGTTACGTGTCAATATGTGGAATGAGTGTTTTTTATCATGAGGACAAAGCCTAAGCATCTTTGAGTTTTAAACTTTAAACGCCAGATTGCACATGGATTTAGAGCTGGTGAGTAGAAAACTCAATTAGAATTGTTCTGAAATATTTTAGTCTTACTGGAAAATGTGGTTCTCTTGCAAAAAACATGTTTCCAAGAAAGGCAGGTACATCACACAATTTCTAGGGTAGCTTTCTGGGTAGTATCATTCCAGGAAAAAGCTCTTCCATAGAAGATTATTTGTTTCATTCTCTTTTCTTGTTCCTCTCAGGTACCTCTGCAAATAATGCCTGACATTTCATTAAAAATTAGATGTCAACTGCTTTGCTGCTGTGAATCATTTTTTCTTATTTTTGGAACCCAAATCCTAGTCCTTCTGCATGTGTTTTTCTCAGATATTCCTAAGCTTTGGGGTTTTTTAGGTGCTTGAAATACTGTTTTTTGTTCTGTTCATAAAAGCACATTGTCTTTTCAGTGTGTGAGTAATACCTGTAGGTTATTGGCTTAACACAGATTTGTAACAGAACATTGTCAATACTCTTAGGGCTGCAGAGGTGCCAAAACCTGGGATTTGGAAGCAGTCAAGTTTTTTTTTATACTAGTTCTTTGCTCATTTAATTGATGGCTGTACATCTTGCAAAACAATGGGAGATTTATTTCCATTAATTTACACTGAACTTGTTGCCTTGCAGTTGTGTTTTGTACGTGTTCGATTCCAGCTGGAATGAGAATTTGTTGTTCTATATAGATAATCCAGCCCAGGAACATCAGGGATGAATTTTGCTATTTAGTTGGAATAAACCTGACTCTACTCTTTCAGTCTATCCTGAGTCCATATTCTTCTCCTCTCAGCTGAATCACTCTCAGGAAAGAAAAAGAAAAAAAAAAAAAAAGAAAAGGATTTATCTAATGTAGCTTTTAGAGACTAACTTGAGCTGCTGATTAGCAGATTCTGATTTAGGTGAGAGGTCTAAGCCTGAGGTGGGGAAGATAAACAGTTATGAAAAAATGTGAACTTGTCTAGCCTTCACAAGCACTGTTTTATTTCCAGTTTTGTTGAGGTTTTCTTTGCTAATAATTGAAAACAGAAGAATTCACTGTCATCTTTTACTTCCCTGGGCTCACAAAGGAGTTAAAATTGTAGTCCTGTGACTTGCTGGGATTTTCTAAATCAGCCATTCACCCCTGCAATTTTGGTTTTGCCAGTGTTACTGAACATTGAGCAATGTAGTTTTCATCTCATTTAATACTAGTGAGACATTGCCTAGGACATGGGTCAAAACTGAGGAATTAAAATAAGGACTGCATTAATATATACAGTATTTATTTTGGTTTTATATGCACTGATTTGTATGCAAGAAAACCGTTATGTTTCTGAGACCACCTGAAGGTTTTGTTAGCTGTGATGAGGGGCAAACCCCCATGTTTTCCTTGACTGTAAATAACTAAATATGAGTTGTCTCTTCAAGAGATCAGAGAAATAACCAAGCCCACTCTTATGTGGGTGTGCTAGTTTTAAAAGCCTGTAAACTACATAACTTAAAATGTTTTGTTCCCAAAAATCCTTGCAGGCCATGGGTAAATCACTAAACATGTTTGGGAAAGGGATTTTAATAGGGCCCTTATGTGGACATGTGGTAGCAGAAGTGCTGTGCTAACCAGTGGGAGGGGGGCTGTTATCTCTATTAGTTACCTGATATAATTACAGTTTAGCAGTTCTTTTTTCAGTGATGTGATCTGGGGATAAAACCAGCATGATTGCAAAAAGGACATTCTTTCTGTGGAAAAGAACGTGCAGGTACCAGTCCTTTAATTTTTTCCTTTTTGAATGTGGTCCTCCAGAACTTTTTTAAACCAATTTTTCTAAAACAACTATTTTCTTTGTTGAATGCCAAGATGGAAACTTACAGAGGATAAGACTGACCTTATCCACTATCACTGAGGGTCTTCATTTGTGGGAAATAATCAGGACAGATAAAATGTGGAGAGAATAAGATAATAAAACAGTATTTTTTTGGATCCGGGTCTAGTAAAAACTGAGCGCTCCCCCACTGAAAAACCCAAAACGAGATGAAAGACAGCAGATACTTAATTTTGGGTTTAACTTCTGTGGGACAGGCTAATACCTAAACTGAGGAGTGTGACATCTATTCACACACCTTTATTACCAACTGTTTTCAGGCCTGGTAGTGGAGAGCTGCTGCCTTTGCCCCTCATGGCTGAGCTGTGTGTTTTATCTCAAGTTTGTCAGGCAAGGCTTGCAGAACACAAGCTGGGGCTCTGCCAGGGCTGCATGTGCTCATCAAACATTGTTTAGTCACTGCAGCATGTTTATGCCATCTGCAAATGCATGTGCTCCCCTTCCTGAACAATGCTCTTTAATCAAGACCACTATTGTGGAGAGGCTAGCAGGAGCAGTATACATAATCAGCAGGATGCCAAAATTTGAGTTACACATGCATTCTGCCTAACCCCACCATGCCAGCTCGGAGTAACAAGCTTCCAGAGGGTGCCACTTCTCTGGAATTAGTACCTTTATCCATAATCTTTCGTACTTCTGCGTATATTATTCAGAGTCCAAGTTGTTTAAAGAGCTTTGCGGTAATAATAACAAATCAAGAATCGTTGTGGAGAATTGTTAAGCCTGTAGGAACTGCTTGTTATCTTTTATTTGTTAGGAGACTCCATTTTCCAGGTCTGTCTAAACAGAAACATCCACTAAACCATTTCACATCTGTTGTGCTCCTTTCTTCATATTACAAAAGCATGAGTTTTTTGTTCCACATATTTTTCTGAACAATTTCTTCATTGTGTTAAAGCTCCCCGTAACTTCTTGCTGGTTCTTTTTGCTGGGTACTAAAAGAGCTCTTAGAGAATGCAAATGTGTTTGAGATGGTGTTAATTCCCCTGGTAAGAGCTAGGTGAAGTGTGCTGGGCAATGTTCTGAGAATGTGTGTGTTCAGAGATGATGGTCATGATATTTGAATGATTTACATATAAATCATATGTGTATAATGATATATATTCATAAATATACACTCAATTTTATCTTTTCCATTTCTTGCAAAATAATAGAATACTTAGGGCTGGTATGGACCTTAAAGACAACTTCTGTTAACTTTGTGTAAAATTATAATGGGCATTATTAAAGGTGTTTTGCTTTAACAATAACTTGTCTTCTTTTGACAGCTTAATGTTTTGTTGTGGGTTTGCTTGTGGTTTCTTTTTCCTATGAAAGTCAGTAGTGTGGTTGGAGGAAATATCTCTTCTGACAGTGCTGTAGTGCTTGATAAAGCTGAGCTAGTTAATCCCAGTATCGCTAGAGCTGGTGAGACAACCACCCTGGACTTTTCTCCCTTCTCAAACCAATTTTTTTCTTATAAAAGACTTTTCTATTTTAAATTTAATCTTTAAATTTTTAATTGCAATTTTAAGGCTTTAAGCTAGATTTGAACAAAATCTATCTGTCTAAACTCAGTTTCTCATACTGCTCCTTCAGCAGTGTTAGAGTTTCCTTACTGAAAAAGAGAAACTTAAAACTGAGTCAGTGACGTGTCTGTCTGTCTTTCATAGGTTAAAATTTCATGACACCATCATTTTGTAGTGGAGACTTTCTGAGTGATTGCACATCTAATTCAGATGTCAGCAGAATTCTGTAACTGCTTTTTGTTTCATTTACCACATCTGACATACTTGGTCTTGATTCATCAAAACTGGGTGGAGTGAAACATTTCTCAATTATCCACCAGTCTTGGATTCTAGTCAATTAATTTTCAGTTCTCTGTTGCTTTTACCTGAAGAAACTCTTGTATTTCATGGTGTGTGAGTGACTCTGCAGGTTTTGCTCAGTGACAGTTACAAAACTGGGTATTTTATGTACTAGAGCATGGAAAATGATGTCATTCAACAAATGGCAGCTACTTTAATTAAAAAAGAAATTAAAGTCCCTACATGTAAGGTCACATGGTTTAGGAAAATAACATCAATTCCATGACACAGGAGTGTTTTCCTTTCAGCTGCAGCTTTAAACCTGATCCAGACCATGACATTGGAAAGAAATATATCTCCATATGGTAAAAGAAACGTAGTAATTTTTGTTGAAAAATTCATGTGGGTTTCTCCATAAAGCTGTTAATGCTTCAGTAGTCTGGTGGGTGACAAAAACCCTTTGTGCCTTATTGTTTTAGTGCTTTTGAAGAGAAAATGGCAATCAAGGGAGAGTGGCCTTTATCATAGGCACTTCATATCTAATTTTTAAAATTAGATATGAAATGTTACAACGTATTGGTATATGATGGCAACGTCAGGTTCTCGAGGCTATATGGACCTCTCTGTAGCCTTAGATCAGGGGGGTGTGCATTGATTTGAGAAGGAAATCTGTATTTTGCTCTAAGGCTAAAACAGCAGTTAAGGAAAAAATACTCTGAAATTGTTTTTTGAACGTTGGGATATGCTGTGAGAAATGCAGGGGAAAATGTGGGAAAGCATTTTTTTTGTGTTTCTTAGAATTCAGAAGAGTAAATTTATAGTGCAGAGGTAACCTATAAGTGGTGTCAGTCTGTAATATTTGCTTGAATCCATCATGAGTGTTGTGTAATTACTGTTTTCTGAGTACTGTGCGCGAGATGGAGACTGTATTTGTTCTTAAAGCTTCTGGGTAGTACTCAAAACCAGCTTATTGCTGACAAATGGCATAGATTGGCTGCTGCTAACACCCAAGCTACAGGATTTTGGTAGTTTAGGAACTAACCCTGTCTCTTACATTAACACAGCTTGGATTGCACAATGACCTTATTAGCTGAAATGTTCTGGTATTTCTACAGAAACCCCACTGGAAACTTAGAGCAAGTTTTCAAAAAGTACATTTAACCTGTTAATTGACTTATGTGGCCTTTGTTGAAGGAACATGCCTTTTGAGAAGTGAACATGCATTTTTACTTTAGTAAAAGAAGGTGCCAATAAAACCTGAAGTTGTACCTAAGACATATTTGACCCCCATAGGGCTTTTTTTTTTTTTTTTTTCAGTAATTAAGGATTTCCTAAATGATGTCTGAATGGACTCTTGATTTGCCCTGAAGTTGGGCATTTTAATTGGGAGCTCATCCTCTTACAGGTCCCAGCTGCTCTCCTCAGTGAAGAAGAGTGAGTATTCATAGCCATGGGCTAAGGAGGGTTGTTTGAGAGATAGGATCTGGTTTCCTTCAGTGTTTGTTTTCCAAGGATTATCTTCTGGTTGCAGTAGATGCCCAGCTGTTTAGCAGGTCCTAAATTTTCCATTCATTATCAACTTGACACCTATGGAAGATAGGCAAGATCTTGAGTTTCCATCAGGTTTTTCCCATGGGCATGGAAGCTAATTTTAAAACATTCTGTAGATAAAGCCCTCAAATGATTGTTGTAGAGCATTTTAGGTCATAGGATTCTTTTATTTTGCTGTGTGCACCATTGTAATTGGTGGGGATGGCAGCAGTTGCAGGCAATGGCATGGATACTAGATAGTTTTATAGTAGTGCTGTTGTAGATATTTCAGTTTGGACACTTCTGTCCAAATAAAATATCTTTTTTTTCTGGAAGTTCCACTGGGATTAACACTATGAAAATGCTGTTTTTTTTCCTGAAATCAGTTTTTCATAGTCCACTCTCTGTGGTGGCTTTAAAAGCTGATCTGTCTGCCTGTTGGCCTTCTCAGACTTAGGGAGGTTTCGTGTACGTATTCTCTGAAGAATTTCAGCCTGTCTTTTTTGTTGTTTTACCTTTTCCAAGTGTTACATGAGGAAGTTCTCACTGCTGAGAGAGAGTGATGTGCAGCACTTAAGTCAGCAGTACAACAGATAGCCAAGAAAAAGAACCTGGAACTTTTAACTTATTTGTCAAACACAATTACAAGTGAGTTTGGGTTTCAGAAATACTATTTATTGTTCAGTCCATTAGCTGGATCCTGTTGGAGCAAACAATCAAACACAGCTGAAGCAGCAGCTTTTCAGTTTGAAGCTTCTAAATTCTGATCATTTCAGCTATGTGGCGTCCTCGTAAGTTGAAAATTATTTCTCAGTGCAACTCAGAAACTTCATTTGTTGAAAGGGGAAGTGAGATGTCAAGGGAGGGCTCACTTCTCATATTTGTGCTAAGCCTTAAAAACTGGCTACTAGGTCAGCCAATTTATGTCTCAATAGCTTTGGACTTGTACAGCAGTCATTCTTTACTGTGCCTTCACAGTGACTCAGCCCAGGCAGATTTCCATCCCCCTTTTCCACCCCACTCCCCTGGATTAGTCATATGCAATTTAGGAGTATTAGAGAAGCTGTTTCTGGGCTCTCTCTGCAGACAGTTCTCGATTATCAAATGACAAAAGGACTTAATTCACAGATAGCTTGTAACTTGGAGACTTCATTCTGAACAGAAGTGAAAGCCTGTTCAGAAAAGCCTTTCCTTTAAAAAAAAAAAGTCACTGTGATAAAATCAGTGTCTGGATTCGTAAAGAAAAACATAATTACATTTTTGCACTAAATTCTGTTAGCACAAAAAATCAGCTAAAACAATCTCAAAACTGATTCTGTCTCTCATGGTCTGTTTGTAACATTCATCTTTTTTGCAATGTTTTCACTTTAATTTTCTGTTACCTTGCTTTTTTGAGTCCCTTCCCTGAAGCTTATTGCTGAGCGCAGCTATAAAATTATCAAGATGAAGATTAAAACTGCTAAAACACTGAGTTTGGTGCATGTTACACCTTGGAACTGCACGAGTACATTACAAGCAAAGAATTTCCATGGCTCCCCTTCAGCATCACGGTCTCAGCTGCTCATATGGCATCCATCTGTGGTCTTTTGGCAGCAGCCTGGGCTGCTGCATGGGAGTTTTTGGAGTTCAGAGCTAACCTCATATCTGTCTTCCCATCACTCTGGAAGTTATGAAAATCCTTCATGGCTGCCCTGAAGTGAGGTATTAAAATATTACAGAAACATGAGACGGAATTAATAATGCTGCGAGTTAATAATGGGAATGTAGGCTTGGGGTTTGGTTGGCTTTTTGGTTTTTTTTTTAATAACAAAGCCAATATCTTCGATTTAGTTTCTTTAGCTGTGTGTTCTCTATGTGCAGATTATGGTGGATTTCCTATACACAGATGTAAAGGGTGATTGATTCTTGTTTGATTAATTTGCTTTATGCTGCCTTGCCTTTAGAAAAGGTAATAAAGACCATACAGATGGTTGAATCAAGTACATAGATCTATATCAACAAGATTTAAAGCATTTAAAGGATCAAAAGTCTCACAGTTTCTTGCCTAAGAAAGCACATTTAAATGAGGCTTTTCCTGCTTAAGTGGGAGTGTCAAAGTACAAAAGACTAGATATAAAAAACTGAGTTTTCAAAAGATAATCAGAATAATACAATGAAAAAAAACCTGCAACTAATACAATTAAGAGAATAAATACTTTCTTTTTGAAAAACATTCTGTGAATTGCTCTAGGCTTATATTCTTGTTAGGCTTATTGGGTTTCTGAATAATGCTGAAAAAAGTTGCCATCACTTCAGAGCAGACCAAGATGTTCCATTAGTATTTCTCCTCTGAATCTGAGAAGCAAAAATATTTGTGTGTCACAAAGACAATCCATTAGTTACTAGGGAAGATATTACATAGATGAAAACACTTAAATTACCATTCTCCTCAAATAAATGATGTCCAAGAGAGCAAAAAGAATTGGCTGAACTGATTTCTGGCTTGCTCAAGTCTGGTTTTAATGCTAAATCCATGGGAAGTTATGGAAGACTTGAAAATGTGCTACTGTTCTGTCAGCATGCAGTGGGTATCCTATCCTACTTGTTGGTGTTGAAATCTGAAGCTGCCTGTGCTGTAGTCAGTCTGGAATTAAAGTAATAGGCAAGTCTGCTAAAATACTAAAGGGATTACAGAATGAAAATGTAATTCTGGCTGGTAAATTTCCTTTACAAAAAAAATCCCTCTGCAGGACAGGATCAAGGCTTACATCCCTATAGTTACTCATGTCCAAAGAAGAGAATGTCAGGATCACTTAGACTGACCTAAAAGTGAAAAAAAAAAAAAGATTGCATCTGTGGATGAAGAATATCAAAGTAGATTTTTTTTGAGGTAGTGTTGCAGAGGTTTCCATATTCTACACGAAAGCTGGATTTAATTATTTCTATTGAAATGTCTGAGGATTTGAGACTCAGTGAAATAAGTAATGGCTGTGGTTCTTACATCTGTACTTGTTGTTCAAGCCTAAAATATATGTGGTATGTTTCATGTCTACTGTAGATAGAAAGTCTCCATGAAATCTGAAGATTTCATCCCTGCAGGTTGTGTCCTTGAGGTATCCATTGCTGTGTTTTCCACTACTGTGTTCAGAGAATAAAATGTCAGTGAATTCCCACATTAGTTTTTTATATCTTGTGTTACTCTTTGTCTTGATCCCTGCATTGCTTTGAAATGAGAATCTGCCATGCAAGTTCTGCATTTCGTTCCCCCATTTTGGTGAATTAGGTAAGGCACAATAAAATCCAGGAATGAAAGTTGTATCAGAAACCAAAGATTTTCAAAAGTGCCAGGGCAGTGGTGTGGCTCTTTACTGTTTTTGGGCTTATCATCTGCAGAGTGAAGAAATGAGGTGTCACTTTGAGATTGGAGAGCAAAAAAAAAAATGTGTCTGAGTGCATTTTGCAAGTGGTGGAAGTGGTTGTCATGAGGAAACCAGGCAGTTTCTTGTTTCTTATAACAAAAGTGAGTTGAAAGATGTGATCTCTTCAAACCAAAACATGAGAGCAACCTTAGAACCGTAGAATTTAGCAGAAAGA
Source organism: Diglossa brunneiventris (assembly GCA_019023105.1). Taxonomy (NCBI): domain Eukaryota; kingdom Metazoa; phylum Chordata; class Aves; order Passeriformes; family Thraupidae; genus Diglossa; species Diglossa brunneiventris. Next base: position 5,740,916 of record CM032382.1, on the reverse strand, counting down.
GTTGTTGGAAATTGGAGAAATATTTTAAAATTTCTTCAGAGGAACCCTCTTGAAAGGCTTTGAGAGGAGTTTGGGCTTGTAGCTTTTGCCAGCAATTTTCTATATTGGAGAGACTTGAGCAAAGGTCAAAACTTAGACACTGGAAGTGAAATAGGTATGTTTAATGTCTTGAATTTAGTGCTTTTTGAGACTGGGAAAAGCAAATTACTCTTTCCTCCCTGTAAACTCTTAGTGGTGGCAGTTCTGTGAATGAATAAGAATAGTTGTGGGGTTGTAAAATCGTGTGAAACATTGTTTTCTTGTGAAGTGGTTTGTGCCTGTGTGGAGGCTGGAGATGGAGGTGAAAAAAGAAGGACGCAAAGCAGGAAACCTCTGGGTGAGATACATACATTTGGTGAGATAAACTGACACAGGGTCATCAGCCTCTCTCAGGGGGAGATGGGGAGAAGGACTGGGTTAAGCTGGGCAGTTCATTAAGGCAGAACAGCTGTAGCTTGACATTTTGGTGCTCTAAAACTGGGACTGGCCAAAGCTCATTTTGGATCCTTTCGGGTTTTGTGCAGTTGGAGTGCTGTGTCTCCTTTGGCCCGAGACCATCAGTGCACGTACAGTATAAAGCTGAGAAAATAGTGCCTTGAACAAATGTGCTCTCCATGTCATGTTCAAAACAAACAGGCAGTGTATTGCTGTGGAAACCAGACAATAAACAAGTGAAAAAAGAGACAATATCCCTTAAAATCACAGTGTGCGAGCAGTTAGTTCATTTAACAGGATTATCTTCTGCAGCTTGTGATCACCATGTTGTAGCAACACTATCTGTATAAGTTGTCTGATGTTTCTCAGCCTGTTTTTTATCCCTACAAGTTTATATTTTAATAAAGCTAAGAAATATTGTGTGAATATTTAGGATGATTGCATAATTAAAGAAAATCTCAGCACAAAGTTGGCTCTGATGGTCTTAGAAACCGAACAGAGAATCGTGTCTTGTTTCATTTGTGTTCATTTTGTTTTCCCCTCCAGACATCACTCCAGGTTCACAAACAAGCAAACAAAGGGAGTTAAGCTCAGTCTTTAGTCCCTGCCTATGTACCTTAGCAGTGGATTTTGGAGCTGCTGTGGAGCCTGAGCTGGCAGGCGGGGAGGCAGCGCCGGTCCAGGACAGGGTGGTTCCTGCTGGTTACTCACCCACTGGACAATATGCTGGAAAAGCTTGCAGCTCTGCTCTTTTCACCAAGTTCCTGAGTTATGAAGGGCTTCTGTTCAGCCCTGGTTGCAGGCCATCACTTTTATTGTATCTCATTTGTTTTTGGAAGTGTCTTGCAGAACTCACATTGGTGGGTTGCAGTTACTGTAGTGGTCTAATGCAGATTGCTTTGGAAATACTCTGTGCCAATCTTTAAAATAATTTCCTCGGTATTTTTTAAGTCTTCTAGCAAATCTTTAGACAGCTGAGACTAATCCATTTCCTCTTCTGAATCTGAAAAGCAAAAATATTTGTATCACGAAGACAGTCCATTAGTTACTAAGGAAGATATTACATAGAAGAGCACACTTAAGTTTGTAACTTGTTGAATTTTATCATGGAATCAAGAGTATTAGATCAATGTAATTGCATGATAATTTTGTTGGTACCTTGTTTTATAAAGTAAAAATTACATTTGCTTCTCAAAAAGAGAAGTGAACGTGTGTATTCACCTCACTTCTCTTTTTGTTCCTTCAAAAAAGCCATGTAAGTTGATTAAAAGGTTAAATATAACTTTTTAAAATTGGTTGCAAATTGTTAATATCCTTGCTATGTTCATTAACCTTCATGAGTCTGTTTCCTGCTGATCTGGGTAATGAAGAGAAAAACACTGAGTGCTCCTTGGGTCGTATCTGCACCAGCTTTATTTATTTGTGAATAAAGGCACAGCAACACCTGTGACAGCCCTGTGCTGTGCGTGTCAGATGTGGTGTTTCCTCAGCACTCCCAGGCACAGGGTGGGATTGTTGGGGCTGTCCTGTGCAGGGCCAGAACCTGGACTTGGAAGGGACCCATCAGGATCATCAGTCTCAGGATATTCCATGATCCTAATGAAGTTCCTGATGTGGTAGCCCTCCTGGGCCCCTTGCTGTAAGCATACAGTTAATTTAGGAGTATTGGGCCACTGAATTAATTAAAAAGTAGTCTCAGCCCCATACCCAGACTGTTTTCTCTCTCCAGAGTTGTATGACAAGTGCACAATCTTATGACCTGTGGGAAGGCAACTGTTTTAAATATTAAAAATCGTTGTGTTGTTGGTCCAGATTGGAATTGCTTTAAGGCCTTGCCCTCCAGCTATTTCAGTTTCAGGTTGGTAGTCTGAGTGAATAAAACTTCCAGTCTTCCCTTGAAAGAAGTTTCTTTTGACTCTGGTACTAAGGCTCATATAAACTTACGTTTTATTTCTTTCTTGGCTCGACTGGAGAGCCACAGAGACAGGACTGTGCTCTGAGCCTCCGTGGGGCTGAAATGGGGTGTAACTCCTGAAACCTGACTGCTGTAAATAACAGCTCCAATATAAAGCAATTGCTAGTTGTGAGTGAACAATGGAAGTATTGTGTATTTACATCAGTTTTGAAGCAGGAGCACCATTTTGGAAAGGAGAAACATCAGAGTGATGGCTGTATATGGCTTGCTAACAGAAATGCACATCCCCTGAGCTCACTTCAGCTCAGGTGTGCTGGTTGAGATTGAAAAGTTGATGGTTTTTTTACAGGTGCCTGGAATTTTAGGTTAACAACTGTTTTCCAGCTCAGCCTTGCAAGGAGAGCAATCTCAGTAGCTGTAGGCAAATGGAAAGGTGATGTAAAAATAACAGATGCCTTCTGAATAATTACAAGTCTGGACTTGCTGAGGCTTCTTCCACAACCCTACTGGGCAGGAGGTAATTTCTGAGAAGAGTGATTCTGCCTGTCAGGCAGGAGCTGACCCACTGGGAGGGGCAGAAAAGCTGAGGGGAAGGTCTCAGCTGCATCATAAAAGTTCCACTTTTACAAATCCAGTGATTCACTGGCGCTGCCTGGTGACCTGAGTCAGAGCTGGAGCGGGTGGTGACAGCAGCCAGCCCCATAAAAGGCCATTAATTAGCTAATTGCTGCTAAAAAGAAAGCTGTTAATAGCTCTCACTTTTCATTCAGCCCTACTAAATGCAGGGAGTAATGCAGGCTGAGCAGGAATATTGAGGAAAAATTAATTAATTTTTTTTTTGCCGATGTTATTTACAAATTTGATTAAAGCTGCTCAGTGCCACCATATTGTGATGGAAAGGCAATTAATGGACTTAGGACGAGCTTTCTGATGTTGGTAACTGGATTATTATACATGAAAAATAGGTTTCAGGCTATTCTAAGAAGTGAGGGGATGAATTTAGCTTTACTGGCCTACTGTATGATTTTTGGCAGGGAAAATTGTTCTGGAATTAAATGCTACAGAGAAGGAGAAAACTATGAAAACTAATGCTAATTGTGGGGCTTCACTTCCTTAAGGTTATAGACTACTTCCTGTATTTGTTCATCAAATATAATTTTAATTACATTTCCCATTTTTTGCATGGAGTTCCTGTATACATCAGTAGCATCTAGACCCCTTTAGGTCATGTCTTAAAGAAAAAGAAGTACTGGTATGGGAAACATCCAAACTAAACAGTAATATACAAGATTTGAAGGCTAAATGGATGCATTTTACTGATTTTTAAAAAATTATTATTTATTTGATACCTACCACAGTTGCCTAGCTGAGTCAGAATTTTAGCTTTCACTCAAGTTTTGACAGTCCCCATTGTGAACATTAGGGGAAATATGGTTTAAAAGCTTAAAAATATCAAAAACCCTATGGAACAAAAGATAAGAGTTAATATATTTGAACCCTATATTATGATTTTGGGACAATGAAAAATCTTATGATTTTTTTGGATGAGTCATTAGAGCTGGAGTTTAACTTGACAAAAGCAAACAAGTATCTGTTCTCCTAGTGCCATTACTGACCCCTTCCTTTATATTTCATTCTGAATGACAACAATTTGAAATGTTTAAATTAGAAAGGACAAACCTTAATGACAAATCCCTAAGAAAAGAGGTTGAGGACTTTGGAGTCCAATCTGTGGAGAATGTGAGTAAAAGCTGGAGAAGTGCTCATTAGCCAGAGGCAAGGAGAAGTGGATGCTGTGCTTTGTTAATATCCCTTTTCAGCAGTGGCTGAGATTGTCTAATCCAATTTTGTGTTATTGGAGGAAAATTTGAAGGCGTGTGAATCATGGGCCATCTGCACTCAGGAGATTTAGCTTTTAAGTTAAATAATCATGATTTCTATAGCTCTGGAAAGGAAATGGTGTAAATGGTGTAAAAAACTGATTTGTCAGTCAACTGTATACTGCAAAAAACTGTTTAGCTTCAGGTTGAAATATATTTGTTCTTGTATATTGTCACTTTTTTAATGCAGGTGTTAGAAAAGAACAAACAGAAGTTGAGAACTCCGCTTTTTTTATTAAACTCTGTTTCTCTGTTCATTTTTCTTAAAAAACAATGAAGCGGCTTCAATTTGAACAATGCTTCAGACAAGTAATCTGAGTTAAAAGAACTACTCTCAAATTGGACATTCATCTGTACTGGTAAATAAAAAAAACTTGGTGAAAAATGGATGGAAAGGAAATAGTCTGTGGCAAAATGAGTTGAGTTTTGAAGGAAAGGAGAAAAACAGTGGAAAGAAAAACAGAAGGCAAACTCCTCATTTTTGTATTTCGGTTCACAGTGAAAGTGATTTGTAGCAAAAACGCGCAATGGAGCTCACACTTGCAGGAGGGTATTTGACTTTTCTAATGCTTTGTGAAACCCAAGAAATAGCTGAAAGATGAGAGTTTTATCTATCACAAGATTTTTAAACCCACTGAAATCGTGCTGAAATTTGTTTTTTGTGTTTTCTGTTTTCTTTTTGCTGAAGACAGAGTTGGCTGCTCAGAATACAAGAGGAAAAGGTTTTGGGATAGGTGTGATGATGCTGAAAATGAAGTATTTCAACAGACAGGCAAAATGCATTTATAATGCTCTGACATTAATTTCTGCTCAGTCTGACATTAATTTCTACTCTGTCATTTTACCAGTTAACACCCTAATAGCTGAAACAGTGTAAGAAAACACAATAACAACTGGCAGTGTGTGACCAGACCATTGTCTTGTCACCAATTCAGGAAAAAAAAGACAAAACAGTGAAAAGCTAAATTTTCCACAGAGTAGGTGTGAACCTGTAGGCAGTGGTTCTGCTTTTCAAAGCATTGGCCAATACAGACATTGAACTATTCAAAGTAAAGAAAAGGTAAAATGCAGAATAGTTTTTAAATTTGCATTTTATTTCCATTTTCAGAGGATACACTGTAATCCAATTTCCAGTGTTCATCTTTATCATAATTCTCTTTATGCTACTAATTTCCCCGACCTTTCAATAACCATAGGCAGATGCATAGTTTTTCATCTGTTTCTTCATAGTCTTATTTGTTGGTCAATATGCAAGTGAAAAGGGAAAACACATTTTTTGTTTATTTTAAAGAAATTGTCACGTTACAGTCAAACAAGAATAGAAACCCTGACCTGGAGGGGAAAACCACCTTGACATAATTAGAGATCAGTGCTATTTAGTCTTTTGAGTGTTGTGTAATTGCTTTTAATTTTTTTTTAATTCACAAGTTTATGTTTTATTTTCCTTTAACAGGAAATATGAAAAAACAGCTCAGTTAATGGGAAAGAAAAACAAAGGTAAAATGCTGGGTTTGCACAGGTAGTTATGCTGTATTTAAAAGGTGCTGTAAGCTTACATGAATGATTAAAAAGAGAGCCCACAGGACTTGAGTATTTGCTGATACTTTAAGTTGTCTATGAATTGGAGTAGTGCTTGAATTGCAGTAGTGCTTGAATAGTATTCCTTTATTTTCTGTCCATGGTAACCATGACAAATTAACCCAAAACATTCACTGTCACTAGAGAACATAAATCTTTCTTTTCTAACATTTTTGCTGTATGCAATTAAAATAAACAGCTTTATTTCCTGTAAGCCCTTGTGAAATAGCCATTATGAATCAAACATTGAGAGTTTCACTCTCAAGCATGAAAGTCTCTGAACAATGTATATTTTGGTACATATTGAACATTTTCTGTAAGCTCCCATAAATAAATCCAGGAAATGTCGGTCCCTTGAGTACTACCTTCATTAAATCTGGAGCAGCTGTTGTTGAACTTCCACCCAAACATATAATGGAGTCCTTGACATCAAAAACTCTTCCATGGCTGGCATATTATTGTAAGTCTTTGTAAACACGCATTTGTTCTGAAAGAGGGCTGATTCTATCAAATCAACTACCAACTGGTTCATGCTGTGGAAAATGGAACTCTAAACCCATTATGCTCTGGAAGATGATTAATGGTAAACAAACTTGCATTAATTGTTTATTTGGGTTTTGTTTGTTTGTTGGGCTGGTTTTTAAATGTTTGTAGGGGTTTTTTTGTTTCTTTTTTGGTTTTTTTTTTTCAGTTTGGTTTGGCTTTTGTTTTTTTTTTGGTGTGTGGGGGTTTTTGGGGTTTGGGGTTTTTTTGGTTTTTTTTCTGGTTGGTTGGTTTTCTTGGTGATTTTTTTGTTTGGTTTGTTTGTTTGTTTGTTTGGTGGGGTTTTTTGTTTTTTTTTTTTTTTTTTTCCCTTGTTTTGTTTTGTTTTGAGTTCATTTTTGTTGGTTTTCGGGTGGAAGGATTTGTTGCCTCAGCATTCTCCAAGATGAGAGAGTGGCAGAGAACCTTGGTGTGATGATGGAATAATTATCACATAGTGTTAGAAGAGCTTTAAGATACCTTTCCTGAAATCACGGTGTTGCCATGACTGAAAATAATAATGCTAGAAAATCGTAATTCCCTTACATTCTTACAAGTTGAGTAGTACCAGAACATGTTAATGTTTCATCACTCTGGGGGATTAAATTGCTCTGAGTTTTTTGTATCATTGGTTTTCTACAGCTTTTACTACTTGATTGAATCACTTTAAAGTAATGCAACTGTGGAATGGTTTTGGCTGGAAGGGACCCTGAAGCTCACCCTAAAGTGCCACCCCTGCCATGGCAGGGACACCTCCCACTGTCCCAGTGTCCAGCCTGGCCTTGGGCACTGCCAGGGATGCAGGGGCAGCCCCAGCTGCTCTGGGCACCCTGTGCCAGGGCCTGCCCACCCTGCCAGGGAACAATTCCCCATTGCCAAGATCCCAGCCAGCCCTGCCCTCTGGCACTGGCAGCCATTCCCTGGCCGCTGTCCCTGCAGCCCTTGGCAATTGTCTGTGTCCATCTTTGCTGCAGCCCCTTCAGGCCTCTGAGCTCTCTCTGGAGCCTTCCCTTCCCCAGGTGAGCGCCCCCAGCTCTGCCAGCTTTCCTCCAGAGCAGAGGAGCTCCAACGCTGGAGCAGCTCCATGGCTTCCTCTGGATCTGCTCCAGCAGCTCCTTGTTTTTCTTGTGCTGAGCCCCAGACCTCCACAATTCGTCCAACATCTGATTTCTCCCCAAAGGGTGCGTGGAAGGAGCCCTCACTGTTCAGAACAGAGTGAACTGCTGCTGATGACTGAGTGAGATTCCACCTTTCAGCTCTCCAGGCATCACCACCATTCAAGTGCTCTTTGTCTGAAGTAGTATGAACCCAGTTTAGAATTGCAGAGGTAGAAAGTCCTCCCCTGAGCTCAGAAGTGTTTTATTTTTCACTAGGCAGAAGTTTTCATGCTAGGAGGGATTGTTTCATGCACTCCTCCAACACTACAACTTCTCAACTTTTCTGCCAGGAAGTGGCTGCTTTCTGAACAAGTCAGCCATCACAGTTGATTTGTGTTATTGTTTGTTTTACTTGCAGCTTATTTAAATAAAATGTTATATTTAAATGTTGCTCCCAATTTATCAAGGAGAAAAGTGAGAGGAGTCATCCTGTTTGGATTTTGCTTTTCAGTTGCTATTTTTTAACTTGAGAACCAGTGGAAAGGAAAAGGAAGCTTGTATATAAGACTTACGTTAACTGGTTTAGAGAAGAGAGGCAATAATCATGGCATGATAGGCAACTTCTATTTATAAATAAATCCATCCTTAGCTACAATTAATGAACTGAAGTAGAGGAGCACTAAGCATCCTGACCTCTTGCACAATGGGCTCCTCCCAGTGGGTTTTGAAATACAGTATTTGTTTTCATAGTAGTTAGGATTCCTCCTCATTTTGACGTGAATTATCTTGCAGCTCTGCAGAGAGCTGTCTTTCCTCTTGGGAGGGGTATGACAAAAGTGTTTTGTTCTCCCATTGATGAGATCTGCCTCACTATGTGTGGGGGAAAGAGAATAATGTCCCTAAAAACAGTTTTGCAATTGCACAGTTTTAGCTGCAGTCCTATTATTTGTCTAGAATGCTACCCTAAATTACTAACCTGTGAAATTTACATGAAAGTAAGATATCAGTTAAATTATTGTTGTAGAGTACTGCCCCAAATGATTAATCTATGGAATTTGTATGAAGGTAAGATATCAGTTAATTCCTGAGATTTTATTTAGACAAAAACAGAAGCTTGATTTCCTGGACATGTTTCTTATATTCTGTAATCTCTAGAGCCACGGAGGGTTTATTCAGTTGGTGGTGCATCTTCTTTTCTGGAAGGGGCTCTCTGAATCTCATTCAGACATGACACAGGTGGTCATGACTGTGATATTTTGTAGTAAACTACCTCTAACTTCAGGTTTAAGAAAGAGAAATCAGGATTGCTGCAAGCTGTAGCTACTTAATTCTGCACACAGTAGATGATTCTATGCACACCATTGTTGGTTCTTGAGATATAAGATACCTCCTATCTAATAAAATTCTGCTCAAATTTATTTAGAGAGAGGTGAAATAGATTCATCTGCTGTTCTTTGTCTTGTTTTCCCCTTATGATCTTCCAAATATAAGTGCTCAGATGTGTGAGATACAACCTTTCTGCTAAGAGTGTGAAAACTTGGAGAGGCAACGTCCATTTTGCACTTTTGTGCAGTTTCTGGTAACTTTTTATCACCCTTCTCCATTCCATGTGTTTTGGAAGTAGCTGATCTGTAGTTCTTGATGCAGGAATTTTGTGGTTTGGGTTAGTCCACTCACTATCTCTGAGGAACCCCAAGTTGCTGGAAGTTCGGTTGGGCAGATGGTAGATGAATTACATTTATTTTTAAAGTTAAACTTCTGGAGTTTGAAGATCCAAGTATTTCCAATGTATTTTTAAAGGCTTAACAATGGAGGTTCCTGCATCTGTTATGGAAGGCTGTGTTTCTGGTAGATTTCAACACATAAAGGTGATGAAATTATTATCTGATCTCTTTTGCTTCTTGGAAATTTCATCCCCACATTCAGTTAGTGTGGCCTCATTTTTATTTTAATTTCCAGCATATTTGAATTGCTGCACTCCAGTAGATAAAAGCAAAATGTAGAGACAATAAGCATGCTGCTTTTGCAAGTTTCAGTGTGCTCTGACATAATTAATGTTAGCAGAAATTTGCATGGTACTTACCTGTTTTCTTTTGTTCCTTGGTACTATTTTCAAGCAACATTTGCTGTGATTACCATCACCACTTTCCAATGGCTCAAAGTAAGGGGAAATAAATTATTTAGCAGTGTTGAGCATCCTTACTTAACTTTTACTTGTTTTAATGATTGTTTAAGTGTTAACATGCCAAAAAAAATCCAGTGAGCTCTGAGTGGTGTTGGCTACTGGCTGCAGGACTCTGGTCTTGCAAAACATGAAATAATGTTCTTAATTCTGCAAGTCAGGCGCAGTGTAGGGATATCTCCTGGGTTGTTTTTTTTTTTTTTTTTTTTTTTTTAATGAGTTCCTATACTTTGGGGTTTTGGCAGCAAAGAGCCTATTCCAGTGTGCTGTGCTGCTGCTCTGGTTCATCTCTGGCTCCTGTTTGTGTGGGCTGGTGCAGTCACTAACACAGTTCTGCTTCCCAGCCTGGGCTGTTTCACACTGCCAGTGTCATTGCAGTTCAGCTGCGTGGGGCTTGAAAGCACCACTGTCCCCCAGCTTACATCCCAGGATAAATAATCACATCTCCTGTGTTTAAAACAGCTGTCCTGGAGCATGGAATGGCTTCTTTTCAAAAGTCTCCTCGTGTGTTTCCGTGGGCTTTGTGTGCACAAGGTGGGATTTGCTCACAGAAGCATTTTCCTTGTACGTCCCTAATGAAGTGTTGCTCTGGTGGGAAGCAAGTTTAGTGGTCAGCTTTGTAGCTTTAAAAATGGTGGTGGGTCTCTCCTGTTTGCTCAGGCAGGGATAGTTTTAGATGCTATTTGGGGCCAGGTTTTTGCAGGTCTGTGGCTGAGCATGCAGTGCAGGAGGCTGCTGAGAACCCCAGTGAAGTTATATTTAGCAAAGTGCAGATAGCTGCTTGCCTGGGGACAGCCTAGACCATGCAAGTACTTGTTTATCCTTGTCAAAAAAGAACCTATATGAACATGTCAGGCCTGTTTAGCTCTGGACTTGCCATTGTCTCACCAGGCACTGTCTGTTTGACAATGAAATATTGATATAAAATCAGAAAAATGGTAAAATTAAACTTCTTACCACTTTCTCTGTGCGCCGGGCTCTGTGTAGGTTGGTCTTGCAGTCAGGTATTGCATCAGAGCTTCCTGGGCAGGGCTTCCCAAAATCACCAGAAACTGCCCTTCAAAATGGGTTCCTGACAGGCACATCCCTTTAGATCTTATGTTACCCATAATTTTAGAATGGTGGTTTTGGTTTTTTTTAATGCTGATAACTGATGGTTGACGTTTGGCACTGAGACATTTTGTGCTTTAAAGGAAAAGTTACCTTTCTGTCTTCAGCTTGCATTTTCTGCTGTGCATCTTCTTTTCTGGCTTGTCACTGACTGAAATATATGTTTATTGAGTTTTGCCTTTTTTATCACCTCAGTGTATGCATTGTTCTCTGGTTGTTGGTTTTTTCATGGGCTTTTTTTGTTTGTTTGGTTGGTTGCGTGTTTGCTTTTTGGGCTGGTTTTTTTGGTTGGTTGGTGGGTTTTTTCTTCTTATCAGTTGTGTTAAACAGCACTAGCTCAGCCAGATGTTCTTTAAGGTGATCACACTGCTAGCATTTTATTATTCTGTAGTAAATAAGATAGCAGTATTAGTATCTTAATATTATATTATTATCCTAATAAGATAATATGAGTGTTTAAGAATTGAACAAGCACAGAGCAAAAAACCAAAGCCAAACAAAACCACTAAAACATGATCCCATGAAGTCTCCAGTTGTGCTCTATAGGATCCTAATGGTGAGAGGAAAAAATGCTTTCCCTCATCCAGGGTTGGCTTGGCTTAAGAAAACATTAATTCTCTAAATACTTAGTCATGAAAACTTTTGAAAACGGTGTTATGCAGAAAAGAAAGTAAATGTTTTGTTTGTGTTGCTAGCAACCAGTTTAGTCTAACTTTTTTATCTAGGAACTATATTTCTTTTGCAGATGAGAATTTATAAGATTTCAGGGAAAAATATTTTCTAATTGAAACCATTCCAACTTCTCATCTGAGTAGAAACTTCCATTGTGAGAAGACGTATTAGAATTGTGATCATTTTAAGCATTAGGTAAGAGATTCAAGATAGGGAATTTTTTTGTCTTCAGATAGATTCAGGTGATTTGAACTTTCAGAAAATCTTTTTTTATTAGAACTATTAGTAGAACTTATTACGGGTTTCTTGAATGCAAAGATTTAGATGCCTTTTATCATTATAATAATCCATATAGAAAAATTACTGGCTGGAGTTGGATTTGTAGTGCCCATGAATAGATCTGACATAGAGCTTAATAATCATATTTTTCAAGATGAAGTGGCATTTGATCACTCAGGAATGACCTATGATCACTTAATGCTCTGAAATGGCCTTTACCTATGGAATAAAAATGTCATATTTTAATTATTCTTACATGATAGAACATGTAGTTCTGACCGGGGTCAGACAATGTTTCCTCCAGACATTTTTGGGGATAATGGCCCCATGGACTATCAGTTTAGAGTTCAAGATATTCTTCTGCTCCTGCTGAACCTGGGAATGGCTCAAGTTTGAGCTGCCCCCCTGTGTCATTAATTCCATGTGAGAGCTGGGTTCCCCTCGTGGCTCCGTGTTGGGACCACTGTGGTCACAAACACTTCAGTGTTCTTCAAGGGGTTATTCTTGTGATACGAGAAGGGGCAAAATGCATCCCTCAACCCACCTCCAACCAAGTCAGAATCTCTGTTAGCTGTAAAAATATCCATCCTGCTTTTACCAGAGTGTGCAGTCTAGAACAAATGTTTGTTGTCAAATTTCTGCCTCTCTGACAGTGAAACAAAGTGAAGTACTCCTTGATTTTTAAAAATACTCCTTTCATTCTTGTTTTTCTTAAAGCTTGCTTAAAGAGTCCCCTAAGGGGTGGGGGGGGATCTTCTTCTGCTGATGAAATTGAACAATAAGAATAGGGATGTAACTGTAGGGAGAGAGAAATCAGTAAAGTCTTTTTCACCTGCATTGCATTCCTGAACCTGAACTTGCACTGATTTCTTTCTATGAAAATAAGAAAATAATGAAAATAAGATTTGATTTTTCTATTAAAATAAGATTTTGGCCGTTTTTTTTTTTATTATTATTTGTTGGTTTCTTTATGCTCTTGGATGGAAAGAAATGTTCTGTTCACGTCCTGACAATTTATAGAAGTGTTTATGTCCTTCTATGAACTCAGCGCAGCTTGGAATTTTGGCTTTACTGGAATTTTTTCATACTCAGTACATATATCTCATGATGCATTGAGTTATTTCCATGTTTGTGGGTGGGGCACAGCACAGCACACACAGACGTTCAGATTGCTCAGATTAGGTGCACAGTCTTCAATATGTTGCTTTTTCTTTTTTTGAATGGGATAGAATAACTCCATTTAATGAAGCTTTTATTAAATAGTTAGGTGTTTGGGTATTGAAGGCTTCAGCAAGTGGTTGTCAGCATTCTGAAGGCTTTTTTTTTTTTTAAACAAAGGATAAAATACCATCCTGAAAATAGTCAATGGTTGTTCTAAATGAGTGCAGTGTTATTACTCACACTGGAAAGTTGTTTGCAGTGCTTAGCTGGGAACACTTCTATATTTTGCCTCGGTCTAGGCATTATCTCATACTTATTCACGTGGTTATACATTTACTTTCCAGAGAGGGGGGGAGAAAGAAAAAAAAGTCATGTGCAATCCTGGAGCTGTTTACTGCCAGCATATTCGGGGGGAATCAGACCCAGATTACTGCAGAACGTTGGCACGTCAGCTCCAAGGGTGTATTCACCCAGCACTTTATAGTTTCCATTACTTCCCAAAGCCTAAAGGTCAAGTGTTTGAAGGGAAGCAGCTCCCAAGACAAGTTGTCTTCATATCTGACAGTTACTACTCCAGACATTTCAGTTGTGCTTTATTATATTTTTTAAAGGAAAGCTGCAGTCTGGGCTTCACATGTAGGAATAGGATCAGTTGACAGGTAGAATTAAAATACTCCTATTATGCAGCACGTAATGTGGTGGTGGTTTTTTTAATCTTGGAAGTATTAATCATTTATATTTTGTTACCTTGGAACCTTTACTGACAGTTATATCACCAGCACTCCTGCAAGTCTTGCTTTTATTTTGGAGATTTTTGGCTGAAAGCACATTTATATGGGTCTACCTTTCAAAATGTTTGTAGAAACTTCTCTGGTGGTTTTAAAAGGCTTGCATGGTGCTTTTTTCAGTGTTTCATGTTCATGCTACATATGCTTTGTAACTGTTCAGAAAAAGAACTTCACTCTGCTCCTTTAAGCATTTTGCTCAAATAAGTTTTTTTAAAAAGCACTTTTAAGTGCTTTTTTTCTGGAATAATTTTTGATTTAGAAACCTGAATATAAGTGAAGAAAATGAAAAAAAACCCAACCAAACAAACAAAAAAGCCAATCAGATTAAATTAAAAATCCTTGGCAGGTATCCTTTCATACTTTCAGGGAGTAAAGCCTCAAGCTTTACTCAAAGCTTCAAACTCAAGGAAGGTGCTGATGATAAGTTTGTGTGGCAGTTGTTTTATGGTAATGGGCCTATGTTCTGTTCTTAGCCTCTAGGAAATAAATTCTGATTTAAGCTATCTCATAGGGCTTTCCCTCTGAAATCTAAATTAACACGGTTGGGAACTGATCATGCATTTAAGCCCTGAGACCTGGATCCAGATGTTATGTCTAGAGTCTATTGTATTATTGCCACACTATAAATAACATGAAAAACACGGAAGAAAACAAGTTTAGATCTCTAAGTAAAGTTGATTTCCTAATTTATTTAGGGCAGGTTTTAAAAATAATAAAAAGTGCAAGTGTTTTACCCTGCTTCCTAAGGAAACAAAGCTTATGTGGTCATGCTGTGTGCCTCTGCTGACTGCCAGCTTCTTGCCTCCTCCCTTTCCCCCCAATAACTTCTGAAACTCCTGGACAATTTCAAACAGATTTGACAGGAGTAAAGGTCTCAGAGATATCAGGTTCCTACTAGTTTCATGGAAATAGGTGCCTGGATGGAGAAAAAGAGACCCTATTCATGTGCCTGCTTTGGAAAAAGCTGTGGAATGAGATCAACTGTATTATTAGACACTAGCAAATCCTCATGGGAGAGGAGAGAAGTTATGAATGCATTAAATAAGGGAAAAGCTTTGACTGGATTTCTCACCTTTTTAGACATTAGGGGATCCAGCACAAGAGTCATAGCCATAGGAAACCAGCCTTCAGTAGTTCCATTGCTCACAGACATTGCTCCTGCTCTGCGAGGTGGGAACACATCTGATCCTGCCTGAAGCCACAGAATTAATGAGGGAAAAGGTGAAAAATAAAAAATAAAAAAAAAGAAAGGTCCTTTAAGGGTGTCCTGTTTCGCTCCTCTTTGTTAGCTCCCTTCAGAGGCAGAGGGGTAGCAGGGAGGTGAATGTACAATATTGCCTGAAGCACAGAAGGGAATGATAAAAAGAGGGGAACCATACAAGAGGAGTAAGGCATTTGGGGTACATGCATGAAGTGCAAACCTGCCAGGTTTTGTGTGGTGAAATAGTAATTTCATACCAAATCCAACAAGGTGCTTGAATTGTTGGTTCTTCACATAATCATGTTATCACTCTTTGTGGAATTATAAGGTATAGTTGGCCATTCTGTATTTATTGTTCTAAAAAGTAACTTCTGCACCTGATTTTTATAGATTGTTGCCTTTGGCTTTTTTACTCCAATGGCTTTGATTTTTATTTTTTTTTTTTTACTTCAGTGAAATGGAGCAATTTATGTGATTACCACTGGGGGAAAAAAAAGGAAAAAAGTGGAAGAGATACCTGATGTTACAGGTGCTGAGTATCACCAATGCATTTCATGGTAGTATTCAATGTATTTCTAATTTTAAGGGATTCAGTTGCACTCTGGTCAAAAAATGGGTGGGTGGGGTGGGAGGAAATTAGGGACAGCTTTCTGTGGCTTAGCACCTTGAGAGATGAGCATTTCTGTGGTGCAAATCCTCTGCAACTTTATTCAGTTCATGCCTTTTTTGGAAATGCATCTCACTTCTTACAAAGATATGATTTGGGTCTTGCAGATATATAAAAATATATATATATATACACATATATATATTTTTCTGTGTGTGTGTATAGGTTTAAGATTAGTTAAGAGGAAGTGCTCTCGAGCAATATTTTTTAGAGTAAGACTGAAAGAAATGGTTACAGAGCACTTTGAGGCAGTGGAATCACAGCCTGGGTAGATCCTGAGCAGACCATGCCACAGCTGTCAAAATTCAGTAGCTAAAGACCCTTTCAGCCCGGGTGGGATTAAGCTTCACAGAAGTAGCTGATGGTATAGATATGTGAAATATGGTGTTTCTGAGGAGTGTAGAGATTAAACAAGGAAGTTTTCCAAAGGCTTTCAGGAAAGACATATAGATAAAATGTTTTTTTATGAAAGAAATCCAGTAGTTACTTGCTCAGTAGGTGGTTTGGGTACTCTAACCTATGTACATGGCTTTCTTTTTTCTTGGAGGGGGGTATTTAAGAATTATCTGATGTTCTTACTATTTTAATTTACCATTTTTAATTCCAAAACTATCTGGAGAACCAGGCATCCTAAAATGTAGATAATTCCTGTATCCTGGTGATTCTTACACAGGGTACATGTGACAGGGTTAAAGGAAAGAAATGAAACATGCAAATTGATTTATGTGACATTTGAACACTATCAGTATTAAAGTCTGTGTCGGTTTTCTGTGTATTTTCACTGTTTAGTTTGACATGGTTTATATTTGAAATTAAATGTACAGCCCTGATCATTCACAGTCAAGAAATGCAAGCTGAAATTGAGAGGAAGGTTGTGTGGTATGAGGGGTAGGGAAAGTAACATGTATGTAGCCAAAGCTACATGGAGCTTCAGTCCAACTGAAAAAAATACTGGCTGAGAAATTTATTTATCTATAAATTATGAAGTCTGAACATGACAGAGGGAAAAGAACACTCTAAGCCAGGGAATAGAGTATGTCCTAGAATGAATGGATACAAACTGGGCATGTGTGTGTGTGTGTGTGTTGTGTGTGTGTGTGTGTTTAAGAGACAAATTAAGAAAAAATAACTGAGCTACACTAAAAAAATGAAGAAAATCTTGTGAAAAGTTAAATTCCTGTAAGAGGGGGTTTTTTGTGACACTGTTTCTTGTGATTGCACAGAGCTGCAGGTCCCACAAATATGATGTTCAGACCTCCAGAGCTCCTTCCCAGTCAGTAACTCCATCAAGAGCTTTCAGGATCAGAGCCTGCTGCCCAGGCTGAGCATGGGCTGGATGAGGGGTGGAAGGAGTAGCAGAGCCTTCCTTGTCCTTATGGGGATGGGTATCAGTGTGTTTGAACACCCGGGGATGTTCCCAGTTTCTCTGTGGTTTCCCTCCTTGCACCCCAATCCTTACAAGGCCCGCAGTGCCATGAATGTGTGGGGTTGAGGGTGTGAGGAACAGTGGAGCACTCTCCAGAAAATACCTGGGAGCTGCTCCCACGCAAAACAGTGAATCCAGAAGGAATTTAATTTCCAGGGGACATGGACCTAATAGGATGGCAATTCTGAAGGTTTCTGCAGCATGTGGTAAAAAACCTGAAAGAAATCTCAGTCACGTCAGCTGTTTTGCTCTAAGAGTAGATGCAATGCCTTTGTCGGGGGAAGTTTGTTGCAGGCAGGGTTTTTGTGTTAAACTTGTTTTTTTGGAGTTGGTGATCATATTTTTACACCGTCTGATGTAACCTGACAGATTTCTTGGCTTCCATGGTGCTGTGTAATTTTTTCTAGCTTCCTAGAGTCTGCTGTTACAAAAGCAACTTCTGCTTTCACATTGTCATCACTGTATTGTGCAAGTCTAGTGTACTCGTTTTATTACCACACCCAGGGATGTCATAGTTACTGCTGAATGATTTCCCTCGAGATAATAGAGGCACAGCTTTAAAAAATCAAGACCACTCACTGATTGACTTAAGAAATAAAAATGGTATAATGCTTTCCAGATTCAAGCTTGTAACAATACTTTCTTTGTGTAAGTGTCAGCATCATTCATTTGTAGGTCATATTCTTTAACCCTGTACATGAATTTTCATTAACATTTTTCTCTTTTAAATTCTTAGGTATTTTCATAGTGAAAGCTTATTTTTATCCAAGTGCTGATTCTACCTTATTTCACAGTCTGTGGAGTAGGAGAGATAGCTGATATTTAACAGGGAATCACAGCCTGTCTGTCTTGCAAGAGCTCCAGTTCTCAACAGAGAAAAAGAAATTTGCTGTATCTCACATGCCAGGCACAACTTCCTTTTGTAACAATTCCTTTGGAATTCAATTAATTCTACTTTAATTACGACGTTCAGACTCTGTAGTAAAGAATTTGCTTTCAACACCAGCAGTAGACAAAGGCATGGGTAGGGGACTTCAGGGTAGCTCACCTGTACAGCTTTTAACAGCTTCTCCTAGCAGGATTTTTGTAGGTGGCCACAGAGCTGGTAAAGAGGACTGGGGCACCTCTGCTATGAAAACAGGCTGAGAAAATTGGGTTTGTTCACCCTGTGAAGAAGCAGGTTGTGTGGAGACCTGAGAGCGCCTTCCAGGATGTGAAGGGGCTGCAGGGAAAGGACTGTGCATTGGGAGCTGGAGGGACAGGACAAGGGGCAATAGGTAGAAATTTAAAGAGGGGAAATTTAGGTGAGATATTAGGCCCTGGCACAGGTTCCCAGAGAAGCTGTGGCTGTCCCTGGATCCAAGGCCGGGTTGGATGGGTCTTGGAGCAGCCTGGGACAGTGGAAGGTGTCCCTGCCATGGCAGGGGTGGCACTGGATGGGATTTAGGGTCCCTTCCAACCCTCCACATTCTCTGATTCTGTGATTCTGTGCTCAGAACAGGGCAGTGACAAAAGGATTTGTTGTTGTGTGGATCTGCAGGACTTTCCTGCTCCAGCACAGGGGTCACAGCTGCTTTCACAGACTCCAAGAAGCCAGACAGGGACTGCGCAGCTGCTCCGTGCTGGTGGGCTGCTCTGGAATTTATTTTTTTCCCCCCCAAATTCCTCTTTGATATTTCCCTGGGGAAAAGACATTGCTTGGGCAATACCTTGCAGGAGGCAGCATCTGTGTGTGAGGATGTAGGTGTTTGTGGGTGTGCTAGTCTGAAATGCTGTTTTAGGGGCAGAGCATAGGGATCTCTGTGGAATAGGAATAGGAGAAGTTCTCTGTGTTTCACTCAGGGGCTGGAGAAGTAGAGGCTGAGTGAGCTGAGTTGGAGCCTGTAACAGGCTGTGCTTGTGTGATTAAACCTCTGTCATTCAGTTCACATGCTGGGAATATTTTCATTTGAAAATCAGACTTAAGTTTCTGTGAAGTGTGCTCTCTCCAAAAATTATTTGTTAATTAGTTTTCAAAACAGAGAAGGAACAATTGAAATACTGTGGGTGAAGATTTAATAGGAGAGAGGCTCACAAATACACACAACATATATATCTATACATACATCTGTATCTATGCATCTATGTATCCATGTATCTGCTATACCCTGCCAGGACAACAAGAGCAGAATCTATCTAATTTCATGGTAGTACAGAATTCCTTAAATATACTGTGGGTGAAAAAATATTGTTAGGAAAGCTTGTTAGAATATTTTACTAATACAGAGAGAAATCACAACCAGCAAAGCAGATGTAATGAGAGTTTCTAGCATGATTTATTTTTTCATATAGACACAGTGAAAAACTGTTATTTGCTCACTGTTAGTGTTTAGTTTCAGATTCTGACTCAGAAGAGAGGCATTGCTGTGTGTCTGTCTCCTTTCAGTGCATAACCTCTGATAATTATTGCCTTAGATATGATAACTCTCATATTTAGTGGAGTGTAGTAATGCAAAGATTATATAGCAGATATGTGTTACTTAATGCAAAATTAAAATTCACTCTCTACAATAATGAAACTTTCATTTCTGGAATCTTGTGTGAAAAATGTGTTGTATCATTTTTTAATACCTGTTATTTTCTTATGTGAAGCACATCTTCCCATAAGCATCTAGAAGAAAAACTGAGAAACGTTTCAGTTATTTCTGAAATATTTTGTGTCTTATGATTAAGGTCACTTCTTTCTCCATCCCTAGAAGGCAAACAGTGGGCAGGGTGAGAGGTCAGGGGAAAATGACATTTTTGTCATAAGCTTCTAATTCTTGTTTTTATTTCTTAAGTTCAAAATACAGACCTGGTGGATATGTGATGACTGATTTCTGATTCAGGGAACAGAGTTTTCTAAATGTTTCTGTGGTCATCTTCCTGTGCCTTTAAAAAAATAAAAATTTGAAAAAATAAAATCCCAACAAACAGTAGAACAGATACTGAAGGGCAGCAGTGTATCAGTCACAGTCAGTCTGTTGTCCCCTGGGACCTCTTCCAGGTCTGCTCCCTCTCTGTATAAATGAAGTGTTTAGTGCTTCAGTGTTTTACATAATGTTTTCTTGAATGATCTGAAAGGGGAAGTAGAAAGCACATTAGTTACATCTGCAGATGATGCAGGGCCAGAGAGCTACAGCAGCTGTAAGGATGGTGAGAAATTTAAATTCATCTGGGGAGCGGCAAAGTGCAGGAATTTACAAAGCTAATTAAAAAAAAATTAAAATTCACCGTTACAAGTTTACCAAATCACCTCCAAAACGTGATCCAAACCAAAGACATGTTGCTTGTCAAATTAGCTTAGTGAGGTGTTAATGATGTTTTCTTTCACTCCTGCAGTAAGCAAGAGCTGTTTATCTTGATATCCCACCCGGTTAACTGTTTGTTGTGGTATCCTGATCTTTAACCACTTCCACTGCATCTCCCTGGAACTGTTTGCAGTTCCCCTACTGTGGCTTTGGCGATGAAGGACAAATAACTGGACTGTTTCTTGCTTAAGTTGCAAGGAAAATCTTAGCTGTGTGTGGGGAAAACCAACATCTCCTTTTTAATGATACACTTTTTCCCCCCACAACACTTAATTTCAATAGAATTATGTCTGCAAATTTACACGCCTGTCCCAAATTCAGAATCCTTGGATGTAAAATTGTGTTATTTTGTCATTTTCTCCTCTACCAGTCCACTTTCCAGTTCGGGATGCCAGCAGGACTCCGGAGCAGAACAGCCTTGAGATTTCTTTTTTTCTTGACGTTGTTTTAGCCCTGCTTTGGGAATTGAGGGGGCCTTTTTTGGCTTATCAGCCTCTCAGCACCGGGCTCCTGGTGGGGCAAACACCACTCAGCTGTAATTTGCCGAGATAGCAGCGTTGCTATTGTTAGTGCTGACGTCTCTGCCTGTTAAACAGGTGGTGTAAAACAATTCCCTGCTGGAGGAACAGCCTCAGGGAAGGGGATTTTGGTGCACTTTGTGTGAATTTGTGCTGTGTGAGGGAGGCAGAGCATCCCCACGCAGTCTGGGATCACAAGGCACCTTAAAGCCCATCTCATTCCCCTCCTTTCCATGGGCAGAAACACCTTCCACTATTCCAGGCTGTCGCATTATTTTTGTTTTAATTAGTGCTGTATCCAAACATTCTATGTTTTCCTGGAGGTAGCTGGCTAATGTGCTCCCCACAGCTCTCCTAAATTAAGATTAGATGGCTGCTGGAGGAGGGGAGATAGAGAAGAACACTTGTTTTGCAGAAAACCTTACTATTTTTTCCTTTTTCTGTTGATTTGTCAGCACCTGCATGATAAATTTAGGCCTCCTGGTGATGGGCTCGCTCTGCTCACCTTTGTGGGCCTCCTAGAAATGGTCCATAGGTCTCAGTGTCCAAGACAGGAGGAAAGTGAATTTTATTGTGAGAAAGTAGGTAATAGTCAGTTGCTTCACATAAAGCCTGAACAAAAGGCTACATGAAAGATTTAAAAGTCAGTTAAAATCAGTTTGAAAGTCAGTTAAAGTCAAATTAAAGTCAGTGTTGGACTTCAACACCTGCAAAGACGGACACATATTCTGTGTCCCTGTAGCAGTGTTGGGCTTTTTTTTATCATTACAATTGCACTTGGAGTGTCTGCTGTGTGTCTGGCATGATTTTGGTTGTGCAGGCTTTCAGAATAATTCTACTGCTACTCTAACTTATTTCAGGATTATGCATTTTTTTATTCTTTTTGTGCAGTGAAAACTGTAATTTGTTTATCCTGATTAAATAAATTTGCCTATACCTGATCTCAGTTGAATGTATTAAGGCAGAAGACAAGGATGATGTGCTCTCCTTGCTATTTCCTTCACAATGAAAGGTTGTGGTGCTATTTATCTGTGCTACTGTGCCTCTCTATCTCTGTGAATTCTTTATCCAAATAGGATGGTGGTGGCTTGCAAGTGATGAAAAACAGTTTCCTTTACACAAACGTGCATCTTTGTTACTGCTGTCAGACAGCAAGTGTGATATTCAGGGGGTGCACGCCAATCTGTGGGCTGCTGATAGTGTAATCTAATTTCCAAAAATAAATTAAAAGCATCTTTTCATCTGTAGCTATCAGATGCATGCCTGCTAAAGACAA
This sequence comes from Diglossa brunneiventris, assembly GCA_019023105.1. Taxonomy (NCBI): domain Eukaryota; kingdom Metazoa; phylum Chordata; class Aves; order Passeriformes; family Thraupidae; genus Diglossa; species Diglossa brunneiventris. Next base: position 5,718,841 of record CM032382.1, on the reverse strand, counting down.
CAACGCTTTAGAGACAGCACATGTGAATTTGGCGGCTAATTGGAAATTAAACCTTCGGGTTTTCCACATTTTCTGATAGACTGACCTTGCTGAAGGAGGTCAGGGTGGTATCATGTGTTGGGGCAGAGACTTCCACAGATAAAAGGTCCACGTGGAAGGACTGTTCCTTGTTTCAAACAATCTCTTTGATAGCTTTGTGAGCAGCTCTTACTGAGCCTTTTTCAGCCAAAACTTATGCATGGCATTAGTGAAACTTGCACTTAAAAAAGGTAACAAGCAATTATAATAGGCATTTTTTTTAATAGGTGTCTTTTATGTAATTTTTCATGGCCTCCCAAGTAAAATGGGGGGAGAACCAAATCAAACTGCGTTTCTGTTTTTAATAGGTGAGATGCCACAACACAGACTGAACACTTGTCTAGTGTGTACCACTTATATTTATGCCTTTTTAAAGATGTTATAGCTGTGTATGCAAGTTGGAAAGATGGGTAATACTTCTCTCCATAGAAAAATGCCACAAAATTTATGGCAGTCTTTTTGAAGATGAGAGACAACCCCTTCTCCTTCTTCCACTCCCTCAAACTATTGTGTTGGATATTAATGTGTCTTCACCCAGGCTTGCATGGTTATAGCTCACCTGGCACTGGTTTCTTTGTATGGCTGAGCTATTCCTCCTTAACATGACTAAAACAACAGTTTTCTACTGTTTATCCCAGGCAAAACAATGTGTTCAGACCTTCTGTGTGTCCTGTACAGCATCCCCACTGCTGAAGAAACACAGTGGTTCCTTACAAATACTTTCACCTCACTGGCTTGATGAGGCTGCCTGTTTAATTGGAGGAGTCTTTTTAAGACTAAGAACTTGCTGTCTGAACCCTGGAGGTGACAACTTGCTGGCTAGATCTTTCATATTGGCTGCATAAATTACAGAATCACAGAACCCCAGAATATCTGGGGCTGGAAGGGATGTCTGGGGATGATCTGGTGCATCCCGCAGGAAGGTGTCCAGCTGGGGCTGGGATGTCTCCAGACAGGGACACTCCAGGCCCTCCCTGGGCAGCTGTTCCAGGGCTCTGCTGTCCCTCCAAGGACACAAGTTCTCCCCCCTGCTGCCCTGCACCTCGCTGCCCTTTATTTGATGGCCGCTGCTGCTGCTGCTGGCACTGGCAGCACCGAGCAGAGCCCGGCCCATGCTCTGGCAGCCCCTGGAGATGTTTGGGGGCATTGATGGGATCCCTCTCAGCGTTCCCTTCTGCAGCCTGCCCAGCCCAGAGGTGCTGCGGAGTCCTTCTCAACATTGTGGCCCTCTGGAAACAACTCCCATGTAGATTATTCCACATATTCCTCCATTCTCTGCATGACAAAATTATTATCTCCCTTTAAACTGGAGGACTGTAAGGTATTTCCTATGCTTATTAAAGGTGTATTCAAGTTTACTGGAGCAAAGCCTTAGTGAAGTTTCTTGTGCAGCCAAAATAACTCATTCTTTCCTTGTGTCTCAGTTCAGACTTGGATCTCTGAAGCTGCAGGAAGTCCCCAACCCAGCAGAGGTGATCAAGGACCTCATTGGTTACTGCCTGGACAGCCTGGGGAAGCTACAGGCCAAAACTGAGCGTCTGCAGAGGGAAAATGAAAGGCTTTTCAGCAACTGGAGCGACGTGGAGAAGAGGTCAGTTCCCAGGTGGATTCACAGGTGACACCTGAGAAGCTCAGCAGCAGTGGACAGAAATTTTTATTTGAGACGTTTTGAGCTCAGTTAACCACAGCCCATGTGGTTGTAGATCTCCTCCATTTGATAAAAAGATGCAACTGATACTAAAAATTTCAATTAAAGGTGGTTTTAGCTTATGAGTTAGAAAAAAGCCCCAAACACCTCAAAATCTATGGAATTAGCTTCACTTTCTTTAGGAAGCCTTTTCATTAATATTATTTCCTATGATTCTTAGGACTGGCAGTGTAAATTATTAACATTTTTGAGTGCGGAATAAATTACTGTTTCTTTCATCTGTTTTCTTTGTTGAAGAAGGCAGAATTGAAAGATGAGTGCAGTATTATAGGAAAAAGTACTATTATTTTTCAAGAGATTTTTGTAATTGCTGTTGCATTTACAATCTGAGTTGTCTGTCATTCTGTAGTGAAATAATCTGTCCTTGTTTCAGTAAGTATAGAACTCTTTGAGGGAGATTTATCTTGCTTTTCTGTAGCTTTACCTGAAAAAACACATGGTCTAGGAAGATTGATGAAAGAATGCAGCTAATTTGAGTTAATTTACCTTGAAAAAGCGAGCCAACTTTTTGGGAGTAGTTAGTTTTGTTTCCCTCTCATTAAAATGAGTAACAGTTTCTCCTGACAGTCTCCCTGACAAGCAAAGGGCCTCCCTAAGTAGTGTTTTACTGCTTAACAGTGTAATAGAACAATAGTGTATTGTATAACCCGTGTTCTGTACTGCATTACACGCTGATGTGTAAGAGGCATTAGTGCTTGTATCAATTTCCATGGTGGGGTGGCACTTTTACAGAGTAACCCCAAAGAAAAGGAGGAAAAAGGGAAAAAAAAAATCAGAGTTGTGTGACTTTGTTCTCAGTGCAAGCTGGTGAATTTCTTAAGCATGTTTATAGTTTTGAGTAGATGAAAAATGGTTTTTCAGAATATACATTGAAGGTTTTATGGTCACCAGTCTTTGGCCATGTCTGTTAAATGCAGAAAAACTATAATTCAGAAATCATTTTCATTCAAGAAGTATTGGGCTCTTTGGTTTGGTTTTTATTTTTTTGGGGAATTTTGGGGATATCTTTTGTTTTGTTTTGTTTTGGAGATTTTTTGGGATTTGTTTTGTTTTGTTTGGGAGATTTTTTGAGTTTTTTGGTTTTATTTTTTGATTTTTTTTGTTTTTTTTTTTTTTTGTTTGTTTGTTTGTTTGTTGTTTTGTTTTGTTTTTAAATTTTTGGTGTGGTTGGTTTTTTTTAAAACTCTTTTTGCCACAGCCCAGTTCTACCCTGCTGCCTCCCTTTGCTGTTTCGGCTCCAAACGCTGCGAGTTGCCCCGAGCTGAACAAAGCTGTGCCTGTCTTTGTTCAGGAGGCTGGAATTCAGGATTTACATCCTGCACCACTCACAGTGCTGAGTGCTGGAACATCAAATACAGAGCACGTGGTGCGCAGAATTGCAGCCAGGGCACACCAGCCCCACAGCCCCTGCAGCTCCCTCTGCTCACAGCCTCTCTCCTCAGGACTTGATTAGAATTAAAACATAGCAGGCAGGCTTCTGAGAGCTGCTTCTGTGCCCCTTAGTCGTGGGGCACTGGGTGGAATTACTCAATAATCCCATTTCCATCTCCTTGTTTGAATTCTGTTGACCACCACGGAGGTTTTGGTGAGCAAGTGGCTGCCTGGGCTTGGGTGTGCATGTGTCTGTGTGTGCACACCTCGGGGATGCATGTATTAAAATATCAGAGCACAAAAGCTGTTTTCTTTATTTCTTATAGAAAATTCAAGAGCAGTTATTTTCAGGCCAGGTTGGACACTGGGGCTTGAAGCAACCTGGGAGGGGTGGCACTGGCTGGGCTTTAAGGCCCCTCCAACCCAAACCATTCTGTGATTCCATGATAATGGAGGTGGAAAATTTTGAGTGATAATAACCTGTAGCAAAATAATTCCTTGAACAATAAAAATCCAATTTCTGGTTTGGGCACAGGGTATATATTTTGTTTTTGGATGTCCAAAATTTGAGAGACAAGCCAAATTCCAAATAGCTGCCAATTGATGTTGTGGTCATCTGCAGTGACAGTCTATTTAAACCACAAGCAGATTATAAAAATGCAAGCTAGGTACTTTGGGCTTGAAACTGAGTCTTCTGCATTAGCTCATCAACATTCCATACCATTGCCAATGCTGGGGGAAGGGTGAATCTGAAATGCAAGGGAGCAGTGCCATGGGATCCAGGAATTATTTTAGAGCACTGGGAACAGGGATGAATACCAGAGATGCTGAATTATTTCCTTCATAGTGTTGGATTGTGAAGGTTGCCACTAATAATTAAAGAAAAGCCATTAAGTTTCATAGCTCACGTTCACCTCTGTAAAGCATGTGTGATTGCTCTGTGTTGGATCAGCACCTGAAATCTTGGTTTTATAATTAATTTCTCAGTTTATGGTTTGTCATAGTCCCTAACAGTGGCTGGTTTCAGGTGGGCTGTGCAGGATTTTTGATGCCTGTCACCTTGGGTGCATTTTGGCACATGGAAAAGCATTGCAGAGAGACCTGAGGATGCACAGATTGGGAGGCACCAGTCCAATAATTAACCCCCATTTGGGTTCATCGTGCTGGGAGCTGTCTGTGAGATGAGCAGCTCCTCCATTTGGCCTGGGGAGATGGTGTTTGAGGGGCACAGGGCACACTCAGGCAGCACCACGTGAGGAGTGGCAATTAAAGTTTGTGTTTGCAGCCACTGAGGTATTGGAATGAAACCCAGCCAGCTCTGCTCTGTGCTCAGGTGGTGAGTGCCTCAGTAAATCCAGAAGGTTCCACAGAGCCACTCCACCTGCACAATTACTGCATCTCTGTCCCCAAGACCATTGCCTTTTACCAGTCTCTGCTAAATTATCAGATAAGCCACATAATAGTGTATTTTAAAGGCTCATAAGCTGCAAGTACAGCATTAGTGTGAAGCTTTTGTGATATTCAGTGTTCTGCCAAATTAATGCCATTCTGTGTTTGGATGTGGATAGCTTTGAATAATGGGGAAAAAAAAATTAAAAAAGGTGTTCATGTAAATGAAAACAATCATATAAGATTAACTGATGGCATACTACTAATTGGTTCTGCCCAGAGGGAAAAGTTAATATTCTAATTCTAATATTCAAGATGCTAATTTTTTCTCCCGAGACTGAAGAAATTGGCTAGTCTTGCAGTTGGTTTCTCCACTGTACTACTCACAGTCCAGGCAGCATCAGCTTCACTTCACTGGAAGTTTCCATTTATATGGGTTTTCATCAGGGGATGTCTTTGCAGCACTCAAGGACCTCACTGAAGTTATTTTAAATGGCACTTTTTTGGCCATGTCAGCCACTTCTCTCAATATTTGGACCAGCCTCAACTCCTCCAACACAAACCAGTGCCTTGTCAAAGTAGAGGCAGAGAGCAACCACTTTCCCTAGTTTATGTGTGGGAGAGGGGATTATCCTACAGGATTTGATACAGACAAGATTAGCATATTTTAGACAAAATCCCTTTTCTCCCCATTTTTATATATACAGAAATAATTAGTATCAAGCATGTCCAGGCTCTTCTGGGCCCTGCATTAGAGTTTATGGTTCTTTGTGAATTGTCTATTTATTCCCCACTAAACGGTTAACTTCCCTTTTGTAGGTGGGAAGTCTCCTGGTAGTTGATTAGTACCTATGATCTTTCATTTAGGAATTATTGAACTGATCTGTATGGTAATGATGTTCTGCTATTTGCATTTAAATTAGATGAATTATTTATCAACTATCAAGCATATCCCTAAAGCATTGAACAGTAGGCTTAATACTTCATGAGATTTCACACATTTCACCACAACATAAAAATTGTGAGATTTCTTTTTTGCTATTGTCTTGCTTCCTACATCATGTACAGTTTTGCTCTGTGAACAAAATAATTAGTATTTATGTAGGAAGTCTGTTGAAATCTCTTGCCTTATAAATTAATATTTTTAAAGTCTGTTACATGTCTGGGTTTAATAGCATAATAAGCATTCTAAACTTTTTTACAGCCTTGCACAGGCTGGTGAAAAATATAGTTTTAACTTATGACTATTTGCTATACTTACCATGATCAGTAAAATTATCAAGATGATTATTTGCTTCTTGTGTACACAGCTAATAAAATATTTGTGGTTCAACCCAAGGACTGAAAGGTTGTGAAATGCAATAATTAAATACAGAATTACATTTGCCACAAATCACTTGATTTCTTGTGTTCAGGTTTACTTGAATTCCAGTTTTGCTTATGAGACTTCATACACCATATTCTTAATTTAATATTCCCATTGTACTTCCTTTTATTGACATTCATCTACCCACATAGATCAATATTAAAATTTTTTAAAAACCTGAAGTATATTTTCGTCTGAAGATATTAAGAGCTTCTAGGCATTTTTATATTTTGAAATTTTCTTTTCCTCTTCAAATATATTTCACACCAATGTGTAGTCCAGATTTGAAACCTGTCAAGGTGAATCATAGATGTTTATAATCTCATTATGTGATTCAGCATTGAAAATAAGGAACATTTGCCTGTTTAAATTTTAGTTGTCTTGGGTGGAGGTGTGCAAGAACCTACCAAAAAAAAAAAAAGGCATGAAAAGAAAGATTCACATCTGGGAACTTTTCCCTTTTGGAAGTAGAGTTCATTGCACTTCTCTGTGGAAAAACAACAAAAAAAAGCTTATTCTGGCCTGTTTCAGACACAAGGGGCTGGACCAGTGGTGCGTGGCTTGGAGTGGGGATTCCTGGCTGGCCTCAGGACAGAATTGTCTTCTAGGAAACAGAGAAATTGGTGTAACAGTTAATTTTGTGCTGCAGGCTGGAAAAATGTGTGGAAGCCAAAGCGGAGCTGGAGGCAGACCTTTACAGCAGGTTTGTTTTGGTGCTGAATGAAAAGAAGGCAAAGATAAGAAACTTGCAGAAGCTGTTGAGTGAAGCTAAAGAATCTGCAGTGGATGCCAAGTGTGCAAGGTATTTAATTTCTCTGGTTTCTTGGTATGGTGCACGTTTGAGTTTAGCTTAGCTCGGTTTCCATTTCCCTGGCCCTGACAGTGAGTGACAGTTCTTCCTGGCTGAGTACTGGGTTATCCAAACCAATCCTGGAAGTCAGGGAAGAGGAGGATTCTTTCTGGCACCCCTGCCAGCAGCAGCAGATTGCTGTGGGTGCTGTAGCCAAGAAGTGAGTGTTTGATGGATCTGTCCTGCTTTCTGCTGGGCTACAATTGAGTTTCCAATAAGATCATGTCCCTGCCCTTTCCACAGGTGGTGATTTCATACATAATCTCCCTGAATTATTAAATTCCTTTGAGAAACAAAAATACCTTAATTTCTTTGCCTTTCTTTTGATGTTTTTAGGGATAGTATAGCTACTACTCAGGTGGTTGTAAAGAGAGAAAACAACTATGATGCCAGCACTGATGAGGAAAGTGAAAATCCAGCACGGGCCTCGTTGCCATCAGGTAAGACAGAAAGCATTGTCTTTGTGTTATATCACAGACAGGCTTTGTGTGAATAAACCTTAAGGAAGGGAAAATACTACCTGACAGATTGCTCTGTGACAAGCCAGCCAGCAAGCCTTAAAAATACCTCTCCTGGAGCAGAGTACAATATGGCATTTTCAAATTAGAGAGGGGACGTTTAAAAGATGTTGCACGAGTGAAGGCACTGTCATTTCTTGCAAAGTGACAAATTACACACTTTGCAGAACTAATGACAGTCTAACAGTATCTGAACCATCAACAATTCCATTTTAAATTCTAGGAATCATGATTTGTGTGCCATGATTGATAAAGTGTAAAAGGTAGCTCCTGACAGTTTCAATAGTGTTTAAAAAGGGGAAAGAGGGGAGGTTTAACAGCTATAAAAAGAGCTGTGTGCATAAATGGAATGAAAGTGTATTTATAGCAGAATCCACTTTAATTTGTCAGAGAATTTTTGGCCTTGTGAAGATGCTCATGAAACTTAATCTGATGAATTTTTCCAGGACTAGAGCCTTGTAAAGTGTGTGGGATGCAGTGATGGCCCATTATACAGTACAAAATATTTAACTGTGAATCAGAATTTTGGCATGTTTGTGATAAACTAGTGGGAATACCCGGAGCAAATGCTATCAAAGTTTCAAAACCGTGTTGATAGTTGTAATCTGGTTTATATAGATGTGTAGATATATACACATATGTGTATAAAAATAGATCTATAAACTTCCCTTCAGGTCTGCAAAGGTTGCTATGGGTTGTCTCATTGGAGCTTTTTATTTCCACCACAGGTAAAGGTAATGCAGACAACAATGTTGCTGCATTGCTGTAAAACAGCAATTTTGTGTGCACATTGGGAACTGGAAGTGCTCAGGACCCTGGTGCCAGTGGCCAACAGCTTGGTCACTCATGTGGGTCTGCTTGCAGAGGAACTTCTGGCTTTATATAAAGTAGGCAGTGCTTCAGACAAGTGGAGGAAATTGTGATCACAGAAAGAAATAATTTAATGCTGCACTGTCTCTCCAGAAGTCTTTGCTGTCAGATGGTGATTGTTCAGTTCAGGTGACATGATGAGAAATTTGTTTTGTGAAAAGGCAAGGAAAAGTGGAATGTGTGGAGTCTTCTTCTAAATTCAGTGGGGCCTAACTAGCTCAGTGGGAGTTTTGAGACAGAGATATGTATTTAATAATGAAAACAACACCCACTGCCCTGCTCAGGCAACCAGGAGGGACTGGACAGGAAAATACACCAGTTATGGTTTTATTTTAGTGCAAGCAAAAAATGTACTTTCTTTGGTTTTTGAGGGACGCAGTCCTCAGGGTTTTGGTCCTGACTGGAAGAGTTCAGATGCCAAATTTGCAGATAACATGAAAAGACCATGAAGTTAATGCTCTGGGTAACACAGTTGAGTTTTTCAAGGCAATGGCACTGCTGAGCCCTCACAGTGAATATCCCTGAGGTCCGTTGCTGCTCCTCCTGTGTGCACAGCTTTCTCTTTCAGTGAACAATGGGAAAGCACAGCTGGGTGCTGAATATCTGAAGTCTGTCTTAGAATTTTCACACTCAAAAAGAGGCAGACCATGTCTTTATGGAGAAAATAGTGATTTAGGTATGAGTGGAATTAGTGGACAGTGAAGCTCAAAGCTACATGAAGCATCAAGGACTGTAAGACATAAAAGATAAGACTGATAATATTTGGGGGTTTTTTTTGTGTTTATCTTAGGTTTCCTATATTCTAGTTCATAATTTTATTGTTTTCCCTTTTTGACTTGAAATGTCACTGCAGGAGTCAATGAGAATTAGAAGATCATTGAGGTAGTTTTAGTAGATACTGGTGAAACCCACAATCAAGAGAGAAGATCATAATTACAAAACTTCTTTGAAGGAAAGTGAAGGCAGGTGTGTGTATGCACACATAGAGGCACAGTAGAAGTGCATTTGTATATGTGCATGTCTAAATAATTCACTATTAATTGAAAAAGCAGCGGTGCTCAGCAGAGGATTGGGTTTGTGTTGGGAGGGGAAAGCTTGTGGTGGTTCCATCACAAGATAATTCTGTTCTAGCAGCTCATAGGAATGTTACACAGAAGCTATGAAATCCAGACAAAATAATTTTCAAAATCATCATCATTTGCAAAATCAGCAAAAAAAAAAAAATCAGGATTTGTTGAACTATGGAGTTTAAAACTCTGTCTGAAAGTTTTTCTTAATCACCAATAATTGTTCCTTTCCCTGATTTTTGGGGCATTCAAATGCCAGGGTATTTCAGTGGATATGGAGGAAAAACCTGCTGATGTTTATTAAAAGAAAATTGAATTACTTATTTAGTTATCAGTCTGGTGTTGATCTGATGGAAATATTGTAACAACATCCAATGAAGAAAAATATTAAGAAAATTAGTAAGAATGATTAATTGCAATCTTTGTAAAGGGGCAGATTCTGGAGCCTAGAAGTTTACCTAATTTTTTTTCTTTTTTTGGCATTTCCAGTGCTATTTGTATGTTTGATTTATAGTTTGCTTTCTCACAACAATTTCTGCTTCATAGTTTAAAGCAAAGATAAACTGAAACGTGGTAGTTTTTGTCCTGCCTACACACTGATGTAGTTAATGCTTTATATTGTAAAGGGAGAAATTAAAATTGAATTAGTAAGTATTTTAAAGCACCCAGAAAAACAGCTGATGAGAATCACACCCCTTAGAAATAGTACAATGTTTATAAATAATAATGCATATATAAATAATACTGTGTGTGATTCTACACAAGAGCTTTGCCTGCCATGCCATGAGCACAGGGGAAATTTATTTGAAATCTTGTTTAGGGCTCTGAATGTGAGGATGAGAAAGGCACAGAGCTCCAGTTCTCACTGCAGTTTAATAAATTCTGAAGCAGCAGCTACAGGTGATGTGTCAGGTCCTTGAAATGCCTGTGAGCTCCTGCTTGAGAGAGGAGGGAGGAGATGAAGGAAATCCTGCCGCTGTTCCTCATGGATGGAGTGTCAGGAGTGTTTCTTGGGAGCAGGACAGGGCTGGTTTTGCTTTGGCTTGTTGAGGTTTTGCTCCAGAGGTGGTGAGATTCTCAGAGCTACCAAACCCAGGTGTTTTCTGTAGTGGTGCTTCAGCAAAGTTCCCCCATCTGGAGCAGAGCTGGAAATATCTCATAAGGTGTGGAGTGGGGTAAGGCTGTGGTTCCCTTTGTGAGCTGGTGCCAACTGGACACAATTGTTCCTTAAAGGGGGAAAACCAAACCACAAACCCCAGAAATCACCAGCCTGTGTTTCTTTTAGCCCACAGGAGTGAGTGGGTGACTCAGCATGATGCCACCACACTCTGATGCAAGATGTTTCTGTCATTTTAGGATACAGAAATGCTTATTCTGGTTAAGGACAACCCAGGTGTTACAGGTTCCTCTTTCTTCCCCTCTGAATTGTACTGGTTTTGTTTACTGAGCTCTTCCTCCTGAAAATGGATCAGGGATCCTGAAATGACAATATCAGTCTGATAAATCATAATTTGATATCATGGTTGGAAATAATGGCTTTGTCCTGCAAATCAACTCCTTTTAATAACCGAAAAATGTTTTAGTGGTCCACATGTCAGGAGGCTTTTAAAACATGAGCAAGGATGGGATAAATGTTCCCCCTCTCTGCTGCCTTCCCGGGAGCTTGAAAGGAAGATGGAGGGTAGCAGTTTACTCTTCTCAGTGCCTGGAAAGTGACCAGAAAAGAGAATATTATTCCTCCTCCCAGGTATATGACAAAACTGCAGGGAAAGATTTAATTATTGCAATCTGTTGTAGATATGAAGGATAACATAGCAGATGGGACGTAGGCAATGGAAGAAATTGTTTAATGATTTATTGTTGTTATTTTCATTTATAAATGCTATTATATATGTCTGCCTCTGGACAGAACAAGGCTGCTGTGCATCAATTTACAGTCAGCTTGCGTCCTGTTTTATTTTCTCTTGTCCCTGAATTCCTTACTTATATTTCACATTATAATTGGTAGAAGTTACCTCTCCTTAGGGTAAGGATGGATGTCATGATCTGCCCTGTTGGATCAAATAAAATTTTATGATCTGTGTTTCTTGCCGAGTTGTGTGGAAATATTCCACATTTCCCCAGACATTCAGTGCCCACACTTTTCTGCATGTTTGATGATGAGGACAGTTTCAGAATTGGTTGTACTAAAATCTCTGCAGAGCCCACAGTAAATAAGAGCAAGCACCTTGCCATCTCCCACTGCCTCACCATGCAAATGTTCTCACTCCCTCCATTCAAGCTCCTGCCTTGGGGATTGTGTGTTATGCCCTCAGGACTTTGTGGCACTTTAAATTTAATTAGCTCTCCTGTGTAGTCCAATCCACTGATGGCTCGGTGCTGCTGGTTAATAAGCTTTGATCAAAGTTAATAATAATAAAAATAGCCTGTTGTAACAGCACCCGGCTGTGCTGTGCAGTTAAAGTTCCATCTGTGAAGGCTTCTCTTTAAAAGTCTGCTTTTTAGGAGTTTTAGTACTTAGCCATCTTAATTTACCTCGGGTTTAAATTATTTCTCTTTTTGTCAGGCTGTAATTGAAAATAGTTCATCCTGAGGAATAATCTAATTTCCCTTTCCCTTAAAGCTGTGCCTACCTTTTCTTTTCTTCTCCCTGAAACTTGATACTGATTTTTTCCCCCACAACCTGATGGTTTTGTGCCTCTGAAATACTTGTGGTGGCCAAACTGGTTTCCCTCTGTGTTACACCAGGTGTCATGGTCAAAATACATTTACAGTAAAAGTATCAAAATGTTTGCACGCCCCTTTAAAAATCCTGGTGTGAGTGTTGCACTAAGAGGGATTTACAACATATTACTTTGACATTTTTCTATGAAAATTATCAAAATTGCTTATATCTCTGCATATTCTGTACACACCTTTCTGTTCCTGCTTCAGCATTTAAAGTGATGCAGGTGAAAGTGGTTGCCTCTTCTTCTCATGAAAAATGAGTCATTATTCAATGAAATTCTACAATTGAGTCAGATTTATGCTTTGTTAAGGCTGTTGAAAGTTTGGTGATTGATCAGAAAAATTAAAGCAGTTAATGATCCCATTGCACAGTTAGGTGCAACAACATTGATTAATGTAAAATTTAAAAATGTTTGTTGTTGTATTATCCACTTACTACTAAATGTTACACATGAAAGAACTTTTATTTCCTTGGTGAGTTGTAAAATGTTTTCAAGTGCTATTTAATTTCTGCATAAATAATCAAATTAACTTCCTTTAGTATATTTAAGTTAAATAAAGAGCCTTATTTTAGAATCATTTTCAGACCAAGCTGTTGATTACAATCTTGATGCACACCCCTGAATCCAGTGTTGTTTTTTTTTTCTCTTCTCTTCAACTGAAAAACTTGGTTAATTTCAACAGTTCAGCAATGTGCACTTTGAACAGAGGTGGAATTATTTCAGTTTTGGGGGGACGGAGTTAAGATATGCAAAGGAAAATAAGTGACATAAAGTTCTTAAGTAAATAAGTCAAAATTAAATCCATTAATGAAGCAGTACCTTATCTCCTTCCATGACTAATGGAATCATTTCCCAAGCCTATTTGGACACCTGTTGGTAGAGAATTTAACTCCCCAGTTGTAAAACTGCAACATCAGTGGTGCTGGAGCTGTGCCCTGCTCTGCCCCATCCTCCTCCAATGCACAGCTGAAGAGCCACTGCTTATCAGGTGAGCAGGAAACTCCTGCCAGGGGCAATCCCCATTCCAGCTTCTGTTTCTGCTTTAATCCACAGTCCCTGCATTTGTTTAGCACCCAGGGTAATGGTCCTTTTGGGATCTGGTGCAATTAAAGGACCTGGCAGGGATTAGTTTTATTACTCCAAGTTGTTCTTCAATACTTGTATTATGGACTGCAGGAGAGACTGAATTTGGTGCACAGTGCAATGCAAGCCTGTCCAGGAAACCTCTGTCACACAATTTCATTTTGAACTTCATCCTCCCACTGTCCCAGGCTGCTCCAAGCCTCGTCCAGCCTGGCCTTGGACATTTCCAGGGATCCAGGGGCAGCCACAGCTTCTCTGGGAATTCCATCCCAGCCCCTCCCCACCCTCAAAGGGAACAATTCCTTCCCAATTTCCCATCTGACCATGCCCTGTGCCAGTTGTAGTTCAGACACGAAAAAACAGCATTAAAAATACTTAGGTATATTTAATGATATACTGAAAACCAGATAATTGACATGCAGAAAACTCAGTGCATTTGCATTCAGTTTTTGAGACCACGTCTGTACTTCAGAAGAGTTGACATTTGGTTTAGCACTGTTGGCTCTTGGAGAAGGATCCTTTCAGCAAGGAGAAGTATTGATTCTTGAGGAAGAAATGTTCCTGAAAGGGTGGTGATCCTCAATGCTAGGATAAAACCCCCTTATTTTCAGCTGGGGAATGGGCTGCCTATCAGTGCCAGCCAGCAAAGCCTGGATGCTGCAGGTGCTGGCACACCAGAGAGCAGCACATCCCAGCACAGTTTGCTGTCACCTGTGGCTGTTCCAAGTTCTGTAGCAGCTCCTCTGATGCAGAGTTGAGTATTTTTGCAGGCTGCCTTCTCAAACTGCACATTTCCTGTGTGTTTTGGGTGGGGAGTCAGGCAGTGGGCAGTTCCCCAGTGCTGGGTGCACACACCAGTTTATTTTTTATTTGGACTGTGGGGGCATTTGCTCTGGCCACCTGTGCAACACTCACTGCCTTAATTATCTTAATGACTTCCCAGCTGCATTACAGTGTCTCATCCCAGCAAACAGCCTGTGTTGATTAAAAGCTGGGTTGCTCAAGATTGCGCTAAGCCCTGTGGTTGTTCCCTTGATTTATTGCTTTTCCAGGTTAAAGCACACATCCCTGTTTTTAACTGGAAGTTTTCTCAGCCAGGCTGCACCTTGTGAGTCTGGTGGGTCTTGGCTGGATTTGAGAGTTGGTTTCCCTGTTTGGCTCTTTATTGTGTCTTTAAGCCCGGTGGAAACTCGATGGGAAACAGATTTTACACCTAAGGAAATGTCAAAGTCATCACACTATCTAAAACAGGAATAGAAAAAAAGTTTTATTTTAGTGCTTTAAAACACCTTTGAGTAAGAAGAAGGAAATCTCATTGCTTCATCTGAAAATCATGAATGTAATACTCCTGTAAACTTTTTTTTTTACTTATTCCCTCCTCCTCTTCTCTACTGTCCTGCTTATTTTACTGGATATTTTTGTTATTTATGTCCATCTCAGGTAAAAGGTACTCTCCTAAAGTCACCTTCCTACCTTAAGCTTTTATTTTTAAGGTGGCACATAGATCAATCTAAAAGACACTGCGAGTGAGGTGATAAAATTGCACTAGAAAAATTTGCTTTACTCAGTGGAAACCATAAACGATGGCACTAAACTGATACACAAATTCCACATAAATCACTTGGCATGTTGCCATACTTCCTGGAAAGCAGAGTTTGGGGGTTTTGGGGTTTTTTTGTTTTGTTTTTTGTTTTGTTTTGTTTTGTTTTTTATTTTTGGTCTGTCATTGCATTGAAAGGCTGAAAAGTTCCTTTTCATCTTTAGGATGAAAGGCTCTTCTCAAGGACCTTTTTCCTCAATATCCATGACGCTGCATACATCACATGCACAGATTTAATGCAGAATATTAGAAATTTGTGAAACTTGGGAGGGGAAAAATGGCTTCAAAGGGGGAAAATGGCTTCAAAATAATCAAGGCATAATAGGCAAATGCCATCAGTAGTTATTATTCCATGTTTTGTCATGCATTTTGCTGCATTCTGCTCAGTTTTGAAGCTTCACCTGAACCTGCTGGTTTATGTACCAGCAGAGATGACCTCATAAAGGAGCTCTCAGTTACACACCCTGTGTCCAGGCAGGTCAAACACCAAATTACACACTCTAAAAGAGAACTTTCCCATGTGGGAACTGATGGAGGGGAGATGTTTTCACATCTGGAGCTGTCAGCAGCATCTTATTAGCTTGGGTTTTTTTGTTTTTTTTTTTTTTACTTACTATATAAATTAAAAGTAATAAAGGAAATAATGCCAAAGCAAAAGTATTGTAAACTCTGAGTTTTTTTTTTTTTTTAATTAGGTGCAGAGAGAACCCAGTACAGATGAAACAGAGAGAGTGCATTTCCTCTGGCATACAAATACCTGATTTATTTACCTTTTTTTTTCTTTTTAATATCTGATGTGTTTTACTCTGTTAGGACACACAAAACATGACACTTGCTAACCTTCCAGAGAGAGTAAAATCCATGAGGTTCACAGCTTTACATTTATATTTAGAAAAACAGGTGCAAAACCCACTCTGGACATCCTGAGTATGACACCCCTATCTTGGAAACAAAGTACCTAATTATTGTTTTAAAAAGATAGATTTAAATAGAAAGAAGCTCACAGATGGATTAATCTTCCTGCAGTTTTCATCTCCATTTCACAAGTCTTTACCTAGCTTTGCTCCTGTTCCTGTGAGTTAATAGGTGTGATTATGATCACCTGGGACCCATCACACTGAAATCATTGGGCCTTCTTTTAAATTCTTCCCAAATTTAAACCCAGTAATTTGCTTTTCCAGAGAAGGTATCCTTGTAGTCAAGCTGTAAACCTCTTCTTCCCTTGTAGCTTATAAAAATGTCAGTAATAACTCATTTATAACTCATTACCAATTCTGTCATGTGTAAAAAGGCACAATATCACTCTTGATGCAAACAGAAATTTGTATGCTCTGTGAGCAGTTCAGAACATACTGTTCTGGAAATCTGGATATCTAAACATAAATTAAAATGAGTGACCATCTTTAATTATCTT
This sequence comes from Diglossa brunneiventris, assembly GCA_019023105.1. NCBI lineage: Eukaryota > Metazoa > Chordata > Aves > Passeriformes > Thraupidae > Diglossa > Diglossa brunneiventris. Next base: position 5,702,798 of record CM032382.1, on the reverse strand, counting down.
TTTTCATAGAACATGGGGTAAAATTTAAACCTTTTTGTGTAGATATCAATTATGTCCAAATTCATGATAATTAAAATGAAACAAAAAAGGTACATTACCATACATTTGTATGTACCAGTATTTTTAAATATACTGAGAATATAATAAGAACTAACACTTGGCATTGATTCCATGATAGTTTTTCTTAGCCTCTCTTAAGTAGTAACTCCCTCAATCATTTGAAAGCCACAATCAAAATAAATTAATGTTCAGTGTTGATGTGCATGGCAGAAAACCAGTTTCCTAGGCCTGTGTGAAATAACTTCCAGGGCATTCCTTTGTTCAGTTTGAGGGCAAAGTTTTTGGAGTTTTTTTATTTAATAAGGATATGAAACTTCATCCACAAAAAAGTGAATAGGCAGCTCTTTGGTAACTATGCTGATAGCTAAAAATCTCAGCTTTCAAGAGTGCCAAAGTTATTTTCATTATTTAAGGGGTTAATCCATCAGTAGCTTGGAAAGAAATTGGATGTAACCAGTTCAGGCAGGACCAAAATCTTAATTTTTGTTTCTGTAATGAACGTGGTTGTTTCAGGTGGAGAAATAAACTCAGCTTGTAGGAGAACACCTTGGAGCAGGGTTTTGTCTCAGCTGAGACTGGGTCTTCCAGGTGTGCTCACCTGGCTGCAATGTTGTCCCAGCTTACACAGCCCCCAGATTTCCCTCTGCTGATCCTGCAACTGTCTCCTATTCCATACAGGAAAAGCAGGGTTTATTTGGGATTAGCCATACTGTGAGCTGTTGTCTCAGTCAGGAGGAAAAACATCTCTTTAATCTGTAGCCAGGTGTTGGATTCTCACAAGGATATTCATTACCTGGGTTCCTGGGAGAGGAGGGTCAGGTCAGGAGTATCTGATTGCCAGCAATTTCCTTGAGACCTTTGCTGGTTAACCTGTCTGTAATCCCCAGGGGTTCTTTCAGGGGCTGATGTTGGCATTCTGGCACTCTCCATAGGTTTTTTGAATTTTGTCCCACCATCTTCATGTGGTGTGAATGCACGTCATCTGCTCTAAGCCTCAAAGTAATCTAAAAAAAAAAAAAAAGAGAGAAATTCTAAATATAAAATAAAGCTGTTGAATACTCCCTACTTGATTGTTTACTTCATTACACCTCAACAAATATTAACTACTCTAGTTAGGCATGAAATTTGGTCTACTTTGGGAACAGTATCATTAACTAAATGGCTCACTAGTATAGCTTGTTGCTCCTTCAGGAAGCATCAAAACACTTTGGGTGCAATCTTTGAATCCTAGCAAGACTTGGAGAGTTTTGATGGAAGTGAAATTTTCTTTTGTTGTTTTTGGTGGGTTTGGGTTTTTTTTTGTTTTGTTCTAGAGGTGAGGAGAAGAAAGCCAAGAGCAGTCCCTGCACTCCATGGAGCTGTCCTGTGGCCCAGGGGAGAGGGAAGGAATATGTGATAGGATTTGGGACACATCTCGGTGAAGGGAGGCAGTGGCTTCTTGCATCATTGATCAGTGTGTGAGTGAGGGGAATGAGGATGAAGCAGGTGCCAAAATGTGTGTGTTTGTGTTGGAAACAGCACACAGGGCGTTACCTGACAGAGCCCCTAACATGTGTGTGGGGTGCAGAAAGCAGCCTTGGGGAAATCTCCTGGAAATGCTGATTTTTCCAAAGCAGTTGCATGAATATCTCTTGTTAGGTAAGACACTTTGTGCTTGGTTACCAGTGACTCCTGTTTTCCATGTGTGGAAGACTCACAGAGTTTTTCATTGGGATTTGCAGGAACACCCCCTTGGTGTGAGAAGGCAAAGATATATAGGATGGGCAAAATGACAAGGATATTTGGCACATAAGTAATTTTCTTGGCCAGTCTGTAAAAGTCCCACATAATCCATGAGATTCACACAGGGTTGTGTGTAGATCACACAGAGTGGTTTGTGTTGGAAGGGACATTGAGGATCACCCAGTGCCATGGCAGGGACACCTTCCACTGTCCCAGGTGCTCCCAGCCCCAGTGTCCAGCCTGGCCTTGGGCACTGCCAGGGATGCAGGGGCAGCCCCAGCTGCTCTGGGCACCCTGTGCCAGGGCCTCCTCACCCTCACAGCACCCATGGTTTTCACCTGGCTGCTTTTCTTGGTGTGAATTTCCTCATAGCACGTAACAAGCAGTTCATTTTTTGATTAGTCTTCGTGCTGAACAAAGCCTTTCCTTAGATCAGAATCAGCTCCTCTCCATTTGCTGTGAGACACTGCTTGCCATCAGCTTCCATTTGTGTCCAGAGGCGAATCCTCATCCTTACTCCAGCACTGCTCCTGGGCTCAATTACCCCGAAGAGCACTGGGCTCATTACCTGTCCTTCACAAAGTCTGTCCCCTGCTCAGTCCTGGCTCTACCCAGTGCTGTTTGCAGCCAGCCTGAAGACAGAGTTCCCTGATTCCCTCACTTGACAACAGCAAATCTGAGTCACAATTCCCAGCCATGTGTCCAGGTGTGCTGAGCAAACCTCCCCACAGAACACTGCTGCCTGTTTGTGTGGCTGCTGCCTGCAGAACGAGCCTTTGTGCAGCAGGTTCAAAACATGTTGATGCTCCAGTGGAAGCTGCTTGTAAATTGCACCTGGTTTGATTTCAGTTCTGTTGAGCAAACAGGTCAATTCCAATATCATCACCTACCTTGACTGGTAAAGGAAAAGAAAATCTGGGGATTGATGTGAAATGCAGATGGACTTTTAGGTTAAATGGATTTTCAATCATTTCACTATACTGTCATTCATTATTGATGTGAGCTGCTCTATTTTTACTTCACCTTGCTGTTTTTTCTGTACCTCCCGTGTCTAAAACTATTTCATTAACCAGTGAAGTTTAGGAACATGTTCTGCCAGGTTTCTGTAACTTCTGAGGACATTAACAAATCACTAACCAAGCACAAAATGCCATCAAGATGCAGAAGAAATTTAAATACACCTCCTCTACATGCCCAGGAGGGATAAGCTCCTATTGTGCACTTAGCTTAACTTTTCATCAAAGTGGAGAAGAGAGAACTATTTTCTTTCTGGAAATTGTAGTTTAAACTTCCCAGAAATGATTGAGTCTTATAGCTTTTAGGGAAATGTAAAAAGTGCTTCTGCCCACCAAGGACTTCGTAAAGATTTTTGGCACTTGTGACATGAATGCATCTGTCTTTTCCTTGTGATCAGAAACGGAGGCAGGCTGTGAATGATGGAAATGTGATCTTCAATTCCCCACTTCTCTCTGCCTAAACTGATTTTTTTTTTTTTTTTTTTTGAGAGAGAGAGAGAATGAAGGGTGTTGTACAGGTAGCCACCAGACTGAGCAGCTGCCCTCAGTTATTGCAGGCTGATCACACTGACCACATCACACCGAGGTAAAATCAGATTTCTGCCATGAGTCCCTACATCTTGGGAGCCTCCCCCATGAAGCAGGGCAGGAATTAGAAGATTCCCAGCAGAGGATTTTTGAGGGCTATAAGTGCTTTCAAGCAATCCTTACAATATTTGAATCATAGGATTGATGCCAGTAATTTCCAGAAAGCATCATCAGCAAGCTCAAAGCTGTGATTAGCCTTTGGTTTGTGAGTGAATTATGTCACTTTCTAGGCTACTGAGCTGCTTCCTGATGCTTTATTCTTTACTCGGTTGCAACACTTGGTTCAGGAGCTGCCAAATGAAAAAATCTACTCTCTTTCTAGGCATATGACCATCAAAAAGCTGTTTCAATAGCTGAGAACCTCCCGGTTAGCTGCATAGCACAGCTGAATTTTGATAATCTGAGGAAAAAATAGGTGGAAAATCACTGAAAACAGACATAATTCTCACTGCACCCTGAGAGAAGGAGGGTCTTGTCCACCTCACAGAAACATGGAATTGCAGATTCATTGATTCCCTAAGATTGGGTGAAACATCAAAAATCATTGAGTCAGGTGGTTAAGCCAGCACTGCCACATCCCTAAACACCACATCCACACATTTATTGAACACTTTCAAGGACGGTTCCACCACTACCCCAGGCAGCCCATCCAGCATTTGAAAACCCTTTGTGTGAATAAATTATTCCTAATACCCAAACTAATCATCCCCTGGTGCAACCTGAGGCCATTTCCTCTTGTCCTGTCTCTTGTCAGGGGGCAGAAGAGATCAACTCCCATGCTGGACCTTTGAGTTTTGGAGAGCCAAGGAGAGGAGATGGTTTATTTTGGATAAACTAAGGATGGAAGACATGCAGCCATCCCATTGTAGGCACCTTTATGTGCACTGGAGGTATTTTATGTGCAGGGAAAGGCCAGCTGTGCCACTGAAGTGTCACAGACACTGGAGAGCTGCACAGAGCATCCAGATAAGCCAGCACTTTCAGGAGATACTTATATTTTATGGCTAAAAGACATTAAATAGTTTCCTAAAACCCCAGCCCCATTAAGGATGTGTCTGTAGCCTACTGAGGAGAATGCTTACTGCATGAATGATGGAAAATTGCCTTAAAATAGTTCACTGGTGAGTTTCCCCTGTTGAGCTGGAGGGAAAGGAATGGGCACAGGAGAGGAGCCTTAGTGGGGCAAGAGGATATAACCCACAGTTCCTGTCTTCTGGTGGGAGAAAAGGTGTTAAATTCATGGTACAGATTAGGGATCTTGCAGCTTTAAGGTGGGAACAGTGTCTGTTTCACTCTGTGCTGCTCCATCCTTCTGCAGCAATGAGTAGTAGCAGTAAAGCACAAAACAAGATCCATTTCATTTTAATTTCTTTTCTTTATTTTTTGAAAAATGGCACATCAGACAGGAAGAAGTGCCACTGCATTTTGGTGAGATTAAGCTATTTCCCACTTCATTCTCCTCACTGTGGCTTGCTGGAATTACTGCAGGAGAGATGTGACATTTATTAATAGCAGCCAGTGGCTCAGTCAGTGGTGACCCTTATCCATATAGCAGTGAATTAACCCTGCTGGGTATCCATGTCCTTTGTCTGGGGTAGGAAACTGGAAGGGAAAAACAGCCCCCAAATCCTTCTTTGCAGCAGCCTGGTGTCTCAGAGCTGAGCTTCTCCCAGTGGCCCACGTCCCCATTCAGGACAACACTGACATTTTTCATTCATGTCTGCTTCTCAGAACAAATCATCCCCTTGTTGCTCATGGGCCTGAGGAACTTTAAAATCCCTGTCTGGCAGACAGGAGGTGGCTTTATTTTCCTTAGATATCCTTGGATAACTAGATCAACACAGTTCTTGTTATCAGCTGAAATAGTTGTTATTAGTGAAAACAGTGTTAGAGGAAATAACAGGTATTTTTGTAGTGAGGGTTCCTGAGGGTAAATGGTGAAGGCACAGAGCATTTTCCTTTTTTAAACCACCAAAACAAGAGGCTCTGATGTGTGAGCATGCAGGGTAGCAGCAGTCCAGGGGCCAGCAAGCTGCATGGACTGGGAGCTCCTCACAGATTTTGGGAATGTCCTCCCAAAACTGCCCTGGCCATGCAGCTCCCTTCAGCTTTTCCAAGGCTGGGAAAAGATTTGTTGTATCAAATAGAATTTCATATTCCAGGATAGGTTTGGTGTGTTAGCAGTTTAAAAATGGATGTTTTAGTCATGGTAGTGCTTTTTTTCCTGCTACTTCAGGGGGAAAAAAGCAGCAATGGACCTTAAGCTCTTTCATATAATTTAAAAGATTAATATAATAAAACTCATATAATAAAAAGAACAAAGCTGCTATGTGCAGGTTTTGTGGGAGAGGGAATGGTCAAGAAGGATTCTAGGTGTTTCTCAGGTAATGATATTACTCAGCTGCCTTTTCAGGAAACACAATTTGAAGTGACTGCGTTCATGCCCAGCATGCAATTAGCCTTTTTCTTTGTTTTGTGCATTTCACCAGCAAGCTCTATCCGAATAATACTCTGAATTCTCAATTGGTGTAATTCATTATGGTTCCATTAACTTCCAGAGAGGCTGCTCTGGCTTATTCTGGCCCAAAGTGTTCAGTTCTGAACGTGCAATAAAAGTGTTACTCATCTGAGCAGCCGCTATTCACATCAGCACTCTGTGCCCAGTCCTGGAGGTTTTAATGTGTTTTTTGTTGGTCGACAAAGAGGGTGTTGTGTGCACGGGCAAAGATTAGATGTATCTTCCTCTGCTTTTGAGCTCTGCTCTGACGTTTTTCACTCTTCTGCACAGTGTTCTCCTCCACGAGGAGCCAGACCAGACTGGCCTTCCTGGGAGGCAGGGTGCCAAAATAACACCCAGTACCAGCAACCGTGGGACTGAGGGCAGCACTGTGGAGCCTTCCCAGCTCCAGCTGGAGCACGCAAGGAAAATATTTTTTTGAATGTCTGATTTGGAACTCTGTGTGATTTCTTTTTTTTTTTCTCCCTCCCCCCCTCCTTTTTTTTTTTTTTATTTAGGTATACCAATATGATATTGATTAATCCATTCCGATAAAAGAAAATTGCACGTTCTCAAATGTCTTTTTAGATAAGTATTATGATGGTTAGAAACAATGTTAGTTAAAGGCAAAAATTCTAGCTTTAAATGATATCAACATTGTTTTTTTCTGAGGATCAGGCTGTCAAACACAGCACTACTCAGGACAGCTGGAGTACTTCTAAGATGGACCCTTTAATTTGAGAAAATGTGATACCAAGAATCTCTGTTTTACATTTCTTTTTTTTTTTTTTCCTGGAAAGAGTGAAAAAAAATCAAATTATATAATATTTTCTGCTTATAGAACCTTGTTATGCCTTTATGTCATCCCACACATCACCTGCCTAACCTAGTGACTTTATTCTGATTTTACTGTTAGTGAGCTTAATTCTTCATGTCTTTGTAGCCTGAAACACCTTTTTTTCTCTTGGTTGTCTAGAAAAATTCACAAAGTAATTCATACTTTCCAACATCTTCAGCACATTTCTCTGGAAATAACCCACTGACATTCTTCCTTTGACAACATTGTGTTTTTACAGTATTTCATCACTAGGGTTTAGCATGTGGTTTTTATCACAGTGATCATCCCTTGATATTTTTTCTGAAGCAAGGTGCCAGAGGAAAAACTCTTTTCAGTCTAAACCAGTCTGTTTTGTTGTGGTGGGAAAAAGAGTGTGTGTTTACACACCCTTTGTATTTAAATCCCATTTTCTCTAAGCTTTATTTAGTTAGAGGGAGACTGTATTACTTTTTGTAATCAAACCTCACCATTACAGTAACTGTTGTTTTGGAGAAATGTCAGGAAGTGTTTAAAATTTCCACAGGGCCTTAATAATTTAAATGAATTTTTGATGGTAACGGGGCATGAGAATTGCCCAGTGTAATGAAATTACAAAAATACATTAAATATAGAAAAGCATTTTCTTCTTGCGTATAGATATTTTGAGCTTGCATGAAATATTAAGCAGCCATAAATTATCCCTATATATAGATACATTTTTTTTTAGAATCACAGCACATTGATGGAGGGGTAGGGGAATTGCATCAAGCTTTGCCATTCCAGGCTATGTTTCATCTGTCAGTAATCCCTCAGGCAGCTGATACTCTGCAAATTTCAGCAAGACTTAGTAGGGAGACTCCTTATCAGAAGAAAATACCATGTTTCCTGAGCTTGGGTGTTTGGGGCTTGTGTTTCCAAGTGGGTTTGGGGGTTTGGGTGATCAAGCCCCTGTCATTCCCATTTTAATAAACAATTTTCCTGGTGCCTCCTGGCCCTGGTGGCTCGCAGGGACGTTGGCTGGGGGAGGATCTGTGGAACATGAGCACAGCCCAGGGCGTGATCCTGTTTTTTCTCACTGAGGGCTGCAGCTTTTGCCATATGGAAAGACTATCCCAGAGTTAGTGGTTCCCAGGGGAGCAGGGCCAGTCCTGTAAGGAGTCTGGCCATCACACACACTGACCTCACCCTGCATCCTGGCTCTGCAGCCCTGCCGTCTGACTGACTTGTTTGCCATGGTCTTCTGCCATCCATCTCCACCACTACCCTCTAAAAAATCCCCGAGGATGTCCCAGCTTGTCCATTCCCACAGGTGTTTTGTGGTGTGGGTTACATCTCCTGAAGCTGAGCTCCTTCCTGATTGTGCCCTGTTAATGCTGGGCTTTGCTCATGGTCACAGCCCAGCCAGACCAGGGGAGCCCTGCAAATTCCTAAGGAGCTGGTGAAGAAAAACAGCCCAGGTCAGGGTGTAAACACAGCTCTGGGCTCCTGCCACAGGTGTCACAGTCCATTCACAATGAATAATTAATGGTGGCTGTGTGGATGTGTCTGTGTGAGTGTTTAAGAGCATCTAAATAGAAGTTGTTACAGTTTTAACCAACTTCTCCATTCTGATTGAGACCTGGTGATTGATAATTTTCTGTTCGTCGTGTATCAATGCCCGGGCTTCACGTTCATTGTTCAGTAAGTGTTGTAATAAATATTAATGTGTTGCTGCTCTCAAAGTACTTACTGAGATCTTTAAAATTCTTTAAATATGCCCTCAGAGCCTCTTAGGGCAACCAGAATTACCTGTAGCATTTTCCAGAGCAGAATTATCCCGTGATGTTGATTGAGATTGTGCCAGTGCATCTGCCATAAAAACATTAATGTCATGTCTGACTGAGGCACCTTCCATGTTCATCATTTCTGAATCCATTTACAAAGACCTTAATGGCAGCTGTATATAAAGACATGCCATAATGACATCTTAAATGCTGTCTTTAAATTCACAGCATGAAAAGCCTTTTAGGAATACGGTATGACAAAAAAAAAAAAAAAGAAGAAAAAAAAGCAGAGAGCTGACAGCAATTTGTAGATAATACTCATGGTATGTCTTTTATTTAGTGGAGGTTTTATATTGATTTCAAGAGAAATAAATGGGTCCAGAAAAGTAATAGTGTAAATAGAACTTTGTTCCTAGCGAATGACATGTGAGACTTCAGTTCAGCTTGCTCATTTCACAGGAAATACAGGAAAATGCATAGCAGAGTTTGGAACTGTATCAGCTGGTTATACAAAATTTAAAAATACACAGTAGAAATAAAAGATCTAGAGCTTGTTAAATTCGGGGAAAAAAAGAATGTCTATACATACAAAAAGCACAATATAAATATACCAAAAATCACTTCTGCAGGAAAGGTTATTTGGAAAGGGCACGAGCTTCTCATGGAACAGTCTTTGAGAATGAAGGGGTTTGAAATAGTTCTGTCACTTTCTGGGCAATGATCTGCTTTTGCCAGTCACCACAGTCTCTTCTGTTTGTCTCAAAGTTTGCTAAAGGCAGGGAAAGAAAAGGAGAATGGATATAAAAGAAGGCAGTACAAAATTTCACAGGTTTCACCCCAAATTTTTGATGATCATTACTGAAGAGTGGAGGATGCTGGGGCAAAGCTTGGCTTTCCTGAGGCTGTCGTGTTGAACTTCCCAATTTTTCACTTCATTTTTCAAGACAGTGAATACTTTGGGCTGTGGTTTAATCTTTAAAATACTTCAAATAAAAATTTTGAAAAGTCCAAATCACATTTAATGTCTAAATTTGCTTCCTTAATTAGGTCACAATGTCGACGTCACCTTTGGTCCTGTAAGAAGCTCTGTTTGGGGCATTAATTAGGCTTTTCACTCTTGATCACCATTGCCTGGAGGATTATGAACACACTTTATAATCTTTTTCATGCTGAAAAATCACATTGGCCCTTAGAGTGGCTCGTGGGCTGTCAGATCCTGGATTTTCTTGTGTCTGAGCCTTGCTCAACAGCACTGGCTTTCTCCTCGTGCCTGCCCATCCCGGGAATCACCACTTCCCTTTTACTCATCTCAACTTTTGCCCTCTGACAATGACATTTTGAGTGATTGGGCTCTGTGCTGTCATTAATTCTGTGTGATCACATGTAAGGACAATTTTAAAGTGGCTGGTTTGTGTTCCAGGGTTAAAGCTGGGGGTTGTTATGGAGGGGGCACAGGTCTTGTGTCACTGACTGATTTTAAAATGGGTTATTTTAAAGCTTTAAATCTGTCTTTTCTTCTAAAAGATGTAGTGCCACATATTTATGTTGCTATTTTATCTCTAAAATAGCACCACGTATTTATGTTGCTGAGTATAAAGAAGTAGCAAAATCCCTTCTGTTCTGAATGTAGTATTTATTTAAATATTTTTGTGCTTCTTTACAAATATAGAGTGAAGTACAGGCAACCAAAGTTCCTGTTTAAATGGGTTTCTATTTTAGATTTCTTTTTTTATTTTAGATTTTTCCACCTGAAATGTTTTCTCTACCTAAAGTAGAAATACCTATAATCCAAAAAACTGGAATGTGTAATACAAATGAAAAAATCTTAGGCTTATAAGTACAACATGATCAAATTATTGGTAGAGGTTACAAATTTATCCACCAAAAAATGCCATCATTATGAAAGCATAAATTTTCCAGAGTTATGGCCTCCCTTGAGTTGTATTGATTTCCTCAAAGGTTGTTTAATGGGGAAAGAAATCATTCTTGTGGCAGAGGAGTCTGAGCTCCAGGGCACTGGGGGGGGATGTCCCAAGTGCAGCTCACACTTGGGTTTTAAGGCTGTCTTTGGTGCACTGGGGGAAATCTCCCAGTCCATTCCCTAGGAATCCCATGGGGTTCCCAGAATTAACTGTGTGTCAGCATGGTGATCCTCCAAACCAGCTCTAATCAGGGAGACCAGGTGGTGCAAAGACTGCTCAAGCACCAGGGCGACCCAGTGCTTTATCCAAAGGAATAAGAAAATAAATTTAACAAGTGGTGAAATCCCAGAATCATTTATTCAGGTTGGAGAATCCTTCCCAGCCCATGGAGCCCCAGCTGTGCCCAGTCCCCACCTTGTCCCCAGCCCAGAGCTCTGAGTGCCACCTCCAGGTGACACCTGCAGGGCTGGGCACTGCAAACCCCCCTGGGCAGTGCCAGGGCAGTTCCTGAGCCCCCTTTCCATGGGGAAATTCCTGCTGTGCCCACCCTGAGCCTGCCCTGGCCCAGCCTGAGGCCGTTCCCTCTGCTCCTGTCCCTGTTCCCTGGAGCACAGCCCGACCCCCCTGTTGTGCTGTTGTGAGGGTCCCCAGGACGAGGTGAGAGATGAGAATTGACTCCAAAGTCTCAGAAGGCTGATTTATTATATTATATTATGATATTATATTAAAAGGAAATTCTATACTAAAACTATACTAAAGAAAGAGAAAGGAGACATCAGAAAGCTGGAAAAGAATGAATAATAAAAACCCGTGACAGATTCAGAGTCTGACACAGTTGGCTGTGATTGGCCATTAATTACAAACAATTCACATGCTGGGTAAACAATTCTCCAAATCACATTCCAGAGCAGCAAAACATGGCGAGAAGCTGAAGCTTCCCAGCTTCTCAGGAGAAAAAATCCTGGTGAGGGGATTTTTCAGAAAATGTCATGGTGACACCCCCCGGCTGTCCCCTCCTGGCAGGAGCTGTGCAGAGCCACAAGGGCCCCCCTGAGCCTCCTTTGCTCCAGGCTGAGCCCCTTCCCAGCTCCCCCAGCCTCTCCTGGGGCTCCGTTCCCTTCCCAGCTCCGTTCCCGTCCCTGGCCGCGCTGCAGCCCCTCCATTCCCTGTGTGAGGGCCCAGAGGTGCCGCAGCCCTCGAGGTGCAGCCTCAGCAGGGCCGGCACAGGGACGGGCCCTGCCCCGCTCCTGCCGCCGCCCCACGGCTGGCACAGCCCAGGGGCCATCGGCCTTCTGGGTACACTGCTGGTTCAGAAAGTCAAAATAAAACTAAAAAAAAGTCAAAAGGCTTTATTGCCCACAGATATTGCAGCGGCTGTTGTGCATTTCTCCATCCAGGAGAATCACAGGAGTAGGAGCAGCTCTCACTACATGCATGAGGTGTTCGAGACTTACTGTTGGCATTAATGCAGAAGCATTACACTATTTATTTTTTAAATAGTGCTCATGAGCAAATATGTGACTTATCTCTACATTCCAAATAGCAGCACAGGTGACTGTTACCTGCAGAGGTTGTGGAGTCCCCAGAAGGGTCTCCAAAAGTGTCCCAGGCCAGGTTGGACAGGGCTTGGAGCACCCTCGGACAGTGGAAGGTGTCCCTGCCCATGGCAGGGGTGGGACTGGATGAGCTTAAAGATCCCTTCCAACCCAAACCATTCCACAAATCTGTGATTTCATGACTACATAAAGGTTATCAAAATAATCACTTGCTGGCTTGAAATCGGTAAATGATGTTGATTATTCACGTTCTTCTTTGGGACTGACTTTCAGATCTCGGGCTCCACATCCACACACACCGGGGTTAGGGATAATACTGATTTCTGACATGTGGGTTAACTTTAGAGGTGATCATTGGAAGCCCCACCACTGCTGGTGCCAGGGCCTGGATCAGCTGGGTGGGCTGAGCCACATCAGTTCAGACACCAGAAAATCCAAGTCGAGCAAAAAGCGATGGAATTCCAGGCACGAGGTTTATGCTTTACGAGCCTGGTGAGGAATTACTCTGGGCTCCACTACCTCACATTGAATTGAGACATCACAGCCCAGAAATCTTTCCCAAAGTGGCCTCATGATTTCAGCCCTTGTGTCTGCCTGCTTTGTTGTTTTGTTTACTCGACCTGCGTGGTGCTTCATGCCTCCTGGGAGTTATGTCCAGAAGCCTCCTACCTCCACCCTGGGTGGTACAGATGATCCAAACGGGACATCCCGGGAGCCCAGAGGATGACTCCAGCAAACAGGCACACCCGGGACACTGAGCTCATCCAAACCTCTTCAAACCACGACCTTTCTGGTGCTGATGCCTGAGCTTGGATGCGCTTGTGTGCTGGATGACTGCATCCAGCCATGGTGCACAGAAAATCAGCCTTAATTCAGAGGCTTGAGGAGATTCGAGGGCCAGAGAGGGAGGAAAGGTCCGTGCAGTAAATCAGGAATTGCAGTGGATTGTTGAAAAGCTGTTGCTGAGCAGCCTAAAGCTTTGTCCCCAAACAGCCCCTGGCCAAGCCTAAAAGCGCCTCAGCATCTGAGCCACTGGCTTTGGTGCTGCCTCTGTCAAGCACCCATGGAAAATAAAGCAGGGAAAACATTCTTAGGAGATTTTTTTTAGGAGATTCTAGACTGGTAGGAGATTTTTAGGTGCCCAAATTGAAATTGCAAAATGTTGCCTGCCTGATACACACCAGGGAAGATCTGAGCATAATCCCAAAGCTTTCTCTTTGTGGTCTGAGGGAGGTACTAACTTTCAGGGCCTAGAGGCACTATAAATTTGTAGTATTTTCAAGCAAAATCATAACCTTTAGCAATGCTTGTAAGCAGGGACTTCTTTAGTATTATAATACTACTGCATTATTTTTGGCAAAACACATTGATGTGGGTTATTGAAAATTGATATCTCTCATCTGGTTATGTGGTTCATTGACATTTCCCTTCTCAAGGTATTTTGTAAAAGAGGGATTTCTACTACAGATCATGGTTTTGATGATTAAAATTAATGAGCTCCCTTAGAGTATCTTGGATGTGTGTAAAATGCGTTCTTTTTTTATCCTCATATATTTTGATAGATGGAAAGAGACTTTTTCATGCTTCAGATGAGCGCTTGAGTTATCCCCAATAAATAAGCATTGAGAAGGAAACTTTATGGTAAACAGATTTTACCATAACTTGATTGGTTTCCCTGCAGGTTTGAAATGAGGGTGTTTTGTGTGGGATTTTTGTTTGGTTTGGTCTTTATTTGTTTTTATTTTTTTAATAAAACTGTTGTATTTAAAAATATTTTAGAAAACAGTGATATCAGGAAAAGAATAGACTTTGCAAATAGAAAACTCAGTGGTAATACAGCCTAGAAGGGTGAAATGTAAACTTCCTTACTGAGCTGAATACAATTTATAAATTTTGTATAGCTGGAACTAAACTTCTTGCTGGAGTTGTTTTAAAATGTGTCTTCATAAACACTTCCCATGGAGATATTCTTTGTAAAAATAAAATGTTAGTAACCAGCTGACAGAGAATTTATGGAACCTTGGTCTCAGCTGCCTCTTGGCCCCAGGGGATTATGGTACAGTAACCCCAAATTTATACAAAGAATTAAATATACAGTAGGGCAGGACAAAAGGAACAGGGAATGCCTTTCACTATTTTCCTAAAATTAATATAGTGACATATTCCTGTTGCTTTCACTGCAGCAGATGCATGGACTATAAATACCAGTGTTTAATATCTCTGAGTGATCTAAATAAATCCATTTCCCATGAAAAATGCCGGGATCTGTGCACACGGGGTAACTTCAGAGTAGGTAGAAATGGTGTTTCCTCAACTGCCTGTCAGGAACGACTTAATCCTGCTTTGCAGATATTGCCTCTGCATCCCTGGGATGTGTTAATTTCCATACCCATTCATTTAGAAGGCTCTGCTGAGACTGTCAAAGAGATGCTAATTATCATCAGCCACGGTGATTCCTGGGGAATTATGCTGGGATTGAGAAACCCGGGAATGGCTGGAGTTACAGTCAGGGATTAAAGTGATGACTTCTGCTCCCTTTCTGCTTTTGCCTTTCTCTAGCAGCTTGGGGGACAGCTCTCACAGGCAGTCCTGCTGCTCTCCAGGTGCCTCTCAGCCCATTTTGTCTAATATTGCTGCTGATTTTAGGTTAAATCAGCAGCTTCATTAAAGAGCAGAACTTGGGAGTCCAGCTGATTAATTCCATGGAGCAGCACATGCTGCCTGGAGTTCTGCTTTGCTAACTGGAGGGCTCTGGGAGGAATTTAGGGGAGTTACAATAGTGTTAATATCTGAAAATCTGAACAAATTCTCCTAAGTCCTATGAAAAAGCTGAATTTTCATTCAGAAGATAAATAAAAATGGTGCGAATTCTGTGCTGCTGTTGATGAAATCTCCAGGATAGAAGATAATTTTAAATGAAGGCTTTTCTTCAGGATAAATGCCTGTCCTTTAAAAATGTTTCCTGTTCTATACCAATCTGGAAAAGCCCTTTTTTTATTCTTTTTTTTTAAATTTTTTTTAATAACTTCAACTTCTTTATTGTGATCAAACTAAGTAATTTCATTTAGTGGTGCAGGCTGAAAAGGTGAATGTCCTTTGAATCTGTTTAATCATTTGTTACATCTTGACTATATAACAGCAAGGTGAGGAGAAGTAATGTCTGTGATTGAGTTTCCTGTAGGTAAAATCTGATGAATTGAAGCTTTTTTCCTTGCTTGTGGTCCATCACTCATAATTTGGACATCAGGGCTGTGTATTCTGTCTGTGTGAAGTTAGGTCATTGTAGGCAAACAAATTCCTCAATTTTGGAAAACTTCTGCCTGCTCTTTGCTTGCTTTGGTCCCTGTTTATATTTTTTATGGCAAAACTAAGCTTTTGGTGCTGATTTTAGCCCTTTATTGCTGTACTGAGATGATCTGGATCCTGTTTTCTCAGTGACACTCTTATGAATACTTAGGCAAGGCAAAGCTGTAGGATTTTTCATCAGAGGTGATGGTGTACACAAATGAAGATGCACAGAGTTGTTTTTTTTCACATTGAAAGGTGGATATGACAGATTGGAAGGTATTTCTTTTTAAACAATTGACTTCTGTATATAAAAATAAAGGAATGCAAAAGTGTATTGTAGAATCTAACAGGACTGCATGCCTATAACTAGGGTGCAGAAGTTAATTTCTGTAGTTTCGGAGATCCTTATGCTGTATTTCCAAATGTCTTATGAGTCCTGACATTCTTCTGTATTGAAGGCATCTTCTCTTTCCAGGTCCCCAGCATTGTGGGGCTGCATTGATTTAATTTCATCCTGACTCTTCCAAACCCATGACAGCTATTTTTAATTTTCAGTTGTTTTCTGGAATGCCCTATTGGAAAACTCCTTCAACCCACCAAATAATATCACTTTTCAGAATTGCAAGAAAAGAACCCCCAAAACAACATAAAACCGTCCAACCAGCGGGAGTTTTTATTTAAAGCCTTTTAGCTCCTGGGCACAAATATTATTCTACTACTTGAGCCATGATCCCCTTCTTGCTCTCTTATCAATCTTATTTCTTGCAGTTACTCTCCTGCAGGAAGTATGTTCACTATTGGGAATATTTTCTTTTCTTAATCAATGTTTGGTGTAGCAGATTTAATTACTGTTTTTCATCCAGCAGTACTCTTGTCTGTGTCTAAATTGCTACCATTCCTCTCAAAGGTATAACAATCATTCATATTGAATTACATAATATAAAAGTAAGAAATTTAATTTCATGAGGAGTCAAGGAACTTTCCTTCCTTAAAACATTGCTTAAATTTGGACAGAAAATATTTTCAGGATGGAAAGCTAGGTTTGTGCCTAAGACTGTCTCTCATTTTTCTAAAAGATTTTTACATTGAGCAATGAATAATATTTTGCTGCAGCTTTCTTTGGCTTTTAGTCAAGGGCTATAAATGAATTCATTAATGGGAATTATTTTTGGGTAGCAGGAGTGGGTGTGTGTTTAAAGTCCAGTGGTGATGCATGGTGCTGTGAGAGTCAAGTGTATTCCATCTTTTCCTCAGCAATTCTGGGAGTTTTAGCTTAGAGGAAAGACACAAACACAACAAAATTCCCCAGGCCTGTGATGATCAACCCTCACCCATGAGCCATTCTGCTGCTCTTTGTGAGATTGAGTTCTGGCCTGCCTGAATTCAATCTTTAAGCCTTTCTTTTGGTATAATTAGAATAAATTAATATTTTAGAAACAGAAGAAAATAAAATATTTTAATTAATTTTAGACACAAAAGAATTCTGTGTGTAAACAGCAAAAAGACTGCTGAGCATGAGGGCTGTGCTCACCAGTGCACATTGTACAGGTGAAAACACAGAGACATTTCTTTATTACGCTAGGAAAATTTAGGTTTTGTATATGAGGTTCACCTCTGGATCTACTTTTTGACCAAAATAGAGGGTGTGGGATGAGAACAGCAAAAAGGAAGGATAGGAATTATGATAGTAAAATTATTCCAGTTTGTTGGGTTCTTGACAGCAAACTATTCTGTGTGTATTCATCATGAAGAGGCCAACTTTGAATAGTGATGTTGAAATATATAAAATAGTGTTTGTGCAAATGTTGGACAGACTGCCCCAGACAGGTAAAGAGCAACTATCGTAAATACATTTTCAGCATTTAACAGTGGAAAAGCATGCATATCTGGTTAAAGTTTAGCGTGGAGATTTAGGATGTCATTTAACCCTTCTCAGCATTTATTGTAGGAATGTGTCCTGTCTGTGCTGGACTTTGGAACTTGTTAATTACCCTGTGCCTTGGAAATGTGTCAGCTAATACTTGTTGTCACCCTGCATGTATCTGCAAGTCTGTGATGTGGTGTAGTGCATGCTGGTGAATATTTAATATTATTAGACGTTAACTTGTGCTTCACTGAGGGCAGAGGCTCTAGGGGAGCGTCTGATTAATTTATCAGTGCTCTTGGCCAGAAACACGTTTCTTTGAGAAATAGTGAAAATGCCACTTGTGGGCTGTGTGTTACCTCCCTGCTTCATTTTCAGTACACGTGGATGACAATTGTGAAAGGAATGGGGAAAAAGGATTCATTATTTACTTTCTGTGAAAAATGTTTGTGTTGAATCTCAAATTATGGCATCTTTCATCCACATGAGGATTAAGCCACCCTAAAATGCAGAGAAGCATAATAAACAGGGAAGTTACCCTAACAGCTCCAGCCTCAGTCACCACATTGTTACTGAATATATTCCAGCTGAAATTTGTGCTGTTCTGGATATCGTTGTCTTGAAAATTATAGGTAATTTGTGATTTCATTTTGAAAGCAGGCATACCAAATGAAAATACACTGCAGGATGTTGATAGCTGGAATTAAAAATGTCTGCATAACTTCTGAATGCATTAATAGAGGACTCTTTTTTTGGTTTTATGGAAGATTTTAGCTTAAGGAAGGATCTGTTTGTCTTGACTTTTGAGTTTTGAGTAGAAAATTGTCAAAGTGGAGAGAGGTTTGTTGTTTAAGTGTAGATAGAGCATATTTTATGAATTTACATGGTAATTTAAACAGGTAGATGGACCTGGACAGAGCCTGCTTCACTCAGCTTCAGCAAAGGAGGCAGTGAAAGTCCAGACAGATTGTCCAGTTTAAGGTTGGTGCTCCTTCTCTCCACTGGTTACAAAGAGGTACAGAGGGAAGATTATCTTTCTAGTCTAAACTCAGTCTTTTTGAACTTGCCTTTATGTCACAAACTTCTCCCAGTTCTGAGGCCATTTTGGGACTAGAGAAATTTTCATAGGAAAGACGCAGAAAATAAATGTTTTAAGGGTTGTCTTGAAACACTTCAAATGTCAGATTTCTTTTGACCTTGGTTGTTTTTCCTCCTGGCAGCTCCGGAACGAAGGGATTCCTCCCTGCTGGGCAGCCCAGGCGTCGTGGACCCAGCTCCCAGGAGAAAACGAAGGCAAAGGACAGCAAAACCTGCAGGGACAGGAGCTAAGGTGGCTGCTTACGAGGCAGAGCAGCCAGCCCAGGAAAAGTAAGCAGGTTTTAAAATGTATTGGAATGTTTTTATGCTCATAGATCTCATCGGGGTTGTGGGACTCCAAACCCAGATTGGCATGGACAGACTCTGGTTGAGGAGGTTCTAAGCTCACCACCCTGAGATTCTGCCTTTGGGATTCCAGTGCAAAGAAATTACCTCTCAATTCCATCTTTTATAGATTTTTTTCGGAACACGGAGTCTCCAGGCAGAAAAAAAAAAGTTCACTCTTAAAACACAAAAGGGGTCAGGATTTGTAATACTTAAAAGTATTTTTCTTATGTCCATCTCAACTTCTGGAAATCTTTCCAGGTGTTCTGGAAAGATGTGTGTGCTTACAGCTATGCACAGAATTGCCTCAGACATCTGATGGGATTGGTAGTGTTTTCTTCAAAAACCTGGGTATTTTTCCTAAGTATATGGGAAATTACATTTGAAAATACATATTTTCTATTTTTATCTGTAATATTCCATGGATTGTAAAGTCTTTAAACAGCCATGGACAGAAGTAGATTACAAAGACATTTCCCATGATTAGCAAAGATTTCTGTTTAAATCAGCAGGAGAATTATCTCATTTTGACGTAAAAGTTGTGGTTTGACGCCAGCTAGGAATGTTTGAGTTTACAATCCTGTTTTATTAGGTAAAAAAGTGCATTTTTTTTAGGATGGTGTAGAAATATGTCAGATGTTGCTTTTTTGTTCTTTTGCATCTCATTCCATTGCAATGGAAAATGCCCTTTCCCCATTGTATTGGGTCAGTTTGATTTTAACAGCCTGCCTGTGCTTGCCTGAAATTCAGGTTCATTTTATTTAATATTGATTGTTGAAGGAAAACCCATGGAGGCAAAGTATTGCAAATATACAGAGGCCTTGGACTGAGTAATTGTCTGTTTATGAATATCTGAGTCCTATGTGTAGGGGGACAACTAAGAAGATAATGATATTTTTGTTTTAATTCTTTGAAATAAGGCGAATTTTAGTAGAAACAGAGCAGCGTTATGATTTTCATATGTGCAAAGAATTTCTACTCTAATTACAGATTGAGTCAGGGCTGAATCTAAAGAGTGGCTCTTCTTATTGGCTACAACATAATTAGTTATATTTTGAGACTGGGCATATGGATTATCCATTCTATCAGTCCCTATCTCAATTTTTCTTTATTGCACTTTATGTGGCAGTGGCAATTCTTGGATTAGATAGGAAGATAGAAAATTTCCCTGTTTACCTGAAACATGAAAAAAGCTGAACTGAAATAATTTCCACTTTGCTGGTTATTTTTCTCAACGTCACTGAAGTTTTTGAACTTCACCTGAAGTCTTTTGCCAGCTGCTAATCAAGTTTTCAGTCAATTTGCTTGGCTAATAATTTTTAGGTCTCTTCAGCCTGTCAGAAGTGGGGAGATGGAGAATTAGCACTGTGATCCAGTTCACAAATATAGGTGTTCTCTTTGTGGAGTAATTTGTAATTACTCCAGTAATTTGTGCTGATGGAATGCCAGATCCTTGGTGCTGCAAAGGGCTTTATCTTAAGCTGACAGCATGTTGGGGTCCTGCCCAAAATGTTTTCCAGTACTGTGTCACTGAGCAAAAAGGAAAAAAAAAAAAAATTGAAACTTATTTATCCAAGCAAAGGGGTGTCAGTGGGGGAAGTTAACTTGGAAATTCCTTCACCCCTGGAAGTGCTCCATCACAAACAGGGAGATGGGGAGCATGTTCTGGGATCAAGTGCCAGATTTGATCTGATTTCATGATCATGTCTGCAAATGCACCAACGAGTCCTCCCTCCTTCCTGGGCTCTCCTGCTCAGACCTGCAGCCAGGGCTGGCTCCTTAATGCAAATAAAAATGTAAATGCTTCGAGGCCAAGTCACACAAAACCCTTCTCCCACAGTTCTTGCTGTATCAAATAGAGCTTGTTCAGGGTTATTTCCCATGTGGAATTTCTGGTGACATCAGCAGTGCTGTCCAGGTGAGGGAAGGGCTGCCACAAACCCAACACCTCCAGCCTGATGCTGCCCTAAAGCTGCTGCATCCTGAGTTCCTTGGCGCAAGATCCTAAAAAAAAGGCTTAAAAATATCTCTTTAGCAAAGGAAAGCACACAAGGCTTTATTTTCCCTTTGCCTTTCAGATTGTTTTTTGATAATAAAGTGTTTTTCAGTGTTATCACATAAGAAAAGTTGTGTCTTAACTTTCATATATTTTTCATAAAACTTTACAGTATGCTAAGAAAGTAGCATTTATCCTAAACTCAAGAGCATCTACAGTAAATACTAAGTCATCAAAACCTAAAGAATTCTATTGCTCCAAATATTTTATATTTATGGATATTGTGGCTAGTCGTGTGGCAATTCTCTGCTCCTTGGAATGAAAATATATTCTTGGATATGACCAAAAATACTCAGAAGAATGCAAATCAAAATCTGTTAGACACAGAAAGTAGAGCAAAAGGAGTGCTGCCTTTCTCATGCTTTGTGTGTGGGTGCAGTGGCAGGAAAAGGAGTTGAATTGTATTTATCCATATAGACATCTAGTATTACTGTGGCAATTTATTCAAGGGCTAAATCAACATTTTTAATGAAACTTGGCAATGTGCTTTGGATAATATTAAGCTTAGTGAAAGTAGCCATGAGAGCAGCAAGGAACTGAACTAGGATTTGTGGAACAAGGTCTCTAAATGATCTGTTTAATTATTTGCTGAAATAAAGATGTACTTTAGGATAAAGTAGAAATTTAGAATAATTAGTGGGTTAGCCAACTGCCAAGAATGAGGTTTATCCAGCTCTCTAGTAGGTTGTTCATAAATCAGAGATATCCAGTGGAAGGAAATGCTTCTTTGGGCAGACAGATGTTACTTTTGGTTAATAACAGCTGACCTATGACTCTTAATTACACATTTTAAAAATATGTGGAGACAAAAAGTAGATCTTACTTTTCAAAACACAATTGAGCCAGGAGGTAAAATAAAATTATTCTGATTCCAGTACACCATGATGGTCCTGGTGCAGCTTTAACTGTAACTTAATATCTGGCAATTTGCTAAGGTGCAAGGCAGAGATAATATATAAGTCAAGTTAAGATGCAAATTCTGCTTTTCACAATTTGCATTTCGTAATTGGAGGAGAAAAAAAAAATTAATAAGAGCATTCCCAATCCACAGTTAGAAGTTATGGTTATTGAGGCATTACCCAAATCTCTTTGGGGGCTGCATATGAATGGCACTATAAGCTGTGTGGAATATGCATTCAATATAGAGGCTTAACTCTATGGCCTGTCAGCCTGAATCCTGTAAATAACTGGATGTTTCCATAATATTTTCACTTTAAAAGTGTTGGAACCTACGAGAGCAGATAGTACCTACTGAAGATGGCAAAATTTTAAATAAAATTTTAAAAATGGAGCGTAGTCATTGAACAAAATCTGCAGTCAGAGACTACTGTGTAACCCAGATGGAGTCTCTAGAGCTAAAATAAAAATAAGTCAGGAGAAAGCTTCCATATCTAGTGCAAGTTGCATCTTTCCACTTTGATTTATCAAAATTGAGGGGGTGTTTTTTTAATGAGTTAAGACTAACAAAACCTTTTCATTTTTGTCTTTCATTTTTTGCTAATAAAGAATCTTTTATGGTCCTCATTCACACATGTGTTTCCTAGGAGAAAGGCTTTGCTGGATAAGGCTCAAAATATCTATAAGTTATTCTGTATATTTCAAAATATAATCCATTCCTGCTGCTCGAGGGTTTTCATAATTTCTGTGCTATTTAATGCATGCCTGCTGTTGAGTGGATGTGCAATTACAGAAGCGGTTTGGGGAATGGCATCTTAAATACAGGAAAAACATTATTATGGATGCAAATATGCTGGATTCTCCTGAGAATAAGACTAGAAAAATAATTTTAAGAAAAGTTCTTACAGAAGAAGTGTTCCATAATTCTGTGAAGGAAATATTAAGAGATACTCTTAATTCAGCTGAGAAGTAACATGTTATTTTTTTTTAACGAGGAATTCCCTGTTTACACCAAGCACTGTGACTTTGACTTATTAGTTGTTCTTCATGCCAAAAATTTCAGTTTCATAAGTCTAGCTCAGTACATTTGATGTCACTATTACTGCCTTTATTTTTTTTTTTTTTTTAAATTGAAATTTGGGTTTTGCTGGCTTGGTACCTCTTGCTTGAGTGATAGAATGGAGTGACTGTCAGAATCAGGCCTAAATTTAAATTGAAGGAAAGAGATACGTTACTTCACTATGTTTGACTTTGCTGAAATTTCAAGGTGCAGGTCAATTTGATGGGAGCTTTGCCACCACTAATTAAATTGTTTCTTTTTTTTTACACATAAACCCAGCTTCTTCAGTGAGCTCTCAGAAACACCCAGAGAAATGTAATCAGGTTTCTGAGAGTGTGTTTGAAGGTCCCAGGAGTTGCCAGGGGGAGGCTTGTGCCACCTGCCTTGCCATCCCTTGCTCCACCAGAGGCCAAGCAGGGAATGTAATTTTTACTTTAAACACGATTGTTACGGTGCTCACACTCCCTGTTTGTTCCTGACTTCAGGGCCTGATTAAACTTAGTCATGTGTGTAATTGTGGGTAGAATGAGCTGCTGCGTGGTTTTTACTTGTTAATGATAAATGTGGATTTTTTTTTTTTTTGCTCATTCTTCATGCTCTCCTCCCTTCAAAAGGCTTTTTTCGAGTCTTTGCAGGTATATGTAATTTATTTGGAAAGAAATCCTTTAGCATTGTATCCCAATACTGTAATAAGCTGGACTTGCCTTTTCTTTTGATAAACTTCCACCCCCTTAAAAGCACTTGGAGCCTGTGGTGAGCCCAGGGCTCCCTGGGGATCCTCTCTCTGCATTTCTTTAATTCATTGCTTGTGGTTCACATTTTTGGAGCCCTAATGCAAAGTTTATTTAAAGTGCGGTCTGCCACCACCAGTGACTCAGGTAGGAGAAACCACAGATCTGTCCTGGAATCTGGCATTCTCAGAGGGTGACAAACCAGACTTGGGGTTTTCTGTCTCACACAACAACTCTTTCTTCTCGTAAAAGTTCAACCAGGCAAAAATTGTCATTTTTTCTGCTGAAAATGACACCAGAACCTTCCAGAGGGAGCATGAAGTTCACACTACAGTTATCCCTTTTTAGGGAAAGATGTACTTAAGAGATCATGATGACCTGTCACTTTTGTATTCTCCTAGGTGCATTTATTTCATACAATAGGAGAGAACTTTCCTGGATTGGCAAACACTGTGATCACTGTGATCTTTAGTCAGTCAATGTGTACAGCAGTGAGAAGCTCATTCCTGCCATCATAAATTTATGAAAGGCAATGTTTAGAAAGTTTTTGATGATTACTCATTCAGGCTGAAATGTAAACAAGTTAAGAAATCTCTTGAAGTGGATGGTTGGGTTGTATGAGCCTTTAATGTGAGTATTACACCAAAAAATTTAAATACTGAGTTAAGGCATCTTTGTGATTCATGCATGCTTAACATTGTCTTATGCTTTCTTTCTCTCTCTCTTTCTTTCTTTCTTTCTTTCTTTCTCTCTCTCTTCTTTTCTTTCTTCCTTCCTTTCTTTCTCTCTCTCTTCCTTTCTTTCTTTCTCTCTCTCTTACTTTCTTTCTTTCTTTCTCTTATTTTCTTTCTTTCTCTCTTTCTTTCCTTTCTTTTCCCTTCCCTAACTCCCCTGAATTCCCCTTCCCTTCCTCCTTTTTCCGTCTGTTTTTGCTCCTCTCTCCCCTCCTTTGCCATGACACTGGCAGCAGCAGTGTGCCATCACTCACACCAGACAGTTTTTCCCCACCTGAGCCAACATCAGAAATGTCCCAGCCCCTTTCTGTGCCCAGGGAGAGCTTTGATAAGTGACCCTCATCACCTGAACACTCACCTGCCACTGTTCTAGGCTGGGCTGGGAAGGAGAGCTGTGCTGTGTGACCTGTGCAACAGTGGGGGTCTGCCAGAGCAAAGGGAAAAAAAATTTTATATATATATATATATAAAGCCTTTGATGATAAAATTGCAAAAACTGTATAAGATGTGAATCGCTGGGGGGGAAAAAGTGGTGGCAGAAAATCTAGGGTAATTCTTCATTCAGCTTGAATGAATAAGGCAGAAATAAATGCAACAAAGCACAGCTGGTTTTCTCCTGGTGGTGGTACCTTTGCAGTGTCTTTTTTTAACTGAGCAGTCGATAATTAGGCTTCTGCATCCACGTGGGAAGGGGTGATTTATTTCCATGGGAAGTGGAAGGAATTGGGATCCACCATTTCGCCCAGCTCCCCAGGGAAGGGTGGGATAATGTGAAGGCTGAAGGGCCAGGGCAGGAAAAAAATGAGCATTGTCTGCTGACCTCAGAGGCTGCCATTTCTCCCGGGAAAAGTCTCTCAGCTCTCCAGTTTGGAGCACATCTCACAGGTTTTTGTCACTGGTAATAGCCCAATAATTGACTGCTGATGGAGGAGTTATTACTCAGTAAGACTGACAGGACTCTACCCTCTGCTGTCTCAGGGCATGTTCCTTAGGTCAGGGTTTTATTGCTGTGACAAATCTGGTGAGATATGTGTCTCCAATGATTCATCTATAATGCATTTCACTGAAACGCTTCCAGAAAATTTATTTCATATTTCAGGCTATGACATTACAAGAGAAGAGCTTAAAAAATGGAAATACCTTCTTCCTCCATTACCTTTCTGGTAAACTTTTTTTTTTATGCTTTTCCCATGCCTTTTCAACAAAGGTTTTAACTGGAGTTGTGTTTTACCTGAGCTTTTTAAGCCCCTCTTAGGTAGGTTGTGGGTTGGAATAGTTTAATTTATCAAACTATGCATTAGTTTTGTTAAATACTGAGAACCTCAGTGGGGTGTTTTAATGTGGGAGGCCAAAGAATTTCTCCTCAGAGGTAAATTATACTAAGAAGGAGGGAAGATTGTGTGTGGTTGAGGTAACCAGCAGTGCTGGAACACTTGTTGGCTTTTGAAGTAGACCATGCTCCAGCATTTTCAGCCTTTGAGGGTAAAGGGTGGGAAGCTGAGAAAAGGAGACTGTGTTAAAAGCAGCAAAGAAGGCAATATTTGAAATTCCACGTGCATCCTTGTGATCAGGGTGCAGGAGCAAACGTGCCCTTTCTGTCTGAGCACTTCTGCAAAGGGCTCTTGATGGTGCCATTAAACCTCAATTTCCCAAAGCAGCTTTTCAGGCAGAATTATTTTCACATTATTTGTAATAGGAAGGAGCAGGTAATGCAGGGCCTGAGATTTTGATCAGGTGTTGGCAGGAGATTGAGATTAGGCTGATGGAAAGCCCAAGCAGCCTGCTTGGCACCTCAGCCCTGGTGTCAAAAATAGCATGGCAGAGAATAAGAGGAAAGCTTTGCTCTATTAATGACATAAAGCTGCCTCAAATACCTGTTTCTGTTGTTCTTTGGACTGAACATGAAGTTAAGTCTTCTTTGCTGCACTGAATTGGGAGTATTCTGTGTAGCAGAACTGTCTGGGAAGGCCAGTAATCCCTTAAATCATAATGGACCCCAGGAAACCTGCTGGAGAAAAGCCCTGTGCACAGAAATGCACCAAAACTCATGGTCTGGGAAAGGATTTCCCAAACTCTTGCAAATGGTGCTTGCTCTGCTGAGGTGATTGCTCAGTTCAGTGCACTTTTCAAAATTCAGATTTGCTGCATGAAGCTATTAATCTTTCTATTTTTATTTCTCTTCATCCTTTTTTCTTTACTTAACTTTTTACCTTTTTTTTTTTTTCTTTCCAGAAATGTCCCACCTCAGCAAAGCAAGGCTAAAAAGCTGCCATTTATATTTAGCAAGACTTTCTTGGATTTCTTAATGCTATAAGAAGTGCTTAATCCTCTGCTTAAAATCCCACAGAACTAAAAGCATGGGAATTATTTTTCCAGTGGTGAATTTACTCCTCAAGCAGTGATGGCTGTGTCTAGATTGTCTGTTTTTCTTCACCTGCTTAATTTCACTGATTACTGTTGATTGTGAGGACCTAGGTCCAGGCAATGAGAAATGTTTTATCAGATTTGGGTGTCCTTCTAGACCTCTTGTGTGTGATGCATAAGGATGCTGCTGAAACCGAAAAGGGTAGAGATTTTCTGTTCCAGAATGCTTGAATTCTGGTGCAAAAGCACAGGAAAAGGGAGAAAAAGGACTTGTACTGAATTTATTTTAATCCTGTTCCTGCCTCAGAATGGCTTGGAGAAGGAGCAGGAGGAGGTCTGGAGCAGAGAAAAGGGTGAGAGGTGGCACTGGACACATCTGTTAGCAGAGACAGGAGAGGGAATGTGGTGAGAGGCACTGATGGTGCATTTGTTTTCCCATCCACCATGTAGCCATGTCTCCCCAAAATCAGTGAATCAAGCCCTTGACGTCCATGGCAATGAATTTCTGATGATATTTAGAGCATCCCCAGATCTGGTCAGAGGGGATAAATATTCATAAATTTTTGCACTGTGACTAATACATACGGCCTGAG
Source organism: Diglossa brunneiventris (assembly GCA_019023105.1). Lineage (NCBI taxonomy): Eukaryota > Metazoa > Chordata > Aves > Passeriformes > Thraupidae > Diglossa > Diglossa brunneiventris. The sequence goes on along the minus strand of CM032382.1, from coordinate 5,675,848 downwards.
CAAATGCACTTTCATGGTTGGGTGAGGGGACTCATCTGTTTCTGTCAGCCTGTGTCAGAATTCCTGTGGCATTAATCAGGACCCCTTCCTGATGAGTTCTGCCATCTGTGGCAGGGCACAGAGCACATACTCCTGCATCAGCCCAAAAACTTTGAGAATTAGAGACAGAGCTGCACAAATCAGGTCTCTCTTGAAATTATTTGGCTATCTTTCACTCTCCTTGAGCATAAATAAAAATGCCCTTATTAGAAGCTGCAGGAGGTGCAGGATTAGATTAATATGAGCCTTGTTAACACAGAATATTGCTGACACACTCCCTTGATTGCTTAATAACACTTAAAATAATTCCTTACTTTATTCATCTGTCAAACCATTCATAACAATTGTCATGGAGCTGTTGCATCACTCAAGCTTGAACACACAACCAGCAATTTGGAAGCTAATTACATGCTTGTGTTTTCCTCAGATGGTTTTCTGCATATCAGCTGTTATAAGTGGACTGGGTGTAAAACTGAGGGAAAATGGTCAATATTCAAAAATGATAAGCAACAGAGTCAATGTTGTACTGAATCCTGAATAGCAGAAGTGAGATAAAATGAAAGGCTCTTTTAAAAATTGTTTTGATGATTCAATTGATGAGGTGAATTAAAATCTAACAGTGGTGTAGCCACTGGCATCAGTGTTTCATCTTGTACATTTAGAATGAGCAGAATAATAATGACTAAATCTGAGGAAATGGGACAAATGTGCAAGAAAACTCCACTGTTGGTGAGGGTGGGTTTCATTGTAGGTCTCATGCCAGAAAGAGATGAGATTTCTCATGTGCTTCTTTAAAAGGTGTTAATTATTCAAGAGCATAGAAATAAATATTTTATGTTCCACTTATATAGATCCCCCAAGGAGTATTTGACATCAAAGTAAGAGACCTGTCTGTTAAGTTAAAAAATGGTACCTCTGGCCTTGTGTTTATCTTGAAAAGATAAAGAAGGTATTTAACTTGAGAAAATAATTTATGAGAGGGTTGAAACCTTTGTTGAAAAAGGTGCTAATTGTAGAAAAATGTTGAAAGAAATTTGTTTTATGTTGTAGAAGCTCACAGAGATGTGATCTTCTAAAGACATCACAGAACACAGAGAATATTCACTGAATTTAGCAGGAGTCTGAAAATGGAGGTTTTTTTCTGTTTTTTTTTTTTTTTTTAAACATATTGAGAAGTTCTCCACATAGTAATTAAAATCACCAGGTTCTGAACTATGATTTGGCCACAGGAATAAACTTTCATCAACAACTAGTTCATATTGCGATCTTCCCCACTCCCCAGATTCCTGAGCAACTCCATAAAACATTTTCACAGGGGTTATTTTTTGTTCACAGAGGAAAATGGTTCATTACTCATCACGTCAGTGTTTTGCCACAACTGGATAAACCTTGAGGTTGCACAAGTGTAAAACTGGAGTAAAGTGGTGATAAATCATTTGGTTTCTGCTGGGGATGTGAACCATCCAAAGAGTTTCTGCTTTATTCCCTCTGGAGCTGATCCTTGGGTAACTACTGAACTACCTGAGCAAAATTCTACTTTTTTTAAGCTATCCTGAAAAACTATATACTTTTATAAAGAAAACCTTAAATCCTTTAGGCTAAAACTCATCCCTGAAGAGGAAAACATTTCTCCAAGGAGTGAACCTCCTGGATTTGCTGTATGTCACAAATACAAAATTATCTTTCTGTTCAGTTGCTGTGTCAGTGTCAAACTGTTCTGGAACTCCATGTTCGGAAAGAATATCTTGGTGTTAAAACTCCTCTCTAGTTGTATATCTGTGTAGCTACAGCATTGACTAAAAATGTTAAATAAAAAAAAACCAGAACGAAAAAACCAGATTATACTGAGTTGTGTTGATAAAACTGCTCAGAACCTGAGCAAGTGTTTCAATTGAAGTAAAAACAAATTTGAGGACACAAACCAGAGGATGTCCAAATATAAATATAAAAATAAAACGTTGTCAGGATGTGTTGAGTTGCCTGTTGGCTCTTTAAGTGCTTCAAAATATTTTGTGAGCTCCAAAGTTTTAAAAAGAGGGAAAACCATCAATTTTTTATCAATGATACTGAGAGCCATCCTGGAGCAAAATGTGTAAGCAAAATGTCCAAGCAAAATATCCAAACCAGTATCCCCCAGCCAGTGATGGCAGTGAGGGAGAGAAGCAAGGGGTAGAACAGGAGGGCAGGAGAGAAAAGCATTTTTTTTACAGATACATGGAGTTTGTGCAACTTCCCTTTGTGGTGAGTGCTGCCCTTCCCAACTCTGGGAACACCTGGGGCCGTTTGGGACAACAAGCTCTGCCCATGCGAGAGCTAAACATAGGGAATAACAGAGCAGGAGGTTTGGGAAAATCGTGTCAAGGCACTGGAATGAGCAGGGGTGGGGTTGTAAGGGTGGAGGGTTTGGGGTGACGTGAAATTCAGCTTTAGAGGGATGTGGTGCTGCCCAAGTGAGTCTTTATCCACTCTTTGGTGTGACCTCTCAGCCTCCTGTTTGCCTTGCCACTTTCTGCCCTCCAGCACAGCACTTGAGAGGCACAGAACTGATGGCCCCCTGCATGCCTGGTGTGCATTTACACCTTTTCTGCTCTGACTGACACCAAATCAGCCATCACATCTGAGGGCAGGAGGAGGAAGGCTCGTCAGGCTGTTTGCTCAGCATGACAGGATGCAGGATGCTGCCAGAGACCACAATCCTGCCTTCACAGCCTCTCTCATGCAATGATTTGCAAGGTTGAGATGTTCCTGATGCTGTTATTACCTTTCCTTGAGCTAGATTTACAGAAAAAAGCCAGTTTTTCATGTTACCCTGAGGCAGTGTTAGCCAGACACTCCCCTTCTTCATGGTTTTGTTCACACCACTCCCAGCTCTGCACCAACTCCTGTTTCTTGACATGTTCTCATTTTGCCAAGCTAAAAATACAGATTCGTTATTTCTGACTTTTCTGGTTCTCAGGTCCCTTTGCAAAACAAGCCCACAACTGGGTAGATCACATTGAATATGGTGACACGTGTAATTTTCAGACACCACTGGAGTTTCGTGATGCGTCAACCAAAATACATATTTCTATTCCAAAGAGAAATATGCAAGTGAAAGAAAAAAAAAATCCAAAGAGAAATATGCAAGTGAAAGAAAAAATAATAATTTGAGGGAAATTTGTACTAGTGAAGTTCATGACTGAGATGAAAGATAGTAAACAGGCTTGGATGTTGTTGGACAGGTGAGTATGCATGTCCTATCCAAGCCTTCCAAATTGCTTGAATCACCCTCAATCTAAGCTGGCTATTCATATTTTTATTTCTCATCTTCACTTTTCAACTAGGCAGGTATTCCTGCCTTCAGTAGTATTTAGTGTTTATTTTTAAGCATTTGCTTGATATTTATTTAAAGGCCATTACCTTGGCATCAGAAAGTTGAGTCTCAGTTAGGGCTTCTAAATCATTAACCTCAAAACTTCTGTCACACCTGAAATTGCTGTTCCCTAGCAGGGCACCAACATTCCAAATGTAATTGAGTTCTCTACTTTTAGATATATTTCTTGGCTGGGTCATGTTGACAAGTGCTTTTCATCTTGAAAACCTTCCAGTTGTTAAGACTTAGCTAATTTGAGATGGAATTCAAAAAATGAATCCAGGTAGAGCCCGGTGCTGCCTGCATGAAGGTGCACCTGTGTGGAGGTTCACCTGCCATCACCTGACATCTCCAAATATTATTCTTCCATTGTGTGTTCTCACAAAAGTAGGTTTTGTCATGTAACAATGTCTCCATTGTCCCCTGGAGCAGAAACGTGACTGCCTTAATGTACGTGAAGAAAAGAAGAAGAAAAGAGAAATCAGATTGTTTCTTCTGAGCAATTTCACCTAAACATTTAGCTGATGGAAACAGAAACATAGGGGCCACAGCTGTAGGGTTGGTTTTTTTTCCCTTGAGGCAGTTCATAACCTTGGCAGTAGCATCCTGGAATGGGTTTTGGAATCCTTGTGTGGTGTCTAATTCAGGTAATTCCCCCAGCCCCGGTTAGGATCTGGCAGAGGTACCAGCCTCAGGGTGCTGCAGGACACAACAATTTCAGACATTAATTTATAGGTTATTGGCTCCAGTGCTGGTTGTGGCAAAACAGCACTGAAATACAAAGTTCCAAATTAATAGTGGGGATTATTTGTAAACTATGGCAAGATCTATAGTCTTGAAAGCCTGGTGATCTTCATACTTTAAGACTCTGTAGAATAGAAGTTAATTAAGAACAAGAGAGTGACAGGATATAATCAGGGTCCTCAGTCTTTAATAATTTCTTACAGACATTAACATGTCTTTCCTCATTTGTGTTTTTGTGGATCTGTTAATGGAGAAGGATTGGCAATTCTTAGATGAGAAGGTAGATTGTGGGGTTTTGTTCTGTTTTGTTTTGTTTTGATGGGATTTGTTTTCCAAAGACATTTTTGCACTATGCAAAATTAATTTTCAGTGAGCCAAGGAAGTAATCAGTGCTGCAGGACAGGATATTACAGGGATATAATTGAAAAATTAAACTTTTATTATAAATGTGCAAGCAAGACACCTCCATAGACTTCTGTCTTTTTCTTCTCAGCAGCAGGAAAATTTTAATGTATACTGGTTTTTCCCTTTCCTTATTTTACCTTGTTTTCAATGTGGTGCTATATATATTTTCTCATTTTCCATCTTTCAGCAAAATGAATTTTCCTGCCACTAACCAAGCTGTCAGATAAATGATAATAAAATTTATTTATTAACCTGAAAAAGAAACCAAAGGAGTAATCCATATTAAAGTAGGCAGTAGCAATTCCATATTCCATCTGTATATGAAACTTACATGAGAATTCCTTGATAATACCAACTCTGAAGCTACTGTTTTTTATTTTAACACTCCTTGATTTCACAAGAATTTTGCTGTGGATATTATTGCACAGAAATTAAATGAAATAGTACAAGGCTTCTCCACTGGGCACGTACTGGAGAAAAAAAATTAATATGTTGACAATAAATACCTTTTAAATTAGATAAATAAGACAAGCTCGTGGATGAATGATGACTGATAGGTGATAAAGCTTTCTGGTGTTTAATTATAGATGAATTGACATCATGAGGATAGAGCAGATGTATGAGAAGGGCTTAGGCAGCAGCTTCAGTTTTATTAAAAAGCACTTCAGAAGAAAACTTAATTACACACAGGCAGTGGATGGATATAGACAGGGGACGGAAAAATTCCTGGTCTGTCGAGAGATGGCATTAAGCAAAGTGGCAGGAGGGAAAAGGTTTGGAGCCTGATGGTTTCCTGCTCCTTTCCTGGAGCTCTCCATCCCTCTGATCCCACCAGTTCCTGGCACACCTTCCAAAACAAGGCTGTCAATGTTCCACCTCACTGGGAGGCTTCCAAAGTCACAAAACTATTGTGATTTGTTTTTGTGACAAAATTTGAGAGGTGTCCCCCTTGTGCAGCCTCATGCTTTCTGGTGCTGTGAAGAGAGCAGGAATATCAGCCCAGCCTCCTTTTCAGAGTAGAATTCTTTCTTCTCCCTGGCTGTTTCAGGCAGCATAAATTATATATATATATAAAAAAAAAAATATAAATATTCTGTATCAGCTTCAGGCTGTCCTCTGGACTTCTTTGGAGGGCAGGATGATGAGCTTTGTCTGGTTGAAAGAAACTAAGGAATGAGGACTGAGCTGAGCTGAGCTGTGGCTTGATCTTCTCCCTGCTTGCCAGATCAACTCGAGCTTGGATGATTTTGGGTGTCACTGTCAACTTTGGGCTGAGAAGGTTGGGGCTGTTCAGCTTGGAGAAGACAACTTTGTGTGGAAACCTCACTTGTCCCTTCCAGGACCTGGAGGGACTGCAGGGAAGATGGAGAGGGGACTCTTCATCTGGAAGTGGAGTGACAGGACCAGGGTTCAGACTGCCAGAGGGCAGGGCTGGGTGGGATACCGGGAACTGGGAATTGGGAATTGTTCCCTGTGAGGGTGGGCAGGCCCTGGCACAGGGTGCCCAGAGCAGCTGGGGCTGCCCCTGCATCCCTGGCAGTGCCCAAGGCCAGGCTGGACATTGGGACAGTGGGAGGTGTCCCTGCCTGTGGAACACGTGTCCCAGCAGGAACTGCGTGGGTTTGAGGGTCCTTTCCTACCCAGACCATTCTGGGAGTCTGTGATTCTGTGAACTGTAGGGAAATAATCCACTCCATCTTTTGTGTCTTTACCTTTGGCCAGTCAAACCCTCTCCATCCATCCTGCTAGAGTACTTCTTAATTCTGAATTAAACTTTATTTTTAAACTGTGAGGCTGTCACTGGAATATTTATGCATTTTCCTTTTTGGCTCATGATCTATTAATTAACAGTGTGCACTTTGAAATAGACACTTTTTTCTTGATTTTCTATTTTAATCCTTATCTCTTCTTCCTCATACCTCCAGCCTGCTGAGTACGCCCACTGCTTCCCCCTGAAGCTAATGTGAGAATTTAAATTTCAAATTACTGACAGAAGTGGATTGCTGTTCAAACAAGGCATCTCAATGTTCTCAAACACCTTGATGAATTATGCATTCAGAGGGCGTTTGATCAATGAAATCTTTAGTGTGTTTTTATTTATAGTCCCTTTCCTATCAGTGGAGTTGCCTTCTACTTAATCTCAGAAGCCCAGTCTGACAATTGCTGTGGAGTTGCAGGTATTTTATACACTCACCCCTGAAATACAAAGAACAGATTAATAAATATTGCATGATAACAGTGGTCCCTGGACTTATTAATCAACATGGAAGGTTAACTGCTTGCATTCAGAAAAACACAGATATTTTCCCTGACAGGCACTGAAGATATCTTAGATTTTATTGTACCATCTATTCAAGTACTCTGTACAGCTAATCATGATATTAAATGATGGAAAGCTGTTTTAAAGGTGTCTTTATAGATGTAACCAGAAAGATAGATTTCTTATGCGTCCATTTGATGTTTTAGTAATTAAAAAAACAAAAAAAAAACACCAAAAAAACCCCATATGTGAATTGTGTGAATAAAATATATACTTAACAGAGTTCTAAGCATAAGAGAATGAGTCTGTAGAAAGGGGATCACTTGGATTAGGGAATAAGTTATTTTTAATGGAGACATAATCAATATAATGTGATTAAATGGATGAGTATAGATACCTACTGAGTCTGAAATAAATATTTTCAGATGTGTGGGCCCAGCCTCCACACTTAGTCTCATCAATTGCAAAAATCATTTGGAAGTGGGATACTTTTTTAGCCTTTGAATGGTTTGTTTATAACTCATCAGTCAGGAGCTACTGCAGAGGGCTCACCTGCCAGAGTCCTTCCTCAGGGCCTCCAATTTCCTGCTTTTTTAATCCCCCTGTGTCATTGTGTGTGCCTTCCTGAGGATTTCAGAAAGAAAGCAGGTGAGCCTAAAAACACTAATTGTGGCAGACTGAATTCCCTGATACTTCACAAGGCAGCTCTGATGTTGGGCAGCACCTTAGGTACATGCAGCTGCTGTATTTTCACTTTTGTGGGTGAAATTTAAATTTCCTATTGTACATCCCTCAGGGCTTACTTTTGGCAGGTGGCTGTGCTGTGTAAGAAAACATCCGACCAAAACTGTAAATTTGCAGTTCTTGGATAATCTGCAGGGTTTTTGTAAAGATCTTCTTTTGTTAGGAATCACAGAATATCCTGAGCTGGGAGAGACCATGAGGATCATTCAGTCCGGCCCCTGCCCCTGCACAGACCTCCCAAAAATTCCACCTTGTACCTATGAGAGCATTGTCCAAACCCTCCTGGAGCTCTGGCAGCCTTTGCCCCGTTCAAATTCTAAGCAAAACTGCATCTGTATTTCTTTTACATAGCATGAAAATTTTTGTTTGGGAAATAAAAAAAAAGGCATTTTGTTCTCCAACATGAAAGAATAATGATGGAAAATAGAATTACTGATTTCCCTTCCTGTGGTCACAGCAATGGTCAGGGCTTGCATCAGAAGATAACTTTGTAAAGAGGCAGTCTGCAAAATCTTAAAGCCAACCCAAAAGGCAGTGACAACAACATAAATTCATCCCAATCTGGATTTTGACCTATGGCATCCCTTCAGGTGGATGGGAATAAGGGAGGATGGGAAGTCCCTGTAGGTCTGTAAGGACCCAGGGATGGTGCAGGTTCTGTCTGTGAACAATTGTCTCCCCTTCTCAGAAGGCTGATCTGGGCAGGAATGTGTGTCCTTTCCAAGGGAGAGGTTTTTATGGCACAAATACTGAGGCACAGGCTGTGTTTTTGGTGTGGATGGGGGCAGTTGTGATATCCAGGGCAGGAGGATGGGATGGTGCATGGTGAGGACATCAGCACCCCTGTGATGCCCTGCTGGACCCACCAGCTGGAACTAAACTGGGCTTAAATGTTTGCATTGCTGCCTTGGGTTAGTGGGAGCAGAGTGATACAACAAGCAATGCACAAAACATGCTGATGACAGGCAGACAATGCTTGTGGTGCAGCTGTGAGGAAGCACTGAGTTCTCAAATATGGATTATCCTTGAATTTGTGCTTGCTGGTAATCCACTGTAATTCCCATTAAGCAAGCATTGTGAGCAGCCTAGTGTTTTTAGAGGAGTTAAATGAGGGTCTTAATGAATTAAAAATGTACCACATTTATCTGTGGAGGAAAAGCTTTCATCTTCACTCCCTCAGGTCCCAGTGCCCTCTTGGGGGGGAATGGTCACCTGCTGAATTGACCAGAATAAAGTGCTGAAAATTGCTTAATAGGAGGAAAAGCAATTTTTCACTAATCTGTTTCAGGCTTGCCAGAGGTGATTTCTCAATCTGAGCTGTGGCTGCTGGAGCTCAGAGGGATGGCAAGCAGAAATGGGCAGGTGGAATTATTCAGCACAAAACCTGCTTGCCAGGAGCTGCTGCCTTCCTAGCAAGGAGGTTCTGGAGGGCAAAAGTGCTTTTCAGGCTTTTATCTCCCCTTAGCTATCAGTGGAAGGAAGATGTGTAATCACCCATGACTGGCAAATAAAAAAAAAAACAAAAAAAAACCAAAAAAACCCTCTTCCTTCACCTTCCGAACAAACTGTCGGAATAGGAAGTTTGAATTTCAGCAGAGTGAATATAATGAGGTCAGGGCAGCTGCAGAGCACTAATCATTCTTCAGAAAAAGGCCACTCTGTGCTCTCAGTGTGAAACATTTCCCGTCCTCAGACATGCATTTTACCCCCTTTTTGTCTGGCTTTTGCAAGTGGATGGCTTAGTCACCCTGGTATTAACAGTTCTTGTATTCTAGGCCTTGCTATAAGCTTGATTACATAGGCAAATTTTTGCAAAATAAGCTGTTTGTTTAATCAGTGAATTTAAAGGGCAGTGGTATTGCACAAGTTCCTGAATTACACTCTGACTCCACAATTATCCCTTTTTCTGCTCCAGCTCTCCCCAGCTCCAGAGGAGGCAAACCCAGACCCTGTGGATGCTCCCTTAGCACAGGAGTCTCCATCTGAGGAATTGTTCTCCTGTTGTTATTCCTGTGTGTTTGAAAAATGGAAAAGTCCTAACTGAAGACTTCAGAAAAATGTTATTTTATCCAGTACATGTCCTGCTCTATTAGCTTTCCAATACTGTTAATTTCTGGGGGATAGTTCAGCCTGATCAGCTTTGAGAAAAATTGCCTCTGGAGCAGAGAAACTTGATAATTTTTCTTGTTGGGAGCTAAAGTAATCCGATTTCAACTTTGCTTTATTTCAGGGGCTGGGTAACATTTGTTATTTATTGTTATTTTGTTAAATTAATCTGGTTTTTGAGTCAACTGTTAGCATGTTGGGCATTCAGCTATCTGATTCTGTACTTTTTAATATTTCTGGAGCTTAGCCCACAGGATTGCAGCAGCAGCTGAAAGTGAGCAGCGTTACAGAGCAGGATTTGTGGTGCTGCTCAGCCCATGCGCAGCACAGCTGGAAAAGAATGCAAAAAGTATTGAAATTATTATGGAAAACATGAAGAGCTCTTATGAGAACTGCAGGCTGCTGGAGCACGAGAAACTGTACCATATGTGAGGCTGGCAGAGAGAGGTTTTTGGGGGGACTGTAGTCCTTGGAGGAACTAATACTGACAGTTTATCAAAGGCATAAAGCAAGACAAACTGGGAAGAGTAAACAGAGCGACAGAGCCACCTTTGTCGGGACAGGTTTGGGATACAATGGCTCGTGTTTTTGTTGCTTCCTGAGTGATCCTGCCCCATCCCTGCCAGCCAAGAGCTTTTAGTGTGCCTGATTACCCCTTTTTCATCTCACTGCCCCTCTCCTCAGGTGGGGCATCAAATAACAGAGTCGCACCCGGAGCCGAGGCTGCTGCGCTGAAAGCTTTTCCATAAATTGCCCATTTTCTGTGTCTGTCTCACAGATGTGCCAGAATTCTGGTCAGGACCAGTAAAGCAGGAGGTTCGCCAGCCCCTTAAGACTGGGTTTTTAATGGTGTTTTATTCCTGTGGATGCAGGGAGATGTTTTCTGGGATAGTTGAGTGTGCCTTGGCTAGCGAGTTCCCGGGGGGACGATTTGCTGTGCTCACTCAGCCTAGAAGGAAAGAAATAAACCTGTAACATCTGCAGAGTCGTAAACATCTTGAATTTAAAAAAAAAAATTGTGTTGCTAAGTATCAGGAGTGAAGGTTTTCTTCGCTCCTGTAGGCCTCATCTCACACAGAAATGACTATAAAGCCTTACATGCCCCCAGAAATGTGCCTGTGGTCGTTTTCAGCCTCTGCACACACATTCTGTAATGGTATCCATTATTACAAATATTGTGTTCTCAATATAGAAAAGTCATTAAAAAGGAAGAATAGAGCAAATTTAGATAGGGGGAAAAAAAGGCAGCATACATTCCGTATCATTTACAGATCATCTGGAACATCTTTGCTCTCTCCAGCAGGAGTTAAGAAATTTTCTTCCAAAATAATTTTGCTGTTGTAAGAATTCTTTCAGGCCATAAAAACCTTGAAAAGCTGCTTGTTCCTATTCTGCCTGCAGGCAAATTACAAAACTTGCTGCTCTGAAGAGAAAGAGGACCTGACACTTTTATACTTTCATGGCTTTGGTAATGGATTGTGCGTGGGGGATGCAGGGAAGATAAAAGGAAGAGGTGCATTTCCGTATTTTCTTGTAGAGTTGAAGAGTTGAAGGCAAAAATCTAACATTCTGAGGGCCTGCAAGGCAGAAAGAAAATTTAAACTTTCTTTATATTATTAAGTAACTTTATTACAAGCTGCAAGAGAGGTACTGGAATTGTGGCAAATTTAAAATTCACAAAAAAATCTTGTGCCAGAATGCTCTGCTAGGAGAGCAGGGAGTGCAAGCACTCAAAACCTGTAACCTTTGTCTTCACTGTGGAAAGGTGCTTTGTTTCAGCTCTTTTTTTTTAATCTAGTGTCTTGAATGTTACCAGCTACTTGTAATTAAAAATTCATATTTGCAAATGCAGTAAATTGAGCATAACCAGAAACTGAAGCTTTGGAGGGAGGACCAACCAAGCAGCAACAACCACAAAATCGAGGTGGGTGATGCTCCAGAGCCCTGTTGCCATTTCCTGGCAGTGCAAGTGGAGGCTGGGAGCTGCCTGCTGCTCCTTTGCCTCCCCAAAGTGCAGCAGTGAGCTGTAAAACCGATCCAATGAAAGCCCTTAAGGTCTAGTGGGCAATCACCAAAACAAAAGGTGCAGTTTTCTTTCAGCCCAGCCAGCACAACGTTTCTTTGATTAGACAGCTGAACGTCCGAGTAAATAAAGGAAGAAGATCATCACTTGCTCTTACTTTGGGAGCAATTAATAGTCCTTTGATAACAGACTATTTCCTTTTTTCCGGCTTTTGCATTGCCCTTCCTTTCCTTCTGCTGGTTAAGCACTCTCAATAGAGTTTAGTCTAAATTTGTGGGCAGTTGAAGTCCTGATGTTTTTTATCTTTTCCAGGTGATTAATTTTGTTTAGTTTGGTTGGGTTTTTTTTCCTTTTGGTTTTGGTTTTTTCTTTTTTTCTTTTCTTTTTTTTTTTTTTTTTTTTGGTGCATGTGAGACACGAAGGTTACCTTTCTAAAACAAAAAATATTAAAGGTTTTCTCATAGTATTTTTTGCTTTCCTCCCTGACTAACACAATTAGGCTGAAATGTCTTGTATATACCGGATGGAATATTCAGTAATTTCATTTAAGTTCCTGTGTATCTCAGTTTATTAAGAAAAAGGAGGGAGGGGGTGAAGGAAGAGAAAATTCCAACTGGATAAGTTTCTGGAATCAAGAATCATTCTGGAAACTACGTGTTTTTTCTTTCCAATTGAATGATTTTTTTTTTTGTTCAAATTGTGCTTCGATATCATGCATTAAAGAATTTCATAATTGCAAGCACCATAAAATTAGATAAATTGTTGTTCTCCTTATTACTGGTGATGATACTACTTTAGCAACAAAATTGATAGTTAGCAATCATGCGTAATTAAATTTGTGAGTTTCACTCTGCAGCTGTGCATTTGTTTCCAGTCTTCCTGTCCCATTTAGATATCCATTCCAGGACTCTTTTTTTTTCCCTTGGAAACATGGGAATTTTTTTTCAATGTTTCAAATAACTCTAGAACTGACAAGGTTCTAATCCATTTGCATATAGCTTAAATTGACTTGTGTGATTTAGACCTGGCATAAGGGCTGTTTTCCTCTCATGGTAATAGTGTAGAGTTATAAGCTTTTAATTTATTTTATTGGTTCATTGTTTCCTAACCTTTTTTATTTTTTTGTTAAAGCAGATAGCTCTGAATCTGTAATTCCATTCAGGATATATTTATAATCTATGAAGTCTTTTTGTTATGTATTATTATTAAGAGGGAACCATGGAGCAGGCATACACTAAATCCCTCTCAGGTTTGTGTCTATGTTGGAACAATGTCAGAATTGGCAGCTTGTTATTGGTGAGAGGGAAATGCAAGTAAACAAGGCTCTTCAGAGGCAAATTAAACTGTGCTCCTGCCAAAATCCTGAAATTATGCACAGCAAAGCAGCCCTTGGGCTGCAAATGGGCATTTTGTAACCATTTTTGCTCAATTTTGCTGTCTTTTTTCCTGTGAATGGGTCAATTTCTAGCCGTTCTCTCAGTGAGCTGTGCTCCAGGGGTGGAATATGGTTCCCCCACCATCCTCCTGCAGTTCTTGCCTCGCCTGAAGACCTGAAATCACAGAAGCAGTCTGATTTTCCAAATCAGTAATATCCATGCTGCAGTGACAAGGCTTTTCACCCAGTGGTCTGGGATCAGTACCAGGACCCAGCTGATGATGCTGAATTTAGCACAGAGTGTGGGGTTTTAGGTCTGGTGTAGCCAGACCAGGCTGACAGGTGATCCAGGTGTGGCTCAAGGCCTGTGCTCAGGTTTAGAGGTGTGCCCTGCCCACTGTTTTTGTGTGCAGGGGCCAAGCAGCCTTTTGAAAAGGTTCATGTCATGCAAGAACATCCACATTGTTCCTCCTCCTTTGCTCATTTATATATATATATATATATATCTTTTTTTTTTTTAATTTCTGTTTCTTTGGCTTTCTGTCTTTATGGCACAGAGTTTTTAATGTTCCACAGGTTTATTGCCACGGGATGACTAATGCTGGAGCAGTGCAGGGACCAGATCACCCACTTTGAGGGTAAAACAGAAGGTGCCTCTCAATTCCCCCTGCGCCGGCGTGACGGGGCTTTGAGTCACCCTGACTCATCCTTCACCCCCTCAGAAAGCCCAGACCTACAGCACAGGAGAGGCAGAATTCCTCGTTTGTTTCTTGTTTAATTTTCTTATTTGTTCTATTTCTTCATTACTTATCAGGCCTAGAGTTACTGGTCCCATAAAAGTAATAATTATAAACAGATTTGTTCCTTCCCGCAGTGAGTGCAGCAAACCCTGCTGCTGCCGCCCTCACCTTGTGGCAGGGATTTAAAACAGAAAATCAACACTGAATCCTTCTGTTTGGAGGGATGACTCCCACCCTGTCTCCTTCTTTCACTATGACAGAACACAAGCTCTTGCTGATAGCCTGTATCAACTTTATTAGAAGCCTTTCCAAGCAGCTTGCTTTATTTTTTCCCTTTTTTCTTCTTTTTTTTCCCCTTTTTTTCCTTCTTTTTTTTTTCTATTTTGTGTGTGTATGTGTGTATTGGTTTTGCTGTTTCCTGGATTAAACCCCAGCCAGCAGCTTTTAACCAAAAGCCCTGCTTCCCAAACACCATAATTCACCAGCTCATTGCAGTGACACCGATTTTTGTCCTGTGTTTTTAATATTTCTTCTGTGAAACAAGGCTCAATTCTTGTCTCTGTTCCTGACAGGTAACATCTGATACCTTTAGGGAATGAAATGGTTCCCTTAATCAAGTGGAAGGGACATTTTTCTAACCTCTGCCACAAAAACTGGGTATTTAAAAGGATTGAATGCTTCAGGGAAATGCTGGAGCTGAAGGCATATATTTGAATGCCTGATGATATTGAGTTACTGCTGGATGTTATAAATAGCATTTGTTTCAGTGTCCCAAGGTGTTACCCCAGCAGCAGTTTTGGTGAGGAAAATTACTGTTTCTTTTAAACACTGAGCATTTATGAAGTAACTCACAAAGATCAATGTTGGAGAATTATTTAATTGCAAAGTTTTAAAACTCGAAACGCTGGCAAGGAGTTGATTGTGTGTGTTAATAAGGACCTGGGGGTGCTGCTAAATTCATATTTCTGAATGTAGGCAAACTTAGGTTTTGCTGTTAGTGTTGTGTTTTGATACTTTCCAGGAAAGACACAAACTGTAAAGATTAGGACTATTCTTGTGTTCCCAAATTTTATGAAATAAATACAGCACCCTGAGAAAAACCTATCTTAGCAACTGAAAGGGCGTGTTTTACTTGAGATATTCTTCTTCTTTACGGTGGTATCAATAAAATCACTGTAAAATCTCCCTATTAATATTATATTACTCTTATATGAGTACTTTTCTCTCAATTCTCTGGGTTGTTCCTCAGTTCCACATTCAAAAGTTAAGAAGAACGTGCTTTCCTAGTCCATAAAAAGGGCAAAGCACACCCAAAATTTTGGTTTTATTTGGTTTTTTTGTTTATTTATCAGGAAATCAGTAGGACTTAGTCCAATCTAAGACTATTTTAAAAAACCCAATAACACTTGTACTGATCTGGTGGATCTGGTAGAGGGTGGGCTTTCTGCACATTCACTGTATAATTAACAATTAATAAGGCTGTCTATAATATTTAAATTACAGCATCCAGTTTATGTATAATCAGCATAGCAGACCTCTAAATGCAGCTTGTTTTTGTGGAAGTTTGGTTCTTGCTTAGCACTTTTTATTTCACTTTTCAGCAGACAAGAAATTTCCCTCTTCTACTTTTCCTGGGAAGGGACAGCTCCAGCCCTTCCACTTTTCAAATGTAGTATCAACATCAGGGAATGTATTCCCATCAATATTAGGAGCCTTATCAGCTGCTTGTAGTTCTGCTTTTGTCATCATTGATATCTGTTTTTTCTCCCAGCTTTTATTAGTGGAAAAGTCTGCAAAAGTAGGTCGCTCCTTAGTTTCATGGTAAAAACTTTTTCATGAGTGTATAAGAATTTAAAGTAGCTTTGCACTTTTCTAACAATGCCTTTTCATGTAAAGTGTTAAGGATGAGTGTAACAGTGGTGGTTCATGTCAGTATTTTATATTTTTATGCTGAAAGATGGGAAGTATGGAGTGCCTGGAAAGGTAAAATTAAGGTGTTAACAAAACTCATGTCAGTCCACACAGGTAATTTGATTTTCAGAGTTGCCATGTTGGAAATACAGGACATTTTTGCTTAAATATATTAAAAAAAGGTCAGTTTTATTTCTGTGCCCTCACTGGATCTGATACTTCAGCTCACGTTAATGAGTGGAGCTGACAAATATATTAATTGGTATCAACTGAATGCCCTAGCCTGAATCTCCAAATGAATTAAAAAAAAAAGAAATAAAAATAGACTAATGAGGCAAGCAGGTAACACAACTTCCATGCCATTTTATTTTATTTTTTAACACATGGCAAATGGAGACCCCCATGGCCGGGCCTTGAACTGAATAACCGGAATAAAACTCCATTCCAACACAAACCATTCCATAATTCTGTGATAAGTTATTCACAATATTGCACACCTGGCAGCCAGTCAAAACAGATACAGGCATTAATTCCCTCTCTTTTTCTGCTGGACTCTTTTATTTCTTTGATCATCACCCTGCAAAACATTATTAAATTTGTGTGTCCAATATATGTGATAAAACTTGGCTTTTTAGTGGTAACTTTCCATCAGTGAGACAGCTCAGGTGCACACTGAATTTTGGGGCAGTGCACCAAATTTTGTAGATTATCCCCATCTTTGGGGATAATATAAAGGGAAAATGAAGCTTAAATTCCAATAGCAGTATGGTCAGTGACTGTGACTGACAACATAAATTTCTCTGGTTTCTCATAAGAGTGGAAATACAATTAATCAGGTGACATTATGTATTATAAGGAATTATTACCTTGTAATCTTCATTGTCTCAGGTTAATGCCATTTACTGTCTGCAGATGTTTTTGAGCATCACTTTCATCCCTCTGACACCAAAATGTCTATTTCAGTGTGAACAAAGCCCATATCCAATATAAAAATGCTGTTTAAGGAGAAATTGCCAGTGGTATTGTTTTTGGTAATTTTTTTTTAATTATCTTTAATTTCAATTACCATTTTGCTTTAATTTACATTTTTTGTAGCATGGAAATATTCAACCATTCTTTCTAGGGTCATTAAGCTTGTATTTAGTAGGAGCACCTCTGGGATTGGGAGGAGTGACAGCTCATAAAATTCAGAGTCACTGGAGACCTCTGGGTATGATTGACATGAAAAGCATTGAATTGGTTGATTTTTAAGAGTGTTTTTAGAGGCCCAAGGCATGAGGCTATGCATTTTTAAACTGGGTTCTCTGATACACCGTGTGAAAATACTCTTATTTTCATTTTGCTTTACATCAGAATCATCTGTAGCCCTTAAAATAACTAATGGAAAGGATAAAAGGGGTGTAGACTGCACATATTTCCAGGGGGAGGGGAGGGAAAAAAAAAAAAGAAGGGAAAGAAACTCCCTTGTGGAAGGTGTTTTGTTTTTTTTTTTCCATTATTCTGAAGTGAATAATTGTTTCATTACCAGAATGCTGCAACTTCTGTGCTTTGCTGGGTTGTTTTTCCTGGGAGTGCAGGAGGGTGTGACACCTGAGGGGCCTCTGTCCCCCCAGCATGGCACAGCCTTGGGGAGAAGGAGGTGTTAATGCCTTGGGATTTTAGCTTTTATAATTTTGTAATTTTATGATTTTGTGATCCTGCAGTTCTTTAGTGTATAACTCTAAACTCCACGTTCAGAGTCAGCAGCTGCTGCCCCATTTTGGGCAGACACAACAATTCCTCTCCAGGCCTGGCAACCAAGGACACCTGAGAAATTAAACGAAAGTGAGTTGGGGTCAGCAAATTTGGGACAAATTACTTCATTAGCTGAAGTTGTAATTGTTAGATTCACCCCCAATATGCAAATGGACCAAACTTATAAAAGTCTAAAAAACTTGTCACCGATTGTTCATTTTGGGTGTAGCCTCTGGATGGGCTTTGTCTGCCCAAAATATACCTGGAGGCCCTTCAGTAAATACAATCAATCACTTTTTATTCTCTTAATTCTGTCTGGCCTCTGTTTTTAGGTATTCCCAAAAAGGCATCAGTGTGTGCTTGGAGTGCCTCTGAGCACCCACAGTGCCCAAACTTTCCTCCTCCACCACTTCCTGCAGGACTTTGGGGTGATTCTTCCCTTTTTTTTTCTCTAAAATGTGTTCCCACCCTGCTGTTGGTTTCCTGACTATCACAGTGAGCAGTGAGTGTCGTGGAAGATGTGCTGCTAAAATAATTTCCGTGCTGAAGAGCCATGGCCAGCTGCTTAAAAACATCAGCCCTCGTAAACAAACCCCTGTTTTATGGAGTTTGTCATCCACTGAAATGTCAACTGCAGCAATTCTCATTAGAGACCATAATGACAAAGACCTGAAAATGTGGGTTTGAGTTTTTTTACTGTCATGGTGCTGTTTTGCTTAGTCTGGGTTTATGGCAGATGCTAAATGTTTGAAAATAAATGCCATGTATTGTCTCACCTATCCATCTGAAATCTGAGCTGCAGGACACTGCAAAGCTGCCTGTTCATGAAGCCTCTGCCTTAAAATTCTGTGAGAACATTCCCCTTTATCCATGGGTGTCTTCAGAAATGTAGTGTTTATTCTAAATACTAATATAACAGCAGCTGAATAAGTAACAGATCTGTGTTAGAGAGCATGTCAGCAGTGGAATTAGTGGGAAAACAGCAACATTTATTTATGTTTGACTCTTCAGAATTGATATCTATGAAGGGGGCTGGTGCATTTTGAAGCAGCACTGAATTTTCCTCTCTTGGTTGATAAAATCCACTGGCACTGCTGGTCAGGACAGTGCAACCCCAACGTGAACATCAGAGCCTTTTTGCATTCACTGTGCAGCAGCCTCTGAACACCCTGTCTACATTCCTGAGCCAGCACTGGTCTCCTGGGATACTCCTTTTCTGATCTCCTCAGGCTTCACTGGAGCTTCTTGGGGCAGGGCTACGCCTGGCACTGAGCATTTGCAAAACTGGGATTTGAATTGAGGTGCATGGAGAGAGGTGCAGACCACAGGAAAGAGGAGGATGAGGGAAGAAGTCACACTGCCCCTTTATAAACTGTGTTTTTTCATTTCAGGTCGCAGGTGGTAGTATAAGGGAGGAATTTCATTACGTGCAGGAAAGACTGTTTTGGATTTTGATGGGTTTTTTGCTTCATGTAATACAGAAAATTATGCCTTTTGGAATTTGAAATGGTTTATGATCTATCCTGCCAAGTTACTTTACAGAAAGATATCATCCTAACTCAGTGTAGATATCTCAATTATTCATGTTCTGGACTTAAAAGCATCCACCATCCATTATCTTAATATTAATGCTACTTTGCCAGTAGGTGTAAGCAAATTATAAAATATGTTCCTACAGGTTTTGTGCTTATCAGAAAACAAAATGCAAGAAAATTGATTGTTCCTTTATGCTGGAAACTCACAGTTTTGTGTAGTTGCTGTTCAGTAAAAGTGCTGTAATAAATTTGTGATGGGAGAATGCAGAATTGAGGTGAGAATATCAACTTCTGTGGGTACCACATATTCATCTTCCATTTTGGTGAAGTCTTGCCTTCCTGGCCACAGAAGTGTTGCAACTAAATCTGGTTTATTTGATATGAAAATTTAAAAAGTAGAAGAGCCAGGGGTGGGAGAAAAATTAAAGCTGCATTTACATGTCCATGGCAAAGTATTTATAACAAAAGATAAATTCATCCCCAAACAGACACCCCATCAATCTTTCTGCATTCCATGCAGATTCCCACTTTCACATCCCAATGTCACTGCAGTCCTGTGGGGAAAATTCAACTCATTGTGGCACCCCAGTAAACTCCAGCTCCATAAAAACACTTCCAATTCAAGGCATTCCTCTTTCAAACGTGTTCCATGTCATTTCAGGTATTGCCAAAGGAAAGAAAAAGTGAATTAGACCTGCTTGAATGTGTGCTGAGAATGGTTATGTGACAAAAATGTTGAGGTTTTTTTGTTTGGTTGGTTTGGCTTGTTTTTTGGTTTTTTTTTTTTTTTCTTGTTTCTTTCCTGTTTTTATCGCTTATTTAACAAAAAGGAGCTGTTGAAGAGGAGTTTGCAGGCTGCATCGTACAGCAAAAGCCATTTTGCTGTGAAATTCTGAAATCACTGTCAAGCCCAAAGACAAGCAAACAATTTTGCACAGGTCTTACTGCATTAATACAATCCAGCTGATACACAAACATGAAAATATATTTGCTCTTCAAGCTACAGCATAAAAAATAGCAATTTTCAAGACTCTTACCAATTGCCAAACATGATTATGCTCCTGCCTCTATTATTTCAATTTGTCTGTAGAGGGAAAAAGAGAAAATTGAAGCAAGTTTTAAATAATATTAGATCTGAGTGGTGTTAAGTGTTTTGTTTGCAGTGCAGGGAACTACCTATAAATGCTTTTTGCAGTTTACGCTGAATACTCCTGCTGCTCTCCGGTTGCTTTCAGGGTTAGCCTGGATAAACCTTGCTGTGTGCACTCTGACAGGCCTAAATCAGGTAAAATAATGTTCAATATCACAGGATTCCACCAGTATAAAAGTTTTTTTTTGCCCCAGCACTGTGCACCCAGTTCATTTTAGGGCATGGTGGAAGGACACCAGTGACTTGAAATAAATAATAAATCAATTACTTCAATCAGGATGAAATTAAGATGTTAGTGCTTCCTATTTGCATGAAAATTACTCAGCCATGAAGGCCGCAACATTAATGAGATACAAGACTGTGACTGATGGTGTCACTGGAATTTGTTGTGCTTCCCTTTGTCCAAACCCTCTGATTTTATCCTCATTCTTGTTCTGCAGTGCCCGGAGCAGGGTCAGAGACAACCTTCTCCCACCTGCCCGTGGTTCAAATCTCAGCCCACAAATGAACTATCATTTATCATTTGTTTTATTTGTTATTCTCATTTATCATTTATTGTTTATTTTATGAAGTATCATTTGTCATTTATCAAAACCTTTGCTATTTCTGAACTGCCTCATGAGTGCAGGAAATAAAGGGATTTCTTCCTCATTGCTTTTCTGCAATAACTTCTTGTTTTCACATCATCTGAGGAAGACACTGACACAATCACATCTGGTATCAACCACGTGGGGTTCAAAAGGGACAAAAACCATCAAGCAAAAATGTATTGAAATGTCCTACTTGTATTATTTTTTTTCCAAATTATGATTACATGTTGTCTTGGCTCCTGTGTAATCTGATTTTGGAGGGACAAATATGAGTTTAAAATAGTACGTGGATGAGGTTGCTCCACGGTCACACCATCAGTATCTTTTATTTCATTTCAAAAAATGCATTTTTACATTTTTATTTTATTTTTTTATTTTTTTATTTATTTAATTTATTTTAAATTTTACATTAAAAATTTACACTTTACACTTTTACAAAATTCTTTAGCGCTGGCTGTCAGATCCTCAGAGGCTGCTTCTCTCTTACCCTGGTCAGTGTTTGGCTGGGCAGGATCCCCTGGACTGGTACAAGTAAAGGAAAACTGTCCCAGTTCCAGTCTGCCTTGCTGAAGTGTCTCTGATAAACTCCTTGTGACGCAGGAGGCAGAAATCAGAGGCACAGCCCAGTAGAAATGAGGTTTTTTAATAACTTGTGGGGACTTTCTTTGCAAAGAGGGCAGAATAAGAAGGTTGGATTACTTCTGGAGCTGCCTTAAGAGAGATCAATATGTGAGCACTGTTCCCACGACTGCAAGGAAAATTCTTGTAATTAATAATAAAAAAAAATTGATTTTTGTGATGGTGGTGGTTTCAAACCACAGCTCTCAGGCTACCCTGTAGGAATAAAGCACTGCAGTGTTTGGTGAGAAAGTCCAGTATTGATTCAGTTTGATAAAATATTTTTCTTTATCTTTTGAGAAGCCTTGCTCCATGGATGGTATGAATGAAAGTTTGGTATTTCCAACACGTTGAGGGTCCCAGCAGACACAATTCTTTTTTGTTTACAGAAACTATATTCTCCCTCTGTCTCTTTTGGTGTTGGACAATGTATGTGAACAGAGAAGTGCACATAGAGGCAGAGAAGTATAATTCTGTGTTTTTCTGAGGCTCGGGCTGCTGAATAGGTATCATTGTATTCGTGTCTCTTGAGGGGGGAAAAAAAGCACTGCAAAAACTTCTTGGAGCTTTTTTCTTTTAGGTTTTTTGTTTTGTTTTTTTTTTTTTAATTTCTGGTGTGCAGCCTCCTTCTGACAGCTGCAGAGAGAAATGTCTTGTGGCCTTTTTCATCCCTTCCTCTGGCTCTGTGCTTTTCCTATCAACTGGACCATAAATATTTTGCTGTAACTGGCACAGGGGATGCTCGGAGTGAGACACAGAACTCGGTGCCTTTGAGGCAGCTGGGGGCTGGGGCTGAATACCAAATCCTCCTGCTGAATTTAGAGACTCCACAGTCCCTCCCGTGCTCAGGTTTCAGCCCTGTGCTCACTGATTCATGACCAGTTCATATGCAGTGCCAGAGTTCATTCTCTGTTGTCAACAGTTTGTATTTATCCCTGCTCCACACCACGGGGTTCCCTTCCTGTCTGCTCCCCTCCTTCCAGACCATCCTGCGCCTCTCTCTGTCTCATATCATGCACCAGATATCACTAATATGCTAAATAAAACTCCTCAGATTCCCCGTTTTACCTTAAGATTTCTCCTTTCACAAGGACAGATGAAATTCCGTGTGATGGGTGTTAAGGTTGGATGGGATGGCCACAAAAAAAAAAATCTCGCTTCTTGCTAAATTCTTCCTGGTAGACACCTCCTTCATAAGGAGGGAAGAAATCCATGTGTATTCCATGGTCGTGTTGGTTCCTTTGCCATTTGAAATGTTTATTTGGGATATTTCACAATAAAATTGAAATAGGTTTCTCTTGTTGTAGGTAGACGGGGGAGGTAGTGATACATGAAATTACAATTTCCCATTAACAAACAAATGAACAAACAAAACCCAAAAACCCCAAAACAAAACAAAAACAAAAACAAAAAACCAACCAAACAAACAAACAAAAAACCCACAAAAAACCAAAACCAAAACAAAACAAAAAAAAAACCCACCAAAAACAAAAAACCCCAGAAAGATCTCCTGTAAAGCATGTGAAGAGATGCTGGCATGTGTGGTCTGGAATTGTGATTACCTGAATTAATGTGTGTGGGGTTTGAAAACAGAACCAAATTAGCCAAAAAGACACCAAACTGCGCTGGTATTTTTAAACTATATAATCTGAGTTATGGAGGCTGATGAAAAAAATCTCCTTGGTGTGTGACAGCAAAGATTAGCATGAAAATCACAGATCTGTTTTTATTATCACGTTGCAGGATAATATTGGTTTCATCTTAGGGATATTTAGCCCTGTACTTTGGTTCTTGCAGGGAACATTTTTACAGTTTGGGTTTTTTTGGGGTTTTTTTTGTTTTTTTTTGAGAAAAAGCATAACTTGGTTATGGGTGGATGTTTAAGTGTTATACAATATGGCTTTAAACTTTTCCTGCAATTAAAGCCTAATCCAAAACACTGAGGCACATTATTAATTTTATGCTTAACTGGAGCATTTTTTTCAACAGGCCTATTCATCTACTTAAAACTAAGCACATGCTTAAGTGCATTGTTGAACTGGGGCCAGAGTTGTTATGCTGAAGCAAAAGAGAGAAAAAAGGATAAAAAATAAAGGAACAAACCACACACACCAAAAAAAAAAAAAAAAAGCCTAACAGATAATATTCACTTAAACCTTCTCACAGACAATTTTATTTATTTTTTTGGCATAGGACAGGTAGTGACACCAGCAGCAGCAAGAGCGCCGTGGTGGTAAATTGTTAATGGAATTCCTCTCTGGTTTGGGTTGGGAAGGACCTTAAAGCTCATCCCATTCCACCTGCCACCTTTCCACTGCCCCAGGTTGCTTTTGGTCAAGTGCTATAAATGAATTCATTAATGGGAATTATTTTTGGGTAGCAGGAGTGGGTGTGTGTTTAAAGTCCAGTGGTGATGCATGGTGCTGTGAGAGTCAAGTGTATTCCATCTTTTCCTCAGCAATTCTGGGAGTTTTAGCTTGGAGGAAAGACACAAACACAACAAAATTCCCCAGGCCTGTGATGATCAACCCTCACCCATGAGCCATTCTGCTGCTCTTTGTGAGATTGAGTTCTGGCCTGCCTGAATTCAATCTTTAAGCCTTTCTTTTGGTATAATTAAATTACTTCTTTAGAAACAGAGGAAAATTAAGTACGTTTTAAATTAATTTTAGACGCAGAAGAATTCAGTGTCTAAATAGCAAAAAACTGCTGAGCATGAGGGCTGTGCTCACCAGTGCACATGTCCAGCCTGGCCCTGGTAGTGACAGGTGTAGAATAAAACATTGATCACCAATATTTGTGGGAGCTGAGTGCAGCCCCGAGCAGAGTCTGGCTCAGGAGGAGAAGGATTCCTGCAGGAAACACTGAAAATCAAACCTTTCATTATAATAAAAGGACAGTCTGGGAAAGGAGGGCCACCCCAAGCAAACAGATGTTGCATTTTTTTTTACTTTTCCTTCTGTGTTCTCTTCCCTCTTTGTCCCTGGATTGAGCAGAACACCCACACTGGTCCCCAGCACTGCTGCAGGCGTTTAAAGTGAAGTAGGTGTTAAAGTGGTTTGTAACATCAGGAGCCTGGGCAAGAAGAGGAAGAAGCTATTGTGTTGTAAACAGTGGTGGTTGCTATGGAAACTGGTGATTCGCAGAAAAATGGAGAGAGGGGAGGGAAGAAAATAGAATTAATATTTTTTTTTCCTTTCCTTAATATTTAAATCGTATCTGTGATTACTGACCGTGCTTCCTGTATTTGTTTGGGTAACGTGGTGGGTAAATATAATGGTTTTGGAAGTGCCAGGAGTCCCTGTGTGTTGTTGCATGCCTTGTCTGTGAGGCAAGGATGCTTGTACTTAACAATTATCTACTGAAAACAGTTGACCTCATGCTTGTGTATCCTGAGCTGTTCTGCAGATTGCCACGGTTCTCATACAGAGCAATGTATGTTGTCTAATGATTTGTTAACTTTTCACTTCTTGGCCCAGGTTTGGCTGTAAAACCACAGTCCTGCTAATTACAAAGAATCCATGTCTGTGTTTTCTTTACTTGGCCGTGTAGGGGAGAAAAAATTTTAAATGTTAGGGAGAGGAGTTAGGGTTTTTCATTTTTTTTTCATATAAAATGTTAAGTGACCTGTGGCAATTTCCAAAGTATTTCAGCGTGTTCTCTGATGCTTAAATTAAACTTTACATCATTTGTTATAGTGACACCTGCTGCCCTTGTAATGGTTAAGTGTATGTGAGTACACAGAACCCACTTTTCAAAAAAATTTATAACTCCACTGTAAAGATTTTATTCAGTGCTGAAACTTGGCACACAGGCTTTTTGACTAGGAACAAATTATTCTTTTAAAAAATGTCTTGGGGAGAAGTTGGTTATTCACAAGAGCTTACTGTGCAGTAAAAGCAAGCTGATTTTACTGACACATTTATCTGTTTGTGCCTCTGTAACTTGGAATATGAGGTTGAAATAGTGCATTTGTCCAGTTTTTCTGTCTTTAAGTCTCAAGTCAGGCTACTGCTTAGGCCCCTGGTGGAAATAGACCTGATTTTTTTTTCCCTTAGTTTTCTTCTTAATATTTCTCTCTGTCGCAGACAATTTGATTAAAGATTGCTCAGCAAGGAGCCCAGATGGTTTTCAGCCAGAGAAGAGGCATTCCTGGATGAAATCCTGGAAAATTCCTTTAAGGCTGTCCCAGTTTCTAGGTCTTTCAAACCTGCTGCTTGTGGAAACAGCAACAGGTGATGTTCTTTCATGTTAAGGCTGGATTTTTAATTTTTTTTTTTAATAAATATTTCCCCCAGTGCTGAAACACCTGGGAAGGTAATCACTGCTGATAGTTATGTTTGTTTTATGTGGCATTTCCACCTTTCTAAAATGGGTTTGAGCTTTCCAACCTGTTTCTGGAGTCACCTCCAACATGTCTTTGACAGAAATCCCTTGCACGCCAACCTCGTTGTCTTTCTGGTTGTGTTTTACTAGGAATAGTAATGGGAATAAAAACTGCTTTTTTGTTTGGGTAATCACGTGAATACAGGAAACATTTCTTTCCAAAGCAGCACTCTATTAGTTTATCTACACAGTGCCAGGAAACAAAACCTGAAGCAAACACATGGAGGGTAATAGTCAACGACAAGCATTGTATCAGTGTGTAGAAAATAAAGCAAATTGAATTTGTGCAATCAAGGCAATAGAGTGGAACTACAACAGAGTACACTGCACTCCTGAAATTGGCTGCCTGCGTCTAGTAAAATGTGCACTTTACATTTTGTGGGTTCACCTAAGTTTTCCTTGTTTCTGTGGAGCCAATCAGGAATTCTGTCCTGAAATCCTGGTGGCGTTCTGTGAATTATTGCCTTCGCGTCCTGCTGCCGAGGAGACTGCTGTTAAAAACCACAGATAACATAGCAACAGTGACAGAGGTATTGCAAACCCTCCCGGTGCTCCAGCTGCACCTCAGAGGTGAGAGATGCCCGAGGGAATCTGTGTGAGGATCACCTGCAGATTGGGTGTGAGGGGGCAGTGGGCTCTGTGGCTGCGTCCATGCGGATGATCCCAGGGCAAAGATCATCCCAGGGATTCTCCCAGACCTGTTCCTCATCCCTGAGCATGGCTGGCATCAGTCTCCAGCCCTGTCCCCGTGGTAACTCAGTAACCAGCAGCAGCACCAGCGCTGGTGACTGTTTATCCAGAGTCTAGACATTTTATACGAGGTTAAGGGCTCTGTTCTCTGTTTTATAAGGGAGGAAAACACAACTTTTTTCTTTTTTTTTTTCCTGGTCTTGTGGTAGCATGACGGGTGCTTTGGCTGTGTGCTGTGCTGCCCAGACAATCTCCAAAATCAACAACCTGCTGGCTTTTTTTGGTTTGGGAAACCTGCAGAGTGTGCCCTCCTCCACCTGCGGAAGGGGAGAGTGGAAACTCACCTTGCACCAGGAGCTCAGCATCACCTCTGAGAGCTCAGCAAATGCCATGCAGAAACATCAGGTGGTTGGATGGAATGGCTTTTTTAAGGTCTTTAGGATATTAATCTCCTGCTTTGGTCTGATGTTTGTGGAGGGACTCTAGTTCAAATAAAGAGGGAATATGGTAAAATGCCTCATAATAAACAGGCTTGTTGGAAAACAGTACAGTGGGAGTGAAGATCTGCCATCCCCATTGCTCTGGGGCAACGCCTGCAGAAAATTTATTGCAGAATTTCCTGAGTCAAAAATTGGTACATTAAAAAACAAATTGTTTGGTAGGTGAGTCCTGATGCTGATTGTGCTGATCACAATGAAAAACAAATATGTAAACAGAGAGATTTAACTTCCATATCTCTGCATAACTCCTTAGAGTTCTGTGGTGAGTAATTTATTGGACCAGATCCAAGAATGCAGCCTTTTGGAAGAGTAAACCTTGCCAACCTATTTAATGCCTGCTTTAACAAATTATCTGGGTTGGTTTCCTCCCTTTGTGTGCCCTGTGCTCATCGTCCCCTCGGGCTGGTGCTCTGTGACAGAAACCCACCAGCCATGAGCTGTGGGTCCCCCAGGGCCCCGTGCTGGCCCTGGAGGATGCACACCCTCATCTGCCCTGCTTCCGAGGTGTTAAAGTGTGCACAAATACGTTCCTCTCCTTTGTGGAACGGAGCATCGGGAATGACACCCGTTAAAGTCAAGTGTAGGAAATGCTGGGCGGTGGAAACACAAGGCCTTTTTTGTTAGTTTTGTTTTTCTGAATGATTAATAGCCAAGCTGCCTGAGCTCACCAAACTTCGTTTCATTCAGTATTGAACAATCCCCCTGCACCAGGCCTTGCTGGGCAGCCAATAACTCAGTGAGACAGTGTTTATACAGCAAAAAATCGGTGTAAAATACACAGGCAAAGCTGCAAAATGTTCCGAGTTTCTGTTTACATTCAATTCATAAACAGCAGAGCAGCTCGGGCCGTGTTTTGTGTGTGCAACACTCACATTGCAGGGCCCAGCTCTTGTGTGTACACAGCCCACACATAAATATTTCCCATTATTGTATCCAGTCAGCAGGGCTTTGTCGGAAATCAAGTGCCCATGACCAAGGGCTGTGCACAGAGTGTGTTGATGTGAAGTTTATGTGACAACAGTAATGGGGCACGTTTCCCCATCACAGATAAGGGTACTTAATATTTATACAGCTCTTTCCACTTTAAAAGCATTTTGGAAACATTAATTAGCACCGGCCTATCGAGGGAAAAATAATCTGAGCCACGGATTCCTGAGGGTGAGGGGAACCTTGGAAAGCAACAACGCCAAAAGGGACTTAAAAAAAGTAGTAACTGACAGCAAATTAGGCATGAATTTGGAATGCTGATTTGACAGCAATAAAGACCAATTCAATCTCAGCCCAATCAGCAGAGGTCTCCTGTCGCTGGGGATCCTGAGGTCTCGTTAGCAGGGGAGGTACTGACAGCTGGAGGGATGGAGGGAAGAACTCCATGCGCAGGAAAGGAGTTTGGAGCCCGGATTTATGAGAGATGGGTTTAGTTTAAACACATACAGGCTGGCTACAGGACAACAAAGGAAACATTTGATAAGTCTTGAGGAGTATCAGCGCAGAGCAGAGGATGTAATATGAGAAACGGGATTAGGGAAGATGACTTGAAATGAGAAAGAGCTTTTGGGCAATATATTAAGGAATTGTCAGTTATATTTATTGGCTTGCAAAATAGTGTTTCCAGAGGAAAAAATGAAGCAGCATCTCTGGCTGAATTTAACAGTGTGCTGCAGAAATACTAATAATGAGGAGGAGTTCTGGGGGAAATAGATCAGTTTGAAAAATTCCACAGAGCTTGTTTCTCTTCACAGTCATTTATAACGTAAATAAAGACCCCTCATCTAATTCTGTACTCTGGAAAACCAGTGTAAATGGAAAAATTAATTATTTTGTGCATGCAGGAATGCCAGTGCAGCCCTAGATCTGTGTACAGATAGGTGTGCACTGAATTCTGGCAAATTGCTCTTCGTTGTCAGGGCATCCTGACTCCTTGTCGAGCACCTTGTTTTCTCAGGAGTTATTTATATGGATAAAAGGCATGTTTTCCACTGGCATCACCTCATTTCCCCTGTGCCTCTTGCAATCAGGCTGTAATGTCCTGAGATGAGCTGAACATGCTTGGAAGTTGGGATTTCATTAAGGGTACCAAGGCAACCAGTTCAAGGGATACTTATTTTGCTGAGGGATGTCCCCAGCCACAATAAGGAGCCGTTCCAGCTGGAGTGACCTGCTCTGATGGGAGAGCTCTTCTTCGGGCTGTGGAGAGGAGCCCTGCAGTGTTCCCAGTGCAGAGCTCCTGTGCAGGGAGGGTTTGTGCCACAGGAATTCTCCACTTTCAACCACAGCACCTCTGTAGGAGAGCACATTTTGCAAAGAAGGCTGCTTATTTCTTTGAACCTGAGCATTCTGTTTAATTGATTATTCAGATTTTTAGGCATATCTGAGGCTGTGACCTTCTGTGGGGTCAGATTTCTAGCTCCTGGGTGTTGTATAAGAGGATTTGGGCTCTGCAGCATCTCTGGGCTGGGCAGGCTGGAGAAGGGAACGCTGACAGGGATCCCATCAATGCCCCCAAACATCTCCAGGGGCTGCCAGAGCATGGGCCGGGCTCTGCTCGGTGCTGCCAGTGCCAGCAGCAGCAGCAGCGGCCATCAAATAAAGGGCAGCGAGGTGCAGGGCAGCAGGGGGAGAACTTGTGTCCATGGAGGGACAGCAGAGCCCTGGAACAGCTGCCCAGGGAGGGCCTGGAGTGTCCCTGTCTGGAGACATCCCAGCCCCAGCTGGACACCTTTCTGCGGGATGCACCAGATCATCCCCAGACATCCCTTCCAGCCCCAGATATTCCAAGATTTGCAGCTCTTTATGGTATTACACCCACTGCTTTTACCTCTTTGAACCTCTACAGGTTCCTGCTACCAGGAGTGTTTCTTTCAGCAGCATGGTGATAGTCAAGTCAGGACTAGCAGAATGAGATTCCATCCAAAGAGTAATTTCTTCTTTATTTTTTTTTCTTCTTCAATGCACAAGATCCTGTTTCGCAGAATTACTGGGAAAAAGTCTTGACTTGAAGCAAGTGCTGTAATAAAAGGCTCAGAAGTTGGAGACCTATTAGTGTGAGGGACCCCACTGACAACACACAAGTGTAATAAAGTAAATAAAAGAGAAGAAAAAGAGGAAAAGATTTTGTCTTTCCATGACAGAAAAGAACAGGGAAAAAAAAACCCGAAACAACAAAACAAAGAAACATAGAAGCCAAAGGAAAAAAACCCAGCTGGGTTGCTGCTGATTCATATTCTGTTTTGGTTTCCTCAGAACAGGTATTTTTCCATCTGTCTCCCAAGGAACAGGAGCATTGCTTGGAGAGATGCTGGAGGGCACAGCCTTGTCAGAATTACCAGGGGAAGCTGCTCTGCAGCCATGACTTGGTCTTGCCTAAGTTCCTCCTGAGACTCAGCTTTGCTGGAAAGCACCCAAAGATTCTTTCCTTTCTGAAGTGCCTTCTATGAAAGGAAAAAAAAAAAAAAAAAAAACTGTGCCTGATGGCAGCAGCAAAATTCCATAAATTCATCCATTCCAGCATCACTCCTGCCAAGACAGGCACGAGTTTGTGCCTTTTCTGCTTCCAGGGCCTTTAACAATGCATCCACGGGATGCAGGGTGGAAAACAGCAATGAAAACCAAGTGCTGCTTGCAGAGCCTCGTGTGCCTTGTGCCACATGCAGCCCCTTGGCTGATTTATTGCCCTCACGTTTCCCTCTTGAAGTTAAATTGAGTCATTATCTTCCCAGTGAGGGGGGGTTCTTTCAGTGTGAAATGTTGTTCCTTCCCTAATGCCTCGTGGCTAAATGCACAAGAAATTTAATGGTGGGTTTGACGTAGCAGTGAATTCCTTGCAGTGGTTTGACAATCCCTCACAGATCCTGCAGCAGCTTTCATTCATTTAATTGTAAAATCCCATTACAAATACTTTTCATTATCTAGGAAAATATATGCTCTATGGTTGACTGCCAGAGTTGAAGGCTTTGGGGACAGGAGTTAAATTTTCAAAACTTTTCCTAATTTTTTTTTTCCTAATACCCTAAAGAAAATGCTTTGTCTTATTACTTGGCTAATTTCCCTGAAATGTGGAATTGTGGAATGAGGTCTTGTTTAAACAGCTTCAGACTGTGCATTGTGTTAATGCAGAAGATTTTAGGAGGAATAAACTCTGTTCCAGTAAAAACACAGTAATAAAATTTGCAACCTACGACTCCCCTTTGATCACTTGGATTCTTTGGGATTTGATTCCCAGCATTGCAGATTGGGTCAGTAATTGATAGTTCATTGTGCTGCCCTATAATTCATGGGGTTTAGTGGGTTTTTTTTGTTTTTGGGGTTTTTTGTTTTTTTTTTTTTGCAAGACCACAGCAGAGGCACGGCTGCCTCCTGGCCAGGGTGAAAGGACTGATTAGGCAGCAGGAACTTGGATCCCTGAACTGCTTCTTCATGCTGGGCTCTCACACTCTTGGCAGGGTCTGGGGTTTGTAATCCTGGCTCAGCTGTTTGTGCACAGACAGAGCAGGGCTGTGATGTGGAAAGCAGCATCAAAGGGGAGGACACTGGGGGAAGGCAGGAATTGGCCAAAAAAAAGCAAATCAAGCTTTTATTTCTTATTTTCAAGTCAGAAATAAAACCATCACGATGCCTTTATGGAAAATTAATTAATCCAACCAAGCTACAAGGACAATCTGTCTTTATTTCAATGATAATTCCCTCAATTAAAAACAGGCATTGATTACCATGCCATCAATGCAATGAGACTCTGTTGGCTGCTCTGAGGAAATATTTATGTTGTTAAAATATGGGTTGTTTTTTGGGTTTGTTTGGTGATTTTATCTTTTTTGGGTTTTTGAGAATTTTTCATTTCGTTTTGGGGATTTTTGGTTTGGTGTTTTTTGCGTGGTGGGTTTTTTTTGTTGTTTTTTTGGGGGTTTGGTTTTGTTGTTGATTTTTTTGCGTTTTTGGGGGTTTTTTTGGGTTTTTTTGGGTTTTTTTTTGTTTGGGTTTTGTTTGGTTGGTTGGTTGATTGGTTTTTGGGTGCTTTTTTTTGTGGGGGGATGTTGTTGGTTTTTTTTTTTGGTGGGGAAATCTGCCACAGTCTCATTAAAGTATTATTCCACAGAGCTGTAGACAAAGAAATAGCTTGTGGTGCTGTCCAAATCTGGTAAATCCCAACCTGGAATTACTCATCATTAGCTGTGTTAGCGAGTGCTCGTTTTCCAAAATCAATTCTGTCATTTTGGATTATTTTCTGTGCGCTGTGTGTCACAAGTGTTTATCTTGACAGAAGGCAAGATACACTCCTCTCTGTTCTAAAATTAACTGTTTGAGTTGAAAAATAGCATGTAAGCATGAATTGCTGTGACAAATGTATGTGAAGTTATTTTTCCATGTCTTTTGTGGAGGGAAATGTAGACCTGTTGGAAATTTCCATTAAACTTGAAGCCACAGCTGTCCAGATCAGAGAACGTGCCTGAATTAATATTCATTAAATATCCCTTTGACGCCCAAGTATAGAGAGAAAGGCATGTTTGATCATTTGGTTTTAAGGGATTCTTTTAGTGGGTTTCTATCAGAAATTTAGAAATTCAGCCCTAAGTGATCAATGTACAGAAACAATTACCTTTAAGAAAAGGATTGTCTGAGAAAATGCTCTTTTTTCACTTTCCTGTTACTGGTTTAATATTTACCCCTAGACGGTTTTTAGTGTATTCACCCAGAAACAGGAGTTCAGCTGTGGGACAGAAACTGGAAAAGCTGGAAATTCACACTGTCCTGTCCCAGGACTCTTCTGTTCCCCTCGCTGACAAAAGCTCTTCAAAAACAAAATTAAATTGGTGCTTAATACTTAACCTTAATGCTTAATTTAAATTGCTTTCTATTTTGCCCGGCAAACATGCAAACTAAATGCCTGTCTTTCCATCCAGTGTTAGACAAACCCCAAAATCTAGCTGTGTCTGGTGTGTCTTAAAAGGAAAATATAAATATGTTTTCCTGTGGTGGGGAGGACATGTTTAAAAACTCAGGTGTAAACGGGGATATAATCTGAATTTAAGGTGGAGTATGTTGCAATATGTTAAGATATGAATATTAATATATATATTATATATAATTATATAAAATGTATAATAATATTTTATTAATATATATGAATTTAAGGGGGAGTATGTTGCAATATATTAATATATTAATATTAATATATATAATAATATATATAATATATAATATATAATAATATTTTATTAATATATATGAATTTAGGTGGAGTATGTTGCAATATATTAATATATTAATATTAATATATTAATTTATATAATATGTTATATATATTAATATATATGAATTTAAGGAGGAGTATGTTGCAATGTATTGATATGAATATTAATATATAATAATTTATATTATAAATAATATATAAATATATGAATTAAGGGGGAGTGTATTGCAATATATTAATATATGAATATTCACGGATATATGAAAATTCATTAATATTGGATGTAAGGCTTATGCTGGACACACCACTCCATTTTGCAAGCTTTTTATTTTTCATGTCTTCCCAAACCTGTGTGATGGAAGCTGGAGGGAGACCCAGTGACTCTGTGGCAACGTGTGTGGTTTTCTCTGTGGAACAGTCACATCCAAGGCAGACCAGAGCAGCCCTGGTGACAGGAACATTGCACAACAGATTTCAGGAAGGGCAGCAGGGGTTGCTAAGCATTTTATCTGCTGGGAGTAGGAAAAATGCTGTATGTGGGTGAGCGCAATTAGGTCATTGCTGTATGTTCCCAAAGCCCCAGTCTCCCGATGTTTCTTAGCATTAACGAGGATGTATAATATTCAAATGAGTGCCTTTGATTTGGCTGAAGAGCACAGCCAGGCAATCCCCCTATGTCTGCCCATAATTGTATGTATGTATTTATGTACAGAGCTTCACAGACAGAGATTATTCCAAGAACATCTCCTCAGTAGCCTCCAATTCCAGATAAAATCAGATTGCCAGGCTCTGGAGCACCTTTGGTGCTACACAACTCCCTGAGTATCTGTCATTTAAGGGACAAGCTCAGGGGGTCTGTGGGCCACAGTTATTTCCTTGGATTTCTTGTAGAGGTGGGATAATCCAGGATGTGATGAGTGCCTGAGACCAGAGGCTGCAAGGGTGGCCAGGCAGCAAACTGAATTCACGATGTGCTGGGGACAAAATCTGTTTCCAAATCCCTTGTTTAAGGCTGCTTTATTTTCCCTTGCATGGCAGGGTTGCAATCTGGCCTTGCAAAACAGCCATTAGCACGTCATGCTTTATTTCTTTGTGCTTTTTGCAGTAACAGCAGCCTTACCAGAGCTCTCTGTGTGATTTCTCTTGGTGGTGGCACCCCTGGGATGGCAGATGAGGGGGTGAGGAACCTGTGCAGCTGCAGCTGGGGAGGGGCTCAGGTGAGAGGCACCCCCAGGTGAGGGCAGCAGGTGCTGGGGGGGCTCAGATCCCACTGCAGGACCCCACTTTGGGGCAGGGGGTCCCTGGGGGAGGCTGTGACCCCAGGCTGGAGCAGGGGTCCTGGCAGGATGGAGAGGAGCCCAGGCTGGAGCAGGTTTGGTGGGAACGTTGTGAGCTCCAGGGGGACTCACACTGGAGGAATTCCTGAAGGATTGAGGCCATGGAACGGACCCACACTGGAACAGGGCAGGAACGTGAGGAGTCCAAGCCCTGAAGAAGAAGGAGCAGAGCCCACCTGTGATGTCCTTGCCCTCCTCAGCTGAGGATTGGGATGCCAGGGCAGCTTTGATGGGCTGATCCAGCCAGGATCACCCCACAGCATTCTTACTTCCACATTGAATATTTTTTCCTTTTTCTTTCCTTTGTTTTCCCCCTCCACAGAAGATTCTCTTCATTTCCTGTTGCACAAAGAAGCACTGGTGAACACAGCAGCTCAGCAGAGCCCTGAGTGACTCTGGAGCTCACTTCTGCATTTAGGGATCTCACCTTTGGCAAGGGCAGCAATGCATCACCCGCTGGAGGTTCTGCAGGAGTGTGGTGTACTGAACCTCTCAAAAAACCCATTCCTGCCCCCAAAAGCCACCTGTGCTGCCCCTGGCAGGGCTTCTCCAGCTTCTCCCAGTTGGGACCCACACTGGGTCCTGGCAGGGAGCTGCTGTGCTGCTGTTCCTGTCAGTGCAGAAATTGGGGTTTGCCACCCAGCTGTGCCGTGCGGTGAGGGTGGGACAATAAATGAGGTGCGCCGAGGGGCTCAGTGGGAGATGGGGTGTTTTGGGCACTGTTTTGGGACAGGCAGCTCAGTCACACCTGGGCAGTGCCACCAAGGCAAGGAAACTTTGTGAGGTGTGGTGTGAGCCCTGCTCACCCCTGCCCAGCTGCCCCCTTCAGCCCGCCAGTATCAGCCTCTCCAGAAATGGCGTTTTTGTCCAAATTTGGGTGGCTCTGTGTGGTCCCCAGGAGTTCCACACCTTCCTCTCTCTCACCCAGCTTTGTAAAACTTCAATTTTTGATTGTTCTGCAGGTATTTAATCGTCATTAAGGCATTTTCAGCAGCACAGTGGCTCCTCAGCTTCGAGCTGTGGGGAGAACAGACGGCTCTGGTGAGGCAGGACAGTGTCTGTGAGGGAATTTGAGTCCTCTGGGCTTTCTGCTTTGAGGAGAAGTGTCTTCAGGTTCATTATTCCCTTTATTGATTTAATTCCAGCTGCTCGCCTCGTATCGATCTGCACTGGTCACCAGAGACACTTTCACTGGAGTTTTTGCCTTTGCAGGCAACTGTTGGAAGGGAAAAACCCACTCCTTTGGATTAAGCATCATCTGCTGGGAAGGTTTTCTAGGAATGCCTGTTTTTATCACCCTCCTGTTGCCTAATTTGCGATTTCTGACACGTAATGGACACACAGAAGTGCTCGAGATGAATGACTCAATGTGATAAAGCAGCAACTTCCCTTCCCCTGCCCCCGAGGCTTCATTCCTTTTTTTTTTTTTTTTTTTTGGGGGTTTGTTTGTTTGTTTGTTTGTTTTTTTATCCAAACTTCAAAAGGATTGCCCTGGATGTTATGCTATGCCATTTTTCATCCCCCCTGTGCTGTTTTTATCCCCCCTCGTTTTTGAAAGCAGCAATAGAGAAATCTTGCAGGGGGCGTTTCCCTTTCACGATTTTCTGCTGCTTAAAGCCTTGGGGAGAGAGAACTGTGTGGTTTTGATAAGCCCCCAGTCCACTTCCAAACCTCCTGAATCTGCTGATTTTTTGTAATGCTGGGATCAGGTCTAGGATGCTTAGAGGAGGAGAAACACCTCACTACATAAATTCTGCCTGGGAGCGTGAGCATTGCTTGCTGCTCTGATTTTGTACAGCTTTAGCGAACAAACAGGAAGGTTTTTTCCCTTTTTATCTTTTCTCCTGCCTGTTGGGCTCTTGCTGTTATCAAGAGTCAGTGGAATGCACCTGATCATTAAAATGTTGAGAGGGAAGGGCAGGAGTATTTTAGGTTTGAGCAGCCTCTTTTCTGTAAAGGCAGAAATCAGAAACATCACCACTGAAATTTCCCTCACCTCACCACGGGCCTCGAGGTCCTTGCAGTGT
Source organism: Diglossa brunneiventris (assembly GCA_019023105.1). Taxonomy (NCBI): domain Eukaryota; kingdom Metazoa; phylum Chordata; class Aves; order Passeriformes; family Thraupidae; genus Diglossa; species Diglossa brunneiventris. The sequence continues at coordinate 5,639,395 of CM032382.1, read as the reverse complement.
CTTTTCACCAGTAATATCAAACTGACTCTTCACATTTATAATTTTACTGGTGGTTTATGGAGTGTTGTGGTGCTCTGCAGTTAAAATGTTCTGCAGTTAAAATCTGTTTCCTTGCATTCCCATCAGAAAAGAGCTTATTCTCCTCCTTCTAGGACAGGGAAAGTGTAGGCTCCAAAGAATTATGTTAGGCTTGAAACTCAATATTTTGGCAGCACCAAACCCAGGCTGAAATGGCTCCTGTTGGGTCCCACCAGCTTTGGAATAAACTGCTGTTACTCTTGCCTGAATATTTTACTACAATTAGCAATACTGAGGATGGAAGTGTAGAATGGGTAGGAAGCCTGGCTGGTAAATTGTTTTAAAAGTGATGTTGGTTATTTAACAAGAAATTAAGCTAAGCTCAAACTGAAAACCTGTGGTTCAGACTGAATTCTGAATTTTTGTCCCTCCTAATGATACCAGGAATGTCTTTGGTCTGCCAGATTTATTGGGAAACTTTTGAAGCAACCATTTTTATTTATAATAATGCTTTAAAATGAGTTCTAAATAGGCTCTTTGAACAACTAGGTCTTTAAATTTTTTTGCATCACTCTGTACTATATGAACTGCCTATTCTGACCATGAGATTTTATCCCACATTTTTATTTTATTTTATTTTGATCTGCTCTTTTAGGTGGGAATTCCCATGTCTTGCTCTTTGCCCTTCCTCTCCTCTCTCCCCTGTGCAAAGGTACCCATTTCAGACAGAATCAGGATTCAGGATGCTCAATCTGTCACAATCTCAATTAACAGCAGACAGTGTCCCTGTGCTTGTGGGCCATGGACTGACTATTGATCCTAATTTCTTTTCCTCTGGAAAGAAAACAATTGAGACATCAGGTGAGGAGGTGCACTTGAAAAATATGCATTATTCTTCCCCTTTTTCCCAGTGCCACAGGGTGGATAAAAACCACGTGGGTTCCCACTGAGAGGACCTGCTCCCAGTGCCTCAAGATCCAGCTGCAGCTCCATTTTCACTGCTATTTCTGGGTTGTTTTACCCAGTCAGAAGCACCTATTTAATATGTGAACCATGATTATTCTCCTCTGATTGACACCTGCCTTCTCCTAATAAAGTCCCAGTTGTGTGGTGTTCCCTTTTCTCCTAATGCTTTTAATGTAAGATGAAAAATTCCTTTACAGCACTGTGCCGAAACTCAACAGAAAGGCAAACTATTTAAATTTTTCTGTGGTGGTGCAGCACTGGGACCTTTTTCAAGGCTCTCTGTGGATTAGAGCTGTGCAATGTTTGTGGTTTGGATGCTGCTTTGAACCAGAGCAGCACAAGAAAATTTTCTGGACATACTTTAGGTTTGTGCTAGTATGTCAGAGCTGAAGGTCAAAGTCTGGCTTGGCCTGGAGTTGGGGCAGCTGTGTGTACAAAATTACCGTACACTGGTATCTGATGAACTTTGTCACGTTTTCATTGCGTTCTGTGCTTTCTGCTGTGGCTTTCCTGTTCCTGTGCATTTTGTCTGGGCTGTCTTCAAGACTCTGGGAAGTTTCCCTGGCCTTGAGAGGACACAGGGCCATGAAAGAGAAATTCACTGGAAGCTGCTGAACACACCAAAAGCAGCCTGGGCGGAGCTGAGTTGACCCAAGGACAGCTGATGGGTCATGCCTTAATTTCCTTTTCTTTTTTTTTTTTTTGAGCCTGACACAGCCTCTTTCCTCCTCTCTGGAAGGTGCTGATTCCACCCCAAAGTGACCCAAAATTGCTGAGTGTTTTTTTTGTTTTTTTCAGTGTGTGAAATGGAACCTGCAGGTGTCCATGCAGGTGCTGAGCAGGCTGGAAGGGCACAGTGGCTTTGGGACACCAGTGTCACACCTTCCTGTGTGGGTTAGTGCTCCTGAGGAGCCTCACAGCTCACCCTCAAATGCCTGAATTTCATACCAAACCTGTTCTTAATGTCCTGATTCAGTGTCTCTGAAAACCTGGAGCCTGACAAGGAGCACCTGGTAGGGAGGTGCATGGGCTCCCTGAAGCTGTGCCTTGATCTGTGGAGAGGTGGAAATGAGAAATTTCTGTTTAAAATGTCACTTTTTTGGTTTGTGTCTCATAGCTCCATGGGCTGTCCTGGTTCCTTTCCCAAAACGTGCTCGTGGATGCAGAGCCTGGTGCCCCTCCTGGGCTCCTCTCCTCTCCTCTGCACCTTTGGGGCTGTTGCTATCCCAGCTGGGCTCTCACTGCTTTCTGTGATTTTGGCCATTTACAGGAATAAAAAGCAGAGTGGCTCATGAAGAAGAAAACCCCTCATTTTATGGCAATTTTCACCAAGGAAACACACAAAGGAAAAACCCATCCTCTTGTTTAGCTGGGGTTTTGTTGTTTATTTGGAGACGGTGCAACCTTTCTTAAATATCTTAATCTCATTCTCCAGACTCCTTTGCAGCATTTACCCAGCAAGTAATGAACTTGTGTGTTTGCTCTGAATACACTCTGTCCCCTTCTTTTCATTGTCTTTTTTTCTTTTTTTTAAATTTTTCCCTTCCTGTGTGTTTGAACAGGTTTCAGCTCTCACAGGTGTCACTGCAGGCGATTGTTTGATCTTAATTATCAAAGCTTTGATCTCCTTTCAGAAAAGTATGAATGAATTCAGGTCTGTGGCTGGGGAGGGGTCAGCAGGAACACAGGGAGAGGTTGGATGGGAGTTAAGAGGCAGCAGAGAGGAAAGCACAGTTCTCAGTTCTAAAAACAATTTTATATTCAATAGAGACCTGTTAGAGGGGGGAAAAAACCTTGCTGCACTTCATCTGCTCTACCTTAGGTTGTAAATTGAATTCTGCTCCCAGATTTATTAAGAGCTCACTGCTGCTCTGTGTTTCTGAGTGCATTTTGTCATTAGAAAACACCTACAGGAGTGGTACATCCACTATATTTTCCTTTTGCATCCACATGCTCCACTGATCCCAAGCGGTTTTCTGCAATAAGCTGATTAAAGTGAATGATCCCAAACCTGCTGAGCAGATCTGTGCAAAATAGGTAATCTGGGCAGAAATGGGCTCCTGATGGTGCCCAGGTGTGTGTGCACAAATTGTTCAGCAGGGAGGAAGAATGTGCTTAATTCGGTTGTAGGAGTTTTTAAAAGAGTCCATGGATTCTCCTTGTAGTGGTTTTGGTTTGGGAATTAGAGATTTTTTTCATTTTAAAATTTTCCAAAACAACACCACAACACCCCCTCTTTTACCCAATAATCAATAAAAGAACCAACAAACACCCCAGAAAAAAAACCAAAAAACCCAAAAACCAAAAAAAAAACAAAGTTGTTTTTTTTTTTCATTTAACATATATCTTTCACAAAAACAAATCCAATTCCTTAATAATTCCACAAACTATTAATTACACAAAAACCTTTTATATTACTTCCCCAAATTCCGCCCGTGTCAAACCACAACACTCCTAAATCAGAGTACCCCAGTCTGGTACTGAGAGGGGAAATTTTCATCATGCAGACGCTGAACTAGTCCATTTTGTTTGTTTGTTTGTTTGTTTGTTTGAGAATGCTTTAAATGTTGTTAATTTGTGGAGGGGGTGGTTCCACGCTCCATCAGGCAGTGCAGAGCCTGGGCCCCAGGGACCTGCAGGCTGAGTCTGTGGTTCAGGAGGCTCTGCAAGCTCAGACTTAGCTTCACACCAACTCCTGTTTTTCTCCAGTTAAACACTCTTTTGTTCTTTGTTTCAGCGTGGCTTTCAGTTGTGGCTGCCGTGTGCAGTCGCCAGATTTTGGGGTGGAAAACCCCAAAACCCCATCCCTGCACACTCCGCCTCCTCAGGGATGCAGGCAGAGGAGCATCAGGACACAAGAAATCAAACCAGGGGTTTTGTTTTTTTTAATTTGCTCTCTGAGGTCTCTGTGTTCACCCTGAGGAGTAGGAAAGGGCTATGGACACCCTGCATTCCCAGGATCTGGCAGCCTGGAGCAGGATTATGGCACGGTTTAGCCAGTTTTGGCGTTATATAAATGTATATGAGATATAAATAGTGCTTGATGATTATGAGAAATGTCTCCCAGCATTTGCCAGCAGATTTGCAATGCACTGGATTTATGAAGGGCCTTGACAAAACTCCCAAACAAACCAAGCTTTTCCCCTTTACTCTGTGCTTTTGTAGCTGTGATTAAGAGGTTTGTGTTTTTTCCCCAGTGTGTGCAGTGGTGCTGGGGTGTTCCTCAAAGTGCATGTGGTGTAGTTTATTTAAGCAGGAAGGAGTTTAAGTGGAAATGAGCCACAGAAATGTGTGCCACTTGTCTAAAACAAACATGGTTTAGGCTTTTTCCTTGTAAGTGACATCTATTATTACATTTTTAAGTAGATCTTTGCTAGTGAGCGTCTGTAAGCGTGTTTGATCATATGGAAAGATCCAAGGCTGTATTTATATTGCTAAACCAGAATGTTCTCTTGACATAAGCACCTGCACCAATGCCAGCTGAAGTTAATTGGGAATTTGCAACTCAAAGGATAGAAGTTTCCCTAAAAAAGTTTCTGCTTTGTAGGACTAAATAAATGCAGTGGATGAATAGGAATGCTGAGAACTGATCTAGACCAATTACTGGAAGTTATATCAGATATTAAAAGTTATGTCATTGAGAGATAAATATGAGCATCTTCTCAATATATAAATATATACTTGTTTGCTCTTGCTGTAGTCAGTGTGGATATATAGGATATTTGAGGGATTCCACATTCACTTTCCTCCCTCTGGAGGATTCCAAGGATGTGTGAATTAAAAAAAAAACAAAAACCCCCATACAACTTGTACAAGCATCAAACAAAATCATCCCACATTTTATGGTTTCTAGTCCCAGAGGAGGAAGAGCATCGTTCACAGGAGCTGAAGACAAAATTTAAAATCATCCTGGGTTTTAAAGTTTGGCTTTAAGTTGTGTTTCACTGAGGGAGTTCCAGGCTTGCCCTGCAGTGCAGAGGTGGTGATGGGTGCAGGTGCAGGTTGGCCTCCAACCAGAGGTGGAAGCTTGTGAGGGAACATTTGATTCCCTGGTTGAACATTAATTTTGTGGTTGCTGCATTGAAAATATTCTTCATTAGCTGTGAAACTGAACAAGATTTTATTATTATTATTATTATTATTATTATTATTATTATTATTATTATTATTATTATTATTATTTTATTTTCATTTTCATTTTTATTTTTATTGGTGTTGTTGTCATTGTCTGCCTGGTGACCTCAGTGGAGACTGGACTTGCTCGACACACTGAGCTTAGGGGAATGCCAGGCATGGAATTGTTCTATTCAGCTATTTCCTGAGTATTTTTCTCTACTTTCTATGAATTTGTCTTGTGGCCAGGCATGGATTGGGCTCTGATGATCTCTGACACCACAGCTCTCTGCAGATGGACACAAAAAAAAATCTCACTTTCTTCACTAAATTAGGGAAAAGTCCCTCAACTCTAATTTCAAGTCATGATGTTGAATGTACTCAGCAAGTTCTTCAGGACTTGGAGGGATTTACATTTTGCAGGATTATTTAGAAGTATATGGGCCTGCTTTCATATCATTTCTAGGAATAAATGCCAGCAAAAACTATATCTGGAAGCTGAGTACTCTTACTACTGCCAAAATGTAAAACATTTTATTTCCTTTTTCCATTCTACATTGAATTTTAAAAAAAAGCCTCTATAATTTACCTTATAGTGACTCTAGCATATCTCTAAGGGGGAACACCATCATATTTTTAATAACATCTAGCTCCCATTTAGCCTACCCACATTTTTAATATCCTATTTTAAAGATCTCTGTCTACATGGAGTGTTCTCAGTGCATCACCTCATGCGAGAGGTTTCCCCCCTGCCCTCCATGACACCATTGCTTTTTCTTTTTATGGTTAACTTTCCTCTTTTTTCCCAGTAACCACAGGCAGACAGGATTTCTCTGAGCACCATGGGGCACTGGTTATTCCAGGCCAAGATTTCAGCTGCAGCCATGAGCTTTAGTGGGGGCATCAAAAATTCAAGATACCTGTGTTAATGCTGTAATAATTCTCTGCCTAGGAGCTGCTGCTGACACCTATTTTTTTTGATACTGAAGAAAGTGTGTATCAGATTTTATCCTCTGTTACTATCTACTCATGGTGTTAAGACTTTAGTAAGATTCATGTCCAAATGAAGCATTAAACCAAGCTGGGGAAGGATAAGCCCACTGAGAAATTCAGATGGTGAGAGCTGAGATCCCCTCTCTTGGTAAAATGCCAGCTCAGGGTGGAAGCAATTACTTTAATTACTAAAAAATTAGGGAAATAATGCAGTGATTCAGGGGCACAATCCTGGATTACTCAAGTTTCTTAGGAAACCTTTCCATCCACGTTGTTGTGCAAGGGTTTTTCTCTTTCCAAATCCCATGAGAGCTGCTCAAGGACAAAAGCTTGGGTGGAATCATAACCACAGTGTGCTGGGCTGGCTCTGGAGGCAAAGCCAATTGCAAGGACCATTCTCTGTCCAGACAATAAAGTGTTTTTTGGTGCAGCTCCTGCAGAGCTCTGAGCTCCTGTAAGGAGAGCCTTGTGTGTCTCCTGCTCCTCAGGACCCCTGCTCAGCTCTGGAAGGAAATATCAAGCCATGTAAACCACTTTCTTCCAGTTCTGGGGCCAGCATCTCAGCTGGTGTAAGTCAGCAGAGCTGCAGTGACATTATTAGTGCTGCAGTGATTCACACCAGCTGTGGGTCTGGTCTTCTGCCTTAATTTATGAACTAAATGTCAGGAAATATGAAATGATCTCTTATAGTCAGCAGTTCTCCAGATGTGTTAATGGAGTTTAAGTTTACCAAAAGGCAAGACTTCAAAAAGAGATCCAGCAGAAGAATAAACTTTGAGGAAGAATGCCTTGCTTACAGGCTTCTTGGCAAGAGGGGTCTGTGCAACTCGCTGCAATTTACAGAAATTAACTCAGTTACGTGTCAGGATATGGTAATACAGCCTCCCTGAGAAATCCAAAATAATTTCACAGCACAGAGCAGGCTGCTGGCATTCAGTGAGCAGCTGCCATGCAAGTGGGAATCACCAAGCCCTAAAACCAGAATTAAGCTGCTGATGAGCTTTGTGTGAAGAGCCCAGTGCCTCCCCTCTGCAAGCTTTGGATTTATTCAGGGCTGGGTTTGTTCAGAGGCAGCTTTTTGGAGATTAAATGAGGACCATGTTGTTACAAGGACACAGAAGCTTAATAGTTCTCACTGTGCAATGTGAAAACTCAACAGTGGCTTGGCTTAAAGATGTGCTCTCATGGATGGTGTTGAAAACTGTTACTTTAGCCAGTGAGGAGGGAATGGTTGTTGACGTTGCTTAAGCCCTGTCAGGCTTCCTTGTCCAAATCAGAAAACTCTGGAACTGTTGAAACCTCCCAGCCAACAAATGTGGGGTCCCAGAGGACTTTTAATTATTTTATGCCTGAATAATATATGAGCATATGCTCCAAAAAAAAAAAAAAATTAAAAAATAAAACAACAAACCATACCTGAAATATCCCGTGGCGGCACAAAGGCCTCCACAGCCTAATTTATTTGCTAATGAGACCTTTCAGAATGAATTTAAATGATCAGTGGGTGGCCCCACACTGTGTGGTTCACTGGAGATGGACCCGCAGAGGTAAAAGGACAACACACCTTCAGTGATTGACCCTGAAAACCCTCTGTGGGGGCTTGGGGCCTGTATTTTATTTTTAAATCAATTGATTTCTACCCACCAGAGCAGCGTGGGATGGTCTGAGGTCATTGGTGGAGGATCCAGGTCTGTTTCACAGCTAATCCCAGTGACTTTTTTGTGAGGCAAATATCTGTTTAGGTGTCACTGCGTGCCAAAAGGAATAGAAAAGATGCTTGCCACAATTTATTCATGCCTGAAGAAGATTGTTTTGGAAGAGTTCTCAGAGAAAGCTTGACTTAGACTTTCAGAGAAAGTAACTGCCATACTCTGAATATAGGCATATATTGAATTTAGAGGGGTTTGCAGAGCTGGAGTGGTGAGGAAACCCTTCTGGATTCTGTAAGGGGCAGCATCCAAAACTCAGCATTTACAAGACTTCTCCCGATTGCCCAAGGGTGGGATGGAGCTCATTTCCCACCCCCAGGAAACACAGAATGTTCAGAGCTCTGAGCCTCCGAGGGCCTGAGCAGCTGGAAGTGGGAGCCACGCAGTGCCTGCTGTCTCAGAGAGCTCATTCCCCTTTGCAATTGACATTTTTATAGAGACTTCTGCTCCCTAGAGATCCCTAGGTGGGAGTTATGGGAAAATATGTTTCTGAAAATTGAAAAATTCATTAATTTGACCAACACTGCTGACTGTACCACACAGAGCAGCTGAAGGCAGATGCTTGAACAGTCTGAAAATTAAGATTTCATTGTGTGCCTCATTTCCCTGAGTCCTCGCAGGGCAGCACTGGAGGGTAGAACTCTCCCCCACTTCTCTCCAGCTGTTCCCAGCCTGGGCAATACATGAAATTTCCACCTTTTTTGTCAGCATTGCAGCAGTGTAATAAACCTGGGCAGGAGCCCTGTGAAGCTGCAGCCAGGTCCTGAGCCAAGCCTAGGAGATCACATCCTGTGTTCAAGGCAGGGACTGGTGCTGGTCCCTGGGATTCCTTGTCGCTGGAAACACACCCCTGGGATTGATAAATCCCCTCTAAACTCACAGGAAAAAAGATTTCTCTGCAGGATTCAGGGTTTTTTTTTTTTTTGTTTTGGTGGTTTTTTTGTTTTGTTTTGGTTTTTTTGTGTATTCAGCCTATACAAGTGTAATTCCTACAGGCACCAGAAGTTGTTGGAAATGCCACTTTTTTGGTGTTTTTTGGAAACGCAGGATGCATCACCTTCCCAAGGCACAAGGGCAGAGCTGTCTGTGCTGGAATCATGTCCTGGAGAGAGAGCAGAAAAAGGGAACATGGTCTTGTAGCATGGGTCCTGGGTCTGGGCTGCTCTTCCCAGTTCTCCATGTGGAGATTGTGGGTGAAATGGTCATTCTCAGGGTGTTTGAAAAACTTCTAGCAGAGCATTTATGAACTCTTTTAAAATATAACTTTTATAAAAATATAAAACTATAAATATAAATATATTCTATTTTTATATATACTTATTTTAAATGGTGTATATAAAATATATTACTTATGTATTTGTATAAAATAAAAAATAAACTATACTAATAAACAGATATATTTATGAATATAAATCTATAATTAATGTTTATATTTAAAAAAAAAATTTATAAACTCTTTAATATAAATCTTTCTATAAATATGAAACCATCCATAAATATAAATATATAATATATATTATATATTTATATAAATATAAAATATTTACATAAATTCTAAATATAAAGTATAATAATGAATATAAATATAAATACATACTGTACATAAATATAAATTTATAAACTCATTTCAATATAAATTTTATATAAATACAAAACTATAAATATAAATATATTCTATTTATATATACATATAAAAATATCTAAAGGTATAAATGATTTTATAGTTATATAAAATATAAAAATAAATATATTAATAAATAGAAATATATATTTTGCATAAATTTATGAACTTGTAATATAAATTTTAATATAAATATAAACTATAATTATATTCTTTTTTTATTTATAGGTATATGAAAATATGTATATATTTGTATAAGATATAAATATAAATATGCCTATAATTATAAATAAGATAGAAATATATATTTTGCATAAATATAAATGTCTAAACTTTTTATATACAATTTTATATAAATATATAAATTATAAATTTATAAATTTATACAATTTACAAAACTGAATTTCCTCTGCTTGCTTTGCCACTGCCACCCCAGCGAGTGATTAGGTCTCACAGAAACCACTTTCCCCTTGGGAAAAAACCCAAAATTCATTGGAATTACTTATATTTGTTTCCGACCTTGTCTCACATCCCTCTGTTTGTTCCAGGGCTGGTTCGGGGCCTCGGGGGCGGGGCAAAAGGGATCTGGAAACAACTCCTGTGAGCCAGAGGAGCTCTTCGAGGGCATGTAGCCACCCTTGGGCTGGGCACAGGGACACTGCTGCTCCCAGCAGGGATGAGTTATAAACTAAAATGTTGTTGGTATTTTTACAGAGCAAAGCCAAAATCTTTGCTCTGAGGCTCTGAACCCTCCTGCACCACGCTTCTTGCAGACCCTTGGCCTGCTGAACCTCATCTGTGGGTGTCTAAAATTGAGTTTAGGCTCTGTGTGGAGCTTTTCTCACCTGTATGGGGGAATTGAGGGCATTTTGGATGTGTTTTTGCATCCTCACAGCCTCTGGCTGTGCTCAGGATCAGCCTTTCCCAGACTCCAGGCATGAGGTGATGCCAGACCTGCGCTGAGCTCAGCCTTTCCCCAGGCTTGGATGGATAAATCAGCGTTATTTGAGGTGCAGGTGTGACTTTAGATTGGTTCTGAGTCAAAGCAAAATGTCCTTTTACTTGTGGCACTGTGCATTGTAAGGTATTCCAGCTTTTGGGAGTAAAGTGCTACTCAGGTTGATACTGACTCTATTAACTTTCTGTAGAAACCCATAGCATTTAAAATTATGATTTTTGATACTTCATCTTTTTCCTTACAATTTCTTTAAAAAAAAAAAAAAAGAAAAATAAAATGCATTTGAAAAAATAAATCAAATTTGTCTTTATTTGTTATACATTATGGATAAAGGTAGTAGTTACAAAAGCGTGTTAATGCCTGAGCTTGTCTTGCCCCAAACGGATGCATTCATTTAGATGTAAAGCTTCACCAAAAAGACAAAGTTAACATGCATTTACCTTTCAGTAAATATGAAGAGCTAAAGGTGGACCTCAGGATTCTGCTTTGCATTTTCAGGACCTGAATCCGTCCTTGCTTGAGACTGAAGGCTACAGTTCTTTCTGCAAGAGGAATCCCACTGAAGCCAGTCCTTCAAATCTTCTGTGCTCTTTGGGTTGGAAAGCTCTTTGGTAAAATACTTGATATTTTTGCAGTGGCTCTGATTCTGCCAGAATTCCATCCTATACTCAGTTAAAAGCATCCCTGTCAGTACTTGCAGGCTTCATACAAGAACATGGGGATCTGGGAATATTATATTTAACCATTCCTCTCTGAAAAAAAACCCACAGTCACAGCGTTTTACATTCACAAAGGGCTTTGGGACAGTGTTATAAATCACACAGCAAAAATAAGAATGGCCAAAATATTTTGCTTGCTAAAAAGGCTTTGTGCCTGGGAAGTGGCAGGGCCACAAAAGAGCCATTCATGCACCCATTCATAGGCACAGCCTGATTTAAAATCTTCCAGTGCTGATCTGACAATGCTTTCAGCAGAAGCTTGTATATGGTTTCAGTTTTAAAGTGAAAATGTTCCATGACTTAACTGAGAGTGCTTGGCCTGATGGTGCCTGCAGCAGAAAATGGAGCTGGACATCCCACAGAACTCCCCCTTCCAGGAAACTGCTGGGTTTCTAATAGTAAAATGTTGTTGTTGCAAATAGGAAATGTTCCACGGCGTTTGCACGTGTAAGAAAGTCCATGAGGGTGTTCATTCTGTTATCTCCTTTTTTTTTGGGTTTTTTTTTGTTTTGTTTTGTTTTTTTTTCTGGTTTTTATTTGGTTTTGGGGTGTTTTTTCGTATGTGTGGTTTTGGGTTTTTTATTTTTTTTGTTTTGTGTGGGTTTTTGTTTTGGTGGATTTTTTGGTTTTGGTTTGGTTTGGGTTTCTTTGGGGTTTTTTTGTGGTTTTTTTGGTTTTTGGGGTGGTTTTTGTATGTGTGGTTTTGTTTTTTTAGTTTTTGGGTTTTTTTGGTGGGTTTTGGTTTTTGGGGTTGGGGTTTTTTTTTGGTTTGGTTTGGGTTCCTTTGGGGTTCTTTTTGGTTTTTTTTTTTTTGGTTTGTTTGTTTTTGGGGTGTTTTTTGTAAGTGTGCTTTTGGTTTTTTACTTTTTTTTGTTTTTGGTTTTGGGGGTTTGGGGGGGGGTTTTGGTTTTGTTTTGGTTTGAGTTTTTTGTGTTTTTTTGATTTTGTTTTTTTTTTTAGCTTTAATTTTTTTGCTTGTTTTGTTGGCTTGTTTTTTGTATAGGGTTTTTTGGTGCGTTTTTGGTTGGTTTTGAATTTTTGGGGGTTTTTTTGGTGGTTTTTTTTTTGTGTTTTTTGTTTTTATGTTTGGTTGTTTTTTTCCTTTTTTTTTTTTTGTTTGTTTGTTTTGTTTTGGGTTTTTTGGTTTTTTTTGAGGTTTGCAGAGTCAGGCCAGGAGGTGAGCAGAAGATCCCATGGTGGGGGATGCAGATGCACCCCTTGGTCTGTGAGAGCTCAGTTGACTTTGACTGGGAAAATCCACCAATCTCCAAATCAGATCTGTGTGGCTCTTACATTGTGTGAGAGCAGAGGTAATTTTTTCCTGTAAAAACTGCAGGAAATCAGTGAAAATTCCTCAGGAAGTGCATTTGTCTGTGAGAGAAGTGGGGATCTCTGCTTTGTCTTCAAACTCATCCCTCCCAGTGCGTGGGGATATGGGCCAACTCACCCAGACAGGTGAAATCTATTTCAAATTAACTCCTGTTCTTTGGGAAGGGAGCCCTGTGGTAATGGCTCGTAAAATGATTTTTTAAAGCTTACTAAATGAATACTTGGTGTTGCTTGGTTGGCTCTGAGAAAAGCCAAGGTTTTTGCCACCCCTGCATGAGCAGTTCTGGATTTAATCCTGACTCCACTCACCCTCCTCTCTAGCAGATTTACCAAACTCAAACTTGTTTTGGTTTGTGGACAGGGTTCTCTAACTCAGTATTTGTAAGACCAGTTTTTCCAGGTGTTCCAATGAGATGTCACATCACTCAATTGCTTCTCCCCTATCCAAAATTACAGGAGACAAAATACATAAAAATGCCCAGAAATGGGTTTTTAAAGGCAGGAACTTAACCAAAGTTAGGAATGACAGATCAAATTCCGAAGATTCTTTGTTAACATTTACCCTTGATATTGATCTACAAATCAATACAAATCAATTTCCGAAGTAATTTTTTTTTTCGTTACCAGTTTAAACTGTATTTTTGGGGAAAGATAAAACATGGAGTTGTTTTGCAGTAGGAAAAACCATGTTTTCATTAAAGACTCATCTAGAGTTTTATACCTTTAACATAACTGCTTGAACAGAGTGTGTATTGTCAAAACAATTTGTTATTTGAGGTCTGAGTTCAAATTTTGAAAAGCATCCCTCAAAAAATTTTTCTGGACCAAAAAAACCCAAAAAACCCCATCAATTCTTGAGGAAGTGCTGCATAAAGTGTTGCCTTTGGCATGATAATGCTAATTTGATTTTGAGATAATGTTTTGACAATCTGTATCACTATTTTAACTCCCTTCTCACTGTTGTTCCCCAAAGCAGACACTCGTGTGTGTGTCTGTGTGTGCATCAGAATCTCCCCCTCTTTGTGCCTGTGATGTATAAATGATATTTATGTGTGGATAAATGTGATTCTCTGGAAATATTTAGTGTAGTATTAGTATTTAGAGCTGGCTCTGACAGCTCCTGCAGTTTGATCCATCAGCCTGGAGGTTCTCGAGGAAAGGAAAGATATTAACACATGGGGATCCAGGTGCTGATAAATGTTTAAGGCAAAGCTTTTTTTGTTTTCTTCCTGTTTTTATGGGAAAAATAAAATATGGGAGTGGTGAAGTCAAAATGGAAGGAAAACAAGGCAATTAAAGCATGTCCAGGGTGCTTAGAGACAGAAGGTGATACATCTGAACTTCTTCTGAGCAATCCTAACTGAGAAAAATGCCCAGGATTTGGTGACCCCACTGAGAGATGATCAACCATCAATCCTCTTAGCAATCCTCACTTTCCTACTAAATATTTTCCTCCTCTAAATTTTATTCTAATTCCCTTCACAAAGTCTGCCTGCTCATAAAATCTTCCTCCTAAAGTTCCTTTTGGTGATCTGTCATCCTCCAGCTCATCTTTTTTTTTTTCCTTGTAATGTTGGTCGAATCTGAATTTTCATCCTTTGCTGACCATTAAATGATTTTACTGCTGTTATAATTATGCTCCAGAATCAATTCAGTTCATACATGTCCTCAGGATTAATCTGCTACTGTTAGGAAAATGAAATTTTTTTTTTTAAAGACCAACATTTTTAAGAAGGAAAACACTGAGCTGGAGGAAGATTCTTTCTGGAGATCCTTAGGAATCAGTCCTGGGGTCAATTTCATTGAGCATTTGCACCAGTGGCTTTGGAGTAAAAAGTAAGAATTGCAGTGAAACCTCTGGAAGATGTGGATCTGGGAAGTTTGGCACTGTGTCGTAGTGAATTTCAGGCTGTCCCACTGACAACAGCAACCAGAAATCACCTTTTGCTTTTTTATTTTCCTTTTTTTTCCCCCCCTTTTTCCCCCCCTGAATTCTAATACCATCCAAGCTGATGTTTTTGCAAGCCCTGGATTAAAAGGATGACCATTCCACTTTAAGGCTCCTTCTTGGGAAGGAAACAAAGCTTGGTTTTGGAGGTTTTTATGGCTCTATTTTCCTAGTGCAGAAATGTTTAACCAAGGGAAATTTTGCAGCCTCACAGAGTCACTGGACAGGTGATTTTGGAAAGGGACTCTGAGGATCATCTCTGTAAAGGTTTTCTTGTGAGCCGCAGCTTTTTGGGAATTCAACCACTGGCTCCTTGCTGGAATAACCTTCCTGGGTAGGAAACAAACATGAAACCATTTTAATACTTTCAGTATTAAATGAAAAATTATTTAAAATGTTGTCCTCATTATCTTCCTCTCAGGCACAGAGCTGCTGTTCATGGGAGAGAGTCTGAGAGGAATATTTGATGGTAAAATTCATGTCCAGAGGTAGACATGCACCCTGTGAAGGGCATGAAGCCATGAAGTGTTTAAATATCTGTTTTTATGCAGCTATTGCTGTAGAATTCATTTAATAATCATCAGTACAGCACGTAGCACCCATGTTGCTCTGAGTAAATGATGTAATACCATATTGTCCTTCTTTTCCTGCTTAATTAACCATGACTTTGAAGCCCTGCATCTCATTCCTAGTGCATGGTTCTGATTCCTGTTGGTTGAGAGACCAGAGTTAAGCTCTGGGTTTAATCAGTTTAATCGTCTGCCTCAATATCTTCTTGTAGCCCTTTCTTTCTGAGATGTTGCCAGGTCCTCTTTGGCTCCCAAGGCGGTTGAAAGATGATGTTAAAACTCAATTTTAACCAAAAGCCAGAGCTCTAGGCAGAAAAGGCTGGAGAAAAGTCTGTCCTCCAGACTCACATGCACGTAAAGACAGAGAAAGGCAATAAAATATATTTACAGGACTATTCACAAGCCTGCTTAACTCAAGTTTGTAAAGACACTGGGAGAGCTTTTTATGCAGCAAAGAAACGAGGAGATGGGGGAGCACAGCAGTTCTTACATTAAATAGTCATGGAGAATTTATCAAAATGTGCAACACTGTGCTCAAGGTTTTTCATTCTTGCTGCATTGGGAAGGCAGTATTGACAATACTCTCTGACAGCATTTCTTCACAGAGAGCATATGGTTAATTTCCCTTTCTGGGGAGGGGAGAAAATTATCTTCACCATTCCCTTCCTGGTACCTGGCAGGCCCTGGTCAGGCAGAAACCATCACCTGATATCCCTGAGGATGAATGAATTAATTATTTACATTAATTGTCCATCAATTATTCATGTGAGAGTGGAGAAAGCTCAGCAGCAACAGCCTGGCTTGGGCCAGCTCCTCTGCCCAGGAAATTGCAGTGGGGTGATTCTGAACCCAGGAGAAAAATTCTGGGTAAAATTCTGGTAATAAAAGCTAAAATCCATCTTGGTGTGGATCCTTTCTGCCCCTGAGCTGAAGGCATCCCGGCACTCAGGTTTTGTTCAGCCTGTCTTAGCTCAGCTTTGATTCAGCTGGTGATGTTCCAGGCTTGCCTGGCTAACCACACTTATTTCAATTTATTTTATTTCACAGCAGCCCAGGGTCTGGTCCTGAGCAGCTCCTCATGCTGGAGGAGACAAAACCCTGAGTGCTGCTCCCTGTGTCTGCCTTGTTTCAGCCCCATGACTCCATCCTTCCCTCCTCAGAGCCAAAACCCAGAGAGATGGGAAATGAAATCAGCTGTCTACGAGCTGCGCTAATAAATATCCATAAAAAACAAGAGCGTCCTCCCCAGAACAAAAGAGCAATTGAGACGTTTTAACCCAAAACTCCGCAATAAATTAATCAGGGCTGATTTAGGGCGAGAAACATTTTTTTGCTGCAGAGGCATGGAGGAAGTGAAATAATTTCTGCCTAGCACTTGGCCTCTTGCAGCTTGTCCTGCTCCTGCAAGCCTCGGAAAGATGGGACAGGGCTCCTCGTGACAGCTCCCAGGAATGTTGTGTCTCCCAGTTCGGCTTCAGCTGAGCTCCAGGGCCAAACTGGATGGTGATTTATTTATTGCAACTGCTCCGTAGTGAGCTGCTGTGAGCCCAGAATAAGCTGCTGTTTTGCAGTGCTGGTTTTTTTTGGGTTTTTTTTTTTTTCTGCTTCTTAAACCTTGATTTTGCTTTCAGTTCTGTGTGCAGGAACAAGCTGGTGATTTTCTCCAAGCGGAGCTGCTGCAAGGGCCTTTCCTGTTGCTGTCACCAGCCTCAATGGATGGCTCAGCTGCCCTCAGGGCAGGTTTTTTCATCTTTCAGGAGGTGTGTTTGCTGAATTAAGCCTAACCAGAAGGGTACATGGATCTGTGCTCCTCCTGAGCAGCACAGGGCCTCACCATGGAACCTTCAGACTTGCTCAGGACTGCTGCAGGAGGGAAACTTCTCAAGTCAAGCTCCCCAGATTAGAGCCCAAAGCAAAGTTTGGTGCACAAAAACCACTGGCAAGGTCTGAAAACAATGAGGTGTTTGAGGCCGATCCTGTCTGATTTTATCCCTCCAGTTCAAGGCCCTAAAATGAGAAATTTAACTTAAGCAGCACAAGAAGATGCACAACCCGCCCTCCAAAAAAAAAAAAACACCACCACCACCAAAAAAACCACAAACAAACAAAAAAAACCCCAAAAACAACAACAACAACAAAAAAACAACAACAACAAAAAACAACAAAAAATACCCCAAAAATATAAAGATGCAGTCTGCAGTCTCTGGTTTCACACAAAATATATGTAGGTTCCACACCACAACAGGTTCTTCATATCCTTTCCCTTTCTCCTCTGTACAAAAGTGATCTGGAGGGAAATTTTTTAAAAATCAGGCTGGGCGCATTCTGGCCAGTTTTTTACTCTTTTGCAGTGATTTCTGTTTCCCAGCTCAGGGGAAAATTCTCAAATTGATGTTCACACCTCACAGGCCTGGCCCAGTCCCTTTGTTGCCCTGTTGCCTGTGACTGTGGCACCCTCACCCTGCCCCTCACCAGCACTGAGTTGCCAAATAAGTTCTTCCACACCCAGCCCTGAAATTACAATTTGAATAGAAAACTGTCACGAAATGAAATCCCTTTGAGGCCCTCGAAAAATGTCTCTATAAATTCTACTGACAGGGGTGTTTTTTTCTTTATTTGCCTGGCTAGATTTTTGCTGTAGCCCTCTTGTAATAAATTGCTTTCCATTGTGGCTCAAAATCACTGGAGAGGGTTTTGCTGGGGAGGGGGATGAGTGAGTCAAGTCCTCACCACACTGCAGACAAGCCCAAACCCTGTGCAGACTTCAGGGGAGCAAGGATGTGAGCTGTGTG
This sequence comes from Diglossa brunneiventris, assembly GCA_019023105.1. Classification (NCBI taxonomy): domain Eukaryota; kingdom Metazoa; phylum Chordata; class Aves; order Passeriformes; family Thraupidae; genus Diglossa; species Diglossa brunneiventris. Next base: position 5,621,660 of record CM032382.1, on the reverse strand, counting down.
CTCTCTTAAGAAAAAAATGGCACTTTTAAAGTGCATAAAACTGGTCAAAGTGGCAGGTTAGGGTGGTTGGGTGATGCCCAGGTAGCCACTGCTGTCATGGCTGGAGGGCAGCGAGGTGGTTCACCTTTATAAAGACACTGGGAGAGCTTTTGTGCAGCAAAGAAATGAGGAGACAGAGAAGCACAGGAGTTCTTATGTTAAATAGTCACTAAAATATATATCAACATGTGAAATACTGCTCTCAAGGTTTTGCTTTCTTGCTGTATTAGGAAGGAGGGACTTTGGGGACAGGAGGGCTCTGTGTGAAAAGGGATCTCCCTTGGCTGTGCTCTGGAGGGTTGGAGTAATCCTTGAAAAACAGGAGGTTGATGTTTTTATTTATGGGTTGATGCTTTTATTTACCTGTGGCACCACAGGTGGTCCCAGCCCTTGAGATGGGCACAGCTCAGGAGATCCTCCCTCCCTGCTGGAGCTCTGATGGGTGAAAACTTGGAGCTTTCTGAATTCAAGGGTGCCAACCCTCCTATTGTAAACACCTCGTTTGAGCTGAGACCTTGGAAAAGGCTTCCGAAACTGAGTGATGATAGCACAGAAACAGTGTGTGTGTGGTTTGGGTAGTGATGTGTGATCTCACGGGGTGAAAAAACTTTGATTTGGGGTTTTAGTACATGGTGATATACGGGAGACAAGGTGGAGAATTTTGGGTGTGGGCTAGGTGTCTTTTTTGTACCTTCCTCTACACAAATCTGAGTGGTTTTCTCTAATTGGGTGAAAGATGTCTGCATTGTGGGATTTGAGTGATCACAATTGGGTTAGAAGCATAAATAATATAGATGTCACCTGTTTATTGGGTAATTGGGACATAAATAGCCTTGATCAGGCACCATTTTGGGGCACTTTCTCAACTTGTTAGGGAGAGCTCACATCTTCTGGGTTTGTAATAGATAAGGATAGTAAACTTCAGAGTGAGACTGCAAAAACAACATTTCCTGAGTATTATTCACCCTGACCTTGGAGCAGGAGAGCGCCTGGCATTCCAACACCTCCCCTCCTGCTCTCACTGCTGAAGGATGCTCTGCCTTACCCAGGTGTGGCAAACGCAGGCCTGGGCTGAGCTCACCTCTCAATGGATTTAATTTAATATGGGGTTGGCTGAAGACCTGCATGTTGTCCCACCAAAAACTCCCTCTGCTCCAAGACATTTGATGGAGCATTTTGTGACCTGCCAAAATCACAAGCAGCAGAAATTCTGGGCCCCATTTTGGTACCCCCAGGTGTCTGCCATCCACAGGGGGTGTGTGAGGGAGCTGTGGCATGGACAGAAGGGGTTTGGAAGGCAGCAGAAGGCAGAAAAGGCAGTGGGAATGCTTCAAGCAGAGCTGGAGGGGAAGGAACAAACAAACAAACTGAGCAAACCAAAACAAACAGCAGGAAGCAGATCCTGGGGCAAGCCCTGGGGCTGGCTGCCAGCAGACAGGGTGGGTGCTGAGAGCCAGCACAGCTCCCACAGGGAATGGCCTCTGGAAAAGGGCCACCAAGTGATGGCCTGGCAGGTCCCCGTGTCTGGGGGGCTGGGAGAGCACTGGGGAGAAGTATTTATATTAATATTTGTATTTACTGGCCTTTTTCTGGTGTGGGCAAGTGTGAGCTGGCAGTGGCTGTCCCTGTGGGCACAGATCACTGACAGATCTTCTGTCTGGGGAGGAGAGCAGCTGCAGAAGTGGGGAATTCCTACCCGTGCTGGTGTTGTGGTGGTCCTGGGGAATGCTGCTGAGTGGATTTATGGATTTATGGGTGGTTATCTCCTCCCTGCCCTTCTCCCACCATACAGCAGCACTGAATGTGGTCCCTGTGTCCTTCCACCGAGGTCAGAGCTGGGGCTGGACCTGCACCAAATCATCTCCTCTCCAGCCCCCAGAGGGTAAAGCACTGCTCTGACAAGGGATTTGACGCAACAGAGTGAGTTGTGTCCCAGCCACAGCCAGAAAGCTTCATATTCTGATATTTAAATGTGACATTTTCAGGAGACCATATCATCCTTTTTTAAATAATGTGTGTGTGTGTTTCCCACCACAGCAGCAGAAAAGCCTTTGCTGTACAAGTGAACACCTGGGCAGCTGCTGCATGGGCAGGTTTCAGCCCAGAAAGGGTGATTATAGGCACAGGTGCGGGTTCAGAGAGTATCCTTAGGCTTCTTGTTGTTGGTCAGCAGAAGGAAAATTTGGTTTTTATTCCAAGAGCTGCAACCTTACAGCTGGGCAAGGTCTAACTTGTGCTTCAACCTCTTGTCTAACAATGTGTCTTGTGAAATGCATAAATCCAAACATCTTGGTCTCCACTTACCTGTTTAATATTCGCATCACATTGTCTGGTGCAAAAAACATTTCTTGTGTTTCAGCCTGAGAGACACACTATTTCACTATTTGTGTTTGGTTTGTGTGGCCAAGTGCTCTTGTGTGGCATTCACATTCTCTGAAAAATCCCTTTGCCCAGGGCTTTTCCCCTGGGAAGCTGAGAAGCCTCAGAGAAAAGGAAAACAATTCTTATCTCATTTGCTTCTCCTGTGTTGTGCTCATGTGGAATGTGTTTGGAGATTGTTTACCCACAGGTGATTGTTCCATTGGATTCTGCTGTGAGTTGTTTTCACTCTTTGGCCAATCAGGGCCAAGCTGTGTCTGGAAAGAGTCACAAGTTTTCATTATTATCTTTTTAGCATTCTGTCAGTATCCTTTCTGTGTTGTTTAGTACAGTTTAGTACAGCATTCTTTAATATATTATAGTATCATAAAATAATAAATTAGCCTTCTGAGAGCATGGAGTCAGATTCATCATTCCTGCCTTCATCAGGGCACCCCACAAATACAATACTTTTGGACTGCAGTGCAGTGTTCTTGAGACTTTGTTATTATGGCTGTTGATTTAATCACAGATGGATAATCACAAACCTGGTCCCAGGGAATCAGCCCCAGTAGCTGCCTGCTCCCTCTCAGAATCCCAGGATCACAGAGGCTGGAAAATCCCTCTCAGATCCTTGAGTCCCAGCTGTGCCCAGTCCCCACCTTGTCCCCAGCCCAGAGCTCTGAGTGCCACCTCCAGGTGACACCTGCAGGGCTGGGCACTGCAAACCCCCTGGGCAGTGCCAGGGCAGTTCCTGAGCCCCCTTTCCATGGGAAATTCCTGCTGTGCCCACCCTGAGCCTGCCCTGGCCCAGCCTGAGGCCGTTCCCTCTGCTCCTGTCCCTGTTCCCTGGGAGCACAGCCCGACCCCCCTGTTGTGCTGTTGTGAGGGTCCCCAGGACGAGGTGAGAGATGAGAATTGACTCCAAGGTCTCAGAAGGCTGATTTATTATAGAATGATATTATATTATATTATGTTAAAAGAAAATTATACACTAAAACTATACTGAAGAAAGAGAAAGGAGACATCAGAAAGCTGGAAAAGAATGAATAATAAAAACCCGTGACAGATTCAGAGTCCGACCCAGCTGGCTGTGATTAGTCATTAATTAAAAACAATTCACATGCTGGGTAAACAATTCTCCAAATCACATTCCAGAGCAGCAAACATGAAGATGCTGAAGCTTCTCAGTTTCTCAGGAGAAAAAAAATCCTGGTGAGGGGATTTTTCAGAAAATGTCATGGTGACACCCCCCGGCTGTGCCCTCCTGGCAGGAGCTGTGCAGAGCCACAAGGGCCCCCCTGAGCCTCCTTTGCTCCAGGCTGAGCCCCTTCCCAGCTCCCCCAGCCTCTCCTGGGGCTCCATTCCCTTCCCCAGCTCCATTCCCTGTGTGAGGGCCCAGAGGTGCCCCCAGGATTTGAGGTGCTCCCTCAGCACAGGGTTCAGTCACTGCCCTGCTCCTGCTGCCACCCCATTCCTGACAGTCCCCGCTGTCCCATCAGTGGGGAAGGTGTTTGCTTTGCAGCTCCTTTCTGGCTCCACTGACATTCCAGAGCCAGCAGCTCAGGGAGGAGGAGGACTGGTCATGGTGCCTTGCTCTCCCCTCCGTATCTCACACGAGTTCATTAAAATATGAACGTGTTGTGAAATGAAAATAAATATAATTCCGGCTTATCCGGTGTGAAACTAGCTTAGTCATGCCGAGATAGGGTCTGTCTGCATCTGTTAATTACACCCTGACGGGCCTCAGCTTGAGACTCCTGAGACATCACAGGGTTTCCTGAGATCCCCCGATAAAAACCTTTTTCCCCAAAGTGCAGGAGCAAGGGGCAGGAGGATTTTTGTTTGTTCTTCAGCACAAACAGATTGTTGTTGGGTCTGTCAGCTGCTGGGTGGGTTACACCTGACCACTGGTTTCTGTGCCAGACAAGTCACAGAACCTTGTGCAACCCAAAGTCCTAACTCTGAGGGGAGTTTTCATTGCAGAAACTCTGGGAAATAATATTATAATTTACTGCTTTTCTGCTGTTTTGATTTTAAAAATGCTGTAGAGAGTCCAACAAGTGTTAAACCTTCTGTAAGAGACACATATGGGAGAAGAGTTGCAAAGCACAAGCCAATGCTGGATACCTAAAGCCCAGAGAGAGAACAGATGTTTTACCACCTGCCCACTCTTTCCTACCAGAAAATAATTCAGATTTGGATGCTTCACACTGGATGAGTTTTACTTCTTATTTTTCCTTTTTTTTTTTTTAACTGACTCTCCATCTCCATATAGTTAAAAGTGTAAGCAGGAGGGTGAAAAAAAGACATTAGTATTATACCCTAGGTTTGCACAGTGCTTACAGGAAAATGTTAAAATGAAGTTTGGGTCTCCTGGGGTTAATAATGTATGGTTAGTGCAGGGTTGTTATGAAAAGAACATAGTTACAGTGAGAGCATATGGCCAAATAAAAGAAGGAATCCAGCCTTTCAGTGATGCTGTTCTCATGGAGTGGGAAAGGCATGGAAATCCTGCAAGCTGCTTCTTTTCCTCACAGAATATTAGGGTTCTGCTTCAATTGTTGTTTTTGGTGGGGTGCAGTATTTCAGTGAGAGGTTTTAGGGAGACCTGAGGGATGTGGAAGCAGTGAAACACAAGATCCTTGATTGGGATTTTGCTAAAGGGGTGAGGAGCAATTTAGGCTGGGGTGAAATCACACAAGCGTGCCTGCTCTGGGGGGCAGGAGGTGATGGAGACGGTTCCAGGGGGTTTCTTCTCTGTGTGCTGGTGGAACAGAGCTCAGGAGAGTGTCAGGAAAGCCAGGCACAGAGAGACTGAATGAAGGGACGTGTTAAATTTACCGGGGCACGATCTGTGTGTGTCGATCTGGGCAAACGAGCAAAATTAAATTTAAATTTCCACAGACCCACAGAATGATCCAGGTGGGAAGGGACCTTAAAGGTCACCTGGCCCAGCCCCTTGGAGTGGTCAGGGACACCTTCCTGCCCGGCTCAGGACAGCCCACCCCTGCCTCCCAGGGCACAGAGGTGCAGAATTCTCCCACTCCCAAACCACCAGAAGTGAGTTCACTTCACTGACACAGATGAGCAGAGGGAGGCAGCTGTTGGGAGAATTCCATTGACCTGAAAACTTGTGGCTTTCCCTAAAAATGCTGGCAGGATAAATAGGACATTTAGATACTGCAAAAATCCTTTAATATTAATTAATTTTGGGGGGTTGGTGTGAAGGGGATGTGTGGGATGGGGAAAGGTCTCTGGATTTCCAGGGTGGGTCACCACATTCTCCAATATTATTGTGTGGGCAACTTTACTTTCCCAAACGAGCCCAGAGCAGATGCCCTGACTGCTGCTGACTGTTCAAGGACTTCCTAAAGACAAATTCTAACTCTGGCTTCACAAAACAAGCCCAGACCATACAGAGTAGGAAGCTCCCATTTCAATGCCTTCAATAATTTAAAGTCTTAGTGGCAGAGCAGTAGTCTGGAAATACTGAAAAATGCATGTGAGAAAACCAAACACGGAACTAATCCTGATTTTATTGATTTTTTTTTTTGAGGGGGGTGTGTGGGGTTTTTTTAGCTTGATTTAGATCAGTTTTAATATATACTTAAGACAATTGTGTGGGAGGGTGTGTCAGTGGTTGCCCTTTTAGTCAATTCTGGTTTTCACCTGTAGAGACCAGAAATGAATTTAGTGATGCCTGCAGTTATTATGTGGAAATTCGAATCACTGATAAAATAGAGCTGATCCGTGCCTTTCCAGCTACTAAAAATTGTGGTTTTTTTAAAATTTTGATCCTCCCCAAACACCTTCTCAGCAACAGGTCCCTGAATTCAAACCAAGTTCTTTTTTTGGTTATTAGGCTGATAAATGGCAGATATCTTTGGCATTGGAAAAGATGCTGCCCTACAATCACACAGGGAAATTGTTTTTATTTCCCCTTCCATCTGCTGGGTTCATTATTAATGGGAAATAACCCCTTTCTGAGCTGTGTTTACTACAGCTGCCCACAGGACATGATTTAGTTGGTTAGAACTGGCTACAAACTTTTTCTATGAAACACAGAGATGTGGTGACATCGTAGCATTGTAGAAACTCAAATTTAATTTTTGCCAAGTCATTTGTCTTACCAAAAAAAAAAAAAAATCCAAGAAAGTCCATGAAAATCTGGAAGCAAGAAAAAAATGGAAATCCAAGCATTACTTCAGATTATTTTGGGGATTTCCATTTAGGCAGGATTTTTGTTCCACATTTCCTTTAAGTCAAGGATCTGAATTCAAAGCAAAGTCGTCTTTTAAGAATGAGAACATATTGCTTAATCCCAAAGTAATTTTTGAGCTGACTACAAAAGCCAGAATTAGGATCAGCCTGAAATGAAGATTTTTGTTGTTGTTGTTTTTGTTGTTGTTTTGTTTGGTTTGGTTTGGTTTTTAATTTGTCCTTTATTTTATTTCTCTCAATCCACCAGTTAAAACCCAAGGATCTGCTCTCTCTTCAGCTCTGGTGGGAGTTGGGGAGTGCCACTGGAGGTGCTGGGATTTACCCAAATGGAGCAGTGAGGAGAGGCTGATTTTTCCCCATCCTCCCCAGCCACCCTGACTCTCCTGCCCTTGGGGACTTCTGAATGTATTTAGGAAAGGTGAAGCACCAAAACTGCTGCAGAGGTGAGGTCATCCTTGAGGAAGAGTTGCCTTAAAAGCTACATCTTTTACCTCCATCATTAGTAAGTTTTTTCACAGTAAGATTTTAATTTTTTATTTTTATACCTGAAACAGGTTTTTTTTGTTGTTGTTGTTTTTGTTTTTTTTTTTTTTTTCCCAAATTTCCTGAAGTATAACTTGCTTTGACTAACACCAAAGTTAGTCTGGTTATGCCATGGATAACCACGGATGGCTTGTTGCACCAGGCAAAATGTGACCTGCTTGGGCACTTCTTGGTGGCAATACATCAGATTTTTGGAACTTGACCTCTGTCTGGTTTGGCTTAGCAAGGACCCCCTTGGGGACACCCCTTTTCATACCTTTCTTTAACTGAGCAGAGCTACAGAACTTTGGCTGGCACTACCCATACCTTTTCCACTGGAGAAAAAAAAATATGTCATCGTGAAAATTAAAAAAAAAAAAAAAAATTCCAATGCTACCATATAATCCAGAGGAATTTTTGTTACTTGTTAGTTAGCTGGGTTTGCTTGGAGTTCCTTGAGGGTTTTTTTGGGTTTTTTTCATAATAATTCAGTCCCAAGCTGGCTGATGAATACTACAGTTGCTTTCAAAACATGGAACAAATGGATTCTACAAACATCGGCCAACAGCTACACTCTGGTATTTGTTTTAAATGCAAGAGACAAGTGTGAGCTGAGAAATTAAAGCCCGTAAATCTACCCTGTTCACATTGCCAGTTTATTTAAGTGATACACTGTTATGTTAGTTGAAGTGATCATAGGAGAGTGCTAATAGCAAGTGATTAGTTGCCCAGGCATATTTATTTAAGAAATATAATGGATTAAAAGTCTTCTGGTCAGAGTAGATACTCCATCATCTTTAAAGTAAAATAATTCCTGCAATTTATGGCTCCTTTTGTCATAATTCCGGCTTTAAACTCATGAATCATGACTGAATTGCTGTTGACTGGGCTGTAGGCAGAGACATTTCAAATGACGATAAAAAGAAAAGGGAAATTTATGATTCCTGGGCTTATTTTCCTCCACAGGTTTGAAAACAGAACACTGAAATGTTCATTTCTAATGTCCCCCAACCCGGCTCTGACATTTTCAAATTTAAAATGACTCTTCACCAACCAAAAGTCCTACAGCACTTCATATAATAAAACCATTTGCTTTGCATTTTCAAGTAACTCAGTGGAAAATGATACACATTAAAGAGGCAGCAGTACCATTTCTGTGAGCACTGTGCATTAAACTCTTTTTTTGTTGCATTGGCATTCTACATGAGGGTCGTGAATGCAATTCTTGACCATAAAGTGGTGTGTGTGAGGCTAATTATAATTATTATAATTATTATAATAGCAGAGCATAAGAGGGAAGAGAACAGAGATTGCAGGTGCTGTGTACTGGTGTTTCAGCACCCAAAGCCTGCAGAAATGGGGTCACTAAGGGATGGTTTTCCTCATCAGGATTTCAGCTATTTCCCTCACGTTTCTCATGGCAGCCTTTTTTCACTTCTTTGCCAGGACATGCCATGGGAATGGCATCTCCACAAGGTTTATTATTTAATGTAGTTCTCACCAGACACAGAGCTCCATCAAGCTCCAAATGCTTCTGTTTGATAATTGTGGAATCATGGAATGGTTTGGGCTGGACAGGATCTTAGAGCCCATCCAGTGTCCCCCTGCCGTGGCAGGGACACCTCCCACTGTCCCAGTGTCCACCCTGGCCTTGGGCACTGCCAGGGATGCAGGGGCAGCCCCAGCTGCTCTGGGCACCCTGTGCCAGGGCCTGCCCACCCTCACAGGGAACAATTCCTCATTGCCAAGATCCCAGCCAGCCCTGCCCTCTGGCACTGGCAGCCATTCCCTGGCCGCTGTCCCTGCAGCCCTTGGCAATTGTCTGTGTCCATCTTTGCTGCAGCCCCTTCAGGCCCTGCAAGGCCGCCCTGAGCTCAGGCCAAAGCTTCTCCTGCCCAGGTGAGCAATGGCAGCTGTGCCAGCCTTTGCTGCCAGCAGAGCTGCTCCATCCCTCTGCCCATCCTGGAGCCTGCTCTGGCCTGGCTGCAGCAGCTCCAGCTCCTTGCTGGGCTGGCCCAGGGCTGGGGCAGCTCTGCAGGTGGGCTCTGACTGAGGGGCAGAGGGGCAGAATCCCCCCTGCCCTGCTGCCCACGCTGGGCTGGGCCCAGCAAGGGGCTCTGGGCTCCGGGCCCGGCACGGGGCTCTGGGCTCTGCGCCCGGCACGGGGCTCTGGGCTCTGGGCCCGGCACGGGGCTCTGGGCTATGGGCCCGGCACGGGGCTCTGGGCTCTGGGCTCGGCACGGGGCTCTGGGCTCTGGCCCGGCACGGGGCTTTGGGCTTTGGGCTCCGGGCCTGGCACGGGGCTCTGGGCTCTGGGCCTGGCACAGGCTCTGGGCTCTGGGCCCGGCACGGGGCTCTGGGCTCTGGGCCCGGCACGGGGCTCTGGGCTCTGGGCCCCGCACGGGGCTCTGGGCTCTGGGCCCGGCATGGGGCTCTGGGCTCTGGGCCCCGCACGGGGCTCTGGGCTCTGGGCCCGGCACGGGGCTCTGGGCTCTGGGCCCCGCACGGGGCTCTGGGCTCTGGGCCCCGCACGGGGCTCTGGGCTCTGGGCCCGGCACGGGGCTCTGGGCTCTGGGCCCCGCACGGGGCTCTGGGCCCGGCAAGGGGCTCTGGGCTCTGGGCTCTGGGCCCGGCACGGGGCTCTGGGCTCTGGGCCCGGCACGGGGCTCTGGGCTCTGGGCCCGGCACGGGGCTCTGGGCTCTGGGCCCGGCACGGGGCTCTGGGCTCTGGGCCCGGCACGGGGCTCTGGGCTCTGGGCCCGGCACGGGGCTCTGGGCTCTGGGCCTGGCACGGGGCTTTGGGCTCTGGGCCCGGCACGGGGCTCTGGGCTCTGGGCTCTGGGCCCAGCACAGGATTTGAGGTCCCAGCCCAGCACAGGATTTGGGGTCCCAGCCCTGCCCCACAGCACCCCCAGGGCTCCTTTGCAGAGGATCCCATTAGGGCAGAGTAGAGGAGGAGGAACCTTCCTCACCCTCTGCCCACACTGGTTTGGTGGAGTTTTGGTGGAGGCCGGCATGTTTTGGGCCTTCTGGGCTGTGAGCAAACACTGTTGGCCCAAATCCAGCTTTTCACTCACAGGAACCCCCAAGTCCTTCTCTGTCCTCACTGAATTCTTCCCCCCCGCTGTGCTCATGTGTGGGATTTCCCCAGCCCAGGGGCAGCACCAGTCCTGGCCTGGTTCAGCCTCCTGAGATCCCCATGGTCACTTCTGGAGCGTGCCCAGGTTCCTCTGGATGCCACCCTGTCTCTCAGGAGTGTCACTGCACCCTCAGCTCGGTGTTACCTGCAAACTGCTGGGGGTGTGCTCCATTCATCTTCTTTGATGCAGGTGTTGAGGGCCAAGACAGAGCCTTGAGGACTCCCCTGGACACAGAACCTTTGGTGAAGCCACCCTGGCTGTCTCAAATCAAATCTCAAATCACCTCCTTCTCTTGCATGTACACTAACATTACTTCCATGTGGATACTTCCATGTCCTCCCCAGGCACAGAGATGAGGCTCACCGCTCTGGAGCTCCCCATGTCTTCCTTTCCCCCTTTTTCAAAAGCAGGGTCATGTTTCCCATTTTCCAGCCACAGGGGGCTTTGCGTGCTGTGACTTTTCAGATATGATGGTGATGCCTTGGGAAGGCTGACCTAGAACTGAGACCACACAGAGTTACAGAATAAAGCAGAGATTTATTAAAAGGATCTCCTCCATGGATGCACCTTGGGCAGCACAAGAGCCCAGCCAGGGCTGCACCCAAGATGAACCAAAATGGCCCCAAAATGCACGAGCGGGCACGGGGTCTGTCACTGGGATCAGTTCTGCTCCATTTGCACCTTGCAGTTCATTGTCCCATTCCAGCTTTAGCCCCTGCAGTCCCACCCTGCTTGTTTTTCTCTCTGCAGCCCACGGTGTTTGTGCTCCTGGGCTGAGATTTGGGTCATTTGTCCTTGGTGCCCAGCTGGAGCAGGAATTGTTTTGTCTCCCTGCTCTGGGCACAGAGCTCACCATCCCCTCATGTGAAGCTCAGAATTACACACTAAAGCAGCACAGAATCTGAAAAATAGAAAAGCAATGATGGAAGGTGGCTTGGCAACACCAGCCAGCTCCCTCAGGGTGCTGGGGTGCATCTCACCAGGCCACGGAGATGTTATCACTATTCAGTTTCATCAAGTGATGCCTGAATTCTCTCTGCTAGCAGTGGCAGGGGCTCTGCTCTCTCATTGGCCTTTCTTTCTGACCTGTGCACTGACAGAATCTCACCTTGTTACTCTTCACATCCCTTGCCAAATCCTGTTCCACCTGTGCCTGGGCTCTCCTCACCCCATCCCTACACACCTGAGCCATGCCCCTCTTTTCTTCCCCATGTCCCTGCTCCCACTGGCTCTGCATTTCATTCTCACTCCTCAGTCTGAGAAGTTTAGAGAAATGAAATTACAATTGCGGTCTTTATTTCTTTGTGCTGGAGTGGTGAGGTGTGTTTTATATCATATCCACCTCTGTGTTTTCACAACATACTGAATATTTACCACTTAATGTTTTGTCCCCGGAGATGGGTCACCCTTTCAGTGCCAGTGTGGGTGTAGGTTAGGGGTGCTTTCCAGTTTCCCACTGGAAAGGCTTTTAGGAATGAATGATAAGATTGATTGGACGATGCCTCAAGGCAGGAAATGGCTGCAATATTAAAATATCTGCTCTTTTTTCATTTGTCTGGCTGCTGATAGAGTGTCTGTTGCTCTGAAAAAAGGGCTGGATGTACAAGTTTTAATCTGAATAGGTCATTGTGTGAGTCCCCCTCTGTAAGAGCTTTCATTTGCTATCTGGGACCCAATAATGGAAGTGTTCTGTGTGTGGGAGCACTTCTGGAAGTCAGGAGTATGAAAAACATTCTTGTCTGCCTTGCTGCACAGCGGTGTAAATGTTAATATATGGGCAATATGTGAGCAGAAGGTCTCTAATATCAAATCCTCCTGGATGCACGTGATCTGTGGTGGAACTAAAGCTCCTTTATGCTGAGCACCAGCAGGAGATGTGGTCACAGCTCCTCAATTTTGATCCCACCCGTGTCAGGCCTTTGCTGGAGCCTGTGGAAACTTCTGTGATCTCTCCAGATGACATTGCACAGCCCCATCTCCCAGTGTGAAGATTTCAGTCCAAAACTGACCATTTTCCTGAGTCAGTCAGCAGCAAAATGCCCAAAAAAGTGCACTCCTGTTAGCTTCCCTCCATAAATCCTCCACTCAAAAAACACCTCACCTGGACACACAAAAGTGTGTTTGTAGGGTTACCTAAGCCTACCCTAACCACAAAAACTTGTTGGGATTATCAAAGAATTATTAAATAGGGCTGTGTATTCTTGTGTGTTTAAAATAGTACCTATTTTTCCTGTCACAGGGACCAAAAAAAAAAAAAGAAAAAAATCAGATTTTGTAGAAGCAGCAAAGGCACCTCCTGCTCGTTCTGACAGGCTATTGTACACAAGCTATTAACACACTGATTTGTGGCCCGATAGGATGAATGCCCAGGTGGTCTCTGGCCTCCCAAAGGAGCTCCAGCTCCCTCCCTTCAGGCAAAAAGAACCACTCACTTAGATTAATGCTGCCTTATCTCGGCCTCCTTCAAAGCCAGCCCGAGTCAGAGCCGGGCTCAGCTTTCAGTGGCAAACCCGGAGCTGTGAGCTGAGCCCCCGGACTGGATGTTAATGCCGTTTTTTTGGTTTTTTGTTTTTTTTTTTCCGAGGGTAATGTCACGGTGTGTGGTGAATGCCTGCGTGGGCACGGGTGCATGAACTCACACAAACCCCCTGTCCTAGCTGAGCCCTGTTAAATTAATTGGGACATTAAACGAGGAGCTTATTGCCGGCTTCTGGGGAGGCTTAAATGTCTGGCCTTGAAAACAGGCGTTGCAGAAAAATAGCATTTTTCTATTTTAAATGCTTTCAGGTTTCCTTTTATAGAAGCCCGGGCAGAGTCAACATATTCCTTTTGTCTGACCTTTCTGCAAAGCATAAAGCTCTTCAAAGTCAGTGGAAGATTCCTGAGAAAATTCAAAACGCTTCGGATTAAGACCTAGATATATGTTCTAAAAAGAAACAAGAGATAAAAATAAAAAATACCTCCAATGTTTTCTTTTAAAGAATTAGGCTGTTCTAATACTAAAGTCTGATACTAAGGTCTAATAATAAAATCTCATAATAACCTATATGACAGCAATGAAAACAGTGAAAATGTGGTAAAAGTGTAAGTTCTAACTGTTGTTACATATACACATCCCACAAGCAAAAAATTGCAAAATTAAATCTTAGGAATCCCTTTGGCTTCTTGGGAAATGAGAAAAATTGAAGTTAAGACTTTGATGGTGCCTTGGCAGTAGTAGAGGGAGCACACCCTCCTATGAACCAATGAATACAGAGAAAGATAAGAAATAATATTTTTTTTTCTCAATTTAAAACTTTGCTGTCACTTTTCTGCACAAACCACTAACTCTTCTGCAAAAATTACGTCAAAGTGTCCAAGAAAGGTATTTCTATCCCTGTTATGAAGGTTTTCTTATCAGTCCTAAAAGTCAATGAGTATCATTGTAGCTTCTCAGCACCCAAGGATTCATTGGGTAATGAATACATTCCAGCTGCAGGACAGGAGCTCCCATGGATGACACTTATATATCCCACAGGCATTTTAATTGTGACCCAAACTACAGTGAACAGCTTATTATTACTTTATATCTTAGGGGGAATTTTTAAGCTATCTCCTAAATTTATCTTTATTATCTGTGCAACAGTTTAAGGACTTCCTCAACCTCCCTACCTAAGAAAAGAGCTTTATTGTGCTAAGCTTTCTTTGCTGAGGAGGAATTAACCCCGTTCTTGTGTCAAAACAAATATTTTCAGCACGAGGCAACGAAAGTGCAAATCTCTCCTTCCTCTGTTTGCCCTGCCCAGCCCTCCCCTCACAGTTGCTAAATTCAGTGAGGGGGAGCAAGGGCTGTGGAGCAGACACCAGCAGGGGTTTTAGCAGCCATGAGTCAGTGCCCCTCGTGCTGATGGAAGCAATTATGATTCCAGAGGCAGGGTCAGTGCTGGTGAGTGCCCCTCGGACACAATCAGCCCCTGGGGAATTTGGGGAACCCCCCTGTGGGAGCAGATGTTGACAAGACCTCAGGTCCTGCTCTCCATCAGCACCTGGAGGTATTGCAGGGGTTGGTGTGTGTGGGACCTCAGACTCTGCCCCAAAAGCCGGGGTTTTCTCAGCTTTTGAGTCAAAATAGGAGGAGTGTTTGCCCAAGAGAGGGAGAGGCCCTGGCAGGAAGCAGGGGTGTTGCGCATTCAAGAAAGACGTGTATGAACAGAAGGGGCTGGGCAAAGTCTGCAAGGAGAAGCAAAGCTCCATGGAAGGATTTCTACAGCTGCTGCTGACAAGGGCAGCAGGTTTTCCAGGGACTGACAGGGCTCCAGGACCTTCACTGGCCCCAAAGCACCTCTCCAAAGGGTCTGCTGATGCAGTTCTGCATCCTGACAGCCCTCTCAGGCATCCAGCATCCCACTGCCTGCCTAGGGAACAACCACAACCACAACCAGATCCAAGTCTTCAGACCCAGAGCCCCTTCCCAGGGACCTCACCAGTGTTAGAGCCCTTGGTTTCAGCCCCATATTTCACAATCTGGAACTCACTTTTTCTCCCCAGCTTTCAAGTATTGTAGGGTATAAAAACGCCCTCACCTTTTATCCACCCAGCATTTTGCACCAAGCTTTTATTCCTTTTTTATTTCTTGCACACCTGGGTTGCATATAAGGCCATTATTGCAGAGTGTGGCTGCCGTGACATAATTAGAGTTTGCTAATAAGGCACAGGACTTGCAGTACAAAGTGGCACAGTGAAAGTCCTCAGTGAGATGCTGAAAGCAGCAGAATGGGCTGGAATATGTTAGGAAGTTTTAAGAGGCATTAATCCTGGGGGATACTCGGGGGCAGGAACAATCCAAGCTTCTGTGAATCAGAGTGAAATGATTGCAAGGGAGCAGAGGTTACATTGCGTGGAGGGTTTAGCTAGAAACCACTCAGACTTTCAGAGCATGGAAAACAAAATTGCAGCAAAATGAGCAAAACCTGAGAGGAAATTTTTCAAGCCTCTCTTTGTGTTGCTTTAAGCCTGTGAGAATTTATTAAATGGTTCCACAAGTGGGAAATTATCTCGTTCTGGGTTTTTTTTTATTAAAAAGCACAGAAACATCTCTGTGAAACTGAGCATCTCAAGGCACTCAACAGAAAATCATGCAGACCCTGCTCTGAAAACAAAGGTCTCAATCCTCATGAGACAGCATGAGAATATCTAATGGAGCTAAACACGGAGGAAAAAGGCTGGGCACAAAAAAGCATGCAAGACTTGGCAAATTCAAGTGTTGCAAAGTCAAAAGCTATAATTTCACCAAAAAAAAAGAAAAAAAATTGGAGCTAGCAAAGATGGATGGATAAAAAGTGAAAGGGGCAATGGGAGCATGCAGGTAGGAGTGGATATCTGGTTGCATCACAGATGATAAAGTATAAACACAGTGGTGCACACATTAAAAAGAAAAAAAAAACGGGAAAAAGAAGTAAAAATCCCCTCTCATGCCCTTTTCCCATTTGCATCCCACATGCTTCCGCTGAGCCACTCGAGGCTGTGTAAAAGAGCCCACTGTTCACCAGCAACCGGGGAGCCAGGGGCGGCTCCTGGGCCTGGAAAAAGCCACATTTCACTTATCTTTCCTCCCCTCCTCGCGCCCAGATGCTTTGCAAAACAAACAAACTACATATCTACATATCATAGCCAAAACTGCGTATCAGACTACATCCACTGAAAGCCTCACTGTCTGGGGCTGTGGGGTTCAGCAAACCTTGGCTGGGCCGTCCTTTGAGCCTGCTGCTTGATTTATGTTTGCAGATGGAAACTATATGAAGCTCTTAGTTATGCCTGGTTTTCTGCCAAAAAATCAGTTTGACCTAAACTGGGCTTTATAGAAACCTAAAGTGCAAGGTGAAGTGTCACATAATCAACAGTAAAACCTGGGTCTATTTATTTTTATTTTTTTTTAATAAAGAAATCATACATTTTCTTAGACTGAACTGTGAAGTTTTCACTCAGTTTTAGACTTTCTCTGTGGCTGCTGTGAGAGGAGTAGCTGGAAGACCCAAATTGGCTTTCCTGTCTTGTCTTTTTTTTTTTTGTCACATTGGTGGAGTCTGATACCAAGGCAACAAAGAGGGAATGAAATGGGACCAAAAATCATCTGTTTTCAGTAACAAGCACTGTCTCTAGAGGGAAGGACCCAACTTTACACACGTGTAGGAGGCTAAGGAATTCTAACAGAGGCAAAGAAATCACTGTGAGGCTCAGAGTGTCTTAAAAAAAAAAAAAGGAAAGCAGGGTAGGAGAAGATAAGAAGCTGAGACAGAGAATATTCACGAGTCAGTCGCGCCTTTAAAATAAATTATTGTGCACCAGGTTCCGTGCCCTGCGGCCGATCAAACAGAGCGGGCGATGCTCATTAGCGGCGGCAGACGTGCGTTAATTACTGTAATTTGTAGGATGGGAAGTGCCACCTAGTGGCAAGGAGCGCGCCGCCGCATCCCATATCCCGCGTCCCGCATCCCACATTCTGCACATTCTGCACCCCGCACCCCGCATTCCACATCCCGCATCCCGCACCCTGCATCCCACATCCCACATCTCACATCTTGCATTCCGCATCCTGCATCTCGCATTCCTTATCCCGCACCTTGCATCCCACATCCCGCATCCTACACCCCGCACCCTGCACGCCACAACCCGCATCTCGCGCCCTGCATCCCACACCGTGCATCCCATATCCTGCACCCCACATCCCGCATCCCACATCCCACCTCCTGCATCCTGAATCCTGCACCCTGCATTCCACATCCCGCATCCCATATCCCACACCCTGCATCCCACATCCCGCATCCCACAACCTGCTTCCCACATGCCACATCCTGCATCCTGCACCCTGCACCCCATATCCCACATCCCGCACCCCACATCCCACATCCCACACCTGGTATCCCGCACCCACGCTGCCAGGGGTGCCCCAAATGTGCCAAGACCTCCCGACCAACGCAGCCTGTTAATGGTTTATCAAGTGCCAGTGGGAATCCCAGCTCCGGGCAAACACAAGAGGCCTCCTGGTCTAATTTAGGTGGGACAATGGGTCCCAGTAGACCCAAGATGGATATCCCTGGTGCAGATGGACTCCTTTTAATTCTGTTTGGTTTACCAAATAGGAATTCCTCTAGGAAACCTCAACAAAGAAGTGGATTAATGAGAACCCTAGCAGAGAGTGTTTGCTGTATAAGCAATTCCGAGCCTAAGTAAAGCAAGGGGCAAAGTCTGATCAGTGTTCAGTACCAAACTCAAATAAATTCTGACAGAAGTGGGTGAAAAATGTGCCAGCTGCAGGTCAGCAAGAAATGCTAACGACCCTCAAACACTTGCCTGCCTACTTTCATTAAAAAGCAAACAGGGAGAAAAATAAACACTTATTTTCCCCCTGCCTTTTGTTGCTCTGTGGAGTTTGTTTTGACACTCGTCCTCCCTCAGCTGCAGTGTCTCCTGGTTTCCCTTGTTCTCATGGCATCTTGCTGTTCCTCAAACCCTTTTTCCTCTGCTGGAGCAGCTCCCTCTTCCAGGTCCATTCCCTGTCTCTGCTGTGCCAAAGACTCCTCAAATTCCCCATTTTGCTTTCATGCACAGAAGAAGGAAGACCCTCCCATCCCTGGAGTGTGGCAGGGAGATCCTCTCTCTTCCTGGACTGGCCTGAGTCTGCAGTGCTTAAACTTGCTGTATGGAAAAATGGAGGTTGTTGTGCTTCAGAGAGCTTTGTTGTAGCAGCTTGCTCATAACCATCTTGAAATGGCAAAGCTGTTTGTTCACTGGGCACACAAACAAAAAAACAAAAACAAACAAACAAACAAACAAAAAAAGATATCCTGTGGTGCTGGTGGTGATGAAGCTGTGAAACAGGGGATGCTGCTAGGCACCATTACTACTGGTTCCAGTAGAAACATTTCAACCCACAGCTTCCCCTATCCCTTCTGCATTTGAACCAGGGGAAGAAAAAGATAGGAAGGTGATCAAACAGCTCCTTCCTGTAGCGGGGAAAAGGAGGAAGCCTGTGCAAGGAGGTAGCCAAGGCTGACAACAAGAAAAAGAAATACATCACCTCCCCATCTGAGCAGACCTGGACCCCTTCTCAGCCTTCAAAATCAAGCACCAGGCAGGTGGTGTTATCCATATATATGGTTTCTTGGCTCATAGGACCATTGGGAAGGACCAGCAGCCATGACAAAACTTCCACATGGCAGAAGCTTTTGCAGAGTCTCAGGGAGACCTCGTGCCCCCAGACCCTTATCTGCTCCTCACCAGCCCCATTTGCAGACTCACCACCACAACGAGACATCAGAGGCTGCTCTTTGAGCACTAGTGGGCATGGAAATATCCAAAGCTTCTGGACTATAGCACTGAAGGGTTGTGCTCAGCCAGGGGATGGGAGAAGCCCTCCGTTGCACTCACAGCAAGAGTAGGTCCACTTGCATTTACATGGGAAAAATCTCACAAAGTTTTTGGTATTTCTGTCTGCTTTTATGCTAAAAAAGGGCATCTTTTAGCTCCTACAGCCAAAGCAATGAATGCTAACATTGTTCCCATTCTCCCTCATCCTGGGAGACCCCACTTGCTGCAACAGAGAAAACCTTTCACTGAATGGCTGGATACCAGAAACACTTCTTTTTATCCTTCCTTTAGCAGACAGAGGATAAAAATGGCATGAGTCTCACCAAAACTTGGCGAGAAACCCTTGATGGCAGCCAAGTCCAAGCTATAGCAGAGACCTGGGAATGGTGTGGGGAAAACATGGAGCTTGAAGCTCTTGGTGTACACCACAAATCAGTTCTCAGTCACTGACAGTACTGGGCTTCCCAGAACACTGCGCACCTCTTCCTCACAAACAGTATGATTATTTGGCAAATCACTTTCTTTTTTTTCTTTTCTCTCTCTGATTATTTTTATTTGGTGTTTAGGTCTTCAGGGCAAAGTTACTTCCTCTTTACAAATTTCTCTGCTCCCACCATGATTCATGTTCTGTGTGAAACTCAAACAAGGTTCAAGAATGTTACATTTCCTTAGCTGAGGCCTTCAAAAAACTAAATCATTTCAATGATTTCAAAAAATCATTAAAAATCAGAGAATATTCAACAAAGTAGGGTAGTTTTCAACACAGAGGGATTGAATTTTTCTCTCTGCTTTCATACCCATTCTTTCCCCACTGAACAAAAAAAACTACCATTTCCTTCATATGAACTAATAAGTTTTTTGGCGGGGGCAAATGTTTACAGCTACCCCAAGAGTCTTGTAAATTGTGCCAAGACATATTTGCAGACATCCTCAGCCCTTTTTTTTAAAAATTTTGTTTGTTTGTTTTAAATGGTATTATGACAGGCATTATCATGGACATGTCTGAGAGCCAATTAAAAGCTGTGAGATGCCAGGGCAGGATCAGCTCTTTCAATCCAAATTTACTCTGTTTTACTCAAGGTGGGCTATGACTCCTCCTGTAGCCATGAATGTTTTCATCCTTCCTTGCCTGCTACCAAGATTTCCACCTTTCTATTTCAATCAACAAAAAGGAGTCCCCAAAGAAAAGCAGAGATTTTCCTGAATGGTGGGGGGGAGCAAGGAAAAAGCCTAAACTCCCTCTTTCCTCCACTTTTTAGGATGTTCCTGATCTATTTAATATCTTTGCTTCCCCTTCACACACAGCGAAGGAGAAGAAACTGTTGACTGACACTTGTGGAGTTAGCAGGATCTTTCCAGTGACTTCAGTAGGTTTTGGATTAATCACATTGTGAATGTTTGTTATTGCTTTAGCCAAGGATGAGAAGGCCCAGGAAGAGAAGATTAGTTAAGAAAATCTCTCTTAATCCATTTCAAGAGTTTGCCCTATCGGTGTGGAACCAGACCAGTGAGTTTATTCTTTGCACAATGGTGGTACCTTTGTATCATAAAGAAAAAAAAATAGCAAAAAACAAAACAAAACAAAAGTATGAAAGACTCATTTCTTTTGGTAACAGCAAGAGAACAAACCCCACATTTGATTATTCAGGATTACTTCTGCACTCAAGTTTAGGATGCAGCCACGGAGTTATCAAAACAATAATAACGCATGCCCAGGATGGAGTTTATCAGAGGAAGCCCAGGACAGCACGGATTAGCACAACACTTGACTATGGTTCAGGCCACCCTGTACTGATAAGTTGCTCAGTTTCTTTCCCCCTTTCTTGCCTTGTGCTGCGTTTGGTCCTCACAGGGATCAGCGCTGAGAAGGACCTTGGTGGTGACCTGCCCACACTGACCACTCCCCCCCCCAAATCACAAAGCAGCCATTCTCTGAGGAGCCAGATCCAGCTGTGGGAAGCAGGCTGACCTGGAGACACAGCCTGACACTTACACCAGCCAGAACCAAAAACCACCAGCTTCCTGACACAGCTTTTGGGGGGATTAGCCATGGAAACATAAAACATACCAGTCTGGCCCCTTGTCCTTGGAGTCAAGGGCAGAAACACTGAGTCAGAACAGAAGGCAGCATCAGAACACAGGAGGAAAACATCATTGCCTTTGCCATCATCATCCAGTGCTGCTGAAAGCCTGGACCTTCTCCTGATAAATCCTGTCCTGGAAAACGACTATCTCAGTGCAGATAGCGCCGTGTCTGCATCATTACATTTAATGCAGAAATAATACCTAACCATCAATTGTGGCTTGTTCTGCTACCAAATGAAACACTCTATTCATGGTTTTTCATAGCTGAGTGCTCTCCCCTCTGCTGAAGAAATATGGAGTAAAAATAGGTGGAGAAGGGTTTTGCCACAAAAGAAACATTGACATAAGCCATCAAGTGTTTTGTTTGAGAAAGCGGTTGTGTACGCTATGGTTACCACTGCTGCTAAGCCTGACTCCTTTGGAGAGTTTTAATTTGCCTCTGAAAACATATTTCACTCGAAGCGTAGGAAAGAGAAGTACTGGGGGGAAAAAAAAAGCTTTTCTTAAACGTGGAATCTGAGAACTTGCAAAAAGTCTATTGTTTCGGGAGATTTTGTGGTTTCTGAAAACACATTGGGGTTTAGATAACTGAATCACTGCAGAATAAGGAAGCAGCCTACATATCTGTACCTTTGAGAGGCAAACTGGGGCAAAATGGACTCATTTTCAGCACAGCTGCCATGGCACAGCCCTTTGCAAGTAGATGGGAGTGGGAAGCTGGACCTTCAGAGCCACTGACCAGGTGGAATAACTTTGAAAGGATCTTTGATTTCACTCGAACTGGCCATAGTGCTGCTGACATCTAAATTACATGAATTATTTCCTTTACTTTTACGTAAAGTTTTTTTCACGCACAGCAGCTCAGGAGGAAAAGAAAGCACAGAAGAGACAAAGAAAAGGTGGCTGTGAAGCCACAAAAGATAGCTTAAGAGAACCTATGCCAGACAAATTAGATTTTCCTTGAGAGACTGTGTTTCAGACCCACAATATTCTTTCAAGTGATGGGAAGTGCTTTTTTTCCACAGATGTTCAGTTTGATATTTGCACATTGACTGTAGCCATAGTCTAATTAATTTCAGATATTTGAAAACAATGGTTTCTCATAAAGAACCATTTAGGGCCTGTGTTTCACATTTAAAATGATAATCATTGTTGAGTCAGTAACATAAAACCTGTGCTTAAGAAGTGTGTAATGAAAATAGTATTTTTCTTCATCTCTGGACTACAATGTAGCTGGGAGGATTATTTTTTTTCTCGAGTGATATTGCTTTAGGATGGAGACAAAGCCTAAACATTTCCCCTTTTGTTGGGTTTTCTCACACAAATCCGAACATCTGAAAACAATGATTTGTCATGGGAGACTTTGGCAGCCTGAGCAAAGGTTTACTGTTTCTACTTTGCCTAAAATATGTACAAAGAAAAGTATCTGACATTCACAGTAAATCAGACAACGTTTCGGGCCCCTGACATAACCCATGGAGGCAGTTTGCGTGGTCTCCAAGAGGAGGAAAGGAGATCCCCTTTCTGGACAGTTTTTTGGTTCAGTGCAGAAAGAGCTTGGCTCCCGGAGAAGGTGGGGAGGGTTAAATAAAATGAGATGAAAACACCGAGGGGCTGCAGAGGTCTGTTTTTCCATCTTGATCCGCTCCTCACTTTCCCCGGTCATCCCGAAAAGCCCCGAGGGTCTCCGGTGTAACACACCCTCCTTCCTCCGGGGTTTTCTCTCCCTGACGGGCTGGGGATGCCCAGGAGGAGCTCCTCATCCCTCCCTGCCCAGCCCCGCAGGAGCCTTTTGTGTGGCCAGCCCTAAAGCCTCCCCCGTGCCCAGAAACCTCCATCCCCACCGCGGGAAGGGCAGGGGGGAGCGCGGAGCCCCCAGCCCGCCTCCTCTCCTTGTGGAGGGTGAGGAAGGGGAGGCTCCGCTCCTCCAGCCCCGGGGCCCCGAGGCTCCGCGGGGGCTCCGGGAGCTCCGCGCCGGGCGGAGAGGAGGAAGAGGAGGAGGAGGAGGAGCAGGAGGAAGGCGGGGAGGGGGCTGGGGAGGAGGGACAAGGGGGTGGGGGTTCTGCATCCTCCGCTTTCTTCCCAGCTCCGAGACGGAGCGGCTTTGGCCGGCCGGTTCCCATCAGAGCTCCGGCAGCCGCGGGGTGGGAAAGGAAAGGGGAGGGGGGAAGGGTCTTTTCTCTTTAAAGAAATAATCTATTTTCTTTCCCATCGTGGAAAAGAAAAAAGAGGTGCCAGCAGCGAGCCGACCCGAGGCTGGTTAGCCCCGGGCTATTACAACTGGTTGCTTCTTGCTGGCGCTTGTAGGGCAGGGAGCTGCGCTACCCCCCGGCCCTACTCCCTGCTCAGAATTCTGGTCAGACCCAGGATCTCCCCATCCCCTGGAGGGGTGGCCAGTGCTTCAGCTGGACACCAGCACAGCCCAATGGGAGCAGAAACCCGCAGCTTCCCCTCGTGGAGCTGCGCTGCTGCAGCCACAGCTGCCGAAGGATGCTCCACAGCAGAGCAGGGGCAGCAGAGTCACCCTCTCCTCTTCCCACCCTTTGCCAGGAGCAGTTGTTCATTCTCCCTGGACTGAAGGGCCATGGGGTGAGGAAGAAGCAAGCTCAGGGCTGCAGAAGTGGCTCCTGCTCTGCTAAATGTCACCTCTCCTGCCTGAAGCCAAGGCAGGGAGCTGAGCAGGAACAGGTGAAGCTGGGAAGTTTGGGCCACTGAAGACCAGAAGGGCAGCTTGACGGTGGTGCCTGGTCATTCAGAAGTTCCTTGTTTGTCCTGGAGGGTGGCCTGGACAAAAGGAGATACCCCGTGCCATGGGGAATGTCCTGGGATGGCAGCAGGATAGTCTCCCACCTCTTCACCTAGAAAAAGGAGTGGGCCAGAGAGATTCCTGCCTTACACCTATGTCTTCAGAGGGTTTGTCTGCAGCCTGGGAAGGCTGAGGTTGTGTGGGGAGAGGGAACAGTGCCCTCACCGTGTGTCTCACCCAACTCCCTTAGGTCTGAGGGTGCAGAAAAGGCTTGTTTGAACCAGGGTGGGAGAGATGCAACGTCAGTGTCCTCCTTTCATCACAACACTGTGCAGAGGAAGTGTGCACTGCCTCAGCAGTGACACTGGCGAGGCAGGCAAGGCTACCAAAACCAGGAACTGTGTGAATTTGCATCAAACACCCTCAAAAAAAACCGTGCCCACAACTGTTTGTAGTGCCTCTTTGAAAACAGAGCGTTGTCAGCTCTTGACGCACGATTTCAAGGATTTCAAGGATTCAGAAAGTTTCAAGGACTGAGCAACCTCATCCCAGCGTGGGGCAGGTCCGGTGTGTTGGGGTGTGGCAGTGCCCATGCAGGACTGATCCAGGCACGAGGAACTGGGGGGACTTGGTGCTGCTGGGAGGTGGCACTGGTGGGAGAGAAGCCTCTCTTCAACATCCCAAGCAAGCAATTGTGTATTTACTCCGTGTAAGGAGGGGAAACAAACAAGCTCTGCAAGCTGAGATAAGGTTTTCAGCCAAGCGCTCCAGCTCCACTCACCCAGGCCACAGCTCACACAAAGCTGATCTGGCTTAAGCCTCCAGGTCTCCATTTCTGCCTGCTTGGCTGTCATCTCTTCCACCTCCCGCCCCTCCAACTTGGCACCGAGGTCTGTCTTTGGAAACAAGGGCTTTGGGCTTGTCCGAAATCCTCTGTCAGTGTAACTCTGGGGACGCAGCAGCTGGAACAGTAACAGCGAGAGGAGCTGAAGGAAAACTCCCTCTGCCTCTTCCTAGTGTTCCTACCTGGGGCTGCCAAAAACGTGCCCAGAGCAGTGCAATCAGACACACCTATTTCTCCAGGCTTTTCTTTTCTGGCTCCAGCTTTACACCTTCCTGGAGGAGGGGGACTTCTGGCATCTGCTTCTCGCAGAGGGAGCACGCCAGAGGAGCTGCTCTTGCCAGCATTTTGTGCTTGGTGAGGGTGCCTTAAATGTCTCCCACATTCTGAGATAGGTAAATTTGGGGATGGGGGCTGCCTGGAGAGCACACCAGACCCTTTATTAACTGGTGAACATCCCTTGTAAAAGGGTGGTTTAGAGTTCCACTTATGACTTCATCTCTGAGAGGTTTGGACAGAAAATGCAGAGTCTAATCTTAAAAAAAAAAAAAAAAAAAAAAGGGAAAAAAAAGAAAAAGAAAGTGGCTGGAGATGCATGGGTGGAGAAGCTTGGCTCGGGCAGCTGCCGATGTGAGGCTGCCTGTGAATTGGCATCGGCAGGGGAAGTTTGGAACTAGCACCGATTTATTCTTTCATTGCAACCTCCGCTGAGACTGGGGAGGCAAAGGGGAAAAAGGCATTTCGGTCCCAGTCACTTTCCCCATTTCAACCGGCTTCGGGAGCCAGGGTGGAGGAGGTCTCTCCATTCTCTTCCCGGTTAATTGTCTAATTGGGGAACAATGCGCCTCTCGCACCCGCCTGCCCCTCTCCGGAGGGCTCCGGGCGAGCTCGGACGGACCCGTCCCGCCGCACCGGGCTGCGGGTCCCCGCTCCGGGTCTGGGGGCCGGAGGGAGCCCCGAGGGGGCGGCCGAGCCGAGCCGAGCCGAGCCGGGCCGGGCCGGGGGCGGGGGGGCCCCGCTCGTTGGAGGCAGGCGCTGGGGGCTCTCCTGCGCCCAGCAGCTGCGGGAGCTTTGGAAATTGCAAGGAGGCTCTCGCAGAGCTTGTGAACCCTCCTCTCCCCGAGCCAGCGCCCCTCCTCTGCAGCGCTGACGGTACAACGATATAATAATGATGGGTGGCTGAGGCTCGCATTTGAACTTGCAGGCTCGCTCCCTTTGCCCACTGCTCGGTCCCGGCTCCGCCGCTCGGAGTCAGGTGCTCGCCGGCGGGAAGCGAGCGAAGGAGGGGACACCGAGCTCCGGCACAAGGGGAGAGCCCGGAACCACCGGCTCCTTCCAGCACTAACGAGGGGATTTACTCTTTCATGCGGCCACTGGGATCTCTGGACTAGCCCAGCCACCACGTTGTGATTTTTTGCTATCTCTGCAATACGCTACCTTTTAAGGTAACTATAACTCTTTTATTGCGGGTTGGTTTGTAGTGATTTTTTTTTTATTCCCCCTCCTTTTTTTTCCTATAATATGACTGCCAGCAAACACCTAGTCTAAGATTTAAAACAATTGTTTTACTGCTTGCACCAACAAAGAGTTTGAACTGCAGTTCTTAAGCGGGGTGGGAATAGCGATGATTGGTGAATTTAAACAACCTGGGGTAAGTTCAACGACACGCGGGGGAAGAGGAGAAGGAGGGATGCTCGGGAACCACCAAAAAAAAAAAAGAAAGAAAAAAAAAAAACCAAAAAAGAGAAGAAAAAACCGGTGCAAAGAGGAGAACAAAGAAAACTAGGGAATAGAAGACTTTGGGGTGGGAGCCCTGACAAGAGTGTTCGGTGCTGGTGGCTTTGGATGGCTGGGAAGGTAGAGCCGCACCTTGGCGTGCGACGGGGCTCCGGAGGGAGACGGGAGGAAGCTGTTCCTTACGGGTGTTAAGTACACAAAGCGCCCGTGTGGCAGGAGCGACGAGCACGGACTTTTCCCCCCGGCCACCAGTTTTGCAGCGCTGGGAAAAGCGTGCGCTCTGTGTCCTCCACTCCTGTGTGCTCCCCACATACCCTTTTTTTTTTTTTCCCTCCAATCCCTTCTCCTGCTGTTCCTGGAAAGCTGCTCGCAGGGCAGAGCGGCTCTGAGGTGCTCAGCATCTCTCCAAAGGAGCCGGCGAGCAGCGTGCCCCGAGCCACATTTTCTCTGCGGAAAGGGGGGCAGTGGGTGAAGAGGAGGAGGAGGAGGATCGCAAGGTCAGTGGAGCAAAACGCCCCCTCTTACACCCACGTCCACTTTCTGGGGCACAGGCTTCGCCTTCCCCCCTCCGCTGCCAGGGATTTCGCCTTTGTGTTACAAAGGAAAAGAAGTGAGAGCACGGTGGAGGGCAAGCGGGGAGTTCCGACGGCGGGAAGGAGCGGCTCTGTGTGTGTGTCTGTGTGTCTGTCTGTGTGTGTGTGTGGGACCGCGGGCAGCCTCCGCCGGCCCCCGGCCCCGTCCCCACACAAAGGGGCGGCGGGCAGCGGGCGGGGGCCGCCCCTCATTGTCCCTCATTGTCCCCCTGGTCACGTCCCTCCCGGCCACCCCCTCTCCCTCCCTCCCTGCACCGGCTCTCGGGATTAAGCCCCCATGGCTTTTCTTTTTTCTCCTTTTTTTTTTCTTTTCCTCTTCTTATCACCCCCTTCCCTCGGTTTTGCTCCCTTTCCCCCATTCTCTTCCTTCCTCCTTTTTCTTCCTCCTTTTCTCCTTCTTTCCCTTCCTCCCCTTTCCCCCTTCTTCCTTTTTCCCCCTTTTCTTCTTTCTTTACCCCCTTTTCCTCTTTCCCCTTCTTTTTGTTTCCTCCCCCTCCTCTTTCTTCCTTCTCCCTACCCGTTTTTGCCTCCCTTTTACCTTTCTTGCCCTGTCCCTCTCTTTTTTCCCCCTTCCCCTTTTTATCCCTTTCCCTCCCTTTTTTCCCTTTCCTTCCCCTTTCCCCCTTTTCTCCTCCTTCCTCCACCTACCCCTCCCCTTTTCTTTCCCTTTTTTTTTTTTTTTGTTAATTGAGGCGTGAGCGTCGAAACGCGCTGAAAAAAAAAAAAAAAAAAAAGAAAAAAAGAAAAAGAAAAAAAACAACACAAAACCCCAAAAAACCCAAACCAAACCAAAAACCCATCCCGGGATGGGAGAGCGTAACCGTTGGGTGGGTTCAGTGATTGCCTTGATTTCCGTGCCTTTTTTATTTAACCCTTTTCTCCTTTTTTTCCTGGCCTTTCGCTCTGAGCTAAAGGGGAAGTTTCCTCACCCACACGGAGCGAGCGAGGCTCGGCGGGGCGAGCCCGGGACGGGGCGGGCGCGGCCCGGCGCTGCCGGGGCGGGGGGACGCTGTGGCAGGGCTGGGCTTTGGGGAGCTCTCCGTGCCGCGTGTCCGCCGGGGGTCACGGCGTGAGTGCCGGTTTTGGGGCGGCGGGCTCGGTTCCGTGTTGGGCCCGCGGGTTCGGGCCCGGTTTGGGGTCGAGGGCCCGGAGCCGGCCCGGGGGCGCGGCCGCTGTCGAGGAACGGGGCGGGCGCGGCGGCCCCGCGGCGCCCCCGGGCGGCGAGCGGCGGCACGGCAGCTCCCGCGGCCGCCGGTTTCCCGCCAGAGGGCTCCGGGCCCGGCACCGTGAGGGGGAAAAAAGGCCGACCCCCACAAATCACCGCCGTAATAAAATAATTTAAAATACGCAACACCTCCTCGATAAAAGCTGCCGTCTCCGCTGTTCCTCGTAGTCCCCATCAAGTATTATGCGCAAGAATTGGGTACAGAGGAGGCTCCAGGATGGGCAGAGGGATGGAGCAGCTCTGCTGGCAGCAAAGGCTGGCACAGCTGCCATTGCTCACCTGGGCAGGAGAAGCTTTGGCCTGAGCTCAGGGTGGCCTTGCAGGGCCTGAAGGGGCTGCAGCAAAGATGGACACAGACAATTGCCAAGGGCTGCAGGGACAGCGGCCAGGGAATGGCTGCCAGTGCCAGAGGGCAGGGCTGGCTGGGATCTTGGCAATGAGGAATTGTTCCCTGTGAGGGTGGGCAGGCCCTGGCACAGGGTGCCCAGAGCAGCTGGGGCTGCCCCTGCATCCCTGGCAGTGCCCAAGGCCAGGCTGGACACTGGGGCTGGGAGCAGCCTGGCACAGTGGAAGGTGTCCCCTGCCATGGCAGTGGTGGCGCTGGGTGACATTTAAAGCCTTTTCCAGCCCAAACCATTCTGTGATTCTGTGGCGCTGGAGCAGGCAGTGCTGGATAGCAGGATGGGACTGGCACCTTTCCGACTCTGGGCAGCCCCTCAGTGCCTGGGCTTGAGGCGGTGCCAGGGCTGTGGGGATGGCAGAGCGAGCTGAGGGCACCCACAGCCACCCTTGTGCCCAGCAGCGGCACTGGGTGAGCCCCAAGAGAGTTGAGGAACCCCTGCTGGAGCCCACAGTGGGATCCTGGTGCCGAGCCCCACAATGGCAATGCAGGGTCTCAATGAAGGGTCGTGAATGACACCTTCACATTGTTCCCACCTCTTGCTCCCTTCATCAGTGCAGTTGCTGGAAAGAAATGGCCCTCAGCTCTCCTGGAACCAAGCCTGACAGAGGTCAGTGTGTCTGGGCAATGCTCTCAGGCACAGGGTGGGATTGTCAGAGTGTCCCGTGCTGGGGCTAGGAGCTGGACTTGCTGATCCCTGTGTGTCCAGCTCGTGATATTCAATGTTTTTGGAAGGCAGGAGCGACAAGGTGGAGCTGGGGTGATGCAGAAGGAGCAGGGTGTGCTCGCTGCTCCTCCACGCGCTGCCTCTGGCAGTTTTCCACTGTGTCTCTGCGTGGCTGTCCCAGAGCCTGGAGCTGCTCCTGCCACACAAGCACGGGGCTGTGAGGGATGTCCTGCTGCTGCAGCCAGAACACGCTGTGCTCTGGTCACTGCTCCTGTCTGTGCTCCAGCCTGCAGGCAGCACCAAAAGGACTCAGCCTGGAGGAGTTTCCCCCCGCAGCTGCTGGAGGTGTTGAGGAAGATGATTTGAAGTGATGCAGGCACCCCAAAGACCTTCTCCAAGGCTTTGGGGAGGGCATTTCCAAGGGATAACGGGCCAAGCAGGGGCCACTGGTGAATCGGATGCAGGCTGACGTGCCATGTGTTGGCACAGTGGGTTAATTAATCACATGGCAGAGAGGTGGTGAGGCTGGCAAAGTTAATTAGGCAGCGCTGATGGTGAGGTGGATACATGGCAGCAATTAACAGTACCAGGATCAAAAGATTGCAGAAGTAAAGGAAAGTGCAGAATGTGTGCCTTTGAGGAAGGATGGTACCTGTGAAGCTTTCAGAGCTTGGAAGGTAGCAAGGGATGTGCTATGACTGGGATTGGTAATTTGTACCTTTTTGGGGTTCCACTGGAAATTCTAATTTACTAATTTTACCCTTTAGAATGAGCAGCCTTCTCTCTTCTCTAGTGCCGGGCTCTGTTGGGTCCCACCCTCTTTTTTTTTTTTTTTTCTTTCTCTTTTAATCTTTTATGTCATTCTGACTTTCACTATGAGGGTCAGATGGGCAGAGGCTGCTTTTTACGTGTTTAAGGAACATATCCAGATTTCACAATGCAGCTGTGGAGCATGTGCAGAACCAATCTCAGTGTGAGCTGAGAAGTGGCAGGTTTCAGAGGCATTGTTACCTCTGTGAAAATGGCTAATACGGCAAATTCCTCATTGTCTCAGCTTCAGAGAAACCAGGAGTATTTTTGGATTGTAAGCTTTGGTCTCTTCCACACCAGGACAATTTGCTTTCTGAACCTGGAGTTTTAAACAGAAAGAGAAACATGATGTTCTGTCATCTGGTTAAATTAAAATAGCATTGGTGTGAGATCAAGCTTACACTGCAAACTAAACACAAGCTGGAATTTGGTCAGAACTTACTGCTCCTATGAGTTTTTGCTGTAGTAAGGGAAGGTAGCAGCACCTGCAAAAATAGGAGAGTTCTCTCTTTCCCCACAGAGAGAACCCCTACTGCTAATTTTTAAAGATGTGAAGTTTGTCCAGGAGTTTTGCATCTGTTGGTTTAAAGATGCTGCGCTCAGGGCTGCGTCCCATTTAGAAATGTAACACCAATTCCTACTGTAGATCCATCTGCCTTTAGTAGCTCCTAATAAAATGGATCAGCCCAGCTGGAAATCAGCCAGCAGGCAACCCAAGTTTGGTCACGTCAAGTGAGGCACTTTTTTAGCAGAAGGTGGAAATTAAACACTTACTCAAGTCTTGCAGCTTGGGTTGGCAAGATTTGCTCACTGTGTTATGGATTTCTTTTACTACGGGTGTAGTGACACCAAGGGGAAAAAAAATTCCTGTGGAAAAAGGTATAGTTAGATAGATTTTGGCTAATTGCATTGAACTTAGGGGCAATACAGCAGCCAGACAGCAGAATTCTGTGAGCTGTAGGGTGCAGGAATGGGAAACACAAACCAGTTTTAGAGCAAGGATTTAGCTCTGGGGGCTGCAAGAGAGCTCAGTCCTCTGCAGCCTCTGCCAGCAGAAGGGCAGGAGCAATCACATCCAAGAGCCTGGAAATGTGGGTGGGAATCGGGGTGAGGTGTAAAGCAGCAACCTCTGCCTCACCTGTGGGACCTGAGGAGGATTTTTGGTGCCAGCTCTGCTGAGCTCACTCTCCTCCTGAGCCAGGATGCCCTGTGGGGCTGAGCAAGGTGCTGCTGTTATGGTCTGCATGTTTAGAGAGGGTGACAGCGGTAATTCCATGTTTAATTCTGGCAGCTGGAGTGGAGCAGCACTGGGCAACCCAGGAGTCTTTATGGGAACCCACCAAGGCCTGGGGCATGAAAACCAACCCTCAGGTGCGGAGGGTTGTGTGGGAGTCACACTCCTGACCCTTAGGGCTGAAAATCAGACCATCCTCCCTGGGGTTTTCATTGCTTGAGTGAGCATTTCAGGATGAGGAAGATTTATAAAAAGTCAGGAAGTGGTTTTCCAAGAGCCAGGTAGGGATTTTTGGCAAGAGTCTCATGTTAAGCTTTGTGCTCAAACAGTGCAATTTTTTTGGAGCTATCCAAGCCCTTGGTGCAGCAGGTGTAATTCCTGCCCTACTC
Source organism: Diglossa brunneiventris (assembly GCA_019023105.1). Classification (NCBI taxonomy): domain Eukaryota; kingdom Metazoa; phylum Chordata; class Aves; order Passeriformes; family Thraupidae; genus Diglossa; species Diglossa brunneiventris. The sequence goes on along the minus strand of CM032382.1, from coordinate 5,590,304 downwards.
AGTAAAAGGCTAGGAGCCATCACATCCAGGAATATTCTCTTCTGTTCCCATGGATATGTTAAAAATTGCCCTTCCACAGTTGCCTTTCTGTTTTCATCTGTCCCTGTGGGTGTGTGTGTTGTGTTTGGTGACTGGAAGCGTAGCAGCAGGGTTTTGTGTTCTTACCAAACATGGAAGCAGTTGTGTTATGACAGCAATTGCAATGAACTTCCAAAGGCAACAGGCTTCCTCTGACACGTGCCAGGCACCCAGGTACGCCAGGTCAGAGCCAGGGAAGTGGGCCAGGTGCAAAATGCAACCAGCCCTGCTTAGGTGCAACATTGCCCCCATTGCTGGGAGAAAGAAAATACTTTGTTCTTTTTCTTGTCAGTTTTCTTTGATTCCCTTGGTTCTGGTCCCAAAAGGCAAGGTTGCCTTCAGGGGAAGGAGGGAGATAAAACTCATGGGTAAACATGGAGAGCTGAACTTGTAAACATTCTGTTCTGGACCTTGGCTTTGCTGTGGATGCAGCCAGCGTGTGACGCATGGGAGCACATGTGGGCAGAGCATCTCAGAGGGTCTGAAGCCACTCAGCTCCCACATGTGCCAGAACTTTGTCTGGCAGGTCCTTCACTCAGCACCTTGGAAGGTGGAGAATTCTTCCAGTCAGTATTCTTTTCATGGTCCCATCAGAGCTCTTGTGTTACCAACGGAGCTTCACTGCAGTGGTTTTGGTGCTTGAGGCTTCCAGCCTTTTTGGGATACAAGGGTTGCTTGAAGGTCCGTCTGTACATCTGTAGGCTCAAACTGACATCACGTTTTCTTTTAATTTTTGTGTAATAATGAGGATCATTTAAGTGTTTATCTAAGCAAGCATGTGACTCTGTATTTCAGAGCTGATCCATTGCATTCAGAGGATTTGGATGTCTGCAGCTCTGATCTTGTGCAACCTCCTCACTCATAACAGCTTTTTACAGGGAGTTTGCACCAGGGCACTGTATAGAATTTTAAAGTTAGCTAATAAATAGTTACTTTGTTTTCTTCACATGCAGCTTGGCTTGTGTAAATGTAGGAAGAGATAAAAGTCTGGCTGAGTGATTTTGGGGGAAGGTGTTAGGGTCTTCATAAGAAGTTTTATGGCATGTAGGGCTTAAACTGAATGAAGTCCCGGTTCTAGTTTGGGACTCAGTTGTGAAAAGTGCAAATTCCATGGAGTTCATGTTGCAAAATAAGTGATATCACACTCTGCACTCAGCTGTCCTGAATGGCTGCAGCAGACATGGGGCGTCCTTGGCAGCGTGCAGCCTGCTCTATGGAAAGCAGCTGCATTTCTCTCTCCACGCCCAGGGAATAGGTTGTAGCACATGTTTCCCTGTGCAATCAGCTGGCTCTGGCCATCCATGTACAGAGAATGAAAGGCTCTGGGGTTTTCAGCCCTGTTGGGTGGGAATTTTTAACTTGCCTCACTGGAAAGGCTTGGTTGGAGATGTTTTGCATCTTTACCGTGCTGCTTAGACGTTACAGGACGTGTGCCAGTTCACACAGACTCCTGTGGAGTTTGCGATGCAGCTGTGAGCTGTGGAGAGAATTGTCCTGAGGTTGAACACGTCACCAGGAGTTTTCTGAAGCTGCTTCTCAGTGTGTCTTTGCTGTCATGTTCAGAGCACCCTGTGGAGTTTTCAAAAGTAGAAGTTTCAAATTGTACATGTGTGCAGTTCAGGTTCCATAGTTACAGACAAGTACATATCTATTAAATCTCTCCTTCACTGATCCTTAAGGCAGTTCAACTGCAAGCTCTCTTGAACAGGAAAAAAACTGTCAGCTTGGTCACTTGTCCTAGTGGAGAGCTCAGGTGGCAGATTTTGCAGCAATATCAGGAAAATCAAGGTAGTGATAAAAATTTGTCGGCGTTTTGACAAACTGCTGCTGAATGTAATTTATTATGTTGGGATGTTCATAGCACACACATGTAACTGTATGAATGAGGGACTATTTATAAACCCTTTGTAGCCATTGGTGTTAGTGTGTCTTGCAGTGCTTTCGTAACTTTGGGGATATTTACAGGTTCAACATGTGTAACTATGAATGGAAATGAAAACTGAGAAATAATGCCGTGAACATGCAATTTATTATTGTGTACATATGATACATGTGAAGAGATTTCCAGCTGTTGGAAGGTGGAGGAAAGTGAGAGGCAAACCCAAAGGGAACTGACATGTCAGAGCATCACTCAGGACTCAGCAACATGAACATCCATTACAAATCTCTATTCCATGGAGGCATGTGGTCATTATAACAATCTCCACCATAAATTGCTAAATGAAATGCCCTGAAAGCAGGAATGACTGTTTCTTGATACCAGTGACAAATACTGATGTGCTGAGTTACAACATTTGCTAAGGATACAGGGCAATACTAACCACTTACTCCTTTGTTCTTCATTTCTAGGTCAAGATGTTGTTAAGTATAAAAAGTATCTTATGGATGTACTCTACGTTAGTTCTAACATATATGCTACCTAAAGGTAAGTGTTCTGTACATAGAACATTCCATTAAAATTGATTTAGTGGTCTAATTGGTAGGGCATTTCACAGGACTGAGGAAACAGCCCAAACTCAGGAAATGTCTGTCTTTGCCCCTGCCATGCTGCACCATGTCACTAATTTTGTTTCTGTGTCCTCCTCAAGGGTGTTAATGATTTATTTCTGTTGTGCTTGGGCTGCCATGAGCTAAGCTGGGGCAGGTCCCTTGGCTGCTGGGGTCTTTAGCAAGGAGGTGTTAGAGCAGCTGCAGGCTTGGGTGGAAAGGAAGGAGCCCTTACTGCCTCTCTTGGTAATTACATGCCAAGACTGAAGTATGTATCCATGTATGGTTGCCCTGGTTATTTGAAGGTTTGGGTCAGGCCTTCAGTATGGAAAATATCTCAACAGCTGCTACAGACTCACAAAACTGGGAAAGCAGCTTTCCCAAGTCTCAAAGCAAGATTTTTCTTTATTTTCTTTCCCCTTTCTTTCCAGGTACTCCTCAAACTGATTTTAGCCTTTGGGAAAATCAAATTTACTGCTTTTTTTTTCCCACCTAGCTGGAACACTGTTGCTAGTAACATGTTTAGGTAGTCCTGAATGATAAAGAAAAGGATTGGTTCATTAGTGGAAACAATTTAAAAAGATGATAATAGATTTAGATTGGCTATAAGGAAGAAAGGTCTGGATCAGACCACAGACCTGACTCACTGCCTTGCACAAATGCAGAATTCAGGGATACAGGGGTTGAGAGGGCAGCACTCTTATGTGAGGAGGAATGCATGGATCCTTGGAGTTGTAGAATGTGGGATGGCATCTTTATGTGTCCTCTCACTTACTCCACCTTTTATTGCATCATAAATGGCTCATTTATCTTCAGAGTGGAAGTTTTGGTACTTAAGAGATTTTTATGAACATCCCATTCTTTGGAATGTAGATCAGGTTGTGACCCATCCTTATTTGTCCAAATTTTTTTGAAGAAATTCAGAAAGGCCCTGATGTTCCTAGAACACACTGTGAACTTTGTGAGGTTTCCTTTTTAAGTCAGGGGCCATTCTTTTGGCCTACAGAGTCTTAACCATTTTCTAACTATGGCCATGGTGAGGAGGACAAGGATGAAAAAAATTTCCTTTTTCATGAATTGATCTAATTCATGATCCCAAAGAATCTGTGGGATCAACTCATGCCCTTATCTTGTGTAGAAAAGTCAGTTGGTGCAGTGATATTTTTGAGAATGAATGTTAGAAGACTGCACAGAATCTTTATTAAGTATGACTTTTGTTTAAAAATACTCTAAAAATAAAATGTATCTCATCATTCTGAAAGATTGACACTCTACATTTCAACCTTTTCTTATTGAATCCTTAGTTTGGATTTAAAATTGAAGCCTTTAAATCTTTTGTGAAACACCAGTTCCCAACTTATCACTGTTCTGGTTTACAAGCTGGACCTTGTGGTTACAACCAACTCTGGAATTTTTCCTACCTGTTTTGGGTGGCCATTTGTGGTGTTGAGTTCTGCAGCTGAGATTTACATTTGCCTGGCTCCTTGTGAGTGTCTTGCAGACTATAAGATTAATTCTTCATCATTCTGTGTGTCCTTCTCTTATTCTGCTTGCTCAAACCACAAGCCACCTAGTAAAGGACTCAGGTTATTGCTGGGTCTCAGTCCATTACCTTTCAGTGTTTCCTACAAGTTTCACTCATTTTAATTCATTAGTATCTTCACTAAAAGACTGGTGGTTAATGAAATAGCTTCTCCTAGGTTCAGTGCTGGCTGGATTGACAAAACACACGATTTTAGTGATCCTTTCTATTTCTGCTGCTAGACAGGGCAATATACCATATGTCCCAGCAGGTTGTTGTTGAATGGAAAAATGAGATGCAACATTTTCCTTTTTTTTTTTCCCTCATAAATTCAGCTAAAAATAAATAGAATATTTTATTCTTTAAGCATGTGGGATTTGTCTGCATAGTCAGTAGCAACATTCTGTTCAGCTAAACTCAATTATGAGGCAAATTCACTCCTCTAAGCAGTGTCACACAATGCAGGGAAGGTTTTACTCTTTTCTTCAGACTCCTTGTCCACTGCAGACCTATTGGCCTGGTCATTGTGGTTAATGTGATACAGAAGGGCATAATTCTGTCCTTTTAAAAAATTATCTAGACTCCTACTTTAAGAATTTTGTAACAACACAGAACAAGTATACACATTTTGAAGAAAGAGACTTTGTTCTCAAGCAAGAATTCCTTTCTCCCGACTTCAAAAAGAAGACATCCAGCTATGTGTCATTGGTCTATGACATCCCACTGATAGGGGCTGACATGGAATATAAGCTTAGCAAAAATGCTAAATGGGGTAAAAAAAGGGTTATATGGATTAATACGAGATACTGATAGCTTCTGCATTGGTCAGTAAATTCTGCTAGACTGACTAACTTGGAGTGCTTCAAGAAATCAAGCTATTTTGGAACTGTGCATGAACATCACTTAATCTTGTATTTCAGATATTATGTCAGCCAAATATTTCCTTTTTCTGTAGGGAAAAACTTCTTCCTCCTTTCTCCTTCTTCTCTTCCTCATTTTCCTCTTCCTCCTTCTCCTCCTTCTTCTTGTCTTCTCCTCCTTGTTCCCTCACCTCAGCACAACAAATAGTTTTTTATAAAGTGTTGTATAATGCTTTCTAAAGTTGGGCAGAACTGCAGCTCCACAGAATCTTCTGTTCTGGGGAGTAGCACAGTTTAGGAGGCTGGATCTAGTTTTCATATCAGGATTGAAAGTGTTGATTGCCAGGTCTTCCAGCTGGCTGATTTGAAAACACGAATTTTAAAGGGAGGAAATTTCCTCAGGGTTCAGCGCTGATATTCCAGATCACTCATAGTCATAAACAGTGTTCTTACAAAGTTTATTAAAGTTCTGTCAGTCAGTATAATTATAATTTAGTCATTCTTCAGTCAAGAAGAAAGTTCCTGTAAGGTGTATAGATGACAAGAGATCATAATAAATTCTAAATATTTTGAGATTGATTTTAATCTCCCACCTGTGCAATTTGGCAGTAATTCCATCACAACTGATAGAACTGAGAATTCATTCTATTTCTTTATCTCTAACCACTGTAGCTCCGTGAAGTTTCAACAAAATAAAGGTGATATAAAAGATCTTTGGTTTCATCAGCTTTGATACCATCATCTTGACTCTATCTGAATTCTAGTTTGGTAGTCATGCATGAAAAGGACCCGAGAAGTTAATTCAGAATTCGATGTCTTCCCTGTCAGCCCATTTTTCTCTTTTTCTGGCTAGTACTTTATTATTAAAATGCTTGGGCGTTAAGCTGATGACTCTTGTATTGAACCTGTTTGGATAATACCATTAAGACTTTGTCCTGTGGAAAATCATCTGTCTCTGTTAAAAATAACCAGGTTAATGAGCAACTTTTCTTTTTTCTTCTCTTTTCCTTTTTTCCCCCCATTTTTTTTCTGTTTTCTTTCTTCTTTTTTTTCTTCTTTTTTTTCTTTTTCTTTTTCTTCCCCTTCTTTTTTCTCTTCCCTTTTTGCTCCTCTTCTTTAATTCTCTCCCTCTGCCCACCCTTCCATCCCACCCTCCAACCTTCTACTCTTTATGGAGATTATACTTTTTATCATAGGTAAACAGATAATTTTAATGTGTTGGTGTCTACTGTTTCATGTATCACTCTGTTGATGGCTATTATTAAGTTATCATATTTTGAAACTTTATAAATCCCAGCTCCCTTCAAAATATGATGACCATGCTCTACCTTTCAAAATGTTAGAAGGATTGTGAAAGAGGTAAAACAGTTCCTGTTGAGCATCGGCTTTTAATCTTCATTAAGCCATTATGTGTGATGAAATAACATCACATAAAAAAGGCAAATCCATCAGAAACCCTCTCTTCAGTCATGGGGTGCAGCTTGGATGAACAGTAGTAAACTTCCCCCTCAGGATATTGTCAGATGGAGGCATTTCACTGTGAAATGTTTGCAGCTGGAGATGACATAAAAAATTATAGAAGTCCTGATCATGTCAAGTCTGAGCCAAGCAGGGACTTTCTGCGTGCTTTACTTCTTCCTTTGCTTTTACATCCTGAAATATTTCATTTCTGCGATGCGTTAAAGGCCCGGAGGCTGCAAGGAAACAACTTTGAAAGAGTGACTATTTGGGAGACTCTCGCTGAAAAGGCTTTTGTTTCAGCACGTGTGCAGTAAAAAGAATTAACCCCTGAGAGAACAGTGGGGTGGGGGGTGACAGGGGTGCAAAGCCATGGGCTGTGTTTCCTTCTGAGGAGAGAGGCAAGGTGTGAGCTCCAGCAGTTCCACTGCATTCAGGGTTTTGGCCAGTGAGGTAACTCATGATTTTTCACTAGTCTTCCTCCTGTGAATTGAAGAAATAGTTCTTACAGTTCATCTGTCACCTAAAATTTCAGACCAGTTCCCAAAGGTTAATTACTTGGTGACCGTAAAAAATAGAGAAAATAAGTCAGAATGAAATTTTCCCAGAGAGAAACATGCTCCATCATCAGCCTAAAATGTACCAAGATTGATGCAAACTCTTTTTCAGCTTATACTCCCCAGTCTTGTTACAAATCAGCTAAGATTCACGGATTTCAAGCTTTGCATTAGTGAATCATTAATTAACAATGAAATATATCTGTTTCTGATTTTGCTGTTACCCTAATGTGATTTCTCCTTTCTCTCTCTTCAATCTCTTCCCTTTTCTAGTTAAAGCAGAAAAAAAAACCCTGGTCAAGGGATCTCTCTCTGGAACTTCAGTCCTGCCATGCTTCTTTTCAACCACACCCACCATCTCCTCCAGCTACGCCGCCGAGTACCTCCGGATCAAATGGTCCAAGGTGGAACTGGACAAAAGCGGGAAGGACGCCAAGGAAACCACGGTCCTGGTGGCCCAAAATGGCAACATCAAGATAGGCCAGAGCTACAAGGACAGGGTGTCTGTCCCCAGCCACTCTGAGGAGAGCGGGGACGCCTCGCTGACCTTCTCCAAGCTGCGCGCCAGCGACGCCGGGGTCTATCGCTGCGATGTCATGTACGGAGTGGAGGACACGCAGGGCATCGTCTCTCTGGCTGTTGAGGGTAAGGATTTTGTCTGTTTCATTTCTAGACAGCAGTGATTCCAGGTAAAAGCAGCAAAACTTGGTGGTTAACACAAAACTAGAGAGGATTTACAGCAGTGTCTTTAGCTATTTGCCCTTTGTCACTGTCATATTTTCTGAAAAATCCCTTTGCCAGGATTTCTTCTCCTGGGAAGCTGAGAAGCTTCAGAGAAAATTGAAAACAATAATTATGTGATTGCTTCTCCCTGTTTGGCTGCTTTGGAACGTGGTTGGAGATTGTTTATCCAACAGGTGCTTGTTTGATTGGTTTCATGTGATTTGTTTTGACTTAATGACCAATCACAGCCAGCTGTGTTGGGACTCTGGCAGCAGTCACGAGTTTTCATGATTGTTCTTTGTAACCTTCTGTCTGTATCCTTTCTCTATTCTTTAGTATAGTTTTAGTAGAGCATTCTATAATAAATATAATACAATATAATACAATACAATACAATAGACTTCTAAGAACAGGGAGTCAGTTTCTCAATTCCTCCTTATCCTGGGGACCCAGCAAATACCACAGCCCTTGGAGTAGGGTTAAAAGAAGCAACTAATGGTGGAAAGGATGAAAATTTAAGATGTAAAGAAGCCACTGAAGCTATGGTTGCTCTGTCTTGATGTCCCAAATTATGCCACCGGAAGTGGGAGCCACTCTTTCTGGGAAAGGAATATCAAGCGTGCAGGAAGTGCTCCTTTTTGCCCAGTAATAAATTTTGGGTGGGCAGAAGGAAAACTCATCTGTGAGAAGCTGCAATAAAAGAAGTAGAGAGTGTTTGCTACATGTGGGGCAGGCAGTGATAACAGTTTGCTTTTGCCATCTCTATTAGGAAATAGTCTCCAAAATTTTGAGAGGGAGAAGTTTATGTGTTGAGAGACAGAAGAGACAGGAGTTTCAGCATGGTTGATGTTGGAGAAGACATCTAAGATTAAGTCCAAGCTTTAACCCAGCACTGCCATGGTCACTACTAACCCAGGTCCCCAAATGCCGTAACCAAGCATTTTTTGAACTCTCTTAGGAATGATGACATCTCCACTTCCCTGGGAACTGTATTTCAATGTCTGACCACCCTTTCAGTGAAGTTCCTAATTTCCTGGTGCCCACCCTGAGCCTGCCCTGGCCCAGCCTGAGGCCGTTCCCTCTGCTCCTGTCCCTGTTCCCTGGAGCACAGCCCAACCCCCCCGGCTGTGCCCTCCTGGCAGGAGCTGTGCAGAGCCACAAGGGCCCCCTGAGCCTCCTTTGCTCCATCTGAGCCCCTTCCCAGCTCCCCCAGCCTCTCCTGGGGCTCCATTCCCTTCTCTGGCCACACTCCAGCCCCTCAATTTCTTGTTGTGAGTGGCCCGGAGCTGCCCCTGGGATCTGAGGTGCTCCCTCAGCAGAGCCCAGCACAGGAACAGTCACTGCCCTATAGCTGGGACAGCCCAGGGGCCATTGGCCTCGTGGCCACCAGGGCACCCCTGGGCTGGTGTCACAGCACCCCCGGGCCTGTCCCAGCCCCTCTGTGGTGTGCTCCATGGGTTTCAGCAAAACCAAAGCGCGAGTGGCCAAAGTGTGACGTGTGGGTGTTTCTCCCCTCGGAACCCGCTGGTGGAGCACGGCACCGGGACTGCTCCAGAGCCCGTCGGGCTGGCACTGAGCCTGGCCTAACAGGCTGTGCTGAAAGGCAGGGCATTAACCCGGGCTCTGTGCCATGCACAGGCACGTTCTGGACCCAGGTTTCTACCTGTGCTTAGAACAGCACTGAGCTGTGTGGATGGATCTCCTCATAGGAGCCTTGCTTTGGGCCCTACCTTGCGCTCCCCTTTGCAGCTTGGTGTTTTTTGGGAGTTCAGTATTTACTCAGGTGAATGAATCCCAAAACAAACATTAATATCTGCTGCTGGAAATCATGGCTTTGGCTAAGGGTTTTTTGGTGAGCTTAACACAGTATTGTTCTTCCAATCTGCCTAACCTAATGTGAACAGTCTGTTGGCATTGATTCAACAAAAGGATTTGAAGGTGTGGCCTTAATTTGGAAATACAGTAAATCAGTGTAGCCATTAATGTCTGCATGACTTCATAAACTGTTAGGTCCTAATGACAAAAGCAAAAGAAATCCTGGTTTGAGCATTACTTTTCATAACAAGTGTACCTGGCATTCCTTACCCCTTTTCAAGTGTTCCCTTGACTACATATTTATATCCAGGAGCTGCAAATGTTTATAACAATAAAATATCAGATGATTTATGGTGATACTGTAGCTTTTGTAGTTGCTGCTCCTGCAAAAACACTGCAAAGTGTTGAACTGATTAGATTTATGATTTTACCTCAATGAAAACTTCACAGACTCCATTTTCTTTCTGCAACTGTTCTTTTCCATGACTGCTTTAATGTCAGAATTTCAGGAGAGGAAAAAAGCTAGGTCTTGATCCAAGTGGAAAATTGGTTTGCTAGACCATCATTTGTGCCATCCATTCTCAGTTTTCTCCATTATGTAAACAAATGGCATTTATTAGACTCATAAGAACTTCGTGTGAATGTTGCTGCTCAAATCTTCTGCTCTGTTCTTTATGGTTTCTTATGATTTCAGCTTTTATTAATAAACCAAAAAAAACCATTAGTCCTGAAAACAAATTATCTCGGCTGTTTCTTTTTGAACCTGCACCCCAAAGTGACACCATTTGAGGAGACTGTTCTCCCCCTTTGTTCATCCTGTCCTGACTGGTGTGCAGGGAGGCATTTCCTTGTTAATTGAGCTAATTCCAGAGCTGAGGGATAGCCTGGTTCAGCACTGTGCTTTGGTCAGCTCTCCTGGGTGGAGCTGGGGCTGCTGAAGCTCTGGTAAAATTATCACCATTTTTTTTTTATTCTGCTCATTTCATGCTCAAATTAAGTAGGCCAAAACTTTTTGGAAGAGTTCTACTGAAGCAGGTGTAATTTCACTTTTGCCATTATGATGGATTTATGGTTTGGGTTTGTTTTTTTTATGATTCTTTGGGTATTTTTAAACCAATTTGGGACTTTTTTTTCTTAGTATTTTCAGGGTCTTTGTTTTATAGACACTCCCTAATTTTAAACTTTCAAACAAAAAGCATAATGCATCAATGAAGCCAGGAAGATAAAATTAGACAGCTGGCCATCTTGTTTTTCAAATTAACCTTTATAGTGTAATAGATGGCTGGGAAAGATAACTTGAATAAAATTACTGTAATTGCCATTTCTCTCCTTCAGGTGTGCTGAGAATACAAAACTGCTATTGAACACACTGTGCATCAAACTAATGGATTTTACCAGTGATGGAATGTATTGTGAATGAAAAGTGGGATTTTTGAGGATGGATAATTTTCTCAGTAGCATACAGATTTTTCCAGGTTAAGCTGAATAGTGAATATTAGTCATTGAAAGTAGAACTTCTAATGCCTAATTATTTCTTTTGGCTGGGTCTCAACCCAAGACTGTACAAAAGCTGTAACTATGAACCTATTTTTTTTTCTGTTTAGCTATCACAACAGACAAATTTGATAACTTGTGTGCAAATATCCAGTTAATTTGCTCTTTTAGATGCCAAATGAACTTCTGAAGTCAGACTCATATGTTATTAGTAACAAACAGTTCAGACAAAAGATCTGGCTGTCCCAGAGTCCTATCCCAATGAAAGCAGCTGATATCAAAGAGCAAACTTAAACACTTGCCCTGTTGCTGTCAGAGACCTGTCGCCCATGGAATTACCCACGCAATTCTATCCTGAACAGATTGGCTTTGGTTTTTCCCATTTGTTTTTTTGAATGTAGATTTTCATTATCCATGGGTGGACTCCTGGTTAAGCCACCATTTAACCACAGCTGGTTATTTTATTATCTTTCACAAGGAAGACACATTTCATCACACACGTCCCCTTTGTCTCTGCAGTGCATATTTCTGCTAGATCATTTTTTGACAGGTGAAAGTTTCTAAACAATGACAGGATCTTGGAAATGGATGTGATTCTCTGGCTTTCCTTTGCCTTGATTATAGGAATTAATGATGGCAGCTACTTGGATATCAGTAGCTGCTCGTATTTGGAAATAGATGAACATAAGGTCCCTTCCATCCCAAACCATTCCATGATTCTGTCTCAGAGACATCATCGACACTGTGAGTTCATGCGGCATCTTTTGTCTGCTGAGCAGTGCTTGGCTGTGTGTGCATCAGAGATCAAATATTTTGATCTGAGTATCTGTTTAAATGTCTCATCTTAGAGCAAAAGACCTGAATTGGTCCGTTTAATTCTAGGGGTGTGAGCAGTTGTGTTCTGGCTGGGGTGGCTCTGTGTGCACAGCCCTGGGGATCTGGGAAAGTCACAGCAAAGTGTAGGAGAAGGATGACACATTGGGTTACTTGATCCAGTTTTCCTTTGGCATTGCAAATCTCCACGTTACGTGCTGAGCCTTGTGCCCAAACCCAGCAGAGAACACCCATCCACAGGGGCCAGGTGCTCTCCACACTTCACCCCTGAGATCAGGGTTACTGTTTGGCATATTGCACTTGGTGAGGGTGTAAGAGGGAGGAGGGAAACACTTAATTTTAGCCCACACAGGAAATTTGGGGCAGCCAGGTGCCTGCCTTACTCATTATTCAGGGCTGCAGGGCTGTCCTTGGGGCAGGCAGCTCTGCAGGATCACTGGAGGGGCACTTTCCTCACACTGGATACCCCCTTTCCTGTCATTAATCATGGAGAATGCTTTCCTGCCACCCTGGTTGCTGCTATAATTACACTGACCTCCCAGACAGGGATATTCTGTGTTCAAAATGGATCTGACAGCATGGCAGTGTTAGATGCTTCAGCTTCTCCCAAGGAGAGGAATGAAGAATCTTGAAATATTTTGAGTTGGAAGGGACCCACTAGGATCATCCAAGTCCAATCCTGGATATGTAGAACAAGTCATTCATACTCTTTTCACTTCCACATGTTTTCTTCTCTGCCTTCTGTGCATGTTCCTCCAAAATTTTCTCTTTGTCTCAGGAGCAATTCTTTGTAAGATTCTGTAATTTCATCTCTCTGTGGTGTTTTGTGCTTTTCTTCTAACCTTTCTTGCTGTTTCTAAGCCCAGAATTCAAACTGCCTCACACTAGGAGTCCTTGGCTTCTCAGCTTTTGGATATTCCTGGGTGAGGTAAGCTCTCTGCATTAAATATCCCTGGTCACCAGTTAGGGAAATTTATAAATTACTCTTTTAGACTCAACTTGTAACCTTTAGGCAAAGCTGCCTTGGGTGAGTTGAATTCCAGGAAGGATTTTATGAAAAGTATTGCTCTACCTTTCTGTATCACATTTATTCCTTCTTTCCACTTGTAATGAAGTCCACTTTTATAAAATACCTTTGAGCTGCTTTGTAAAAATCTGACCTAGAAATGAAATGGCACAGTACTTTTCATTCTGGAACATTTCTGAATATTTAGTGAAACATTTGTTTTGTGCTAGGATACTGGGCAATTAAGAAGAGCATGTATCACCCTATGTATTCAATATTAAGAAGTCTGAACAAACCACTCATTTGAGCTGATTTTTTGTTCTTTTCCTTGGAGATAATTGGATTTAAAGGGATCAAAGTGGCAAACGGGATCCTTCTAGTTTACTTACTCTTTTGTTATAGCTCCTCAGTGAATATTTTTCTGCCAAAAGTGAGAGCACTTTATTCTTTTCTAACTGATATTTTGGGAATTCACTCTTTTCATGGGCCTAATTTTCTCAGTTTCTGTTTGATTCTGCTGCAAATCTGGAAGACTTCTTTTTTTCCCTTTTTTCTTGGGTGTATTTTCTTTTTAAAGTCTGTGAAGACAATCCCAGGCTTAAGATACTGATCCTTTTAATGGAAAGAAACAAGAATTAGGGAGGCAGCAGTAGATGGTAATTCACATTTTCATTTTTATGCAAACTTGTCTTTCCTGCAAGCATTATAATGATAATAAATGAAAGTTGTTTCCGATGTGGGAACGGCTGCCACTCAGAGATTCTGTGCTGACAACATAATTGATCTATTCTCTCTGCAGCAGAAATCCCCCTTCTTTATCTCTTAAGTAGGCATTTGAAGAGGTGCTTTTACCTAATCTTTTGGACTCACCTGTCTTGAAACCTTACCACCTCTTGATGTTGAACTTCCGTGTAAATTATCATGGGCTGCTGCATTTTTCAGCTCGTTCTTTACTCTCCTGCCTAATGGACCCCGAGGAATCTTCCTGGCAAGGGAAGAGCACAGTTGGTGTGGACCATCAAAGGATGGCAAAGGGAAATTTACTTCTGGGTGGTAAAGACCCAGGGTCTAGATGCAAGGCGTGCCAGGAAGAGGGAAGGAAATGTCCTGGCCAAGCTGCTGTGTTTCCCTTGTGGAGTTTGGGAGTTTGGTGGACAGGCTGGGGGTGGTTCTGGATGCAGAAGCTGTGGTGGGAGAGAAAGAAAGGATAAAACCACAGGTGAAGCTCAGCATTGATCCCTCCTCTCATTATCTGTTCAGAGGAGTCCCTGTGTCCCTCCACCTGTGTGCTGTGAGGATGGGCACAAACATCCTGGCCAGGGGAGCCCTGAGAGCTGGTGCCTGTCCCTGGAGAGCCCTGGCAGGGCAAGGGAAAGGCACTTTCCCTCCCCACCGTGAGTTCCCTGAGGCCTTTGGCAAGGCGAGCCTCTTCTTCTCAGGTTGCCAAAGCCCAAGACAGGCGTCAGAACATGGGTGCAGAGCCTAGAGAGAGAGAGAGACACACAAACGAATTATTCATGCAGAGAACTGAAAATGCTGCCCTATTCCTTCCTTTCATACAGTGCTCAGCCCTGTAACCCATATTTTTGGGGTGTATTTGTAATGTAAATTACCTTCTGCATCAAGCCCAGGGAGGATCTGAACTATGATCTGAACTGTGTGGTAGCTCTGGCACTGGGCCGGGGGTTATTTCAGGGGTCTGCACCACAGTGCCCAAGAAGACAAAAATTAACAGGATAACAAGCCATCACAATCTTTCCCCTTTAGGTATTTGCTGTGTGAGGCAGCCTCTGAGGTTCAGAAGCTGCCACATCCAACACTGCATGAGGCAGCAGCGTGAGCTCACTAGTGAAAGTGAACTATAATTTATTAGCCATACCAGGAGCTAATAAACCAGCTTCCCCTGCAGTTCCACAGGGTTTTGATGCATGATACACAATAAAGCAGCAACCCAAAGGGGTGTAACCACGGAACCAGGCTCTTACCCATGGAAACCCTTGTGCCTTAAAAATGAAATGCTTCGCATTTTTATTTTCTGGTCTAAGACATGAGATCAACGACGAAAAGATGTTCACCCTTGCTCTGACAGAAGTGAATTTTGGATGCTACAAATTGCTTTCCTATGAGTGCTCTTTCTTGCTGCTACTCCTTCCTGTAATTACACTGACTTTGTTTGCCAGATGTTCAGTGACAACATTATACCGCTGTAGTCTGTTTTCCAGTTGCTTTATTTGTTCCAAGGACAACTCCTTTCTTGCCTTTTCTTTCGGGGAGGAAATAGACAAAAGGGGGGAGAAAAAAATCCTTTACAAATGTTTTAAAGTGCAAAGATCGGGACAATGGGATTTCCCCCCTCTCTCCGTCTAACTGAAACAATGAAAGTCCTGCACTTTAATCTTCTTAGCCCCAGGGGTCTTCTAATTATTGCAGCTGTTGCACAGGCTTCTGCATAGTGAGTCCTCCTTCCCATTCATCTCGGAGGCTCTTTCATGTCCATTAGCTCCTCGCTGGAAGTGGAGGAGCCTCCAGCTCTGAGAATAGGTGAAGTTTACCTTGTGGATCAGGGCGAGGAGAACAAAGCATTCCCCGAGTTCCTTTCCAGGATTTACAAATGACCAAAGGCTCTTCTTTGCCTCGGCGAAATCCACTTTAAATTGGCTGGGATTTTAACTCTTTAGTCCTGCCTTGTTCAGGTGTCACACGGCTCTGCCAGGGGAGGAGGGGCATGCAAAAAAAAAAAAAAAAAAGGAAGGAATGAGAGGTGAAATAGCTGGTTGTGGAAAATACACTAATATGTTTAAGCAGCAGGAAGCTTTTAAAAAAATACAGCTTTGGAGAAATATGTTGCCATCCCCTCTAAGATAACAAACCTTTTGGTGGCTGTACTGAGAAGCAGAAACTCCTGTGCCCAGTTTGAAGTCATAGACTATCCCTTTAACAATTTTTGAAAAAATCTTTATAAAAAAGAGACAATCAAAATTCACACAAAATACATTTTAATTAGGATTAAAACAACAAACTGAATTAACAAATTGCTTCATGTAATTGGATATATCTGACTCGGAATCAAATATGCTTTATTACATAAACACCAATGTTATGAAAAAGAAAGTTTTAAAATGCTTGTATATGTTCAAAAATAATAAATAGAGTAGCCAGATGCACAGCTTGTGTCTATTATTATGGGTTCACAGTTGTGAAACAGGGTAAGTATTTTATCTGCTTCTGTTGGGAGCTCTGTAAAAGTTGTCCATTTTTAAATTCTAGATCCAGAACACCCAGCTGGCCACCTGAAATGCTGTTTTTATTTACCTCTGTGCTACTAATACAGCAATCCTCATTTATACCAGCAGGTGTTCTGCTCACAGTTTCAACCACTGCTACTAAATTCTGAATATATTAAAACAAATATTTTTATGCATACCACATGTTAAAAAAAAAAAAAAAGAACCACCAGATAATATTTTTTGTGATTGTAAGGTTTAAATGCTGACGTTGGCTAACTCTGTGTTCTGGGGTGTGGGGCTGTGGGGAGCAGGGTGTCCCCCATCCCCACTGAGGCATTCCTTTGGCTCCCAGCACAGGATGAAGATGCCCTTTGGAAGCTGTCCCTGTTCTCTGCCTGTTCTTGAAATCTGCCCAGAAATTGTTTGGAACGGTGTTGTGGGGCCTGAGCCAAATAATGCAGTGAAATAACCTAAGAATTTAACACCCTTAATGATTGAATTTCAGGCACCTGGAAAGTTTAATGTAATGATACAAACACAGACATAATTTTCCGGGGTGTATTCTTCACTTGTCACTGTTGCCAAACAACACTTGGACCCATTTGAAGCTGAAATTACACTGTTGCTTGGAAGAAGCTGTTTGTGATGGGTTTTGTCAGTTCTGAAAAGCATTTTATAGGGATGCTGGTGGTCTGCAAGCTTCCAGTTAGTGGCTGCAGCTGGTGTGTGACTCCCTATTAAATGATGAAATGTGGGGATTCCCAGCCTTTCCTCTTTTATTTCCTGTTTCTCTGCGAGTGGCTTTGATAAAAAAAATGATGCCTGATGGCTGAGTAGTTTTCAGATAACATCTTCTGTATTAGTTTCTTAGTGAATCATGACAAAAAGAAAAATGTGAACTCTCTGCTTCTTGGCCATATGCAGATTTTTGATGGCTGTCAAGACTTTACTGAATTTGTCTGCGTGAGAAAAAGATTTCTAAATAAGTTGGAAATTCTTGCATCAACAATTTGCTAAGTGACCTGTGTATTTGCTTGTGAACTAGCAGACTTTCTTTCTCTTTCAACAATGCTCTAATAGCAAAGACTTATTGTAAAATTAGTTATTCCTACAATATTACTATTTTCCCAAACTATATTATGTTATGCTGTTTCCTCATCATGAAGTACTCCAGTTAAATCATCAGAGAAAAGGAACATTCAATGGTTTAGGGGCTTGTTTTGTTTTGTTTTCTTTCCATTCTCTGGTTGTTTTATGGTGTTGAAACACTTTTGAGGGTTTTAGAGTGCAATTAGGTATTGCAAGGGACATGCCTTTGATGCTAAACTGTAAAAGACAGTGGTAATAGGGGGAAATGATTTTGTAAAGTGGGATGGCTGCTTTCTGCCACTTCAGTGCCCTTTATGGTTTGTTCTAGCTGTTGTCAGATTCAGTGGGAATTTTGTGTGTGTAGAAAACAGAATGTGGCTTCTAGACATATCCTGCTTTAAACAAAACCATCTTCACACCAGGCCTCCCTCTCCAAAGGTCTGACGTGCTCCAGAAGCTGCTGAAATTGTCAAGGTCCTTTTCAGAACCAGAAAAGCCACAAATAAATTCATGCTTTGTTTTGTTTGTACCATCTGTGGTGTGTGCAGCAAAATATGGTTATGGAAAATTGACCAAAATCCATCTAGTGATAAAGTATGTATTTGTAGTGATATTTGATGTGTAGAAACAGACACCAGGCCCCTTGCTGATTAGCAAATCTGCTTCAAAAAAGTGCATTTTTGGGGTATTTTGTCATTACTGGTAGCAGCCACTAGAGGGGGAACATAATTTATACCGTGATATGTCACATTTTTGTATTATTTTTCCTTTTGCCCACCTGTTTTCAGCATTGTGACAACACCTAGGTGAGGCTACAGAGTGGTGATGGCTGCGGAAACAACCCAAAATGTGCCACTTATGGGGTTTTTGGGTTACAGAGTGGTGATGGCTGCAGAAACAACCCAAAATGTGCCACTTAGGGGTTTTTGGGTTACAGAGTGGTGATGGTTGTGGGAACAACCAAAATGTGCCACTATCAGGGGGTTTTTGGGTTACAGAGTGGTGATGGCTGTGGAAACAACCCAAAATGTACCACTGGCAGGGGGTTTCTGGGCTACAGAGTAATGGCTGTGGAAACAACCCAGAATGTGCCACTGATGGGGTATTTTTGCCTTCCAGGTGTTGTGTTTCACTACCGGGCTGCCACAAGCAGGTACACCCTGAATTTCACACAGGCCCACCAGACCTGTCGGGACAATGGTGCTGTCATGGCCAGCCCAGAGCAGCTGAAAGCAGCCTATGAGGATGGGTTTGAGCAGTGTGATGCTGGATGGGTGTCTGACCAGACTGTCAGGTGAGGCTTTCAAAACGCCCCTTCATGTTTTTACCCAAAATTTGCGTGCCTGGTCTTTGTAGATCAAAACTGTTGTTTTGCTGTAATTGGTACCTTGGAGTGCCTGGAGCAGAGGCTGGATAAGATTAAGAGAATAAAGTGGGTATTTATTAACGGCCTTCAAAAAGTGCATTTTGGGCAGTCAGAAGCCTCCCAGAGGTTACACACAAGATGGACAATGGTCACAAGTTTTTCACACAATTATAAGTTTGGTCCATTTGCATTTCAGGGGTTAATCCTCCAATTCCAGCTTCAGCAAATGAAGTCATTTATCCCCAGCTTACTCTCCCCCAGTTCACTTTTATTTATACTTTCAGGGCCTGAGGTTGTAGAGTGTCCTTGAGTTTTAGGCCCAGAGAGATTTTGTCTGACCAAAATGTGAAGACAGGAACTAACAGTCTGTATGGAGTTCAGAGTTATACCCTAAAGCAGCACAGGATTTGAAAAATATAAATGCTAAAATTCTAAGGTGTCGTAACAATAAATTTTCTGCATTTCCAGGTATCCAATTAGACATCCAAGAGTTGGCTGCTTTGGAGATAAGATGGGAAAGAAAGGAGTCAGGACCTACGGGCGCCGCTTCCCTAACGAGACTTACGACGTTTATTGCTACGTGGAGCACATGGAAGGTGAGATGGGTCTGCAAAGCCTGGAAGTGCCCTGCAAGGCTTAAAAAGTGACTGGGGAGCATAATGTGGAAGAGCAGAGAGGGAGAAAATTCCATTTAAAATAGGTTTTGGCTGCTCTGGATCTGAAGGGAGCTGCCAAATAGAGGGAACCTACAGTTTGTGGTCCTGCAGGTCCTAATTAAAGGCCAGTGTGGAGTCTGCAGAGAGGCAGTCAGGGTTCAAGCTGCCTATAGTTAGTGCAGCAGACCTCACAAAAGTTGCTGTTGAAGTATCTTATTTTTTGAATGTTATATAAAAGTATTTTCAAAGAAATGCATTTAATGTTTGAGAAACTATGTATGCTATATATAAGTATTTACAAAGATAGATGTAGTAGGTGTGCTAACTGTATTACAGTTCATAAAGTATGTAATTAAGTCCTTTTATATGTCCATGGCATAAAATTAGACAGATATTGAATTGCCATCTATGTTTAATAGTATCTTTTTAATAAAGGGTCATCTCAGGTTCAGAAAGAAACAAATGAGAAAAAACTTTGTAGTTTCTGTGCATAGTTTAGTAAAATTATTACAGAGGTACTTTGCAACCAGGATTAAAGTATATTTTCCACTTACTACAGTGGCCTGAGTGTGTCACAATGCTGCCTGTTTGACAGGTTTTTATTCCATGCCAGTTCTACAGTTCCTTTCTAAAATACCCTTGATAATTCCTAACTAAACATCCTCAGGGATGGTCCTTGGCTATTACACATTTAATTTAGTGCTCTTAAAGTCAGCAGAACAATAAATTAACCTTGGCTCTGAGCAAGCCTGCCTTTGTAGGTGTACATATATTTTTAAAAAGCAATTGCAAAATGCAAGCGCTCAATGTTTGTTTGTAATCTGTCTTAAATAAGATATAGATTAGGTCATGCAAATTTTTCTCCTGCTAGTGACTTGGAGAGATTTTAGTTACTGAAATCAGTAAGTGTTTTATTTTTAGTAGCTGAAGATCTGTCCTAGACAACTTGGAGATTTATGCAGTACAAGCAACACAGGTATTGCAAAGCCTCCAGAAAACATATGTGCTTGAGAATTTGTAACTTGAACTTGAAAATTAAGTGACAGAATTTTGTTAGTGCTTTTCATTGTCTTAATTTTAGTTATGTCCCATTCACATCTGTCAGTGAGTAGCACCTGTGAACATCTAGAATTCATGGCATTTTTGAGCCTCCATCAGTCCTTAATGGGATTGCATTCTGAATCTCCTCTAAATCAATACTTTTAAATTCAGTTTGTGTCTTTCCTAGCTTATAAAAAAGGAGGTTTAGTCAAAAACCTAACCTGTATAATTCCTGGGTGAAGAACAATCTCTTGCTCTTTTCCTTCTTCAAGAACAGAGAAGTGTAACTAATACAGAGCAGATTGTCCTGGATGCATATGAACCAGCAGTTTCTCAGGGTCAAAATTTATCACTAAACTTTCAAAAATAAAACTTGAGTCAAAACTGAAGCATTTTTCACTGAGGCTGATGGTGTCTGCTTCGAACATCCTGGAACCAGATTAGTGCATGGCTCAAAGAGGCTGCAGTGACTGTGCAGTCCTCATGGATGAAAATGCACAGGTCCTCAATTTCTCATGGACATTAATTGGTTCTTCTTTGTTATAAAGTTTTATTTGCCAAGAGTTATGACCTGGTTTTCCTCTCTGGATGCATCTACACTCCTGTCCCACTGTTGTGGCCCATCAGCTGGACTGTGGTGACATGATCTGCTTATATACGAAAACATCCGGATTTTAACAAATACATAAGCTAGAGCACAATATTGTAGAGATTTGGTTCTTCGTATTGCATTCATTAATTGAACAAGTTTAATGTCAGATTGTTATAATAGTTAGCCAAAGACACTCCCCAACTTTTCCCTTTAGTTGTTTTTGTTTTTTTTTTTTTTTGTTTGGTCTGGGTTCCTTTTGTTTGTTTTGTTTGTTTTATTTCGGCTTGGGTATTTTTGGTTGGTTGGTTGTCTTGTTTGTTGGATTTTGTGTGTATGTGAGAGAGATTTTATTATTATCTCAGACCTTTTAAAATTATCAGGAGTGTGACAACGACTTCTACAACCTCCAGGAGGAGTTTATGGGTACAGGGCATAGAAACAGTGCAGGTAGGTTCTGCTGACGTGCAGAGGAATTAAATTATTCTGTTTACATGAGGAGAAACAGGCACACGCTGAGGAAAAGACACAGTGTCACATTGTGGTGTAGTGCAGGATAAACCACTCCTCAGTGCCTTCACAGAAACTGGAGCCTCTGAGCCAGACTCCCTTTTCCAGGTGGGGCTGAGGAGCCAAGGTGGCTTTGTCTGTCTAACAGGAGCAGTTTCTGACAGGACAGAGGTTAATTTGGAGTAAGGAGGAGCTTGTTAGAAGATACACAGCATCTCTGAGTTTATACTTCAGAACAACTCACTCACAGAAGATAGAAATTTAGAATGTCAGTGGAGTTATTGGAAAGTTGAATTAAACTAGGTTGCTGTGTTGGCAGGAAACTTACAGATCAAGAGCTAAAATTGTGCCAGATTTCTGATGGCCCAAATGTTCTCCAAAGGTTAATCCTACAAGGTGTGACCTTTAGCTTAATTCATAGCAAAATGAATCCATGGCGCTTAGGGTGTGATTAAGTACAACTTTTTTCCATGTGAGTTTTAAAGCTCATATCTGTGTACCCTGCCATGATTCAATGCCAAGTCTATTAGACTTGCTTGCACTAAAGAGGTCCTTATTTGGAGGGTCTGTGTCAGTGGAATGACTATTCATGGCACAAGCCTGACTAATGATATCAAAATCTGGGCTATAACGAGGGTCTCACCATGGAAGTCATTGAACAGTTATTGGTCTGTTGGCTGCTGTTGGTCTGTTACCCCAGAAGGCCATAAATGGTGGTGGGAATTCTTGCAATACATTTTAAAATAAATGTGCATTAAATTTTCAGTACTAATTTGGGTATTTGCACTGAGGATTTGTAGGAGCAACTCCATCTCGATTTTATTCCTTTTTGGCCGTGTGGAATCAGGAAGTTAGCCAGAGACATGGATTACTCCTTAAATCACAAACTATTAGCTTAAATTGAAACCAGTTATCTAGGCTAACTCTTGCTATTTCCTTGTTCTGAGGAAAGCCAGATAGATTAAAGACTGCACAATTCTAATTTAAATAGTATGAGTTTTGCTGCGACAGTCAGAAGAATAACTGTGGGAAGCATTGAAAATTTCTGAGCTCCTGGAGATAAAAATGAGAACCTGGAGTCAAAGTATCATTAAAAAGGTACTAAGCATGGTGTTTTATTACAAACTGTTTTACATTCCTCATATTTCATCACTTATTTTAGTGTACCAAGCACTAACAGAAACATTTAGGGTACTTTTAACTGCAGGGAGTGATTTATGAGTAAAGATTTTAAAGTGATTGAGCTGCAAAAGTTTGGGTGAGGATCCTTTAACACCACCAGCCAAAGGGGTGTCTCCTGTGGTGTGATCCCTTGGATGGAGATGGGTGGTGGGTGAGGAAGAGTTTGAATTCTTCAGACAAGCAGTGTTGTGGTTATTTGGTGTCAGAGATGGAGATAGAGCCACCACCAAAGCCCACTGGAGTGAGTTTGTGCTGAGCCAAAGCACAAGCCACCCCATCAGGATTGTCTCCTGGCCAGAACCCATGTATCAGAGCCCATGCATGCCTGATGAGCCTCCCTCATGTGCAGATGGGGCCCTCACGCTAACAGAGTTATTTTTGGGGTGTCTGTGGGGAAGATTGTACAGCCCTCCTTCCATGCACCACCTCCCCCCAACAGTGAGAGCAGAGAAGAAGGATAAAAACCAAAACCAGATGTCCTTTGAATACTTTCCACCTACTCTCATGCGGTTTTGCTGTTGTCATGGAAATTTCTGTGAGAGTGATAGTCATGATTAAAGGAATCATAGTCTAAAATGTGGCCTCAGGTGAGAAGTTTCTTCTGTGTTTTGGGCAGCTGAAGATCTTCTCTGGGGTCTATTCTGATTCTGGAGCAACTAGATTAGGTTTCAAAACAGGGACACAGGGAAAAATCAGGTTTTTTCTCTAGTTCAGGGCCTGTGGTAGAATTACCATCTTTTCCATTCTACTGGACACTTATCCAGCCTTAACCCCTCATGCAGGGTTAAGTTCCCGAGAGGATTGCTGTTCAGCCAATGGGTCTGCACAGAATAGACTCAAGACATTCAGGAAAGTTTAGCTAAATCATTGCTGCTGTGCATCAAAAGGAATCAACTGGCTTGTTCTGACGTGCAAGAGAAAAAGACTTTTTCATCTTGTCCAGCCTCCTGCTTTAAAGTTGAACCAAGCTGCTTAGATGTTTGTGTTTTTCCAGCCCTGCAGAATGGTTTTGGTAATTAGTGACTTTGTTAAGGACACCTCTTTATTACCCTGGTGTGTCAGAGAACCAGCCCTGAGCAGCAGAGAAGGAGAGGAGGAGGATGAGGAAGTTCTTGGTCCTGAAGGCACAAGGGTAAATGTTTGAGTCCTCAAAGTGGTCATGGTATTCCTGCCTCTTTGCACACTTGACCATGTCCTAGGAATGAAGTTTTGAACAGATTCCACATTTTTGAGGAAAAGAAAGTTATGATGGCAGTGCCTCATGACTGCCTGGGTTTTGACCTGCTGGCTGTGTCCAGGCAAGGAGCAGTAACCACGGGTTATAGGGGCAGGTGAGAAAATGCCCTTGGAATGCTCTATAAAACATCAGAAAAGATGGCATTTTGTCACTCTTAGCCAGCTTTTGTCTCTGACCCAGGGCTTTGTCTCTACCCAGCTGTAGTCACAGAATCCAGGAGCTCCAACACTCTCAAAGGACATCTCTGCTTGATGAACTTGGTGGGTTCCAACTCTCAGAAACAAATGAATAAATGAATGGGTCTGGGGTTCACCACAGGCACATTATGCTAAAAAAAAAAGGGAAAAAAAAAGGGAGCTCCCAAATTCTTAGTGGGACATAGTGTTTCTTCTCCTCAAAGAAAACTATCACAAAGGAACTAAAATGAAAAGGCACTGGAAAATTTTTGTCTTGGTTTGTTTTTGTTTTTTGGGGATTTTTTTGATTTTTTTTTTTGGGTTTTGGGGGGTTTTTTGTTTTGTTGGCTTGGTTTTTTGTTTTTTTTTAATTGTGAGAGTCAGGCATTTCCTCCTATGGGAATGATTGACTTTTCATATAATCAATATCCCTCTGCATTTCCTAATGCCTGGCTTTGGATGACTGTGGAGGCTGTAGAATCTGAGCACCTGACCACAAGGTAAAGCTCATGAGCACCAAATTCCAAATGGGACCGTAATAATCACACAATCATTAAGGCTGGGTAAGAAGAATTTTGAGATCCTTAAGTCCAACCATCAACCCAGTACTACTACCTTAGTCAACACGTGTTGTGTGTTGGCCCCTGGCTTTGTTTCTAGCCTGCCCTTCTTGAACCACCTTGCTTTTAAGCTATGTGATTCATGACATTCACATCTACCAGTGTGCCCAGCTCACCCAGACATCTCCTGAGGAGAGAAAGTGAATCAAAGCAATGAAACTTGCTGTAAAATCAGCTGATAAGATTTTTAGAACTGATTCTTGTAGAACTTAAATATTTTCCTCAGGGATTGCAGGTGAATCATCTTTTGTCTTCAAGAGAAAAATCTGGCTTCTTCGTCTGCCTCAATATTTTGTAAAGAGATGGAAAAAGCCTGACTTTCATCAGGTATCTCTTCTGACCAAGCAAAACAAACACATGTAAGAGGAAAATCCTGGGGATTCTTGGAGTGCAGTGACTGCTGAGGCTGCTCCATCAGCCTGAGGCTTGGTTTGGAACAGGAGCCAGCAATAACACACATTACATTATTGTCTGCAGCCTAAACACTGTCACGTTCTCCACCCCACCCCCTGGTACTGCAGAACCAGTTTTTCTTCATCTGCTGGCCTAAGTCCTGGGCTTTGCCTGCAGAGTATTGCTGAGTTACTCAGGGTGTGCTCCAACTATAAAAACAATGCACGTGGCTATTTAACACACACAGAATTGAATTTTCCCTGCCTGGTGTTGGTGGCTGTGTCATTTGTTTGTCAAGCAGATGAGTTTTCCCTCTTAATTTCCTTGCTTTCATGGTTTTGGCTGGGAAATTGAGGGGCTTCCAGTCATCTTAATAAAAACACTGTAGGAGTGTGGTGGGATCTGTCCTGCTGTTAAATATGGAAGCTGTTGTGCTTTCAAAAAGAGGAATAAATTGTAGAGGATTAAATACATTTCATACATGGATTAAATACATTTCATTAACTTCAGAATGACTTTTCTTGCTTTTTAGAGGAAGATTCTGTGCAAGGCTTGAGTCCTTTTCTCTTTGATACTTTGAAGGAGTCAGATGTTTCAGTCATGTGCTAAAGTGAAGTAGATCAAGAAACCCCAGGAAAACTCACATATTTTAATTTTTTTTTTGTAAGGTGGTTTGAGAAGCTTGCAGAAGCAGAACAAACTTTCAAGTGTTTCTGGATTCACATATCAAGCAAGGCCTTTATTAAACTCTTTCCTTGTTTTTCACATTTCATCCCAACAATTTCTAAGCACGTTAAGTGCACATTTAATCACAGAGAATTTTAATCTATTTCAAACTGGAGAGACAAATTGAGGAGTCGTAGCTCCTAGAGTAATTTACTGCTATTTGCAATATGACTTTTGTCCATTACTTGATTTTTTAGAAATAAGTATTATGGAATCATAGAAAAATGCTCTCTAGCTGGAGCAATTACAAGATTACATGCTTTAACATCTTTGCCCTTTATCTTACCACTAGCATTCCTGAAATAAATGCACATTTACTTGGTATAGGATGGAATTTTGCTTATTGCCCTGCTGCCTTTTTGCCTTCTTTCTGAGATAATTGTCACAAATTCTTGAATATACCAATTAGGCATCAAATACATTGGATTTCACTTATTGGATTGTTTTGGTTAAGATGTGTTTTTCCTTAAATATGTGTGGATTTTCTTTTTTTTTTTTCCCTTTGTTTTAAATTGGTTTGGTTTAGTTTTTTTGTAAAACTATCCTTGACAAAGATGGTGTTTGTTCAACAGCAGCTGGTTTTAACAGATGAACAAAATAAGCCCATGTGGGGTCAGTAGAATATATTCAGTGCAGAGAAAGGTATGACACTCCTCTTTTAAGTGTGCAGGATTATCACTACTGCAGGCACAGGCACACTCCAAGGCAAATTTGAGGCAGACTTCTGCCTAGAAAGTGCAGCTTGGGTAAGTCAGTTCTCTGCAGAGTGACCTCTCTTAAAGAAGAACCCTGCATTTTGAAATCTTACACCAAGACTTAGCCCCTCACTAAGTATCTCTGTCTTAACTGAGAGCAGATGACAGCTCAGAGGAATAAATAGCACTAACTTTAATGATGTGGTGTACAAGCTCCATTTGGAGCCAGTGATCCAAATCACCTGATGGAGAAATTGCTTTTCTAGTGATCTTGCACTGTTTACTCATTTTCCTGTGTATTCTATAAGTTTCTTTCAGAAGGAGTGTTGTGGGATTGCCTGCAATTATTTTTTTGTTTACAGAAGTCATGGAAATTCATTTTTCTTCTTCACTTTTCTCACTCGTCTAATTGGACTGATATCTGCTGTATAATTACAATTAAATTGCATTTTAACTACTAATTTTCATATACATCATGGCTGCTGTGAGAGGATCAGTGAACAATCCTCAGAGCAGAGAGGGCTGCTCTGGAGAGGCTTTCTTTGCTCTCCTGTTTCATGGTGCAGCTTTTGGGACAAGACTGTGGGATAGCTGCACCCATCACTCTGTGCTGGACATGGCAGCAGA
Organism: Diglossa brunneiventris; assembly: GCA_019023105.1. NCBI lineage: Eukaryota > Metazoa > Chordata > Aves > Passeriformes > Thraupidae > Diglossa > Diglossa brunneiventris. Next base: position 5,563,336 of record CM032382.1, on the reverse strand, counting down.
GCTGGCAGGCAGATGCAGAAGGGTGTAGAACAAAAAATTCACATATTCTGTGTGGTCTAAAGAGCTGAATGAGCCATTCTGAGGACAAATGGCTCTTTGCTTCCTTTATCTGTCCCTCTACCTCCAAGCTGGGAGCTGCACACAATGTGCATAAAGCAAGTTACACTATGGGATTGGTGCTACAGCTGTAATAACAAATCAGAGCCTCTACCTAGGAGAAAAAAGAAAGCTGGCACCTTGCCTTCTTTCACACTTGCATTCCTTTCAGGCCCCTAACAAGTGTAATATTGATGTGAATGAAACTGCTCGGGGTGATGTAGTTTCTGTCTGCATTTTTCTGTGTTCCCCTCAGACCTGTGCAAGGGTAAGACAGACTGGCTGGTGTGGAAAAGCAGTGTTTTCCACAACAGTGGCTCTTGTGTCCTGGCCTGCTGGGGCTGAGGGAGGGCATCGCTGTCTTGCAACAAATATTTTGATTTTTGTGCACCAGCATCTCATTTTAGGTCTGTCTGGTTTCATCTGAAGTCTAAGCAAAAACTGGAAAAGGGTCAGTTTACTGCTTCATTCCCAGGACATGAACATGAGAGGCTTGACTTTTCTTTAGAGTGTTTGTGTGAATGAGGCAACCAAGACAACTGCACAATGGTGGTTTACCTTGGAAGCAAAATATTAGATGTGCTATTTGCTTTGTTTTAGTGTCCAGCTGGATGGCTATTGTTTACAAACTGTTATTCCTTGGAAGCTGAACTATGCTATCAATATTGTAGACTAATTCAGCTTCTCCACACAAAGAGGGCTTTGTGCATGCAACATGTCTTGTGCATTTCCTCACCTTTGTTTCCAAATGGGACAAGAGGAAGACTGATGGAAATCCAACACTAGAAGCTGCTCTAGAGCAGCCAGTGAAGAATATTTCCTGGTTTTTGAGTGTTTGAAGTGAGATTCTAGCAATGCCTAAAACGGCCAGATAGGAGGCTTGCAGAAGTAGAGCATTTGCTTTATGGAAAAAGTAAATTCTGATGGACTGGATTTAATTAATTCAGTTGAGCTGCAAATTCTTCTCTAACAGGGGTCACAGTGGAGCCTCAGGGCTGCTGTTACCTCTGCTAGAGACCAAGGAAGGGACTCTGTGTCCAGCCACAGTGTACTTCATGGCATAAAGTTTGCTTATAAGTGCTCATGATTTGTGGCAGTTTAACTTTCAAATTCGGGCCTGGAACATTTGGTTTACAGCTATCTGATTATTTTTCTCTTTAAGGAAAAAAAAATACTCACATTTTGGGAAAAAATCCCCAACCTTGCAGGACTCTGCAATTGACTGATGGTGGAGCGTGCTACTCAGCCTTCGTTACCTTTTCTTTTTCTTTCCTCCTGCAGATGAAGTGGTCCACGTCTCAGCCCCCCAGAAGTTCACTTTTGAGGAAGCTAGGGAGCTGTGTGAGGAGCGAGGAGGTGTCCTGGCTTCCGTGGGGAACCTCTACGTGGCCTGGAGGAACGGCTTTGACCAGTGTGACTACGGCTGGCTGGCGGACGGCAGCGTCCGCTACCCGGCCTCGGTGGCGCGGCCCCAGTGCGGCGGGGGTTTGCTTGGGGTGAGAACCCTGTATCGCTATGAGAACCAAACAGGCTTCCCTTACCCCGATAGCAAGTTCGATGCCTACTGCTATGAACGTAAGCATTTATTATTTTTTCTTTTCTGGGTGGTGATTTGCAGCACGCTTGCCGCGAGAAGCGGTTCCTTTGTCGCGCGTTTTGCGTCGGTTCTTGTGCCGTGCGCGGGTTTTTAGGAACTAAAATGTTGTTGTCTTAAAGTAACATTGTCAATGTCTTAAAGTAACATTGGCAGGTGAAGACAGGCAGAGTTTTAAGGTAAGATTTCAGCACGAGCAGTGTTTTGACCGTGAGTCTGTGTGTGCTCCATATTTTGGTGCCTGAGCACACCTTGGTATCTTTGCAGTTTGTCACTGGACACCAGACAGACAATCAAAGATCACCTGGGCATGTCACCCCCTCCAGGTGACTCTGCCTTGGCGGGAGGCTGGACTAGATGATCTCCAGAGGTGCTTTCCAACCACATCTATTCTGTGGTTCCATGATAAATGTCCTAAAGATGAACAATGGATTCTGTCTCCAATGATGAGAGCAAGAGAAGCTGTTCACAGGCTATGAACAAGGCTGGCCACTTTCAGGTCTCTCAATGCCAGTAATTTCGGGGCTATCTCTGGAACCCAGGCACATTGTCCCATCACTTTCTTTCTCTTTCTCCCTCACTGTTTCATGGCCCAGTGGGTGGTCTAAATTGCCTTTCTTACTGCTGCTTGTTTCCCTCCTGGTATTTTCACAGGCACTTCAAGCTCTTGCCACATTCCCATGGTAGACTTCACCAATCTAAACCAGATGTCCTCCACACCTGTCAGCTTTCTTTTGGGGTCAAATATTGCCCTGTAAGCTCATCTATCTTCAGTGCCAACTGCCTGGCTCTGTTATGGTGCAACCTCTCCTTGAATGGGTTCCTGTTGTCCCAAAAGGTTCACCAGCTTCCCAGCTGAATATCCTGCTTCCCTGAGACTTGCAGCCTCAGCACAGGGGGTTGGACAGCTCAACTATTTCCCTGCAGGCCTCTCTGTCCAAGGAAGTTCCTTGTTGCAAATAGCATGACTGACATTAACATTGTGTTAAAAGTTCAGAACTTGGTCATTAGTGATGAATATTTAGGTTTTTTGGACTCAGTCCAGTGACTGTAACTCAGAACTACTTGAAATGTGCAGTTTGTACTGTCCCCATTTTTGTGGATAATGAACTTACTGCAGCTGCAGATCTTTCCAGCTCAGGCACTGAAGACCCATTTATGAGCAAATCTTACTCTTTGAGAACAAATCCCAACATCTGCTGCAACATTATGGTCTGGCTGTTCTCAGACACTGTTGGTTTGTTGTTTTAATTTTCCTTTATAGTTTGTGGGTATGATGTTCCAAAACTTTGCATGTGGAAATAGTCCTAATGGAACTAGTTACAGGAAAAAGGACTTAAGTTCAGGAGTCTGTGCTCTAATCTGCAGAGCAGAATTTTGTCATATCACTCCTTCTGTTCCTACTCCAAATTGTTTATGACCTGTTTAAAGTGTTGTGGATAAAAAAGACTTTAATGAGGGTGTATTTCATAAGTCCCTCTAAAAGACTGGGGTAAGAATTGAGCATTTTGCCTGTAATCTAGTCTTTAGTTAGGACAAATTCCAACCTGCTGTTTGTTTTTGTGAATTTCGCCGCTTTCAAGCAAGATGTGCCTTTACAATGTTCTTTCCAGAAGTTTTAGTTAGCACAGTTTGTGGTAACATACCATTTATTCCAAAAGCGACCTTGATAGGTATTGGGTTGTTGCCTTTTATATAAAGGCTTTTCCTGAGAAGTCTTGCCCTTGGTATATAAAGAATAAATATTTCATCACTTTGCAGCCCAGGAATAGACAGTTCAGGACTATCAAACTTTTTACAAGAGAAAATAAGATAAACAGAACCAAAACAATTGGGTAGAGGCTGAACAGCTCTCCAGCACCTTTAATTACAAACAATGGAATACCAGAATTAATTGAACACTGCTGGCTAGAGGACTCAGGTTTTGCCAGACGCATCTGCCTTTGTGTAGGGAAATGCAGGGGTGTCATGCTGTACTCTCCTTCAGGGTGCCACAAATTTCAGAAGTTACTGAAAGCTCTCTCTCCCTCTCAGAAGGTGCTTGGGATCTCACAGCAACCAGCTGTGACTCCTCACTGCTTTTGCTAAAAGATTTATGCACGTGGTGAGTAATGAGACTCCCTGCCCAGCATCTTGGTCCTCCACATCTCAAGCAGCTGCCTGGTGCAGTGGCTTTAGAGTGAGTCACTCTCTCCCACTGGGGCCTTGGAGCCAGTCCCTTCTTTGGGACAGAAAAAGGGAGAGGATAAAAAAAAAACACCAAAAAACAGGCTCTGCATGAGAGCAGAAGGCTTGAATTTAAGCCCTTTGTTTCAAATCATCCTTTGTCTGGAAGTTTCTTCCGAAATTTCCCATTATCTCAGTTTCAAAGTTTCAGTCCACCACAAAATCTGTTGTCCCCCAGCTCTGCCTGCTTTGGGGATGGCATTAGGCTCTCACACAGGGATTCCCACAGTGCCTGACAACAAAACTGTCCCGCCCAGCACCTGGGCTCTCAGTGAAACCCCCTGCTCACAGCTCTCGCTCTGCGTCTCACACCTCATGGGTGTCTCTCCCTCCTCACCTGGACATGCAGTCACAGCACAGCACCTCTGAGCTTATTCAAGCTGTTCCTGTCTTCACAAAGACAAATTGTGCATTTGAGGAGGGATATCTCCTTCATTCTGCTCAGGCTCCTGTTTTGTGATTATGAGTCTCTCTGCTGGAAAGTCTCAAAATGTTAATTTTAATTTGTGGTCTTAAGAAACCTCAATCCTAAATTTTGAGCATTTTGTTTGCTTTTAAAGAGGAATCATATTTATTGAAATACATGAAAAAGAAAGGGATTAAATTCAATTTAAAAATTATATGCACTAGTTTCAGTAGAGCAGCCAACCTGGACAACTTTTAAAGTACAGTTAAGTTCAGGATTTTAACTTCAGTAGTGTTATGGGTACAAAATTGCATTGTATGAAATGTCTTGACTTTATGAAAATAAGAGTGGCCCAGACTAATAATACATGATTTAAAATCTAAAAGCCTTGTTAAAAACCCCTGAAACTTTCTCCCCTTTGATCACAAGTGCTTTTCACTCTTCAAAAACCACATGGGTCTAAGTTTCTGAAACATTATCTGTGTGTTTCATTTCATACCTCCAAGGCTTTTGCCAGACCTTTTATTTCTTTTTTTTTCTTTCTTTTTTTTTTTTTTTTCCTCTGAGAGATACCTAATCATGTCTGTGATGGGCCCTGAAAAGGTTTCAGGTTAGACACATGATTAAGTACTTGCAGCTCCTTGGAGGCCATCATCAGAGGGAAAATTTTTCAAGTGTTAACATATAGGACTTATAGTGACAGGTTTAAATAAAAAAAAAAATGAACAGCTGTTGCTGAGCACTTATGCTAATTTGTAAAAGAGATGAAAATATTTCATCATTAAGAAAATGATTAATATAATTTCAATAATTTAAAATGTATCTTTTTAATAGATACAGATTTCATAATTAATTATTTCAGAGAGCTATAGGGGATTTACTTAATCCTGTACTTCAGCCTCCCAGTCTCTCCAGGTCTAATTCACTGGACTTTGTAGAAATCCTGTCACAGACTTCAGCTGACTTTGGATGCACCTTTTTATCCCACAGCAGCCATTGAACAAATTGCACTCCGGAAATGCACTAATCAAAATGCATTCAGGTTTTTAACTTACATACCTTCAACAAAGCTGAACTTGATGAGCTCTGTACACAGAGGTGGTTGGATTTTTTGAAACATAAATCCCCTTTTTGCTGAGAAACACTGATTTATTAAAGCTGAATTCTTTCATAGACCTGTATTGGTTTTGGCGAATCTTTCAGCAAAACATTTTTCACTCTGACTCAAAACACGTGTTGACCGTTTCACTCTGGATTTGCCCATTCTCTTTCCCATTTTCCTCTCTCATTTTGACTTTGTTTCATGCACCTTTATTGCTTCTCTTTTGTTACACCACTTTGGTTTGGCATCACGGCTCAATTTTAGCAGGAGATTGGAAAATTCCAGTTCTGGGCTGGTGTTGCCATGCGTGTTCCTCAGAAATGGAGTCTCCGCGCTGCTTTGATTGTTCCAATCCAGCCCTGTCGAGAGCGGATCCAAGTCTGCCACTGCTCGGGGCTGAGGCCCTCTTGCTTTGATGCTTCATCCATCTGAAGCTCAAAATCTGTTCTGTAGGAGAAATATAGGAAATTATGACCTCCACGGGGCTTTGGGGGGTCCTACAGCACCACCGTGGCAGGCTCAGGAAGCATCCACAGTGCTCCTCTTGTCCTGCAGCAGGATAAAGGATAAAGACTGCTGGGCACAGCTCAGAAGCTGGCAGGAGAAACGCTGCCTTCCCCTTCTGCTTCATGTGACTTAGCTTGGAAAACCTTGAATAGCCGGGCAGCTCTGTTCTTCTCCACAGCAACTGTCGGTAGCTGCGTGTCCCAGCTATTTCCTGGATGAGGGAATTATTTCCAGCCTGATGTCAGGGGCTGTGTTACAGGAGATCTGTGGATTTCTGATCAGTTTGGGAACGGACGCGGAATAATGAAGACATTGGGCGTGGCGAAGCACGAGGAGCAGAATTGCCAATCTGAAGGGGAAAAAAAAACACAAAAAGAAATTTATATCTGAAGAAGCACAGTGCTGCGCATGATAAACAGAGTGTGCTCCAACATTTCAGAGTCCAGTATCAGAATGGGGAAATGCCTTTGGGCAGGTGAGAATCCCAAGGTCAGGGCACTGAGCACAGCCTGTGCTCAGGCTACCCCTCTGTGAAGATGAAGCAGTGCAAAGGGATTACCCCCAGACAACCATTCTCCAGCCTTTTATTATCTTCCTAGGAAAGCAGATTTATGTTCTTCTCTCAGATATGCCGTTTGTCAAGTCCCCCAGTGCTGCAGAGATCCCTTGTAATTTCTTGGCCCAGGTGTGGCTGTAGTAAATCCCTCCCTCTCCCTGCTGGGCTCATGGTGAGCAGCACACCAACAGCTCCTCTCAGCTTCCTCACCCCGCTCTTCCTCAGGGGTTTGAGAGCTCAGTTAGACCGTGCTGAAAACTGCAAGAGGACCTCAATCCACTCCAAACTCCAAACCAGCCCGTGCTGTTCATCTCTGCAGTGTCTCACCCTGAGGAGGAGGGGAAGGATGTGGTGGCTGGGTGCAGCTTAACCGTTTAAGTACTGCATAAAGTAGAAGCAGAGATTTAGCAACCTGACTGATGTATGAGGAGCAGCTGTTTGGAGCACCATGAAGTGCTGGGGAGGAGATGCTTCTTTTGCCTGAGCAAGTGAACTTGCATTTGCCTGAGTGATTCAAAACTGGGTGCTCTAAGAACAACCTCTGAGTGCAAACATTTTGGCCAGACAGAGAGAGGAAAGAGAGGAAGACACAGCTGGAGGAATTTTCCTTTCAGCATCTCAGGTCACTGGGTAGGTCAGGTAACAAGGATAGGATGAGGAGCAACCATGTGAAGAGGTGGAAGGTCCACCCCTACAAGTGTCCAAGCGCAGAAAACATGAATTGATTTTGCTCTTTGTCACCTTTGCTGTGGGGTCTGGGCATCACCCATGGCACACAGGGGTGATTTCCCCCCTTTCACACCAGGTGGGGGGAGCAGAGCACCAAGAATTCTGCTCTCAGTTCTTACCCAAGTGACAATCTTGGCCCTTTTTGTTCTTCAATTGTTTTTTTGCAGTCACAAAGCAAAGATTATTGCTTTTATTTGGTGCTGGGTTACAGATTTAATTAGGAAGAGCTGAATAAAGAGGCTTGCTGATTTTTTTTTTTTTTGTTGTTGTTGTCCTCTTTGGCAGTTTCATAATAAATAATGTGGAAAGAGAAATGCTCTTTGCTATTGTTCTTTTGTGGATAGATTGGCAGGTTATAATTTGTTCACAGAACTACACTTGCATGTGGGGAAACCAGGAGATAACATATCTTTCCCCCTTCAACCATCTGACTTCAGAAGTTATGAAATAGCAAGTGGTTTTACTTAAGAGTGTTGTGTTCACTGAGCTAAAAGAGCTGCTGCCTCTGCTGTTTTGTTAGCTGGAAGAAAAGACCTTGGGCAGTGGTGTAAAGAGCATGCAAAACTTTTCATTATAAGTTTTTCTTGCAAATAAGATAGCCTGATAGTTTTCAAATTTCTGGGTACTTTTTAAGAATCCTGTTGGTTTTCTCTGATATGGCACATGCTTTGTAAGCAGGAACAGATCCTGCGCTTAAATTTTCATATTTTTCTCATTACTTTTGGCTTTTGATTTTGACGTCAAAACAGAGTGTAGGTGAGTGGGAGTATGCACCTGGAGTTACAGAGAAACTCTTACAGCTGCACTGTCAGATTTTCAATTCTGCTACCAAAAGTCTTATTATTTATGAACAAAATCCCACATGCCCTGTGCACCACTGCTTCTGGAAAAGTGTGAATGAGCAGGTGCTGGATCAGTGCCATGATCAGAGGCTTCTTGCTCAGTCTGTAACTCAGAGCACCAATTTTTGTCCTTTCTTTTTTTCTTTTTTCTTTTCTTTTTTTTTTTTTTTTTTTTTTTTTTTTGATCTGTTCTTAATCTTAGACTTGTTCAGCTTGGAAGGCTCTGCCAGTAATTTAAACTCCAGCTGGCAAAACTTTTGGACTCAGGGGAACATTCAAGGCTGTCCTCTCTGCCAGGGTTGGTAGCAGGGAAGGAAGAGACACCAAGAAGAAACGTAACAAATTAACATAAAAAAAAAAATGCAAAAATGAAGCGAGGCAGCTCTCAGCATTTGCATTGTGCTTAAATTGGGCTCAAAGATTTCAAACATTAATTTTGAGTGTCTCAACATTATTTATATTTTGTAATAATTTATTTTGGCTGTAATTCACAGAAAGAATTCACTATTTCCAACTTTTTTTCCAACTTAAAGCAAATTTTTGTTGTTTTGGCTGTTAGCAATGACTCAAAACAATCTCTGCCTATAGGGTCTATGTCCTTCCAGGTTCTTAGGTACATACCTAAATGTAAACAGATAAACAATATTTCTGAGTGCAGAAAAATTGCTCAGCTGGTTCAAGTTAGGTACATGGGTAGATCTGGTAATGTTGAAAAACCATGGGTACAAATGATAATATATATAATTTTTTAAATAAGCATTTGTCCTCCATAAAGTACACTAATACTAATACCAAATTAAACAGTACAGAATATACTAAAATTCTCATCTGGAAATTGCAAAGTTAAACCATGTCTGAAGTTGTGCAGTTTGATTTCCTTGAAAAAAATAGTAATTTTCAATATTGCTTCATAATTTTGAATCCTTGTTTAAGTCACGGGGGAAAAGAAGAAGAAGAAAATGCTGTACAGTAAAATCATAAAATAAATAAATAGGGAGTGAAAAAGTATAACATCTCTGCTAAGTCATACAGCCCTTCCGAAATCAACTTCATGCATGTTGTTCAATGTAGAAGGAATTGATTAAAACAAAACAAAAAATAGACAGTCTTTGATATGAGCAGCTGTTGGTGAGATAATTTGCTTTCTTGCTGCTAATATGTTCATGCATTTTATTAGGAAAATCTGTCTCATGTCTTGAACCAGAAGGAGGACAAAGGAGATAGCATATTGCACGCATGATGCAAGGAGTACAGTAATGCAAAACATCTGGGTGGAGTGGAGGAAAGCTCAAACTGGTGTTGTCTACTAAAAAAGCAACCTTCCCTTTGTTTATTCTTTTTTTTTCTTTTCACACAGAAAAAAAAATAACATGGATATATTTCACATTGAAGAAGCACTGTCAGGGGTTTCTTTTATCCACTCAAATAAGTTTGCACTCCTGAATGATGTGAGTGAAAAAACTTGCATGTAATTGTTTAGACAAAGTGACTTTAGAGTCACTCTAGTTGATTTTAAGCAGAGCTGAATTGCACAAAATTTCCATGGGAGAAAATCTGGCTGTTTATTGATAAACTCTTAAAAAATATGGGCTCTACTTATAACACTCTACAAAGGTAATATTTATTGATTTAGTTATTAATATAAGCAAACCAAATATGCTTGGTGTTTTTTCAGGTTGGCATAATAAATGTGTACCTATTCTGTCAAGTCATTAGCAGATAATAAGTCATGAATAATAAATATCTGCATCCCAGGCATAAATATCTGAACTCTTGGGACTTCCAAGCATTTCTTGGAAATCTGGGAGCTGCGTAAGTGGTTGTGAGTAAGTGTACACAATTTCCCAGCAGCGATGAAATAAACTTACTTGTTTTTTCCCCAGGTTTTAAAAAATTTATCTACACTGCCCTCATTTTTGTCTAGCTCTGTTAGAGGGTATTAACATTTTAATATTTGTGCAGAGGGGGATCCTGATGGTCACTAAAAGTGTGGCAGCTGAAGCCTGAGTGAGTGTTTGTGTTGGCTGCAAAACCAATTCCCTCCACATTAAGGAAACTGATCCTCTCATTAGAAGGAAGAGTTTGAGACTTTGCTGCCTCCTTCCCATTTTGCCATTAAAAAAAAAAAAAAAAGCTGTTGAGGAAAATTGATGAATTCTTTGGTAGAGATTTAACAGCTACCACTCAGCAGCACACACCAGTTGTGTGCATCCTTCATTTCCCAAGCTGTGAAACAGAACTTGTGGAGTTTAAACCAGACCTATGCAAGCAGAAAAGGAGGAAAAAAATATTTTAACTTAAAATAAATAATAAAAAACATTATATATATATATATATATATATATATATATATATATATGTGTGTGTGTGTGTGTGTGTGTGTAGCTAAATCTTCTTTGTAAAACCACAAAAAATTTTAATTTGTGGTAGGGAAAGGAAACTGCTTCTTTTTTTTTCTGCTGGCAAAGAACACCACCACTTCTAAACATGGCGACATCATATTTTCTTGCCCTCACAATTTCCTTTTCACTTTCACTTCTCGTTCAGGAAATATCAACCCTTTTACCTCATTTTCCTAATCTGTAATTCTACACGTTCTTCTAGAAATTTTGAGCATTTATCCTCTGACCAGCCCTGGTCTTTTGCAAAGGTGGCTTTTTCAAAGCTGAGTGTGTGAAACTGAACCAATATTTGTGTCACCCTGAGTGGCACATGAAGAATTCATATCTGCAGCTATCAAAGGGCATTTGCCATATAGCCATGGGCATTTGAAAAACCTGGTTTGTGCATACATGTTGCCCATGCTTGAGTATAAACTATAAGTTTTGATTTCTGTCTGCAAGGGGAAGAGACTTATTTGACCTATTACATGCTAAGCAAGATTTTATTTTGCAAGAACTTCTAGGTGTAGTCATGTCTGTCTGGTAAACAGCGAGTCCTCATAAGCACAGACTGTTTAATGCATTCTTCATATGCTTAGTTGTATTTTGGTTTTTATTTGCATCGTTGTAAGGCTTTTGACTCTCAGTTTCTTAGCAGTTAACAACATTGGTTTAAGACATTCACATCTTCCGCTCATCTGCTCCCATTGCCCTTCTGAAGATTACTGACATGCGAAAACTGTCAGAAGGGAAGATGGTTCCAACCTGGGCTTTTCCTGAGGAAAACCTCTTTTCTGAGCACTCACTTTTTCCAGGAATTTAAAATCTGCTGACACACCTTGCAGTGTTAGCACACATTTCCTCCTCAGATGGCATGGAAATGTGGGCTAAAAGGAGTAGAAAAGCAGCAAGGCCACCAGGTTGTTTGAAACATCACAATTTGTTTCACTGGAAGGACCTTTCTTTGTGCCTCCTATTCATCTAGGATAGCAACTCCCTCACCTTTTCCGTCATTCAGAGGGTTCATCACTTTGCCTTTGCATGTTCAGCACTCCCATGGAGGCATTTCTGTGTGTGGAGGAGTTTCAGATGTGCATCTTTGAAGTGTTTTCAAAAGATCAACATCATTTTAGTAGTATTAAGTTCGTGATCTTACGGTTCAACATTCTCACCTTTCCCCACAATAAATTTCTCCCAGCATAATTTAAAGGCAGGGCAGCAGCAGCATTTTCTGGCGGCATGCTTGATCCTGCTGCTTGAGCACACTCTCACTGCAGTGAGGATTCCTTTTTGCAACTTGTAATTATGTGCTGAAAATAAGCTAAAGCATTATTTCACTCCTTTTATACATCTGAGCTGGATGCTGCATCGAGCTTTGAAGAAAACCCACAGCTCTCCTCATTTGTGACATCTCCAGATAAACTTTTATGTCCCCAGATCAGTAGCTGGCAGGCTGATGGTCACTCATGTAACACAAGGACTTCTAGGGGTAACTACATAAACCACAAATATGAAGAATATTGCTATTTTTTTTCACTTCATCTGACTTTTAAGTTAGGCATTCTGCAGCTTTACAGTGTTTTATTGCGTATCGTTCAATGCTCTAAAGAACTACCTAAAACCTTTGAGGCTTACATTTATTTTTCAGCATGGCATTTATTTTTTGTTGGGGACATTCGAACTAAAGTATCTTGTGTACTGACTGTACCTTTTTTTGGTTTTTGTCTTTTTTTTTTTTTAAAGCTAAAAAAGTCACAACAGAGCCCACAACCATTGAGCCTGTGACATCCCTGAGAACTGACAGCCTGAGATCATCACCTGCTGGAGCTCCTCTTGAACCTCCCATCTCCGAGACCCCGCTCACTGAAGTGCCCGTCACCCAAACAGTTTCTTTGGAGGAAACAACCCCAGAGTCTGAGGAGGACACAGAAATGACTACTGACGTGGCTGAGGAGAAAAGGGAGATGGAGGTGCTCATGGAGAACATTCCTCTCACCACCCTCCTACCTCAGACTGTCACCGACGGCGAAATATTCACTGATGACACACTGGGCAGGACTGAGTACGATGTCTCACCCAGGCCAACAGACACCACGGCCCCAGATTTGGAGCTGGATCACACTTACTCTGAAGGAGAGGAACAAGGTAGGTCTGAAAGCATTGAGGACGCTTTCTTGACCTCTGTAATTTTTCAGGATAGCACAGCTGTAGCTAAGAGTTCCACTGGTTTTTGGGAAGATGCTGAGACGGGAGATGCGCAGAGGCATGATGTTGATAATCAGACTGAGCAAATAGAAGTGGCCCCTCTGAGGACAGCTACAGATAGCTTCTTACAGACTGCTCGGAGAGAGGCTGCCAGGACAGGGACTGCAGATTCACTGACAAAGGAGAGTGTGTCTCACCGTGCCCACCTCACAAATGCACCCACGAAAAAATCACTGGAGGCAAAATCTGACGAGAAACTTACAACTGTTGTGATCCCTAAAGCTCTGCTCACTGCTGAGTCTGCAGAGAGGGAGGGCAGTGAGAGCATGCACGCTGCTGTGTCTGGCACTGATTCTGGGGTGGCTGCTGGTCATTATCCAAGACCAGAAGTGCCTGCTGCATCAGAGACACTCCTAGATGAGCAAGCAGTAACCACTGGACAGTTTTCTGCAGCGAAAGAATCAACGCCTTGGGTTAAATTTAGCTCTGCAACAGCATTTGACAGCGAGGCCTCAGCTCAAGGGAGCAGAGAGGACCTGAGGAATGTGGAGCCCACCGTGGCATCTGGAACACCTGTATCCTTTCCTGTGTCAGCTGCTGATCAAACAGAATCTGAGGCCATCTCAGGAAGCACCGATGCCCTGTCAGTTTTTGGAGAAGGCACCATGTCTCTTATCCCCTTATCTCAGCAGACAAAAGAATCAGCTGTCTTGGAGGAGCAGGAGGAAACAGAACAGCCAGAAATGAGGACAACAGATGAGGAGGTCCCTCATTCCACAGCTGCCATTCCTCCATGTATTGCAGGGGAATCTCAGGGATGTTCTGCAAGGGAGAAGATCACACAGGCCCCTCCAGGTTCTGGCACGTGGCTGCCAACAGATAAAGAGGAGGGGTATGTGACAGAAGAGTCATCTCACACTGGAACAGTGATTGAGTTTGCTACAGAGAGTGGCTTCTCTGGAATGGAGCCCGTGTCATCTCCAGGGCACATTGTGGAATCCACAGTGCATCCAGGAGCTCCAATTTCAGCAGCTACAGATGCAACTGAGATGAGCAGGGAGCCAGCAGAGACCACAAGGGATGAAGAAGTGGTATCATCTGATTTTGGTCAGAGTAGAGACACTTCAAGTGTATCCCACACCAGCAGCTCCTTGGATTTGGAAATGACCACAGCATCCAAAATACCAGTGGAAGAAAGTAGTGCAACCATAGGGTTTTTTAGCTCCCCAAGTGTAACTGTATTGCCAAGTGCTGTGCCCACAGCTGTGGGGGTAACTGAGCGTGAAGGAGATGAGACATCAGGGACAGAGGGAACTATTAAATTTACAGGTGTAACCAAGGTAGATATTGCAGTTCCACAGAAGGAGTATGATGCTTCCCTAGTTCCAGTTACTGTAGAGAGTGAGGTCACTAGAGATATGCCAATTACTGATCAGACTCCTTTTGATGATGTCTTTCATACAGAAGCAACAGAAACAACTGCAAAACATAGCGAGGTGTTCCCAGAGCTCTCCACACTGGACCAAGGTTTGGAGCCAAGAACTGCCACACTGTCTGCGACGTCTGCCCACACACACGAGCCAGAGAAGTCACCAGGATCTGAATGGGCTCAAACAGCAGTGCAGGAGACACTGGATGAGACAGGCTCAGCTTATGAGGAGATGTACCCAGCCACAGAGGCAGCTGTGCCTGCAGTGACATCCACAGACCACGGAGGAGTCCTGCCACCTGAGGAAACCAGCACCTGGTTGCACCTCACGGCAACTCCAACAGCTGAAACTGCTCCTGACCAGGATGAGGAGGTCACTGAGGTGATGCCCATAACTGCTGGAACTGAAGCAGAGACACAGGAGAGCCCAGGAACCCCCACCAGGGAGGAAGATGATGCAGAGAGCTGGGATTCTGTGCCCCCCTCCCATACGATGCCAGCAGGACGTTCCACTGTGGAAGGCATTACTGACCTGACTCTGGGAGCTTCACCAAGCCATGCTACAGAAGGCTCAGGAATGACTACAGAACCTGAGGAAACCAGGCCAGCTGTATTTGCAGCTACTGCAACAGACAAGACAACAACTCCCAGCAGCATGACAACACCTTCCCTCGGTGCCGTAGACAAAGCTCAGCCTACATCTGCAACCAAGCCCTTTGTCACTCCAAAGTCTCCGCGCATCATTCCTGAGGAAGAAGAGGAGGTAACAAGCCATGACATCATCATAATTGATGAATCTGTGTCTCCCAGCAAAGCCACTGCTGAGGATGATCTGCCAGGAAAGATGCTGGAGCCGGAGATCGATAAGGAATATTTCACAGCATCCACTGCCACGGCGGTGGCACGACCTACTGCTCCACCCCAAGTGAAGGAGGCCACAGAGGCCTTGCAACCTCAGGAGGTGTCTCCTTCCACTTCACACCCTGATAATGACATAAGATTGTATGTTATTCAAATCACAGGCAATGACACAGGTAAGATTTTGCCCTTTAGACCCGCAGTCCATCAGAGTGGACAGTTTGTCATGTCAAACAGGTGTGCTTTAGGATGTGCTGGAGATGTTTCTTGGATCACTGAAGGATGCAAAGTACCACTTTTGTCTAGACAGCAACTTGCTGAATATTGGTAGGTCTATTTTTCTGTCAGTTTGAAGCCCCTCAGAAATGTATTTTATATTTGCTGTGTGGTAAGAATTATTTCTATATTAGAGTGAATATGAAACTGTTTTATTTCTTTTTAAAAGTCATGATGGCTACAGTCCAGTTTTCTTTTTTTAATGTTGTCAAGTCACCAATTTAACTTCAGCTGTCTGTGAAACAAGCATTTTAATTTCACAGCTTCCATTCCATGCACTACTAGTCCTAAACGAAGCACTAGATTATTTTAACATTCCATTGGTCTGTAGCAATTAACAATGCCATGTACAGTGTAGTCAGCTAAAAAATGGTTAAAGCACTCTACTGCCTCATGTGATTTGGAGGAATGGGGTTTTTTTCATGTTTTTTTTTTAAATAGCATATCATAGCATTTCTTAAAATCCATCTTAGGGAATATGTGGTGCACATTGATGCAATATTTAATTCTGCCACATTTTTTAGCTGATGGTTCTGTACATGTGTATGTAGCTTCAATTCCATGGGTATCCAGAACAGAAACTTCTAAAGTAGCAATGAACTGTTGGGGTTGATGATGAATATATCTCCATAATGCAAATGTTGAAGGGTGTGCAGTTTTACATCAAAGAGTCCTGTCAACTGACTATTATTTAAGATGTCATGGTAAAACATTATATTTTAAAACAAAAAGCAAAGGAACTGACAAGCAGTACAAAGCACAGAATTTCTGTTAGGTTCAATGTTTTATGGTGTTTGTCTTATGGTTGTATAATAATTTTTTTTTTTTTTTGAAGGAACACAGTAAGAAATTGGGGTTTTTTTGGTCATATATACCTTAACTACATGCATGTCTTTTGAATGGCTGTGTCAGAAACTGTTTTCTCTTTGGTTCTTGGCCATAACCTCCGTGCCTCTGAAGAACTCATCCAGCAGAATTCATAATTTATGAGAGTCTTTTGGATGGTTTTTTCAGGTTTGTTCTTGGTAGGGTTCCATTCAAAAATCAAAAACCAGTAGTGGTTTTTCCCTTGAGATGTGCCATATCCTGTTTGGACATGCAATACCTTGGCTTGGTATCTTTTTACACATTGTGCTTATTATCCTACTTTATGTTTACAGGGTGCAAATCTGCACAAGTTATAGCAATAGTAGCTTAGCCTTCTATTTCAGAAAATGATAGTTCTGAAACTTTTGTTTCTGTGGCATATTATCATTATTTTGTCTTTATATGTTACCAGTGCCTTGGGAGTCTCTGTTCAATGATACAAGTCCAGTAAGTCAGAGCAGAAGGGTAATTTCTGAGGACAAGACTTAACCCACATATTAAGTCCTTTTGTACATGTGGAAATTCACTTAATTTGACTTAATGATGAGTAGCTGGACTAGGTAGTAGTGACCTTTTTCTCCTATTAGATTTTTGATTTGCGCTACAGTTTATTTCCTTCAGGAGAGTGGGTTGTGGTGGGCAGCTGCGTGTTCCAGGTGATGGGAAGAAGTAGGATGGTTTGGAAGGGTGTGGATGTAGGAATTCTCTGCATCTACATCAAGAAGAGCCTCATTTTACACCTCTTTTTTTTTTTTTTTTTTTTTCAGTATAGTGTGGGTACTGTGTTTCATTAAATTAGGATTTGGTTCAAAGTGAATTATCTGAAGGACAGAGTGTGCAGATGCTCTCCATAGCTGCTCTTTCTTACTCTGCCTTGGGTGATCAGATCTTTAGGACAAACTTTATTCAGGGTTTGTTTTCACCTTCACAAACTTTCAAAGCTGTGCATGCATTTCCCAGGTACAGCTGTGCATATGTGTCAGGATGTGTGTAAGCAGACATAAAGTTATAAATCCTTAAAAATCTGCCTTTAAGAATTATTTAGTCTGTGAGGAGAGGAATAAAGTTTATTGTCTTGAAATATTATTAAATTTGTCATATGGCACTATCTGTGCTGTCTTTAAACACAGAGAGCCCCATCATGTGTCTATGCAATTTTAAAAAGGAATTTTCTTCATTTTTCTGTTTTCAGGCCCTGGCAGTGGGAATTCCCCCACTCAGCTATCCACAGACTAAAGGCACCCTCTACCTACTGACCCCAAATTCAGTTTGAACTGCCAAAGGTTTATTCTCTCTGAGGGTTTGGATTGATTTCTTTTACTGCTACAGAAATGAAAGGCAACATCTGAAAAATCCTGTCAGGCCCAGTTTCCCCTCATTGTTCCTTAGTCCATAAACTTTTCTTTGTGCTGAAGAAAATGAGTATAGGGAGTAATGAAGAGGAATTAATTTGGCAAATTTTACCAACATATGCCTTTCACTAGGATGTAGTTTAACCTCTTATTCTATCACTCCTTATTTGAGGATTGATCCACTATCATAAAGAACTACATAAACTGTACTTCTGGCTTTTTATTCTTAGCTCTTTGGAAATTGTAAATACAGTTTACATCATTACATCTCTGATAAAACAAAGGTTTTTTCCTCCTTTGGCATTTTTTCAAGGTAATACAGTTTAGCATTTTTAGATAAAGTTAATCTATGAGGGTTATAAACAAAGGCCTTCACTGATTTTCAAGTCAAGGGTCCAAAAGTGCCTCCTAAGAAAGGACAGCTTGCTTACCAGAGCCCTTGAAGAAATAACTGTTTCAAATAGGAATTATAATGGGAGGTTATGTATAGATGGCATTGTCTATAAACGAATATATTTTCATTTTTGTGTTTGCAGAACTGCTGGAACTATTTATGAGATTATTCATTCCCCCTCATTCTTCACCTCCTTGTTATTCAGCTTTTGCCAGAAGCAACAGTTAAACAGTGAGGCAGGGCTCAGCAGAAATTCAGCACCATGTTTTGTTTCCCATCACTCAATTACAATAAAAACCTTGCTATTACACAGCTGAATATTGCTCCCTGCAGCTCCATCTGCCATCCACAGCGTGGGCACAATGATATTTAAGTGCTCCATGGAGGTGCCATTAGGCTTTGTCAGGCAGGAGCAGTGTTTCACATTCCACGTGGAAGAGAAAGGCTGTGCTAAATGTGTGAATTCTTGAGATTTTGAGATATTTTTAGCAGTTTCCATCAAGCAGGACAGAGAGCCTGTGGTGGTGGGGGCAGCCCTGGCTCAGGTGAGCTCACCTGTGGCCAAGCACAGGTGGAAGGAGAGGCAGGAAGGATTCCTTGTGCCTTCCTCCTCCTCCTCCTCAAACCCTCACCAGACTGGCACCAGCTTCTCCGAGGAGCCTTGAAGTCTTTGGGCTGGAATGTGCTGTTGATACATGGAATGTGTTATGGATGTATGGAATTTCAGGGGATATTATTCTTCATTATTACTGCAGGCTGAAGCTGCACTCGAAAGGTGTGGATTTAAATTCAGTTAAATAAAGTGCCAAGGATATTATTCTGTCTCATAACACACATCCCCCTTAATATAAAGTAGTACAGTAACTGGAAGGTGATATTAAATATTATAATTTCTAAGACTTTACATTTATTAATTAGACCAGAAGAGGGGTTCTTCTAGAGGACTTCTTTTCTTATCCTGGAGATAAATAGCTTTACTCCTAGCATTTAAAATGCATGCTTGCAGTCAATGAAAACTCTCATAAAGGAAGTTTACTTTTAGATTAAAAAATAACCAAACAAGGCACGGCAACAGAAGTAATTTGAAGGCCTGGTGGAAGGTCAAACTCAGTTTGAATTCTGGAGGACGTGTTCTAGGGCTGATAAGAAAGAACACAGAGCTGAACAGATAAAGCTGTTCGTTTGTGTAGGAGTACAGCAGTTTTCATTGAGAAAATGTACAAACAATCCACACACTCCCACATGGGCAAACACGGGGCAGGTGCACAATTTAATCTGGGTAGTAAGACTTGTTTTTTCTGACAGCCCATGGGCAGATCTCAGGGAGGTATTTCAATTAATGAGGAAAAACGTCCTTGCACATGAGGAAACACCCCTTTTTATGGTACAAAAAAGGGGTACATTTGTTTCAGAATGAAAGGGGCCTGGGAGCTCCATCCACTGGAGTGGAACCAGGAGCTTTTCCTTGGAATAATAACAGTGAGGAAGCCAAACACCCCTGCAGTGTGAGGTGTTACCACGTGCATGGCTTCCCATGGCATCAGATGGGACACAAGATTTTGTCCTTCTCTATGAGGATGCAGAATTTGCCACCTTGTGCCCTGTGCTCTGATGTTTCCTAGTGCTGCTGCTGCTGGAAGGTCATGGATTAGCAGCTGGGAAAAGAAAAAAAAATAAAGCAACCGAACCTGAAGGAACTTTTCAGCTCGTAAAGCTTTTATGAGCTGAAAAATGCTTGTGGGGGTGTTGTTTAACAGTGGTTGAGGGGATGCTGGAAACATAACTCCTGTCTGAATCAGGAGTAATTTGCACACCTGCATTTTTTGGAGACATTTGAAAGTCTTTATTTAGTGAATATGTTTCAAAGTGTTTGTTGGACCCTGGGACTCACACCAGCTCTGTCTGGTTTCTTGTCCCCTCCAGCTTTGAAGAGTGTGAAATTGCAGGAGCTTGTGCTTTGTGGATGTGGATTTTTATGGAAAGAGGTTACAAACCTTTGTGTTTCAACATGTAATTCTCTGACATGCATATTTCTGTCTTAGCAGTGTGAGAGGGCAAGTGAAATTTGAATGAAATGCAGGATGGTAATGAGTCATAGTCATAAACCTTAACAAAGGAGGCAGAATAGAGTCTTTTCAGGTCCATCTTAGGCCTTGCCTTAAAATTCATTTAATCTTCTTGTCTTCACAGCTCCTTCTGGAGGGCTGTCAAAGATCGTCATGGCTCTGTTTAAGCCTGATTCTAATATCTAGCCTGAATTGCTCCTTGGCCAGTTTATACCCGTGTTTATTCTTGCCAGCATTGTCTTTAGCCTGAATAGGTCTTTTTTCTTCCTGACACTTATCCCTTGATACTTTTATTTCTCTGCTCAGTCTCAGAGAATGACCACGTCCCCTTGCTCAGCCCCCGTTTTTGGGGACTCCTGAGGGGGGAGCGTGCGTGGGAGAGTGGGAATGTGCTGGTGCTCTGCAGGGAGGGAAGATGCTGGCTCTGCCCCAGGCCCCGGGGGTGTTGGGGTGACCAGTGCCTCTTCCAGGCATTGCAAGGGACAGCCTGAAAGTTTGCAGCATCCAGGTCTGCATCTCTCTTCATCCGTACCCACACTGTTCTCCTTTAAGGTGTTTTATTTTGCTCGCTGGAAAATAATCTCTCTGGACCACCATTATTTGTGGCGCATACACGCGTGAGCTAGGTGCAATTTTTGGTGTGCCTTTTTTGCTAGTTACTGTGTTAGTCTCTACCCCTTCAGCCAAAGTCTCTCTTTGTCTTTTGTGTGCTGAAATCACCATTTGTTTTTTTCCCCAAATGAAGGGCATGTGCTACTGAAAGCCATGGTTTCTTTACAGGACCTATTTCAAACCAAGGTTTACTGTAAGGAAAGCTGCTGTCTTGCAGCTAGGCTGACCTGAATTAATTTCTGTTGGGATCTTGAAGCAACAGCAAAAGTGGCCTCACATGAGCAGGACCAATTTCCCACCTTATTAAATGCAAAATCTCCTTTTTTTTTTTTTTTTTTTTTTTTCCCCTTTATGAAGGGAAAGGCTGGGCTTGTCTCCTTATCAATTGTCATGTTCTAAACTTCATTTCCCAGGGGAGCCGGTCAGACTGGAGTAATTTGCACATCCTGAATGACCAAAGTCTCTGTATAATTCATAAAACCTGCTGTAGAGTTGGCCACGTTCTTCCTGTGCCTGGAGTAACTGAAGTGTTAAATGCTGGGCAACGTGGCCAGATCCTGATTTCATCTTCCCCAGTGTAATTACACCACAGTAATTCCAATGAGGTGATTGAGAGCAGAACTGTGGTGGGGATGTGGGGATAGTAGGTATCACAATGTCTTCATAACACTTTGCAGATTCTGGGTCATTGTATAACTGGGTGATTATTTTTCTTCAGAGCACATTTGAGTTCAATCCAAAATGGTAGATCTGTTATTAACTAAACCAGTTGGGGTTTTTCTATATTATAATAGTCTTTTTTTTTTTTTTTTGAGCTGGTGATATGGAGGGCTTTTTAAAATAGGTTGTACACCATCCCATATAAATTGTATTTAAAACGGAACAGCAGTGATGCCTTGTATGAAAGCAAAAATAAAAACCAAGTAATTTTAATAAATTCAAGCTTTTTTTGTGCACTTTTCTCAAAACAAAGGAAAAACAAAACAAACCAGCCCCACCAGCCCCATATCCAACAGAGCTGAAACTTGATACTTAGAAATTTTCACAAGAAGCTAAAACTGAATTAACAAGTGGTCTTTAGGCCACTATTGCTGGCTCTTCCTGAAGAAAGACTTATTATAGAACAATAATTTCTCTTTCCACATTCCTTTCTAGACTTCCATAGATACAAGGAACTGTGCCCTCACATTAAATACTGTTCAGAGGATGCCTACACATTCCCTGCTGTTTTTGCATTGTATCCAAGGAGACGTCTCAGATCTAGACATAGGGATTACACATTTCCAGCTTTCTTATAGCTCTTTCTTTATTCATTAGAGAAATGAAGGAATTTTATTCATAGGTACAATGTAGTTTTTCATACTTCTGTTGTGAAGAACAGGAATTCCTTTTAGAGGTTTTGTTTACATGTGGAGAAAGCCTTAAAAAGTCCTACTGCAGAAAAGATGAGCTGTCTTTTACATGGTGATGCAATATGACTTAATTTTATTTTTTTTTTTGAGGAAAGTGTTTTTTTGTACCAAACTTTTCTGAATTGTGTCCAGATTGTAACTTTCTTAATATGGAATTTTCAGTGGTGTTTTTTTGCACATTTTCAGTTTAATTAGTGGATTATTCCTTGCTAATCCAGCCAGTCTTTTAAAATCTTCCTTGTTTTTTGAAGTGATTAAGTGATAAATTAGATCAATAATATACTAAATACCCACTGGTGTCTTTCAGAATATTTTCCTGCTGTAAGTGAGGATGTGTGCAGACTGGCTGGTTAATATTTTGTGTTGTCTTTGGCTGGTTAATATTTTGTGTTGTCTTTGGGAACATGTTGCTGAAGTTACCAATCTTTCTTTATAGAATAATTTTTTTCCCAAGCTGTTCAGTTCATTAGGACTTTTCTGATAGGAAAGGTGTTACTTTTCTCTTGTATTACTGCTTTTCTTAAATGAGGAGAATTCAGCATGAAAACTTTCTGCTTCCTGAGGAGGAGGAAAGCAGTTGGAATTTCATTCCTGGTCAGGAGTGTCTCCCAGTAGTCCCTGCCTGCCTAGGTATTACCTCTGCTATACTTCATTTGCTTTTTGATACCCATCATTAGCTCAAAGAGTGCACAAGAAATATTAGTTTTTAACTTTAAAACCATACTCTTGGATTTTACATATAGCACCTCATCAAGCAGGAATCCCATAGTTTCAGTGGGAGGTTTTTTGGCATTAGAAAAGGAATTTCCACATATTTGATGTAATTTTTTTGTTGCTTTTTGCCAGAATAGCAGCAAAGAATGTGCCTATATGTACACAGAGTAGCACTGAGATTTTTGATTGTGTTTCATTGTGGGATTTTTTCCTAAACCATTGCTTTTTTTTTCTTGAAAGTGGTGAGTAAAATGATTCTGGGCTTACTTATATATTCACCACTCTGGCTTGTAGTGAGTTTCCAGTCACATGTCTAGTTAAATAGTGAGCATTAGAAGCAAAATTCATGAGTCCTTGGGAAATGCTGTGGGCACTTGGTCCAACTGACAGGACCAAGGATTAACCCCAAATGTTCTTCAGACAAGTATTTGTTCACACTTTAATGGAATTGTTTGACTTCCTGGCCTGTATACAATTTTTTTCCCAGTTTATTCTGACCACGTGCAGAGCCTGCCAGGTGTGAACTAATTCTGCAGCAATATTACCATGTTAGCACAGGATGGGGTTTGTGGCAGTACCTTATAGTCAAAAATATGTCTCCCTCTGCTGATTTTCAGTGGTGCAGTAACATTACCACAGCAAGGCACCTATTTTTAGCTGTAGTTGGTTTAAAACCTTTGTTCTCAAGTGCTGTCCAACAGAAGTGCCTTTTCCAAAAAACCCCCAAGTGTTTCTAAAAACAAATTAATATTTTTCCAGAACAAATGTTCCAGTTTTGCCAGGGAAAAAAAAAAAAAAAAAAAGCAGAAAAGAAAACTGAGATGAAAAAAGTTACTGAAAGAAAAAATTATGTGATTCTATGGTTAAACAAACACTCATGTTCTGTAGGCACTGTTTGAAATTGTGTCTGGTGGAGACACATTTGTGTCACTCCAGCTGCAGCAGAGGGGAGCTTACAGACTTAAGCTGATTTAACTGAAAATCTCTGGTTTATCCCTAGGCTGCTTCAGGTGTTTTATAACCAAAACAATTCTATTAACACGTGTAGATAAGTTTATAAAATTTTCACCTTTTTAAAATTTTTTTTTCAGAAGTAAGGGATGATACTGAGAATAATCAATTAAATTTGCAAAGTACACGACTCAGATCTATATGCAAAAATCCTTTTGCCACCTATATCAATATCTGTGTATGTATTCACTCTAATTATGAATTCTAATACTCACTTGCATTTAAGAAGTTATGAAGACACTGCAGTACCTTGAGCTATCACTGCCACTTCTGTAACAACTGAATTTATTTTGCACATGCAGAATTCCTTCCTTCCTTCCTTCCTTCCTTCCTTCCTTCCTTCCTTCCTTCCTTCCTTCCTTCCTTCCTTCCTTCCTTCCTTCCTTCCTTCCTTCCTTCCTTCCTTCCTTCCTTCCTTCCTTCCTTCCTTCCTTCCTTCCTTCCTTCCTTCCTTCCTTCCTTCCTTCCGCCACTTCCTTCCGCCACTTCCTCCTTCCTTCCGCCACTTCCTTCCTTCCTTCCTTCCTTCCTTCCTTCCTTCCTTCCTTTCCTTCCTTCCTTCCTTCCTTCCTTCCTTCCTTCCTTCCTTCCTTCCTTCCTTCCTTCCTTCCTTCCTTCCTTCCTTCCTTCCTTCCTTCCTTCCTTCCTTCCTTCCTTCCTTCCTTCCTTCCTTCCTTCCTTCCTTCCTTCCTTCCTTCCTTCCTTCCTTCCTTCCTTCCTTCCTTCCTTCCTTCCTTCCTTCCTTCCTTCCTTCCTTCCTTCCCCTTCTCTTTTCCTCTTTTTCTCTCTTTCTCCTCTTATACACACACACACTCATGTATGCAAACACCACTGTCTGTTTTAGAGCTTGAACTGTAAAATATTCCCTGGCTTTATTTCTGCCACATAAAAGTCCTCCCGTGAGACAAATCAAGAAAGAAAAATTTAGTACATGCCTTGTACATAAACCAACCTTTATTACTCCTAAAATAATATGATGTCAATCTATTTTTTCCCCAAACTGCCACATTAAGGAGTGTACTGTAATTTTTTTTTTCCCTAATGCCAAGTGGTTCCTTTTTCCAGTATTACTGGAAAAGGGAAGAGGGGAAAGAATATTCCTTTCAGCCCTGAGCAGCCATAGGTGCAGTCAAAGGGTAGGCATGTGCCTTGAGATTCTAAGTGCAGTATTCTGACTTTTGCCCAAATTTATGTTGTGGTAAGCCAATTTTTGATTCTTGCTGGAGGGGACACTCTCTCCCCATACTGGTAGGGCCAGAGCTGGTTCTTTCTTGTGCCAGCTGTGTCATGGCAGAAACATTTGAAACAATTAGCAGGATGTAAATGTAACGAAGGGAAGAGTGGCACACGAAAGCCCAAAATTCATTGGAACCTCAGTGTTTCCACCTCAGTCATGGAATATCACACATGAAATAATGGATGAAGTCATTCTGGTGAGCAGATGCTCTTTCCCAACCAGCTTTTCCTGCAGAGTTGGACTTCCCTCTCCACACACCCAGACGCACCAGCTCAGTCAGATACAGTCTGACTCCTTGCTTTGTTTTGGGTTCCATCTGGAGAAAAATTATTTATTGCACGGCAGTTGTTTGGGTCTGGGTTGTTTAGCCCTGCAGAGCTGTAGAATTGTCTTCTCTGTAGGCAGTGGGGGAAATGTTGGAGAAATGTTGTCATTGGAAGGATGCTCACGCCCAGGAGGAGGCTCCACGGGCTGGAGTCGTGTTTTGTTAGTGACATATTGGAACAGAAAGGAAGTGGGAATGGCTGCCCTCAGAATGTTGCATGACAAATATCCAGGCATTATCCAGGGAGCTGTACCCTGCCCGTGCTGGGGCTCATGGCAAAGCTGTCATTTTTAACAACTTGACATTTCACTCAGTCTGCTTCTTTTTAGCAAATTTATTGTCGAGCGTGGGGGAGAAGAACAAAGGAAACACCAGGAATTGCCAGAGGGCTCCGTGATATGCTTTTATAATAAAACAGTTCCTTTCTTTCTGACATGGTTTCTGCATCATCCTGTCTGCTTCTTGGGAGTCTGGCAGGGCTGAGGGAGCCCAGAGCCCTGTGCAGAGCAGATGTCCCCCTAAGTGACACCCACTCCCCACAGGTGCCTCTGGCTGTGGCCTCCAGCTCCGGCCTGGGGTCCTGTCTGTAAAAAGAAATGCCAGAAAATGATACTCATGGATTTTGCATGAAAAGCCCCAAAT
Source organism: Diglossa brunneiventris (assembly GCA_019023105.1). Taxonomy (NCBI): domain Eukaryota; kingdom Metazoa; phylum Chordata; class Aves; order Passeriformes; family Thraupidae; genus Diglossa; species Diglossa brunneiventris. Next base: position 5,537,497 of record CM032382.1, on the reverse strand, counting down.
ATGGTAAAGCAGATGGACTGGATAAGTGAATTTCAGTAGGCAAGACTGACCACCCACCTTGAATTGCTTTCAACTCCTATCCCGCCCGCTGTGCAAAAGTCACTCCTTACAATTACTTTCTCCCAGCAGTTTACCTGAATCATTGAGACTTTTATGCAAGGTAAATTTATATGTATATATATATATATATGTAATGTAATAATCTCTTTTGACTCTCAGAGCGATAACAAAAACGTAAATTTTGATAAAATTTAGAAGGTTAAAAAAAACCCAAAACAATCCAAACCTCAAATTATTGAAACCTGCCCTGCCTCCTTGAGGATTTTTAAAAGGGAGCCAAAGTTAACAAAATTTTAGAAATATATATATCCAGCTGGGAAACATTTTAAAGTGAACTAAATAAAACCTTTTGTTTACTTAGAGAGATCAGTAATCAAGACTTGGATTTTACTAGACCTCATCATGTATACTAGTCATGTTAATGTGAGGTAGAAGGATTAAAAGCATAAAAAATTTAATTATTTCTGGACTTTTTTTTTAAATTTTTGGCTTAGGTGTTTATAATAGTAGCCATATTTCTTTAATGCCTTAGGCCAGCTCCTTGGCAGTATTCCTACTTTTTCCTGAAGAGGAGAAGGGGTATGCCTGGAGCACTGTTGCACTTTGACCAAGCTTAGGTGGGATAATGATACTACAAGATGGAACAAGTTAAAGGAATTGCATATTCCAAAGGCTGACACTTGGAATTTTGGTTCACCAGGAAATGTCTGTATTTCAAAAGATTTTTATTTTTTAAAAAAATTAAATGAAAAGAACAATATACATTAAAAAAAAAAAAAGACAAAAAAAACCCCATCAAATTTCTTCTGGGAAGCAAAACAGCGCAAAATATATTATGAGATTGATTTATTTCTGTAAAATTGAATGCTTTTGTTCCATTTTGAATGTACTATCTTAAGGGGAAAGAAAACCCTACTTAATAGAAAGCTTTTGATTTTTTTTTGTACTGGGCACAGTTTTTCAAATCCCTTTTTTATTTCCTCACCATGCTTTTAAAACTGAATATATTCAATGAAACTGACACATTCCTGTGGAATTGGTTGAGGTTTTAGATTTTTTTTTTTCATGCTGTAAGAATTTCAGCAAGCCATGGTCATAAAGGTGCTCCAATCCATGCAGACTGTGGATCAGGTTTCTGGCAGAGCAGAGGTTCAGAGGAGTCAGGGCATGACATAAAGGTGGTTTAGGTCTTTCCTCATTCTAGAGCCTCTCCCAAGCCCAGATTTCAGGCTTTACTGGTTTTTCAGAGGGTTTGAACCATCTCAATTCTCTCCTGCTTTGAGCACTCCTTGTTGTTTTCCCAGGCGAAGCAGAGTGTGGATTTTTGCTGTCCGTAGGCTCTCTCTGGTGGGAAACCTTTGTGATCCCACCATGAGCATCCCAAAAATGGGCAGGGGTTGGAACAGCTCACTAAAGCCATTTACAACTATACATGTGTTTTATCAAAGGCTTCATAGAACCATAGAAAATTGAATGGTTTGGGTTGGGATGGAGTTAAAATCCAGTGTCCCCCTGCCATGGCAGGGTCACCTCCCACTGTCCCAGTGCCCAGCCTGGCCTTGGGCACTGCCAGGGATGCAGGGGGCAGCCCCAGCTGCTCTGGGCACCCTGTGCCAGGGCCTGCCCACCCTGCCAGGGAACAATTCCTCATTGCCAAGATCCCAGCCAGCCCTGCCCTCTGGCACTGGCAGCCATTCCCTGGCCGCTGTCCCTGCAGCCCTTGGCAATTGTCTGTGTCCATCTTTGCTGCAGCCCCTTCAGGCCCTGCAAGGCCGCCCTGAGCTCAGGCCAAAGCTTCTCCTGCCCAGGTGAGCAATGGCAGCTGTGCCAGCCTTTGCTGCCAGCAGAGCTGCTCCATCCCTCTGCCCATCCTGGAGCCTCCTCTGTGCTCCCTCCAACAATAACTAATAACATTTTCAACAATAACTAATAACATTTTAATCTCGATATAACTCTATTGAAGCCAACCCCCAAAAAGTTATGCTTATCAAGTGCAGGAAATAATTTGATTTATGCAGACTCTTGATTTTTCATGCAAACTTGTCTCGTGGTTATGAATTCTTGATGCTGAATATTAAGGATTTTCTGTTAGTGTCACATCATGCAATGAAGTACCTTCAAAACAAAGAGTCCAAAATGGTTTTAGACTTCTAACTAAAATCTTATTTTTTGTTTCCTATTTACTGTATTCTTGTCAAAATACAGGGCCTGATTTAAAGTCCACAGAACATTTTATGTAGGTCTCATGGCTTTATCAGACCTCTAGTCCTTCTACAAAAGACTGAACTTTACTACTGCTCACAAAAAACTGAGCATTGGCTCTGAAGAAATAAGTTCACAGATTGCAGAAGTGTGAAATTCCATTATCTGCAGGACGCCAGATTAGATGTTAAGAGCCCCATTTTGAAAGGAACTTCACAAAACCATAAGTCTTCTGAATGAAATATTTTGTGTTTCGAAAGATTGGGAAACATCATAATATGTTTTCTATTTAATTCCCCATTAATTTTTCTTCAGATGCTTATCTGATGGATTTTGAGAGAGAAAATGCTTTTTTACTGCCTGGCCCCTCAAAGATGGTCTTGGAAAAGCTCTTTGTAGAATATTAAAAGTCTTCTCAAGAAAAGAAATATTGCTGCACGTTACACTTTTTTGGATGTGTGCAGGCATTATCTGGTGCACCACTAACAGGGAGGCAAGTTTTCTGTGTGATCCACTGAAAAACTGACGTGGGTTTGGAACCAGCCATGACGGATTGGAAGGGTTGTAAGGAGAATTAATGACTCCTTGGTCCGTGGCTCTGTGGTTATGTGCAGTAGCAGGCTAAAATCACCCTGTAGCCAGAGGGATTTCCATTTCTTACATACAGGAACTGCTACCGAGATGGATGCCTGCTCCTTGCAGGTCATTTAGAACATCTAGATGTATTAAATGGATTAAGAAACACTCCAGGCTGGATACACCTATCCTTTCCGTCTCCATTCCAGTGCATACCTCATCTCTTCCCTCCAAGAGAGGCTTTGCTGATAAATCCCTCCCAGGACTTGTTTGGGTTGGCACTCCGAGCTGACAACCCTTGGCTTTTTCTCCTTTTTAGCTACTTGTTTTCACTGTCCTTCACTTGGAGCCAGAATAACAAAGCACCTCTTTGAAAAAGGGTTCCCTTTGCTTTGTTTTCCATGAGCTATTGATAAGCATATTTGATAGCCAAACTCCTTCCCTTTTAAGTCCTGGTTTTGTCTCTTTTTTAGTAGTCTTTGGTCTGTGTGTGTTTACCTACAGCAGGAATGGGTGTGAAATAAACAGGAGCCTGCCCTTAGGGTCTAACAAACCAGTTCAATAGATAAATATTTCTTCTATTTTAATATTTCTTCTATATTAATATTTTATGGTAGGTTTTCATCCCAGTGTCTTATACCCAGTTGACAAGGATGTATGAGCCACATCATTATGTAGATTATTTGCCATCTCAGGAGTTATAGAGCATTTTTCATTGCTCTTAACCCTGAGCAACCTGAATCCTAACACTGAATAATCAAACCTGTAGGAAGGAAAAGAATTTCTAATTAAAAACAAACAATAAAATAACCATTCAATTACATTCTTTACTATCTCCTGAAAATTTAATTATTTTTTCTTTGGAAAAAACAAAATTTAAAAAAAAACTTCCAAAGATACTTGTTATTTAATGAAAGAGCCTCCTGAAAGTTTATTATCAGAATATCATACCTTTTGCTAAGGTTCTTTTATGTGGATTGTTCTGGCATGTGAGATCTTGAAAAAGCTAACAAAGTAAAAGAAGGGTCTGATAGAGATCTCTGCATGTGTAAGAATTTGTATTTGTCTTCTAGATGAATTTGGAGCAGATGTTGTTCACTAAATTTATTGCCTACCATAAATGACTTAGTGTGAGCTACTAATTTGAGGGACTCCAGGTGTGCACTGCTGCAAAAATTCTGCACTGTTGGTCAGAACTTGTTAGCCATGGTGCCCTCCTACAAATTACAGCCCATCCAGGCTTTATAATTTATTTATTTTTTTTAATGTACAATTTCTGTGCAAAGCTGCATGCTTTGTTTCACTGTCTTAATTGCTGTGTGTGAAATCATAATTAATCTTTATGGCGTACCAGGTTGTTTATGCACATCCCTCCTTCAGCTGTTCACACAACACAGGGCATCTTTCCTGACCATTCAAATTTCTGTGTGTGGGTGCACTTATTTTATAGTGAAACCACCAAAAATCAGAGGCTCTCAGAGCTCCCTATCAGCCCTGTCTCGCCATTCCTCTCTCACTGACTGAATTCCCATGGGTTTTTGCATGCACAGATTTGAAAGGAAGGTGTGAAACTCTGTCTGAATTGAAAACTTCTGCTTTTATGAAGACATGGTTTCTCTGTGTGTCCAGGGTGGCCTTTTGCTGAAATTGATGGATTCTGAAAGGGTTGTTATTAGACATGCTCCTCAAAGTCATGCTGCAAGTCTTGGAGAGATTACCAAATTCCTGCTTTTCACAAAATTTGAAAGGGAGATCTGGTAGAGCTCAAGTAAATGGCTGCAGAAAATTTATTCTGTGGCATTGGGCAGCCTTTCTCAATATTTCTAATTTTCTGGAGAAAAGCATTCATTCTTTACTAGCATTGCATAAAATAACTCCCAACAAGCACATGTGAGGGAGAGAGAGGAAATCTCAGTTCTGTAGCCATCTAATAGAGCTGTTGTAGGACATGGTAAACACCAGGCTTCTCTGAGCAATGTACAACAGCCAAGCAGGCACAAGGTTAAAAACAACCATTTTTTTGGTTGTGCTGGGAGCCCTGAGCTTAGTGTTGTACAGACTTGACGTTGTAGTTGAAATAAACAATGCTGAAGGTGATTTATTCTCTGTATTCTTCAGCTGGAGCTTTAGCAAAGCTGAGATCCAGTAATACTTCATGAGTTTAGCTGTAAACACAGCGTGAGGTATTAGAACATCAATTCTCAATGGAGTTGCAGTGACCTTTTCAAAACCAAATTGATGTCAATTTGCACACACAGGCCAGCCCAGGCCAGAGAATCACAAACCCTTCGTAGTGCTCTGTGTCAGTTTAATTTGATTGAATACATTCTTTTCCAGAATGATCACCTGATGACTCTGTCTCTGAGGACTCAGTAGTCACAGAGGTTAAATGATCTTCATAGGTAGGGGAATTACTCCAAATTGATGAAGTGCTTCACCTCAAGTTCTCATTGTTTTATGACTTGTAAATGGTTTTAGTGAGGGAGGTTTGATTTAAGAGCTGAGCTGTGTCACGTACTGCAGATATTTTTTCAGGGAGCAGTGGTTGCTGACAGTGCTCTCAGGCAGGAGTCGTCTCAATTGTTTCAGATCCTCTCCTGGCAGATGTGGGCAAAGCTCCATTGGCCATTCCAGCTTCTACCAGCAAGAAAGTAATCCCCTCTGGCCAAAATGGTTATAAACATAGATCCAGAAGAAAGAAACACTCATGGAATAGCATTTCAGTGCAAGGTTTACAATTTCAAGTCAGTTGGCCAAGCTTGAAATATGGGGGCTTGTTTCTGAGTCTGTTGTGTCCTTCTTTTTAATTTCTTTTTTTTTTTTTAATTTCATTTTAATTAGGAGAGCTTCCATTGTCTGGAACAGAAGGTTTGAAGCAATGTTTGTGCTGAAAGGGCAAGTTTAAAAAGTGTCTATGGAATTTGGGATCATAAATCTTGGAGGAATTCATGAGGCCTTCTGCAGCTAAAATCTTGCCTTCTTAAATCTTCTTTTTTCCTCTTTATCTGCCTGGCTGCCTAGGAAAAAACTGTGAGAGGTTTGCAACCTGTAGGAGTATGTAAATAATTCAAAGTTGGTGGTAAACAGAAGAAAATTACTGGACTTCAGTCATGCTACCCTCTATGTGGGAGTTGACCTTTGAATCTCTGATATTTTTTCTTATTTGCTGCATAATGCTTTAAAATTCCAAGTAGCAGCAACTATGTAAAATAAGACTTTATTCACTGTCCTAGGGTCCGAGTCTGGTGAAGAGTGATTGATGTAGATGTGATGGGTTCCTAGTAATTTGAATTATTCTGTACTAAAGGGAAAAGGGTGATGCAGAGGGAGTTTTTTTGTGTCTTATTTTATTTTAGACTTTGCCTTGCTTAGCTTTGCCTAGGTTCAGTTATTGGTAGAGGTCAGCTAGTGTCTAAATCCCTGGAAGCAGTTGCAGCAAGTTGGTCTGAAAAGTGGTTTTTATCTTGTCCATTCCTCATAATTGCTGAAAATGTAGGAGCAGGTAACTCAGGCCTGGGTTTGGGACCAAGGGCATGTGGCAATCAACAGCACTGAATAATCAATGTGTTCAATATGCAGAGAGGCTCCAACTAGAAAGTCACACCCCATGAGTTTAACTTTGTGTCAACGGAAGAGCACACTGAATTTACAACAAATTGTTGAATTTCAGATATATTTTTGGTTTGGGGTTTTTTTTCTTTTCCAATGGATTGCTTGTACTTCGTGTGCCTGCTGTTACTTAGGGATTATGAAAAACTCTCTTTTTCTTGCAGATCACCCGGTGAATGAATTTTTGGATCTGTTCAATCACCACATGCTTCCTCATGCAATAGATGAAACCCACACTGATGCAGAGTCAGCTCAGACTGAACCCTGTACTTCAGACTCTGTGCAGGATTCCTCTGAATATATAATATTGGATCCTTTCTTTCCAAACTACGCAGAGTTTGAAGAAGATGAGGACTGTGAAAATACTACTGATGTTACAACCCCTCCAGCTTTGCAGTTCATCAACGGGAAGCAGCAAGTCACCAGTGCACCCAAGAGCACAAAAGCTGAGGAAGCCAGGAGTGACCAAATCGAAAGCGTTGCACATTCCAAAAATGTAACCTTTTCCCAAATCAACGAGACAAACACATTCATCATTAACGAACCTGAAGCTTCTGGTACTATGCAACCAAGCAAAGCTGGAGAAGTAATGGGGGTGTTTGAGGTCACGCAACCAACCTCAGGGGCTGCAATGTTAGAACCTGTCTATAGTGGGGAGTCTGAAGTTGTGACAACAGATAAATCAGTAGCCACCACTTCTTCACACGAGCAGTCTCTGCAAAACAGTGGAGAGACCATGACCTGGCAGGGAACTGAGGAGAGCTCCACTAAAGATAGCAAAAACCTGCTTTTGGTTTCTAGTGAATACTCTGGAGATGGCTCCACTGAATCTGATCTGTCCACTTCAGTCTTAGAAGTTGTAACAGGATCAAGAAAGGAAGATGATGAAAAAAGTTCTGGTATAACGTCTTCTCCTGATGCATTTACTGTGGAAAGTTCTGCTGTAACTGCTTCTCTGGAAGCAGTTTTTATTCCTTCTATGGTAGACAGCATTGTAACTGACCTTATTTCAGAAAAGGCAACCCCTGCTCCAGGAGACCATTATAAAACAACTCTTAAACTTAATGCAAATTTCCCTGTTGAAAACATTCTGGAAGCAAGTCATACAGCAAAGCCTGAGATGAGTGCTGCTTCTTTTATGGTGCTGGAAGGCTCTGGAGATGTGAAAGATAGCATCACTGTAACTTCAGCCGTGACAGAGGAGGAAATAGCAGTAACAGAAACACTTTCAATGCAAGACACTTCTTTGGGCTCTGGCACAGCGCTGCTGACAGAATTTTCTGTAACTGATTCAGGAATCACCTCTGCTTTGCCCAGAGCTATAAGTACTCCTTATCCTGCTTTTGATCAAAGTCCTCAAGTAACTGTTGCCACCAACTCCGTGTCTGAGCTAATTACGGAAAAAGTGTTTGCCAGTTCTCTTGTAACTGAAAAGAGTATTGATGATGAAAAAGAAATGCACACCACTGCTTATGCAGGTGACCAAAATTCAGCTACTGCTGCAGAGGAAAATTTGGATTTGAATGAACTTGGGAGCACTACAAGTGAAGTCAGAACTGTAAGTCAAGAGCCACTCAGAAAAACAGTGCCAGGTACCATGAGTTCTGAAATCAAAAAGGTCACCACCGTTCCTCTCTTGAGGGAGAAGAAGCTTTTTGTAAGTGAAGGATCAGCAGAGGAGCCTGCAGACATATTTTCAGGGGCTTCCACAAGCAGAGTGGTAAGTATTGGCTCCCCATTTATTGATCCAGGTTCTGGAGACATAGATTTTGTCGCTGAGTCTGCTACTTTGACTTCGGTCCCGTTAAGGCCCGTCACTGAAACACAAACAGAAATGTATGAAGGAAAAATTTTCAGCACAGATGATGCTTCACCAAAGGATGCAACAACAGAATACGAAAAACATGCAAGAACAGATGAACCTGCAGTAACAGTTTTGAGTACTTGGTCAGAGAGCTTCACAGAGGGGTCTGGACTAGAAAGTCAGATGTCCCTAGACATGTTTAGCACCAAAAACCCAGGAGAACCAGACATGGAAACAAAACCAACCTACACAGCTCCTTCTGACATAAAATCTGGTTCCATAAAAGAGATAACATCTCACATTGCACCAGGAATTGAAACTGGAGATTCAGAAACAGGTGAGGCCACATCATCTCCAGCATCTGTGGTCAGTAACAACCCTCATGAGGGCTTGGTGACGCATGGTACTGGCAGTAAAAAAGCAGTAGCTGAATCTACAGAAAGCAAAGATGCAAGAGTTGGTTCTTCAACTGTCTCCTTGGGCAAGATTTTCCTGATTGAGCATGGCTCTGGGGAAGAATTCAAAGATGACAGCAGCACCACAAAACTTATGTCTAATGGACCTACGGAAGAAATACTTGGACGTCATTTCTCAATTACTGACCAGGGATCTGGAGAACCAGACTCATCCACTGGACCATTTGCAGAAACATCAGTTGCCTTTACTGGGAGACCAGAAACATGGGAAAAGGATGACAGACAAGCTGTCAGCACATCACCTCCAGATCTTGCCTTCACTACAGGTCCTGATGAGCAGGTCACAAGTTCTGAACGTGAGATAACCTCCATGGGGACTGCAGGGGATGTGAGAACTGAGGAGAAAACTGCTGATGAGCTGACAGTGAGAACTTTTTCTACGAAGATTCCTTTGATGGAAGAGATACATTCTGGGGAAGAGACGCCAAGTGAAATTTCACCAAAAGCTACGGAATCTTCCGAGGGAACAACAACAGACCCGTTCTTTAAAAGTACACAGACTAGTCGTGAACATCTGGGATTTTTAAATGTTCCAACTCCCAGTCCTTATCTGGAAGAAAAGGAATTAGAAACTGAACCTGTTAAAAAACCACTTTTGCCATTTCATGATGACAGAGTAACTGAGGCTGTAACAATTGAAAGGAAATACGTAAGCTCTCCAGTCACAGTTGTAGAGCAAGAGGAAGAGCTGGTGCAAAACATTTTCCCTACTGAAGATATTCCCAGAACATTCCCAACACCTAAGGAAGAAAAACTGTCAAATAACGAGCTCATTGGTGATCCCCTCTTCTCAGGACAGGGGTCAGGAGACGACCTTGCTGTTCTTCCTTCTGTAGTGCCATTTGTTGTCCAAAAAACCAGGAGTACCTCAAGCCCTGAAACTTCTCACCCTGCAACTATAGGACCTGAACTTTCCACTGACATGACACAGGACTTTGAACGAGGAAGCACTCCAGCAAACGTTGAAGGTAACGAAGAAGTCACAAGTGCTGTAGCTGAGCTGCTGCCAGAAACTGGAGACCCATTCCCCACCTCCATGTTCCCCAGCTCCTCAGCTTTAGCTGAAGACAGCTCCAAGAGCTTCATCTCTAAAGAGATTGAAGACACCACACAATATTTTGTTGCGAATGAAGAACCACAGGAAAAGGAAAGTGACCATGGGAGAGGAGAAAATGAAACAGATAAGACAATACCCACGTCTAAAGCTACTTCTCAGGAGGAGAATTCACATTTTCTGATTAAAGGTGGCACAACTCCTGTATCTGTTATATTGAATGGAACTCCCAGTCCTGAAACAGAGGAATCTCTTGTAACATCAGCAACAAAACCCCTGGGCAGAGTGTTACCTGAGGGCTCTGGGGAAGGATCTGGCTGGGTTGGTGTTTCAGATTCATCTTCCCCTGATATGTTTTCCCGTTTCTCAATACCCACCGTATCCAAAGTGGAACTAAATATTTCATCTAGTGTTCCTGGACCTGCTTATTCCAAAGTTATGACCACAGAGGCTCCAAGAGATGGATCACAGACTGCAATCATGGGACGAGTCTCCCTTTTTACAGAAGAAACAGAGGTTTTGGTAAATCCATCTGCTGCTCATCCAAAGACAGCTTCATCAGAGGAGCTAACGAGTGACACTGGGCTATATGAAAAAATTATTCCTATGATTGATGACAAAAGGAGTGTAATATTGAACGTTTCTGTTTATGGTGATATTACCCTGATTGAAGAGCGACTGCAAACCCCACCAGAAGAAACAACTATTATAGACATGGACCACTCTAAATCAATGCCTGAGGATATAATAAGTGTGCAGACAACGCCAAATCCTGTCACACAGTCAACATATGGCTATGATGATAGCGTGACATCTGAAGGGGAAAAATATTATTCCACTCCCAGGTTTTCCATAGCCAAAGAAAAGACACTTGGATCTGGTGATAATCTTCCTCTGACTGCTTCCAGTCCACCAAGTAGAGAGCTGGTGACTTCTGGGCACAGACCAACCTCAGGTGACGTGGATTTGGGTTCAGGGAATGATATGAATTTTGCAGCAGAAACTCTCACCACCACAGAACTCTCTGAACTGGGCATTTTCCTTCCTACAGTGCCATCTCTGGCAAGCCCCCAGGTGCCTCATGAGTCCAAGCCTGTTGTGACCAGCCCCACAGAAGACACCTATGAGCCAAGTACTTCAGCAAACAGCCAAGTAACAGCAGATCAAAGTGAAACAATCTCTGGCTTTTCTGGGATGGGCCAAGAAGAGCTGGCTGACAATCAGCCTGTGGCTCCTTCTCTTACTCCAGTTGTAACTGGTGAGCCAGAAAAGGCTTTGACAACTGGTGAGCTTGAGTTAAGTGTTGTCACCACACAGCCAACATCCCAGCTGACAACTGTGTCACCTACCAGGGGTGCAGGGAATCGTCCCACGGTGTACACAAACACAAAGTCAGCATCAGCAGAGTATGAGGACACAGATCCAGTGACTTTTTATTCTGTTTCTCAAACTCCTCAATCCTCAGTAACTGTTCATTTAGTAAACAGAGTATCTGAGTACCCTGAGGTAATCATTACAAGCACATCATCATCATCATCAAGGGAGTCACATCAGTCCAATCACTCATCGGGAGGAATCTTCAAAGAGGTTAGTTCTGATATTACGGCAACATATAAACCACCCAGTAGTGGCCTTCTTGACACAACAGAGTCCTCTCTGCTGGAGCTTTCTCCTGAGCCTGTTTCAGACAGCACAAGCACAGACAGCACTCCTCAGTTTGGCAGGCTTCTAACAGGTGGCACAGAGGAGACAGAAACCCCTGCAACTGATCTAGCTGGTGAGGAAGAAGCTGCTGTTTCTGGAGATTCTCCATCAATACATGTCTTGCCTACTGCTTTTCTGAATTTTGGAGAAAGAGCGAGCACAGATATCCCAAAAGTCAGCACAACAAAAGTGGAAGCTTCCTCAGGGAGAGTCAATAATCCCCACCAAGAGGAAGACAGGACTGCTGAGAGGCAGGACCCCTGGCTCGTGCCCACAACTGTTTCAGACTCACCCAACAGCATCGAAAGTGAAGGATTTAAACCTGGCCAGGAGGCAGTTACAATGCTAACCTCGCCCTCCCAGCTTTTGGATGGAGGCACAGAAACACAGGCGGCTTTGTTTGGCCAGGGAGAGATCACAACCACCTCTTCTAACATTGCAACCAGCAGCATTGCCCCTGGAAACAGCCCCTACCAAAAGGAGCCATCAACACTGGGCTCTGAGGAGCCAAACACTGTGGAAACTGTGACTTCATCATTTTCCCTCCCGGAAGTCACGAACGGATCAGATTTCGTGATTGGCACCAGTGTGGGTTCAGTTGAAGGCACAGCAGTGCAGATTCCAGGTAACTTCCCCAAAATGTGATCCCTGTGGTGTTATGTGTGTTGTGGTGCTTGTGAAGGTGTTGCCTGGGCTCTGGTGAGGGGTGTGACAGTCAGAGCTCCGCGTGAAATGACAACGGACCTCGTCACCCTCCAGCTGAGAAATCAGCCTGGTTGTGGCCCCCACAAAGTGGAAAAGGATGGGGGGTGCCAAAACAAAACCCCAAGCCCAGTGACTTTCCATCGAGGAGCTCTGGATCAGACTGGAGGTAACCAAAAGGCAGGAAGGTAACGTTGGCTGTGATAGGGAAATCAGCGGGAGTGATTTCGTTTGCCAGCTTACAGCAGATGATTTTACCTGGTGGCTTTTCTTGTGATAGTTCTTACACAATTGGTTTCTATGAAGGGTTGTTTTTAACATCTTGCAGTTGACCTAGAAAGGAACAGCGCACATTTTAGGATCAGAATTTTCTATAAAATTGAACTTCTCTTGACCTACAAGATAGCTTTCCACACAAGAGAAAACCAAGACCTTCTTTTCAGCCTGTCCATACCTTTAAGTTGTTGATGCAGTGTCACTCTCTTAAAAATTACAGAACTTTTTCTTAGACATAATTTGCCACAATATTTTGTTTTCCATGATGGTATTGGGATCCATTTCATCAAATACGTGGGTGATGCCAGTAGTATCATTTCAATTCATATTTTCTCTAGATACATTTGAGGAAAGAACTGGACTGGGCTGATTTTATAGGTTTACTATAATTTTTTCCTCCAATAATCCAGGAAGCTGGCAATTTGAAAATGTTTACTGTAGAAATATCCAGTCTACAGAAGGATAAACAGAGAGCAAACACACAAAAAGTGCCATTAAGGTGCTTAATAGAGCCCTACATTTGTGACTTTCAGTGAAGCAGTCCTGAAATGAGCACTCTATTGGTGGGATGGGATCAGAAACTTTCCAAAACCTCCAAGGTGAAAACCTTACTTATTTAATTACAACCCTAAACTTTTGCACATAGGATTTTCTTCTGGAGGCTTTCACCTGGACCTTCTGCATTCCCATGTCTAGACAGGGAGCTTGATACTGTAAGAAGAATTTGCATCTCTGATTTACAAGAAAAAAATAGATATTATTACTTTTTATTTTTTTTTGGTCATAAATCCTGGTGAGATTTTGGGAAAACATGACCAAAAAAATCTTAATTTTTCTCATGCCTCTGATTTGCAGAACTCTCTTATCTATTATGTAAGTTGTCAAATCCAGGGATTTATTTTTGCATATCAGAAAGGCTGTCTTCAGGATTTCCCTCTCACTGTGAGAAACTAACTCTCAGAAATGGTTTGGTGTGGACTTGTCTGTGTGAGTGAGTGCTCCTAGGCATGAAATCAAATGCAAATACCCAGGTATCTAAGCTCAGTGGAAATAAACATCACTGGAAGGCATAAAGCTCTTCAAGGAAATGGTATTTAAACGCTAACTCCAGTAACAACCGAGGATTTCACAGCAGGTAAGTTTTTTATATTAATGTTCAGTCCAGAGTCAAATGCATTCAGAGCCTTTGATTGTATTCTTTAAATGTATTTTTAACATAGGCAGGTGGGAAGCACACATGTGAGAAAGGAAATAAAACTTGGTGGGGGTTGATTGATTGAATATATAAGCAGCCAGTCAGTATGTTCTGTGTACCCTGTCATTCTGCATAAACTAACCCTGTTCAAGAAAAAAGCATTTTCCATTCATTTTGCATATGTTTAACTGTTTTCAGCTATAATTAATTGTCATGTCATGCGAACTAAATCCTCAGCAGAGTATCATGACTGCCAAATACAGTACAAATTGCTGTGAAAAAAAAAAAAGTAATTCCAAGAGTAATTTACATTGTTCATAGTAAATGCCATATTGTTATTTAAGTTGAAAGTAGTGATGCCTGAAGACCAGCTTTACTGTTTTATAAATCTTACTTTGAGCAGTTGAGTACATTGAGTTTCTGTCACTACAGTAAAGCCTGCACCATCAATGCAGAAATGAAGAAAGATTTATTTTTCCTCCTGAAAATCAAAAATACACCATTTCCTTGAAACTAGGGAGTCAAATTCCTTTTTCTCCTTGTTTAACAGGCCAAGATCCATGCAAGAGCAACCCCTGCCTCAATGGTGGTACCTGCTACCCTCGTGGTTCCTTCTACATCTGCACCTGTCTGCCAGGTTTCAACGGGGAGCAGTGTGAATTAGGTAAATTGGTGCCATCTGGCTGCTGATAAACTCGAGTTTAAACTCTTGAACATGAGATCTGGTGAGCTTTAGAGTTGAAGGCTGCATGGACATTTGAAAAAATTTACACCAAGCTCTTACTTCGGGACAATTAAATGGAGAGTTCCCCATTGTCTCTCCCCTTTTCCCTTTCTCCATAAAGTGCACAGATTTGTGCACACACACAGGGGTTAAGGGAACTGTAAATGAACTGCAGGAGCTGGAATTCACAGCATTGAATTCAAAAACACACCAAATAAAAAAAAATAGACATTAATATTTGGGATAGTTCCCTAAGAACTTCTTGTACTTATTTGAAAGGCTGGTAAGATAAAATATTCCCAAATGTGAATGGGAAGCTGAGAACTGAACACAAACTTGAAAATGTTTGCAGGAAATTTTAGATATTATCATAATCATATGCATCTTTAGTACAAATTAGCATTTTGGTAACAATTTCAGCTGAGGAACCTCTTCCAGTTGCCTGTGACATCTTTGCACCTCCTGTGACTGTAGATTTCAAGGGACTCACCTACGTGGTTCAGAATAACCAATTTTCCTTCCAGAAAGCCAGCCAAAGTATGATAAGATGACTGGAACAAGTAAGACCTAGCATAAAATTTGACCAGAGCATATTTTAAAATAGAAATATATATATTTTAAGCCTTCTACATGATGCAGCAATTATTCCTAGTTGTTTGTTTGTAGATATGTGCAGCTTCTCTCTTATATTTTAATGAGTGAACCACAACCAGCAGGTCATTTCTGGATGGAGATGTTTGCAAAATCTGTGTGGAAGTCTACACTGTGATTGTTTCAGAGGAACAGCACTCATTAGCAAACTTCATATGATCTTCATGAGGAGACACACTAGCTTACAACCTGTGCAAAAGCAACCCGTGCTGAAAATAATTGTATAAAATGAACTTGTGCTCCAATTTAAAAGGTGAAGACAAGCTATTTTAGCAGCTAGAGGTGGTAGGGACAGACATGCTATTTGTTTACTGTGCAAGGCCATGAGTGCTATGATGTTTTGTCCTTATCTCGATAAGATAGACAAGCAAGAAATGAGAAATGCAAACCAATGAGATTCCTGAGCCTGCTGCTCTGCAGACTGAAATTAGCAGTCTGTTTAATGCTGCATGATAAGGTTTCCAATATTTGAGTTTCGTGAAGATATTCGAGGCCCCTGGTGGTTAATGGGAATTTCTGTTGTGCCAGGGTCACACACACAAGTCAGATTTTCCACCAGGAGAAGGCTGAGTGGCATTCCTCCCTCTCATCCACACAGCCACCACTGGGATCTTTTGCAACACTTCATTCCTCTGCTCTGAACTGGTCCCAGTCTGAGGCCTGACTGAGGCTGCAGAGCATTTCCCTCCTGGCAGCTGGGTGGGTGATGAAACCAGTTTTGTTTTCTGCTGCAGATATCGACGAGTGCCAGTCCAACCCGTGCCGGAACGGAGCCACGTGCATCGACAGCCTCAACACCTTCACCTGCCTTTGCCTGCCCAGCTACGTTGGGGCTCTCTGTGAGCAAGGTAGGGGCTGTTCCCTCACCTGTGCTGCTGCACACTCATTTCCAGCCCAAAATCCTTCCGGAGTAACAGGGCAAAACCTCCTAAAAATGAGAAGGTGGAAGAAACCAACAAAAATCTCCTCACCAGTGGTGAGGAGAGCTCATGATTTTTGTTAGACTTCCCTGACTTGTGGTTCAGGGTGTTTTTCCATCTCTCACTTTGCACAAGACCTCTCCACGTGCTAACCTGAGTGGAAGCCATGCACACAATATAAACTGATATGTGGGGCAATTTCTGTGTCAAAACAACAGCTCTCAGGTGTTGCTTTTCAGCAACAGTTTTCAGGTGGCTCCAAGCCTGCTTGCTGATGCTGCCTTGCAAACTGCTGGGAAGACACATAATGAGGCTCTCTCATTACTGTGGTGATGCTTAATGAGTGAGAGCAGAGTTACTTTGTGGCTGAATTTATCCCTTAAAAAATTACATGTGGCGTGACAGGCATATCAGAACCCATCACCTCCAAAAAGCATCAGTGAGATGTAGGAATAGTTTAGTGAATAAGATTATACATTCCTCCACTGGGGACCACAGCTTTGACAACTTCATCCTACAATTTTCGAAATTATTTTTTCTGGGATTCTTTTAGGAAAAGTAGGTGCAGGATTATCATTACAAGGAGATTGTAAAAGGCTTTCTAAGCTGAACAACTGAAATAAGATTGAATATCCAAGTGCCTCTAGTTGTTAGAAAATTGCCTGCAAGAAACCTCACAGAATTTACAGGAAATATTTGCAGTGCAAGATGCTTACTCAATATGTGGGAGGAGGAATAGGGTAGCAACATTTGTTCTGTCAATAAAATTAATGAAGGCATTTCCGTGGGAAAAAGAAATGGTGCTTGCTAAACTTATGAAAATATGTTTTTCTTTTTCCTTCAGCTGAATGATTTTGGCCACAGGTGAATGAACTAAACCTTTGGATTTAATTGATATTGTGTATTTTCATGTTTGCTTCTCAGCTTCAGTGAAGAGTGGTTTGCAAACTCTTCCAGCTCAACCTGTAGAGATCTCTGTTAAAGATGAAAAATCTCAGAGCTGATTAGCTTCAGCATTTTTACTGTTTAACCTTCTCATCAGTCTGGCTGACCTTGTAACTTGAGAAGGCTTTCTGAATCTTGCCTCCCAAATTAAAAATTGACAGTGTTTTCACACCAAAAAAAAATAAATGTTCTCACTCCCTTCCTCCTCTCCTTCATTCCAGCAAATCCATAGCAGTGAGTGGCTCTGAGTGCCATGGTAGCTTTAAGCTGCTTTTTATGACCAACCTGAGAGTGCATTTCAGGTGGTTAATGGGAACATTTCCTAGTTTGTCAATCAGAACCAGAGCTGCACTCTCTCAGCTTTGGAATTTAAATTTCCTCCACTTAAAGTCCTGCAGTGGTTTGGGACTTGAGAAAAGGTTTTAGTGCCAAATTTCCACTCCACCAGACAAAATAAAACTGTGTTGGCGATTCAGACATGGTTGTCTGGCAAGCAGGTTTTACTTCAAGGCATCAGTCCTGACCTCACTAGATTTAAAGACCAGCCAGGACGACAGAATGTGCACCTCAGTGCCACAGGAAAGGTGGAGCTCAGCACACCGAGATTATATTTCATTACTACTTCTTCTTCTTCTTTTTTTTTTAATTTCAAATATACTATTCATTTTAGAAAGCTTCAAAAAAAAAAGAAATCATGCTGAAGGGATTTCTTAGGCACAGTGCTGAGCATTCAAAATGCCGTGGGAGGGAATGGGAGCAGGGATCATGCACTGCCCTTGGAAATGAAGCTCTCAGAATAGGAGGTCACCACATCTGTGCCCACTGCACTGGTGCAGAAGGAAAAGCAGAGCTCAGAATTTCACCCAAATGCCCCCGTGGGACTGCTCTGGACTGAGGGATCTTTGACAGGGGTATCATGCTTGTGTCAGCATTTGGAGGGGATGTGACCAGGGGACAGCACAGCTGCACGGCAGGGAGCTCTGGCAGGTGGTGAAGTTAAAGGAACCTTCTGGGTGATCTAATCCAGGCTGAGGCAAATCAGTCCTGAGACTCAGGGAGCTGGAACTGGCTCCCTGACAGCCCTTCCTCTTGCCAGGTGGAAAGAGTTCAGCAATCCGAGCCCAGGAACATCTTCCTGAAGCAAGCTGGATTTGTCAGATGTTAGAAATAGTGCAGCTGAAAGTTCCCTCAAAAGTTTGCCTTTAAACTAGATTGTTAGCTCAGTTAAGCTAACCATCACTTCTGGTGCAGGTGAGACTAAAAGGGACAATATCCTCTTTTGCCCACCACCTGTATCTTTTCAAAGGAAAGATGGATATTCTGCTTGTCACTTTTTGACATTTGAACATTGCCCCTTAAAATTCATAAATATCCCCCAAACGCTTTCCCAAAGAGTGACAGGAGATTACAGTACATCTTGGTGAGAGTTTTATTCTGGGAGAGCCATCAGTCTTTCCATTTTCATCCCTCTGTGAAAAACCCCAATGACAACTCTCAGGAAATGGTAGAGACTTGCAGCTTGAACCTCAGTTTTAAGGGTGAGTTCTCTTTATGAGAACTGGACGAACACCTCTCTGGATTTTCCTCTTCCTTCCTTGGCTGGCTAGAGTTTCCTTTTCTTTTTTTCCTTTTTCTGCTGTAGTTGGTGTCTACCTGCTCTCAAGGAATGTTTTAAGCCTAAGGTTTGGCTTGCTTGCAGCTGGACATGTGTGCAAAAATGACACATGTGTGTTTGTAACAGAATGCGCCTCCTTGGGATAATTCAACCAGCTGCTCTCTTCCAGGTTCTGAAAACAAAGCAACTGTGGGTTTTAACCACCCTATCAGGAATCATGTGTTCTTATAACCCAGGTTCATTGTTTCAATGTCTGTGATTACTCCAGTCTCATTTAATTCACTTTGTTCCCAGGGCTTGCTTGGTTGGGGTTGAAGTAGTTGAGAAGGGCTCAGGGAAAAGGTAATTTCAGAAAACAGATGGCCTCTTACTGATGTCTATCAGCTGAAAAGAGATTATTTTGGATATTTGCTAGAGAAATGGGCTTCTCCTCTAGATGTGTGGGCTAAGTGGCCTCCAGCATTTCCTCATTAGCTGAAAGCAGAGAGTCACTGATAAAATTCACAGCTGAGTAAGACTTCCATTATGTTCTGGTACCTGTATCAGTCTTTATTTCCTTTTAAGCCTCTTCTGGAATTTCTTTAAAGACAATGGACCTATTGACAGCAGCATTGAAAAAACAGTTCCTATTTATGTATCAAACCCACTGAGATCTCTTTTTTATGTGCAGTGTTAAGGGATGTGGTTACACATGTCCAATTGCAGTTACAGAGAACAGAAGCTGTGAGACTAACTCCTTGCACACACCACTGAAAACCCCTGTAAATTGTCATAAACCCTGGATGAATTTTAAAACACCACAAATATGGTCAGCAGTGTTTCAGTCCTTCCATCACATGCTGGAGTAAAGTTACACAAGTCTGTGGCTGGGTACACAATGAATGTGAAGTATTGCATTCAGTAAGTGCTTGCACCTACTCTTCTCACCGTGGCTGGGTCAGAAAATTTACCTGCAATTAGTGTCTACTAATTCAGAGACACTAATTCAGTGGTTCAGTAAAGGCACTGAAAATTTATACCCATATGGGACCCTTTCACCTTTTTGCCACCCTTTCAGCTTTCATCATTGAGTAAGGGTTGCACACTGAGGGCAAAACTCAGCAGAGATGAAATTGTCCTCACAGTTTTACTTGCCTGGTTTGCATTTTTCATCCTCTACCATCTTGAATTTCCTTTCCCTATACATTTCTTCCCTCTTCTTGTCAACCTCTCCTCTAAAAAATACCCAAACCAACCCTCAAAAACACCACCAACAACAAACACCAAAAGCAAAATCCCTTGAAAAAACCTCAGAATTCCCAGCTACTCTCTAACCCCAAACAAAAAAATCCTCTTTTCCAGCATCTAAAAGCATAATGTATTTTATAGCCATCAGCTCTGGTTTGTTTTGTTTTGGGATTTTTTTTTAAGATTTGAGATATACACAGGTGCAGAAAATTACTTAATATTTGCCAGTGTTTGGCACTTTTTGTCTTAAGAAGAGAAATTGTGTGATTTTTTTGTAAGAAAAGAAATTGTGTTATAATTCATGCTCAGGCCATTATATCTCACTTTGAAAACACAGTCCTCTCAGTTTTGTATTTTCAAGCCCCTTTGCCTCCCCAGTGTGCCTTTCAGGAGATCTTCTCTCAAATCCTTCACTTCTTCCCTAGCAGAGGCCAGAGAAGGTTTGATTAGAATGGCCTGGAATTCCTCTCTGGCCACGTTTTTCTCAGCTCCTTGTTATTATCTGACTTGTTTCCTGTGGGACAAAGGAGTCCCTGAACAAGATAAATAATAAAATCTTAAGTGCCTTCACAGAGGACATAGGCCTGTTCGTCAGCTTTGTGCGGTTAAACAAATGTTCTAGAAAGCCCAAGGCAGACTAAACTTTAAAAATTACCTAGATGCCAGAGATTAAAGCTGTGTCTGCAGCCTGCACCTCACACAGAATACAAAGAGGGAAAAGATAAAAAAGCTAACAATTTGGTTATGTAGATTACATTCCTCTTTTCATAGCTGGGATGACTCAAGGCACAAGCAGTTTTCTACAGTTCAGCTTCCTGGAAATAGAAGGGACATAATCACTGTAAGCTTGATTATGTCTTTGCATTTGGTACATTTATGTCAATACTGATGACTTTTGGGAAATTATTTTGATATCAGACTCCTAAGACAATGACTGCATTATTAGCATCAGAGAAATTCTGATAAGCCTCTAACATGGCTTTGCCACATTTTGTTTGCATTTTGAAATCCATTTATGTACATGTAAAATCTAGGTTGTGTCATGGGGGATTTAAACCCTTTTTTTTTTTTGAAAAATAGACAATTTGGTGAGTCAGGATGGAAATGGCCTCTTCCTGCTGTGAATTAAGAACCTGTGCTGGGAAAATCTGCTTTTTAGGTGGTGGTAGCAGCTCAAAGCTAAGTAATCCCTTAGTTAAGGTATTTGCAGCCATCAGCCCTTGGTATGTACAGCAATATTTGGCTGTTTCTGTACTCAGGCAAAAAGAGCCCCTTTTGGCCAAAGCATGTTATTGACCACTGACTGCATTGACTTACTGAGAATGAGAAATCCAGTTTCCAGCCCAGAACATCTCCATAACTCTGCAGAGGCTGGAACAGTTGGCTTCAGACACCGTTTTGCTCAGGGAGCTGATAAAATTTAGTGGGAAGTGGCTGATTCCTGGTGGGTGGGTGGGGTGGGGGAGGCCAGGCCTTGTGTTTCTGTTCCTCAGCATCCTGAGGCCCCTCAGGCTGAGCCATCCCGTGCTGAGATAGCTGTGGCTGAAACACACTCTAATCTCCTGCTGAAATGTCCTTTATGATGCCATTGCATCTGTCATGGCTCAAAACTCCCTTTCCCCTGTTGTTTCTCCCACTCCTCCCTAAAACTCCCTCTTATCACTGGCAGGTCCTTCCCATCCTCAGGCACAGCTCAGACGTCACACAATCAGACATCACACTTGTTTTGCCCATCTTATTAATGCTGATTTGCTGTAGAAGCAAACTTGGAACTGAAACTCTTGGGGTTTTCTGCCATCTATTCTGTTTACAGCTGCCTAACCTTGACAGAATAATTAACGTCAAATCCATGTTGTTCCTGTTCCAAGGCTTGTGTTTATTTCTCTTATGGATAGTGGCTGGTGTGAATCCTCTCTGTGATGCATTCTTATCAGCACCATGCCTCATGCAAGCACAGACCACGTGCAATTTCATTACTTTGTATTTCAGCTTTGCAAATCTCCTAACAAATTGATGCCTAAAGTTGACTTCATCAAGGAAGATGGGTTTTGGGGCAGGATTTGGAGGCGTGAGCTCAGAAAGATAATATTGCAGCTCTGTTTCTGCAGACTAAACAATTGCAATAATTTCCCTTCATATAATTTTGAGTTATCAGTTTCTTCCAAACTTAAGTTAGTACAGCAACTTGAAGAACCATTTGTCCTTGCAAGTAAAAATTCCCATCCCCATATACAGGCTCAGAAAACTGGTGAAATGAAGGTTCACTGCAGTCCAACATCCAGGGATTTCATCCATCCAGGGTGACAGATATAGATGTCGTCCTGAAATTGCCCAGATTCAGCTTAATTCAATCGGTGGAAACTCACAAGATTTCCATTTGTATTTATATGCCTTAGATAAGTAATAGTCTGCAGTTAATGCTGGAAGTGGGTAAACAGAACTGCCTGAAAGTGAGGTTTCAAGGATGGGTGTACTGAGACTGGGCAAGCAGAACTACCTGAAAATGAGGTTCAAATGATGAGTGTTTGATTTTTCATGCCTTGACAAAAATGGGTTTTTCTTGAAGCTTTGTCCCACAGAAAATCCATTGGTGTAGACGAGACGTGCCTGGTTTTGATGCACTGACCAAACGTGCCTGGTTTTGGTTGATTGACCAAATGTGCCTCATTTTGGTCCATACACTGACCAAATGTGCCTGGTTTTGTCACATTTGATCCATTGATCAAATGTGTCTCATTTTAGTCCACTGGCCAAACGTGCCTGGTTTTGGTTGATTGGTCAAACATACCTGATTGTGATCCATTGACCAAACATGCTTGGTTTTGATGCACTGACCAAATGTGCCTGGTTTTGGTCCATTGACCAAATGTGCCTGGTTTTGGCGCACCAACCAAATGTGCCTGGTTTTTGTGCACTGACTAAATGTACCTGATTTTGGTCCATTGATCAAACATTCCTGTTTTTGGTGCACTGACCAAATGTTCCTGGTTTTGGTGCATTGACCCAATGTGCCTGTTTTCGTTGATTGGCCAAATGTGCCTCATTTTGGTCCATTGATCAAACGTGCCTGGTTTTGGTGCACTCACCAAACGTGCCTGATTTTGGTTGATTGACCAAATGTGCCTTATATTGGTGCACTGACCAAACGTACCTGATTTTGGTGCACCAACCAAACGCGCCTGATTTTGGAGCGCTGACAGGAATGTGCTTTTGTCTGCAGACACGGAGACCTGTGACTACGGCTGGCACAAGTTCCAGGGGCAGTGCTACAAGTACTTTGCGCACCGGCGCACGTGGGACACGGCGGAGCGGGAGTGCCGCCTGCAGGGAGCACACCTGACCAGCATCCTGTCCCACGAGGAGCAGATCTTCGTCAACCGTGCGTCCCCACAGGCCCCCTCTGCCTCACACCTCGGGTGCCAGCACACCAGGGACAGCTGGGGGTGTCAGGGAGTGTCCAGAGGAGGGTGGAGATGGGGAAGGGTCTAGACAGGAGCTGAGGTCGTTTGGGTGGTTTGGATGGAGAAGAGACACTGAGGTCAGACCTCAGTGTGGTCTCCAACATCCTCTGAGGGGCATCTCTGATCTCTGGTCCCTGTGGCAGGGTCAGAACCTCAGGGAAGGGCCTGAAATTGTGTCAGGGCAGGTTTAGGTAGGACTTTAGGGAAAGGTTCTTATCCCAGAGTGTGCTGGACGCTGCCCAGGCTCCCCAGGGAATGGGCATGGCCCTGAGGCTCTAGATTTCTGATTAAAATGAAAGGATTTTCCTTTAATTTTGCCTGTATGGTGTTGGAAAAATGTCTGGTGATTGGTGGATTTCGTTCTGCAAAAGAGCTGTTTAAAAAATTTAAAACATACAGCACTTTGTTCAAGTGCATTTGAGGCAAAGCCTTTGCTCCAGGAAGCAAAGACAAAGCGTTTGCTGCCAGAACTCCAGGAGCATTTAGAAAATTCTCCCAGGGATGCCCAGGGTGGGATTGTTGGGGTGTCTGTGCAGGGACATGGGCTGGACTGATGATCCCTGTGGGTCCCATCCAGCTCAGGATATTCTGTGTCTCTAAACAAGAGAGATCACTGAGGGTGTAGAGATGGTGAGATCTCCTCCTCACCACTCAGCTTTTGCCACTCCAACTTAAAACATACTAAATGTTAAATAAAAGGCACACTTTGTGTTATAAATGTTTACTTTTGCACTTAATACAAGTTCTCTATCACTATTAAGTTATAATTTGTTTAATAGGACATACTTTTTGGGGGGAGGGATGAGAACAAGAACTTTTGTTTTGGCATTGAGACTTTTTGAAACTTTTTTTTTCTGGAGACTTAAGGTATTTTGTGCATATGACACATTTTTGTGCATATGGTGACATCAAGCCAATGCCACCATATTTAGGTATAAAGAAATAGCTACTGTGTTGTATTGTAAAATTTAGACAACAATGGTCACAGCCTAACCAAAACTTGAAAAATGTGTATTAGAATATGGGATTTTAATTTTTTTTTTCTTTTCTTCCTGTCATATGTCCTCAGGTATGAAATTAATTCTCTTTGCCTTGGTAGACATCACTTGGAGTGAAGAGACAGGGTCATTTAAAACTCTTAGATGAGAACATGCAATTTATACACATCCCAAATTGAAATGAAAAAGCTGAAAAAGAGCCTCTAAACCAGTCCTTAGCACAAAGAGCGGAACAATCTTGAGAACAGGATGTCTGATTCATTCAGCATAAGATTATTTTCTTTGGTGAAACCTCTTCCATTTATGGAAAAGTTAATGGAAATGCCCTTCTGGTTCCCCAGGTATTGGCCATGACTACCAGTGGATTGGCCTCAATGACAAGATGTTTGAGCGTGACTTCCGCTGGACTGATGGTAGCCCACTGGTAAGATGCCTTTGAGCTGAAATCACTCACTCATTTCTTTCTGTGGTGGCTTATCAAATTCCCACTAGCAATGAAGGAAGCTGCATTAAAAAAAAAAAAAAAAAAAAAAACCAAAACCAAAAAACCAAAAAAGCAGCCAACCACCACCCCCCGTCACTAAATATGGACCCGAGCAAACAGTCAGTAAATTCATTTTGGGATACCTAATATTTTGTGGTTTAGCTCTAAGGTCTTGTTCTTAGTTCCTGTTATTGTATGTGTGGGAGCTCTCTAAGGTTTCACATAGAAATACTCAAAAATCTGAGACTGTGGTAATTTAAGGGTCTCTGCTGGAGCTGGTTTGTGATCTTGCTTTGCGCAAGGCCGTGTGTGGCAATTCTCCTCACTCACCAGGATGCATTTTTGGGTCATGATCTGGCACTCAACTCTTGCCTTTTCTGGGTCTCTGGGGTGCACAGAGGAGCCTCACAAGTATTTCTGGAGCCTGCTCTGTGGGGCAGCTCTGCAGCAGCCATCCTCAGCTGGTTCAGGGGCCTGTAACCCATAATTCTGCCATAAAATTTTAAGAGGCTGTTGATACCTCCTGACTTAAAGAAGGAGAGGAAAAACATCTTCATCCACCATCAGCAAACCTAAATCAAAGAGGTGATGGACATAGGAAATGATCAAACTCTTCCCCATTCAAAATAATCTCTTCTGTAGGAGGAATAGGTGATTTATTTGCTGTTGAGCACCCACTGAAGAACATTACATTAAGAAAAAGCCCAAACTAGTTATTATTTTCCCTTCCAGTAGCGAACTTTTAAGTCAGAGAGCATCTGGACACACCTGTTGTTGCTGCAGACCATGTGGCTGCAGCTGGTGTAGAAAGACACCTGGGGCAAGGCAGGCTTCACTTATTGCCATTTCATGTGAATAACCACAGCCTAAAAGTTCTCTGAAATGGGTTATAAATGAGACATTTCTTGGGGACATGGCTGTGTGTGGCAGGTGACAGCAAAGAGGGGTGGGAAATGTTGGTGAAGTTTTCTGTTGCCTCACTGGTGGCTCAGGGTGGTACCAAGGCACCCCTTGGTGATTCCAGACACCAGGTGTAAAATAAGATAAATACACAAAAGATAATATATAATGCTTATATATTCCAAAACCAGAGTTGTTGTGCCACTGATTAATCCCCCTAGTCTAGTGGAAGGTGTCCCTGCCCATGGTCCCTCTCATTCCAAACATTGTTGATTCTATAAATTTGAGGAAATAAAAACTAGAGCTGAGATCCTATTTTTTAAATTCAGGCTACTGACTGAATAGGCATTATTTTTTTACTGTAATTTTCAATTTTAAGAAATTAAGATGTTCTAGGAACAGACTGGTACCATCTGTCCAACAGATTTCTGCTTTGATTGATCTTTTTTTCCACCTTATTTTTCTTTCATTTTTAACAACTTCCCTCTGTCTCTTCCTTCGGAAACAATTTAGGTGTCTCCTGAAATCATTTATGTTCATTGCTTCAATAGATTTTCCTCATAACTTATTCCATATGGTTTCTGGATCCCATGGTTCTGAGCAGCTGCCTCATTTATTCCTTTTTCTCTGGCTTTTACTTATTTCTCATACTTTCTAACCACTCTTGTTGTTACAGTGATTTGTTGCTTCTCTAGTAATTAATAAGAATGCTAACATAATTAAATATATGCATCCAATATATTTCCCTGATGTTCTCCTAAAATTGCAGTGAATTTAAATACTACACAGGTAGAAAATTTGCTTCTTTAATGGGTGTGCAGGTGAGCAAGATTTATGATGGCTTTTAATTCATTAGCATAATTTTTGATCATGAAAATCAGCATTATTATACCAACACTCGGGTTCTAAATTGAATTTCTGAGTTTAGAGGTGCCTCTTGCCTATAGCCAAAATTTAAATAGCCTTGACTTGTTTTATGTATCAGGGTGCATGTGTATTCAGCCGTTTCTAAATTTGTTTCCCAGCCCTATGCACTCTCCAAAAAATACTGTCTATTCACAATTCCATTCAAGACTTCTGGCATGGGGGAAAATTTGTCAAGTGTGCTGGGGATCCCCCTGATATCAGTTTCCTTGGAGATACTATCAGAAGAGTGATTGTGCAGCTACAAGTGGAGCACATTCATCTTTATCTTGATACTTCTTTGAATTTTCTCCAACAGCTTGGTCCAATCCAAAAAATCATGCTTGCATGACTTTATGAGGTTTTATGGATTAAAAATAAACCCCTAATTGTTCTGATGCTTCATGCACTTAAAAGAAAAAGCAAATTAACAACAAGAACAACAACAAGATGTGTTGTGGGTGACAAATTTCTCTTTCACACAAATTTTCTTTCTGAACCAAAGCAAGCCCCTGTCACTGGGAATTGGGAATGCTTGAAACATAAGTTTAACTACCAGAGACACAGAAAAAGGTTTGAATTACTTTGGTACTCATTTCCCACCAACATAAGGAAACCAACAGAAATATGCAGCACACTGACAGCAATTCTTTTGCCAGATATTTTATTGGCAATTTTGGGAAAAGGGATGGAATACCTTTTTTTTTTCTTTGCACCTAGAATGTTTTCCAACGAATGGGTTCAGTGGAAGGAAATCATTAATTTTTTTGACAATTGCAGCCCCTGACAAGTTGTGTTTTTCCAGATTTTTTTAAACTGAAGCCAAGAGCCAGCCACCATTAAACATGATATTTGGGCAAAGCATGTAAATGAGAATATAGAATTAAGGTTCTTACTGGGAAACCTACACTGAACTTAAAGTAGCCTTGACAGGCTCTCAGCACTTCTGAAAATGACTGTTTAGTTGCCTGATAGTGGACTAAGTATAGTCAGCCACTTTTGATACCTTGGAATTATTCCCTTTTCACTCCTATAGAAAATACTCTCTGTTAACAATTCATCAAAACCAGCAGCACCAGTCAGAAAAAAAACCCAAAAAAAACCCCAAAAAACAAAAAACAAACCTCTTGTATTCCTGTGCACAATTTTTGTGCTTCAACTAGAGATTATGTTGAACTTGGAAAAATAGTGCCAGTAAGCAAGTTTTGGAAAAGATGAAGAGTGATCCTGTAAATTCACGCTCTGGCACTCAGAGTTCCTGGAGGAAAATGTTGGTGTCCTGAATAATGAAGTGAATACAACCAAATTCAGTGAGAGAGCAAGAAATAGTGTTTAAATCTTCTTGGCCCACATGACTTTTGCCCATATTTGCATTGAGTCTGCCTGTTTTCCATTAAAAAGCCCAACTTTGAGGACAAGAAAAATTATCCTAATAAACAGAAACAGGCCCACTCCTAAATCACAGTATTGGTGGTTCTGGTCCTGAACAGAGACCTTGAGGAAGCTTTTTGATCTACCTCACTGAAATGTCTGATGCATCATTATCTGTGAGATTTCAGAGGGATTTGGCAAGTTTATTTCTTAACTGTAAAGTGGTTTTAATTCAAAACCAGTTAGCAGTTTCCTCCCTTTCAGGCAAAATGGCACAATCTTGTGCAGATAAAGCCTCACCATCTGCTGGTGAAACACACATTTTCAGCTTGTTGTACCCACTGCAACCCAAACACAGACTGGGCTTGAGAGAACAAAATTAATTGAATAAAGTGGTTGTGTCTCACCCCTCATGCCCTAAAGTTTAATTGTCAGCTGAGGTGGCACTTTGCACAAAGAAAATGGTTTTCAGGTTACTGGTCTATCATTACAGGATATATTTTTTTGGCCAAATGAATTTGCTTCTATTTGTCTTTCTTTTTTAAAAAATTTTCTTTAAAAACAAATTGAGATCTTCTTGGCTAAGACCAGAACTTATCTTCAAGGTGCTCCTTGGCTAAGCTTAGGGCACATTGTCCAACGAGCAGAATAAAATAGGCTTTAATTACAGGAAGCTGAGGGATCCAATGGCTGCTCACATGCATCTGCTTTTTATTTTTTTCTGATTTGCTGTGCTGTATCTGGGTGGCAGGGAGCAATCTTTTCTCATCCACATCATGTCCCTGCCCTCTTTTTTATTTTATTCCTCTTATTTCTTTATTTTTCTGTTTTTGAAAGAAATAACTTCTCAGTGGTTCTGTTGGTTGGGAGAGGTGGAATTCATGTTGTGGAGCTGACGGGACACACAACAAAACAATTTTTTGAGCAAAACAACACCTTTTTTTGCATGAAGGGGAAGGAGTTGTTGGCAGCTGTGTTAGTGCAGCACAAAAAAAATGAGTGTCCTTTCAGGAAACCCAGATCCTCACACGTGGGGCAAATTCAGTGAGAGCTGGGGCCACTGACACGGGATGCTGGGAGCATCACCTGGGGTTGTGGGGACCAGCAGGAAGCTGCAAACTTTGGAAAATCTGCCTGGTCCCTGATTTCAGACAATTTGTCCCACAAGTGAATGTGGTGAGAGCAGCCCCTGAGGTGTGTTCAGAGAACTTGCAGCACCCCAGCTCTTTTAGAGCTTTGTTAATCATGACTTCCTGAAAATCAGGCCAATTTCTGCTCAAGATGTTTCAGGTATGATTACATTGATGGATTCAAGAGGCAGGGGAGAATAATATAGTGGTTTTTGGAGCATGCTTTGCTAGCTCTGCTTTTCTTCTGTTCAGGGTAGTTGTAGGGCTGTTTGTTGGCTTTGGTGTGGGAGAACATTATTTTCCCTCTGATATACATTCTACAGGGCAATGAAAATGGCAATATGTAGTCTTTATTTACACTTAGAAAATTACAGAATCCAAATTGTTCCTGCACTTCACTCTAGACTTTTCTCCCAGCATTTCTGCAACACTTTCAAGTATGTATCAAGGACAATTTCCATCCCACAATTATCTGTAAGGCACTAAGGAGTGAAAACAAACACATTTGGGAAAAAACCACAGTGTTGCAGGAGAAGGAAGCAAACACTCACACAACTGTGTGAGCAGAGTAATTTGCCCTCTTTTTATACTGTAAATGTGATGCAATACAAACTACAGAACAACAGAACTTACATTATCAGCTGGGGCATTTAATAATTGATCAAAGGGAGAGAGGACACAACGGGAAGCTTGAAAATACACCAGCGAAATCGAATTTAAATAATTCACTTAGCTCTGTGAATAGTAACTCTTACAGCTGTAAAGCACACCATCCAAACAAAAAAAAAAAAAAAAAGAAAAAGAGAAAAAAAATCTGGTGTTGCTTTTGGCAGCCCCCCCTTTGTGTTTGCTAAGGACCCTTGTGAGCAGGCAGAGCAGACAAGGAGCCCTTTGGAGCTATTCATGTTATGGATTAAGCATATACAGCAACTTGGGGCTGTGCCCAGGGCCCCCTGCCCCACGAGGGGGGTTTTTCACGTCCCCTGGAAAACGCTGCTGATAATTAGTGCTTTGTGGGGCGGTGAGCTCACTGCCATTACATAAGATTAGTGCTGTAATAAGGAGCTGGCCAGCGTCTGTGGCCAGATTGTCTGTCACTGGGAGAATGCTGCCAGCCAGGAAAGGGATGGGGAATATTGTGGCTTTTAAAGCTGTACAGAGACCCTGCCTTAGTTTTTTCCCTCCCCTTCAGCACAGGGGTGTTTATGCTTTGTGTTCTGAAAAGCTGGTTCCTCGGGTTGTCAGTGTTAGGTAGGTGCATTAAAATAAAAATTAAAAAAAAAAAGAAAAAGAAAAAGAAGGAAAACAACCCAGAAACTTAATGCTGGCAAAAAACAAAGCCCTCTCTTTTCCTTCCTTTATTGGTTGGTGAATCAGAAGGCTTTAACTTGAGCAAACCTGTAACTGCACCCCTCTCAGAGAGAGAAACTTCATTGAACACACACACACATACACACACACATAAAAAACCCAAAACCTTCAAAAGGCATCGAGTATTGTAGTGAAGGAGCCTGCCTCTGAGGGTTAAGTAAAGCAAACAAACTAAAAAAGTGCTGTAGTCAGCTGCAAACAAAAAGCTCATTGTGCCCATGTCCCACAGGATCCTTGG
Organism: Diglossa brunneiventris; assembly: GCA_019023105.1. NCBI lineage: Eukaryota > Metazoa > Chordata > Aves > Passeriformes > Thraupidae > Diglossa > Diglossa brunneiventris. The sequence goes on along the minus strand of CM032382.1, from coordinate 5,506,901 downwards.
AGAAGGAGATTTTAAACCTACCAAATGTTTTGGTTCTGTGCTGCAGTCAGTCATTACGGCCTCTTTTTAAGATGCTCATTTGACCCACGCTTAAATGGAGGAGAACTATATAATGTTATTAATGACAGGTATATTTTTGGTTCAGGATGTCGTAACGAGGGCCTCCTGGACAAAGTGAGGTTTTGTCTTGTTTTTACCAGGGGGGTCAGCAGCTACTTCAGAGACTTGTTACTGCTGGGCTGAAATTACTCATTACTCTGGGCTAAAATTCTTGGACAGCTTCAAACCTGCAGTAATTGTTGACAAAGTGCAGGATTTTCCTTCTTTTTTCTTTCTTTTCTTTTTTTTCTCTCCTGGTAGCTGTGCACAAAAAAATTAAATCATGCCCCACACAATCTGCATTGTGCTGCAAATATATATTCATGCCAATGTGACTCCAAAACAAACATGAATTACACCAAACCAGCACTTACCACCCTACTTTCTTTCTCTGCCATTCATTTTCAACGAGATTTCTCAGCTGCTAAAGTGACTTCTGTGAGCCCATCACACACAGCACACCCTCAAAACTAAACTGTACAGTGTGTGATGAAAGCTCTTATGCTGGAAACACCACATAGTAAAGAGGAGGCAAAAATCCACGGCTTTATTTAGCTTTGAAAGAGTTAATGAAAATTGTAATTCTGAATAATTATAATTTTGGGGCAACTCGGGGCTTTGGAGCAAGCAGACAGCGTCACCTAGTGGGGTTTCACTGCCTGTTTTCTGCTTCTCATGGAAAAATCGTCATTCCATGGTTTTGCTTTAAAAACATCCCAGAGCCAGCAATCTGCTCCACCACGCAATCATTTCTTCCCAAAACTATAGGACTAACGGGGCTTTTATGTTTCAATTTCGTCAGGTAGCCTTTTTTTCCCGCTGGTGGAATTTCAATTCATTAGATTTCTTTCCCAAATTGTTTCTCTATGCAGAGCTCTTCCTGCTTATTCAATCTGCAATCGCTTCTTGTGGATAGATGCACATGAATGTGTGTTTTCCAGAGTCCCTTTATTTTTTTGCAAGCTGCTGCACGGGACCAAAAAAGTTTCCCAACACATTCCGTCTCTCTGTAACCAAAAAACCCAACCCCTGCAAGTGAAATCTTTTGCAGAAGTATTTAGCAAAGCTCCTCCTGGGAGTTTGTCTTGCTCACAGTGTGACTCAGTCATGGGGAGTGTTGGGTTCCTGCCTGGTCCAAACCCTGCCAGTTTCCCAAATCCTATGCAAATAAAACTCAGATTAGGAGCTAAAGGGAAGCCATTCAACCAGAACCTAAAAAAAAAAAAAAAAAAAAAAAAAAAAAAAAAAATCAGGATCATGACATGTGATTTTTGTGTGTACTTGTAGATAGGTTTAAATATAGGAGCTGTCTTCAAATTGATTTGAGTTTCTCCCAGCAATGATTGATGCACACATTTGGTGCCTCCTTCAGGCAATTATTTTAGCATCTGTCTGAATCTGCATGTGATCTTCCCTGTGATCATCCCCCTTAAGGCACGACCCACGCCTTTAAATCAAGTTGTGTGCTTAAACTCTCACTGAATGGAGTTTTTAATCTCAAGAACGCTTTTGGTGAGTTCTGTCAGTCTGCTTCCTTTCACAAAATCAAACAGAAAAATCCTTTGCAGGACTGGAGGGAATTTTCCTGGAACAGAGCCTGCACTGTAAGATAGCTTGTTGTCTTTCCCATGTAAAAATGCATTTAAATACTAGGTGATCTTAATGGAAGTATCTCATACATTGCCAAATCTTCACAGAAATCTGGTTGATTTTTTTTCCTATGGAAAAGAAATGCAATAATCCTGTTTAAACTTCCCAAATGTCTCTTGTAACAGCATCAGTGCTGTTCCACAGTCACAAACGAGGGTTTCCTGGACTGATGCATGTGCTCATTGTAACCTCGTGCTGATCTTGTTGAAGATCAGCCACCGAGTAATTCCCGAGACTCACTGAAAGTGAGATGTAATTTTTATTTAAGCTGTCCAATTATAACAACCCCCACAGCGGAGGACTCATTCGGAGCCTTTCCCGATAAAGATTTCTAAGACTTTTTCTGCTATTGTGTTGAAAAAAAAAGAAAAAAAAAAAAAAAAAGAAAAGAGAGAATTGTATTCCTGCTCTTATCAGAACTATGTCAGGAGAAGAAAATGGTGATAGTAAGGTTTGCAGTGGTGGTTTCAGCTTAGTGATAAATACCAGGCAGGAAATGATGCTTCACTTTGAGATGAAATGGCACAGAAAGTATCCAGTCAGCCAGTCCCTACCTCTTCCATTGTTGATTTTTCTCTAATTTGCCTCATTAGTCTTGCATTGAGGAGGAATCAGATAAGGATGTAGCCAGAAGGAAAGAAAACAAAAATCACAACTGCAAGCTCCAAAAAGCGCTAAGGCAGATTTTAAAGACAGCTTAGTTTAACATGCTGAAAACATGTTTCCTTTCCCCAGAAGGAAAAGCCTTAACCTGTAAATCTAAATGGATGTAGTTCAAGTAAATGATTTCCTAGACTCAGTCCTTTGCAGAAGATTATTGGCCTTTACACAATACCGAGGTCGAGCAGTAAAGTTTTGTTGGCATCTGTGGTTTTTTTATTGTGCTTCGTTAAACACAATGCTTGTTGGCTGTTTTGGAGTGATTGATCTCAGGCACTTGATGAGCCTTTTAGAGATAAAAGAAGGGCTGAAATTTCCAAAGGAGTGTCTCAAAGCTGAGCTACTCCTGGATCCACCTGGGCGGGTGCGAGCACCTGAAGGAGCTGAGCGGATTACCTATTAGTGAGGAAATGAGCCAGTCGAGAAAGGCTGCTTATCTGAGATTTTAAATAACAAATCTCACAAGGTAGGACCTTGTCCATGATGGGAAGATTATACCCCTTCTTTTTAATTAGCAGCCATCTGAATGAGAATAGGTAGCGACTGGCTAATAAAGTTTTCTGCTTTACAGCTCTTGCTGTAGTCCTGTTTTTTTAGCTCATTTTATGCGACAAGCCAGCCTGCCACCCAACACGACTGTGAATTTCCATATAAGGAAATCCTCCCCAAAAATGTGGAACTTAATAAACTGTCCTCATGGGCTTTTGAAGCCATCATATCCAAACTCCTCCTGAGAATAGATTTTTCCCTGTTTTATGGGCTGTGGATGGCCAGCCAAATGCATTATCTAGTGCCACGTAGGAAGCCTGAAGAGCTGAATCCCAACTGGGCTCCAGCTCTAAGCCATGGACCATCCACACTCTGCAGGAAAATTTTCAGGGCCTTTGAGCAGAGAAAGCCAGAACAAATAAATCCAGTGTGACAGAGAAGGCTTTGATTTCAACAATAAAACCAAAAAAGTACAGGTAAGATCAACTAATTATTGCAGTACAATTAAAAGCCCAAAGCGTATAAACTCCACTTCTCATCCTGAAACGATGGTCAGGCAGACTCCCCAAGGACCAAAGGAAGGTACAGGGACCAAATCCCTGTCCCTGGGGCTGGGTCCTGCAGCCACATGGCTGCACAGAAACCTCAGGTTTTTGAGGAAGAGTCCCAACCACCCTGCCATTGAGGATTTTGAGAGCTTTTCATAGTGGCTGGTGCAGTGGTGTCTGCCTGAGCCTGCAGTCTGTGCTTGATCAAGGGTGGGTTGTGGTAAAAAACTCAGAGAATAAAAAATTTTAGCTGATTTTGTTATCAGTTAGATGGGGCTTGGAACAACCTGTTCTGGTGGAAGGTGTCCCTGCCATGGCAGGGGGTGGCACTGGATGATTTTAAAGGTTCCTTTCAACCCAAACCATGCTGAGATTCTGTGATTGCTCCGGACCTCCAGCCACCTCAGCTGGAGGAGAAGTGTGGCCAGACAAACCTCCTCTGAGGTACATTTTGTGTCTTGCAGATAGTTAAGATTATATGTCCAGAAATGTACATTCTGGAAGCACTTTGCATTTTAATACAGAGAAAAAATTAATGTTTTTTGTGGTAATGTTGCTTAAAGAACAGAGTAGTGATGGTTTTTAGGTCACTCTGCAATCAGCCAGTGTCAATATTTCTGATAAAGATTAAAAATCTTACAACAACTTTTCTCCCATGTATTCACCAAATATTTGATTCTATTTAGGTTTTGTCTTATGAATGATACAGCATTGCCAAAGGGTTTTTCCCATTACTTTTTTGCTGATATGGGTTTACTGGAGATGGTGCACACACCCAGATCTACACCAGTGGAAACCAGATTCATGCAAAGATCTATTCCATAAGAGAAACGCAAAATATTATTTTATTTGTCCAGTAGCCTATTCCACTCAAACTGTGAGAATCTCTTTGTATCATTGTCCCATTATCAGTGTCTAAATAAGGAACTGGAAAACTACAGAGGGGGCTGGGTGGGGACCTAAGAAAGCAATTCAGCGGTCTGGAACTTCCTCTGCTAAGCAATTCTGGCACCAGACCCAGGCAAAATCAGAGCTCCTCAGCCAAAATAAATCTGTGCAATGACGATATCAGATGTGAGGTAACAGCAAGTCATGCTGGAGGATATCAGACATTCCTGAACAAACCACAGGGCCTAGATGTAATACCCTGCCACTACGCTGCAGCCCTGCCAGCTAAGCAGACACGAATTTTGGAGTCATTTTGGCAAGGCAAGTAGGAGCATATGGAGCCTGTGTGCTGAGGGTGGGAGCTGGCAGGCTGCTGAGCACCTCCAGCTCACACGCCCCCAATAGCCACTAAATATCCTTCATTCCCACACTCCCATCCCCCTATGGAAGCAAGCAGCTCTGTAGTGTTATTTCCACCAGAAACAGCTGCAAGGCTTGCTGAAATCTTTCCTTGGCTCTCAGGACGTTATTGATGGAACTTTCTGCCACTAACCTTATAGTTTTCTTTAATTTCTGTGCCTATGCACACGTTCTTAAAAGCTAATGGATCCTAAACTTGAGTAAATTAGTTGGTGTGCACTGTAGTTTAGGAGTGTTAAACACTGAAAAGTTGAGATGGAGTTAATTTAGTTCCAGCTGAAAAGGGGGCATGGTTTTATTAGAGGTAATAAATTCAGTGCAGAACAAATTTATTCAGACTGTGCTGGTTAAATTGCCTGGATAATTAAAACCTATGATGGGTAAGATGACATGTGGTAGGAAAAGGTTAAGTATTTAACTCATTTTCCTTTCATAGTTTGATTCATTGTAAGGTAAATACTACTTGTGTGGGGTATGTTAACTTTATTTCTAAAATGTGTTCACCCAGGCAGTGAATAGGGGTTATTTCACAAAGTTAAGAAAATAGAGAACTAAACTTTTATGACATTTGTATGGGCCAGCTTTAGTCAGAAAGATGTAAGCACTGAGGAAAATTTAAGCACTGTAGAAACTGTGTCATTTTGCCCATACAAGGGGCTAGCTGCCTGGGTAATGTCTGGCATTTATGTGAATTCCAGTTCTTACAGATAGCTATTTTTATCCTTCCTTAAATTCTTCCTGGAGTGACACAACAGAAATCCCAGCGAAAATCGAAAATCGTTAGGAGTGGTTTCCAAATATTCTCTCACTTTTCTTGACATAACCTTATGCAAATCTCAGATTCCTGTGCTTTGTTTGGGAGCAAAGTGAGGGATTATCCCACTTCTGCTGGCTGCCAGGACAGGAGGCTGTATGTCCCCTGACAAGAACTGCTGCACAAGTTTCAATCACTCTGACAAAAGTGTTGCTACTTTTCCTGCTGGTTGATTGTAAAAACAGACTGAATCCTCCCAAATTTTCACCCAAAAATGACATTGTGCTGGTATTTTACAGCCATTTGAAGGTTATTTTGTCAGTTTTTGTTTGTTCGCTTGTTTTGCACATATCAAACCCCATATTTCTGCTTCTAAATGTAGCAGCATTTTGAAGAAAGTGCCAGCATTTTGAAGAGGCACTTTCTGCTGTTATTCATATATTTTCATAGATGTTTGAGGCTGGTTTTTCAACAGAGGGCACAATTTGAATCAACATTTCTAAAGCTGAGAGGCTGCTGACTGGGCTCAGACTGCCACCTAGCATTTTTAGTGGAAATACCAATCTCCAGTGGTTTTGGGGGCCACATTCTGACTCCTTCACTCATGTTGCACCTAATTCTGCATGTCATCCCTGTGGAATGACTTCATTAACTGAATGAAATCATCCAATGTCATAAATAATCCAAGTCTGGGAAGTTAGTCTGTAATTTCTCACTTTGTAGATGTGCTCTAATGAGGGTCATGGGATATTTACTCTATTTTCTTGCATTATACTTCATTATATTTATCTAGGAAAGAGTGTTTTTTACACACTTGGGATCCAGTTTTTTGCTTGTGTCTCTTTTGTTCACCTGACATCAGTTTACACTAAATGAGAAGATAGACCAGAGTGTTTTTCCCCTGAGATACTCTTTAATATAGTGGGAGGATATTATAAATCTACCATTGTTTAGCCCACTCTTAGCAGCCTGAATCAAACAGTTGAGATTGCTTTTTGCCACAGGTGATATCATGTGCTCTTTTTTAATGCGAATATTCTCCAGCACTGGCAATGATGGCTTTGCTTCTCTTTTCTGCAGCAATATGAGAACTGGAGACCAAACCAGCCAGACAGCTTCTTTTCTGCTGGAGAAGACTGTGTTGTTATAATCTGGCATGAGAACGGGCAGTGGAATGATGTCCCGTGCAATTACCACCTCACTTACACCTGCAAGAAAGGAACAGGTACAAACTTTGCAGTGACAAAAGCATAATTTGCTAAATTGCCATTCAGTACTTCTGACCATGCTCTTTAGACCTTGATGGGTCCATCAGTTTTCAGTCCTTTTGAACATGTCGCTGAGGATGACATGAGGAGCCCTGAAAAAAGGACTTTTCCCTTAACTGCTTGTAGTAACTTCACTGCTTTTCAGGTTTCTTTGTGTGAGTATGCCAACTTTTGGCTTGAATTTACATTTAGAATTTAAACCAAAAAGGCAATACTGACCACCATATCTGCCATTTTTCAGTTTCCAACACTATTAGTTTTGGTTTACGAGACTGGAGATCTACAGGGCAGACTGATCCCCCAGACTGTCCTTGTCTGGATGCTCCTTTGGGAATCCAGCTGAGGTCCCTTGTCACCTTCCCTTAGCCATGGCTCAGAGACCAGTCCCAGCTCAAACTGGGCTCACAAACTGAAGTTTTGGGTGATGCTCTCTCTTCCTTCCAGTGGCTTGTGGCCAGCCTCCTGTTGTGGAAAATGCAAAGACCTTTGGGAAGATGAAGCCTCGTTATGAGATCAACTCCCTCATCAGATACCACTGCAAGGATGGCTTCATCCAGCGCCACATCCCGACCATCCGCTGCCAGGGGAACGGACGATGGGACATGCCCAAAATTACTTGCATGAATCGTGAGTTCTCTGAAAGAAAAACACTGGCACATCAGAAGCAGCAGGCTAATTTGAGATTAATAAGTAATGAATGTGTATTTTAAGAGAGAAGCAAGTCTGGTAGGATGGATTATGGTGAAAAAACACCAAGACTCCAAAAGTAATAGAAATTTTCCTGTTCTGTGTCTACTGATGCCTTGGAGTGGCTGCCTAGAACAGAGGCTAGACAAGACAAAGAGAATAAAGTGGGTGTTTATTAAAGGCCTTCAATAGGTACACCTTGGGCTGTCAGAAGTCTCCCAGAGGCTACACCTAAGATGGGCAATGGACACGAGTTTTTCACACAGTTATAAGTTTGGTCCATTTACATTTCAGGGGTTAATCCTTGAATTCCAGCGTCATGTAATGAAATAATTTACCCCTAGTTTGCTTCTCCCCAATTCACTTTTGTTTATAAGTTCGGGGCCTGAGGCTGTCCTCAGGCCTAGAGGAGTTATCTGACAAAAATGTGAAGACAGGAACTAACACTGTATATAGAGTTTAGAGTTATAGCCTAGAGCAGTACAGGATTTGAAAAACACAAAGGCTAAAATCTTAAGGCATCATTCCAGAAGGCATTAAGATTATTTTAAAGTCAGAAAATCCTGGCATCAACAGGTTCCTAATAAGGCTAATGACTCTTTCTGCAGCTGTGTGTATGCCTGTAACACTGCCACAGCTCCAGCTAATCATTTGTTTACCCTCTAATTAACAAGGAATAAACACAACTGTTTTGTGAAGTGTAGCCGGCCCATTCACAGCTTAATTTTAAATGAATTTCCCCCTTTTTTTTTTCCCCTTCTCCCTTCTCTCTGCAGCCTCCACATACCAAAGGACTTACTCTAAGAAATACTACTACAAACACTCCTCATCAGGCAAGGGGACGTCGTTAAATTCATCCAAGCACTACCACCGCTGGATCAGGACGTGGCAGGACTCGAGGCGCTGAGAGCTAAATGGTGAATTGGGGATTTCCACCATTTCAGCCAAAGTCATAACTTTCTGTGCCTTTTTCTATCACTTATAGGAGTATTATCAAATCGTTTTGAAACTACGGACTGCAGTATTCACGGCGCGTTTTTGCAAAAAAAAAAAGGAAAAAAATAAAAAAATTGCGGTGTTTATCAGAAAATTTAAGAAATAAATAAAAAAGAGGAGAAGTGCTTATGGGGATAAAAGGAAACCATTTCCAGCCTATAAAGATTATTAGTTTTCTATATGCCATCGGTGTGGACCATTTTATGATATGTACCAGCCTTCTGCAATATTTAAACAGCTCAATTTTAGCACCAATGAAAATGTAAATAAGATGATTTTAATGTTGTTTGACTGTGTGTTGTTTTTAAAATCCTGTATATAAAATGAAAAGTCACACTAATTTCAGGCATATTTATGGTTAGAACGGCCTCAGAGGTCTTCAGTCATTTATGACGTTGTTTCTGTGTTGTTTACCTAGGCTGGAAATGGTTGAAATAAAGACTTCACTGACTGAAATTTGCAATTATCAGGTGAAGATAAACACACAAGTGACATGACTTTTTTTTTTTTTAATGGGAGCTGTGCCAATTCCCACCCAAGGTACAGTTTGTGTCCCATGAGATGAGAAGTTTAGGCAGAGCACATAAAAGTGGCACGAAGCATGAACTAGGGACTGCAATATGGAATGTTTTTTCTGCTCTCCATTCCAGCTTCAGCACATGTGAGAAAGGACTGTGTGGAGGAGTTGTGTATGACAAGGAGAGCCTGTAAAATTCCAAGTGCTAATACATTAACTTTATCAACCAGGGCCACTTTTTTTCTTTTGTTTAGGTTTTTTTTTTTTTTTGTTTGTTTGTTTGTTTTTTGAGAAGAGAAAAAAAAAGGAAACAAGGAAAAAATTTACTTTCATGATATTAACCACAAGGTCTATATTACAGGTCTCTGCATTCTAAAATGGAGGTAGACCTGGTGTTTGGGGGATTTTTTTTTTGTAGAAAACAAACAAAAATCAAAAAAGTAAATAATTTTGTATATATAACCATTTTTTAATCTTTTTATAAAGTAATGAATGTTTGTGTATGAATGCTGCAGCTGTGAAGCGTACATAAATAAATGAAGTAAGCCATACTGATTTAATTTATTGGATGTTATTTTACCCATACAAAGAAGATTCAAAGAGCTCACCAGTGCAGTATTAGCCCCTGAGCTCCACTTTTGGAACCATCTTTCAGTTCAGCTTGCTCTTTTTCCCCAGAGAACAAAAATTCCTGCTAAACAGGATGATTTGTTGGCGGCTAGATGGGTAAGAGCTGTGCGTGACCCACAGAAGAATCAGGATCTTGGCTTTCTCTAAAGAAGTGTGTGCACAGATTGGTTCTAGGTTGTAGTTTGGTGCAGTGTGTACGTAGGAGTTTTCTGCTATGATTTCTTGCCCTGGTCAGTGCCACCACTGACCTGGATGTGTACAGTGAGTGTAGGAGGTGACGTTTGAAACGGCCTCTCCACGGAAAGGACTGTTGTTCCTGCAAAGTGCCTTGCACACCTTTGGGCACAGGACAAAAAAAAAGTAAAAGAAAAAAAAAGTTGAAAAAAGAGGAAAAAAAATAAAAACAGTAAAAAAAAAAAAAAAACGTGAAAATAAAGTAAGTTCCTTAGGATGTACCATTTAAAGTAACATGAAAAACACACACAGAGGTGCGAGGTTTACACCTCTGTGTTCGCGTGGGGTTGTGATGGGGACAAAAAAACTGAGAGGGAAAGGAGAAGAATTGAAACCCAGCCAACAGGGCAGAGCTGCCCGTGGAGTGACCCTGCCACAGCTGAAAGCAGAGTTCAGACAACATCTCCTGACCCTGAGGAATGGCAGGGGCTGCTCCCCACCCTTGTGGCAGAACTCCTTGTGTTGGCTGGTCCATTCCCCACCCCTCACCCCCAAACAATGCACATAATACTTTTCTCTATTTATATTATTATCTTGTATAGTGTATAATGTGAATGTCTGGGGTTTGGGGTTTTTTTTGGTTTTTTTTTTTTTTTTTGTGAATGAAAGTCTAAAATTTTTGTAACTTTTATATCTGCTTCTGTTTCACCAAAGAAACAAGGTTTTGCTATACTGTGACTTGTCTTGTTATTGCATGTCTTCCTGTTAAAATCTATGCAATGTGATTTTTTTTCATATGAATACAACTAGACTGTCAGGTACTTCACAATTACCATGGGCTTGATCAAGTGCCCACTGGAGTCAAAGAGTCAGCTGGCTGAACTTTAGTAGGTGCTGGATTTGACTTTATATGAGCAGCTTTAGGGGATATTTTAAGATATACATTGTATGTTTTGAAGTCAATTATTGCTTGTAAAAGTCAAGGCTCTGTTCATTAAATATACACTAATCTACACATCACTTCCTTGTACCAGAAACACACAGAACAGAAAATATATTTTAACACTTTGCAAACTTTCTCACCATATGTATAAAAAACCCTGCATAGATTTGTTGTTTTCTTGTCTACTTGTTGGATTTAACAATGTTGTAAGACATTCAGATAACATTGTGATTGTAGTTTTAATTAGGTTAGATGCAGTGCTTATATTGGTATTTTTTCACCTCCTTCTATTACGCATAATAAAATAGGTCTGACAACATTCCTTATTAAAAAAAAAACAACAAAAAAAAAAACCCACTAAAAAATCTGTCACCCATGCTTGTTTATTTAGACAGGGAATGACAAGTTATTCAGCTCTGGAGAATTTTTATAATACTGATGTAAACCCCAAAACATTTCTATACCAACACCCTGCAAAATGCACACACCTTTTGTGTCACAGAGGTGGCTCTGCTGTGAAGCCAAGGTGCTACCATGACAAATGCCATCATTCCTTCACCTGGAGCATCCCTGAACTCCAGTCTGGGCAACAATGCTGGGGTTGGAGGCATAGAAGACAAAACCAGAGATGTCACAAGGGTCTGGAGTGCCAGGACAAAAGGAGATGGCCTTCAAACTGCCAGAGGGCAGGGCTGGCTGGGATCTTGGCAATGAGGAATTGTTCCCTGGCAGGGTGGGCAGGCCCTGGCACAGGGTGCCCAGAGCAGCTGGGGCTGCCCCTGCATCCCTGGCAGTGCCCAAGGCCAGGCTGGACATTGGGACAGTGGGAGGTGTCCCTGCCATGGCTGGGTGACACTAGATGGGCTTTGAGGCCCTTTTCAACCCCAGCTATTCTAAGGTTCTATGATCTAAATGCAGATTTTGCATTTTTTTGTGCCCATGACAGTCTCTGCCGAGTAGCCAGTGCTGCTCTGAACATCCTCCTGGTCCCTTCAGACACCAACAGAGTTTGAAGGCCTGGGGTGCACCCCACAGGGCAGAAACCAGCCAGGACAACTCCTTTGGGAGACCTTCCCAAACAGCAGGAGAAGGAGCTGGTTGGGGCACACATTCCAGTCTTCCAGTTACACTCTAACAGATGCACAAATTTGTGAAATTAGACAGCGACATCTCCGTGATGGCAGAACTTTGGTTTTATGGGATCTCCTGCCTGAGACATCCCTGCTTGTCAGAGGCTGGGGATGGAGGAGCCCTGTAGGACCTGGAATTGTAGCAGTGGGGCCAGCAGGATGCAGGCAGGCTGGCAGGGGGCTGCCAGTGGAAAGGATTTGCTTCCAAGAGAACTTTGCCACCAGAAATCGCTCTGCCCGGGCAGTGGCTGGAGGAACACTGAGGATCACCATGTGGGTATGGTTAAGGTCAATGTGATACCTTTTCTAAGAGAAAATTCTTCATTTCTGTAGGTGACATCTCTGCCCTGAGCACAAGCAGAGACCATCCCTGGGCCATGGGAGTTGAAACAGCTGGTGCAAAAAGAAAAATCCATTATTTTCCAGAGAAAACATACAACTTGTGTTGTTGATTTTAAGCAGTGACGTGTGCAGGACTCCATGAGCACGTTGTTCTTCCTGATGAATGATGAAAAAGATACAAACAATGCTTGGAGGAAACATGGAAACAAAGCTTGAAGGCCACACAAAGCTGTTAGCATGGCAGAGAAAAGAAGTAAGGACAGAAACATCGCCCAGAAAAAGGTGTATCATTTCAGCCCTCCAGCAGCAGACCTGGAAGGAAGCTTAAGGCCTTGTACTGTGCAATTTGATGGGAAATTTTGTTTTCCATAGCAAATAAATATTTCCAGGTGGTGAAGCCATCAGCTGTCAGTGCAGCAGAGGCTCAGTCACTGTGTAAATGCTGACAGAACAGAAAAGCAGAACCTCGAGTTCTATGAGTGAGGAATTTATTGCTGAGGCAGGGACAGATTGGTGACAGTACCAAAATGCCTCCAGATTTCCAAAGGTGGGACAAATGAAATGAAAATGGCCCAGCAGCCATTTTTTCAGCCAATTTCTGTGGTGGTTGGAGGAGAAAGTAAAAGGAAGACAAACACCTTTGGTGGTCCTGCATGGATGCAGCAGTGTAAGGAGCAAGGCCGCTGGGATTAAGCTCTGGAAGTTACATCATGCAGTGGTGAGCAGCCCCCTGGCAGTAAAAGGCCTTTTTGAGACAGGAGGGCAATCAGTTTAGGGAAGGGAATAAATGGTGTGGTTGTCTCTGGTAGCAGGAGAATGGCAGGAATTCGGGTCCTGTGTTTCTTACAGCCTCCGAGGTGATAGTTGCACGTAATGTTCCTACTTGGTAGGGAAAAAGAGCAAAGCAGAGGTTTGGCACAGGTCACATAAAAAGATCTGTGGCAGGCCTGAGTGTTCACTAAAGGCCCCGTTCTTCCATAGGTTTGAAAAAAAATAAAAAGAGGAAAAAGAAAAAAATTGTCTTTTCTAAGCAGGTGATGGAAGATTTAATTGCAAAAGGCAGCAGGAGCCCAGTTTTCTCTTTTCAGAGTTAGAACAAATGTTGGGCTCACCCAAGTACCATGATTTTGTCAAAATAAATATTCTTAATAAGCTTGGGAAAGGAGGAAGAAGCACCAGATATTGCTGATGGTACTGTTTGCTAGCTGGATGAGGGATCCCTTTGGCTCTTCCTGAAGGGAACTTCTTCCACCTCTGCTTAAACCAGGGCAGCTTCCAGATGTGCTGAAATCCTTAGCAGAGATCCAAATTCCAGGAATTGAAAGGATCTTGGGTTACACCAAAGATCAAAAATTCTTACCAAGGACCAAAAATTCCAAAATAGATGGATTTTTTAGTACACAGCAGGGTAACATCCCCTGTGCCTCCCGAAAGTGCATTTCCACAGGAACATGTGCTCTGTTAACAAAACACGTGGGTTTTGGTGAATTTCAAACCATGCTGCAGCTAGTCTGATATTTACAGCTTGAAAACAGCTGATAGCAAAAGGCTGAAATGCCAGACCTTCCCCTTTGCTTTTGGGGAAAATAAAGATGTTTTTTCCTCTCATCAACCTGAACAGGTTGTGCTGGTTTCCTCATCCTTTCCGTTCATAAAGAGAACCCATCTCCCCCTATCCCTGCAAGAGGATCTGGAGCAAAGTTCTGTCCCCTTGCACTCTGCCATCACCCACACATCAGTGGATGAGGATTTAAGGGAAAAGATTTGGAACACTGATTTTCTCCCCCACATCCTTCCCATGCCCTCAGCCTGGCTCACTCCCTGTGGAAAACCTTACCAGGCTGACAGAAGCAGAGTAAGAAAGGTGAAAATCATCAGGAAATAATGTTGTTGTGAAAGGGGAATTCTGATGGCAGACATGAAAATGCAGGAAGGGGGATGGGAGGAAAAGTTTATGGGTATTGATTTGAAAATGGAAAATCAATCTGGGCAAGTTTTGTTTTAGGCAGGAATTTGAATTTATGCCAACAAATTTAGACCAAGCAGACAGTGACATCCCCAGGAAATGCACATCAGTAGAGCATCCATATATGACAAAAAGCATATGCTATTTTAGTTTTTGATACACCGGCTTAGATGTGTTTTGTTTGCACTCTATAATAACAGGTGTTTTTTTTAAAGAAAAAGCTACTTCAATCCTTCAGGATCCTTTTTTTTGAGACAAGACCTTTTACCCCATGCTTGCTCAAGTGGGCTACACTTCCTGTCACTCTCTAGTCCTTGAAAATTGTTAGGAACAGCTGTTTGCACTTGTAAATGCAAATATTTGAATTTAAAATGACAGGCTGTGTGAAAACAGAGATTTGTCAAGTTGAAGTGACATTAACTATCATTAATAAATGATATTGCTGGAGTGAAATGTCTTCTAAAGATAAGAGCTTTGGACATCCAGCATCACTTAATGCTGCTCTTGGGACTGGAGATTCTTCCTGAAGAAGAGACTCCAGATGTGAAAGTTAAGGAGAAATTTGGGGTTTAGACTACTTTTGGGATTGGCAATATACTGGATACTGGCTAGCTGGATTGGCCCCAAACCAGAGGACAGATACTCACTTGATTTTGGACGTGAAATGCCCAGTTTCACCCCTCTGAGCTGTTTTATGGCAAGCACAGCTCAGAGTCTGACCTACCTGCACAGCCTGTGGAGAGTTTTGGGGTCACCTTGGGAGCTATTCCTGTGTTCCTTAACCTTGGGGCACAGCAGCACCCAGGTCTGATGCAAACTTCTTCTCCCCCTTTTTCTCAAACCCACTTGTTATAAATGAGAAGCTTGACTAGGCTAGTATTCCAGCAGCAATCAATTTATTCATTAATATG
The DNA here is from genome assembly GCA_019023105.1 of Diglossa brunneiventris. NCBI lineage: Eukaryota > Metazoa > Chordata > Aves > Passeriformes > Thraupidae > Diglossa > Diglossa brunneiventris. Next base: position 5,491,829 of record CM032382.1, on the reverse strand, counting down.
GTTAAGCATGAGCAATACAGTGCTGGGTACAGTGGGGGAAGTTTTCCCTCCAACTGCACACCGATAATTGAGGCTCACAGGTATTTATAGGGGCACTCATCAGCTTTCTCAGCAGTTTCTATTCCCAATTTTTACTCATCAGCAATTTTTATTCCAAATTATTACATCGCAATTCTATACACTATTGTGATTTAGTTTTTCTCAGGATGTGTTTTTAAAGGAGTATCCCCAGATGGTGGTGGTCCAGTTTCCAAAAGAAGAAAGACGAATCCCATCTGGTGGGGTCCAGCTCCCCAGATGTGGGTCCACCTTTTAATTGCAAGGACTATAAATCTCATAACAGTGATGTCCAGCTTCCCTTGGTCAAAGCCATAAATCCTTGAGGTGATGTTCATCTTCCTCTCTTAAGCTGTTTTCCTCTGCTTCAATAGGGTGTGAAGCATATTTCCTTTATATATATTCCAAAGCTATAGTTTCAAGGATACAAGCAATATTCTAAAATTATACTTCAAAAGGTTATTATTGCAGAGCTCTTTATGGATTAACTACAAGCAAAGAGCAACATCCTTAACACTTTAATTCCAATGCTCCTAAATCAACCAGGGTTGATTGCAAACAAAAGATAGGTTCAAAGGCCTTTTTCCATGCTTTACTTTCCTCAGTTATTATTAGAGTTCACAGCTCTCCCACTGTCGGTGTCCACACATCTCACAATCACAAATACACACAGTGCCTGTTTGTACCTGACACGAGCTTGGTATTTCACACGCTGCTGACCCTTTGTGGTGAGGGAAACTAATTTTTTCTGCATTCTTTTTTTTTTCTGCCAAGGTTAGGATTAAATTGTGAGATGGTGTTTCGTGTTTGGACTTAGATATTTATTAATTCTTATCCATATCACAGTCTCACAAACTGTGAGTTCTACAGCACTTTAACAAACTAAATTGGAGCCTCCCCTCTCTCTCTCTCTACAAGGCCTTTTAAGGAAATGCTATCTCATTAAGAAATGACACCTAAATTATTTCTACTTTTAACCCAATAACCAACCACTCATGGCTGCAATGGATAAAAAAGTGGACTTTTTTATCCACTTACACAAAGCCACCCAAACCCATGGAGGAGAAGGTGAAGGAGGAGAAGAAAAGGAGAAGGAGAAGGAGAAGGAGAAGGAGAAGGAGAAGGAGAAGGAGAAGGAGAAGGAGAAGGAGAAGGAGAAGGAGAAGGAGAAAGAAGGAGAACGAGAAGGACCAGTCTCTGTCCTAAAAGCTCCATCTTGCCTTATATATATATCACTATATTTTAAAACCTTAAACTCTGAGTTTTCTACCCTGATATCACACACTTCTATTCAAGCTCCACACCCACAATCCCAGTTTTGTCATTCCAATTTGGAAGCTTCTCCACAGCCTCAGGTCAATGCAGTGTTCTCTTGGGGGGCAGAGTCTGTCAGCACAGAAAGCCCAAAATTCTCAGTAGCCAGGGTTACAACACCCTACAACACTCAGAGAAGGTTTACATGGGGGTATTAGGAACAATTTCTACACTGAAAGGACTTTCTAACCCCCTGGAGCACTCCAGGCTGGGGCAGAGGGGCTGGGAGCTGGGACAGTCCTGGGAGTGCTGTGGTGACGAGGTCTCTGGTGTTGAGATGACCCCCAGGTGTCAGAAAGTCTCTTTTTCCCAGCCCCGAGACCGAAGAAGAAGCCAAGATGCGTCCGCTCTGCTTTTCAAGGTTGTTTATTGTTTTTTATTTATAACATTCTTTCTCTGACCTGCCCAGGTCTGTTCAGCAGGTGGGGTTGTGGCACACTGACCGCCCTCGGGGCGGTGTTATCTTTTTATACTAAAAACTATGTGTACTTTATTTATAATTACTTCATAATACCTGTCACCTATGTTAGACAGTGAGTTTCTACCTTAAACCAACCCAAAAGTGCCACCATCCCAGCAGAAGATGGAGGCTGAGAAGAAACAGGAGGAAGGACAGGACAGGCCCAGATTCCTCCATCTTGCCTCCTGAACCCCCATTCCAAACACCCCAAAAGTCTCCATTTTCACCCTGTGATAAATTCACTAACCTTCTACTCAAACCCTTGTGGCTTGTAACAAAGTTGGTAATTGTTGTTTCCATGGGTTAAGATCGAAGGCACAGGTGTGATTCTGTGCCCAGGCCTCTGAGGCCCCTGCCAGGCTCTGAGGGCAGGCAGAGCAATGTCCTGGGTTCCAGCACGGTGCCAGCAGCTGGACACAGCCCAGGGGTGCCCAGGGGGCCGAGAGGCCGATGGCCCCTGGGCTGTGCCAGCCGTGGGGCGGCGGCAGGAGCGGGGCAGGGCCCGTCCCTGTGCCGGCCCTGCTGAGGCCGCACCTCGAGGGCTGCGGCACCTCTGGGCCCTCACACAGGGAATGGAGGGGCTGCAGCGCGGCCAGGGACGGGAACGGAGCTGGGAAGGGAACGGAGCCCCAGGAGAGGCTGGGGGAGCTGGGAAGGGGCTCAGCCTGGAGCAAAGGAGGCTCAGGGGGCCCTTGTGGCTCTGCACAGCTCCTGCCAGGAGGGCACAGCCGGGGGGTCGGGCTGTGCTCCAGGGAACAGGGACAGGACACAGGGAACGGCCTCAGGCTGGGCCAGGGCAGGCTCAGGGTGGGCACAGCAGGAATTTCCCCATGGAAAGGGGGCTCAGGAACTGCCCTGGCACTGCCCAGGGGGTTTGCAGTGCCCAGCCCTGCAGGTGTCACCTGGAGGTGGCACTCAGAGCCCTGGGCTGGGGACAAGGTGGGGACTGGGCACAGCTGGGACTCCATGGGCTGGGAGGGATTCTCCAGCCTCTGTGATTCTGTGGAATCTATTCTGTGAAATCACAAAATTCAAGCACAAGGAAGTGTTTTATGCAGCCTTTCCTTAAAAATGGGGAAAAGCATGCAATTTAGCACAAACTTCAGAAACAGATTATACACATCTATTAATGTATGGCATATCTGATTCATGAGTAGGTGAGGAGGAGCTGGAGAGTAGAGAAATATTATGAAAAGCTCATTTTCTGGGGTTAAGTTGTTGTGGATGTTAGTAAGTGTCCTTCCAAGATCAGCCTCTCCACACTCAAGAGCGAGAAAAACTGCAGGAAGGATTGAAAAACATTGATTTTATTCTCAATTACAACATCGTCAGCTTAACATGTGAGGGAAAATCAAACCCATATACCTGTGCCAAAGGGCAAAACATCTCTGGGTGAAACAGCCAGTGGGGGGACAGTACCAGAATTGAAATTTTTGCATTTTAAGGGACTGTATCTCTCTGTTTTGTACCCTTACTGAATCCAAGATACTCTCACTCAGGGAGCTGAACGTGAAAAATCTCTTTGCTTCCCTATATTATTCATTTAAAAAATAAAACTACTTACTGAAAATTCAAAAGTGAGACAAAAAACTCAGGAAAAAAGGAAAACTAATCAGGATTGTTTTTCCCCAAAATCTCAAGATGAAGAAAATACCTGAACAGAAGAAATATTTTATATCTTTACAGAAAATTCACTACCTTAAATATTATTCTTGTTGATGATAGATTCCTAAGTGACTAAGAGAATTTTAATTCCTGGGAGGTTACCAAGATGAGGTTGAATTTTGAGATGTCTTGCACACCTGTAGCATATATTGTTATTCGCTGATAATTAATATTGCTGTTCAGCTGCTGAAAGGAATGCTTTGGCTGCCAGTTTTATATCATTACCAGTTTTATGCAATCTGATCTGACATGGATCAGAGCCAGGAAGGAAAAAATACAATAGATTAAAGAATGACTGTACTAATTGCTAATCAGTGTACAAGCAATGGCTAAAAGCCATATTTTCTAAAGCATCATCCTGCAGGTAAATACCTACACCCAAGGATCCTGAGGAAACACACTAATATAAAGAACTTGGTCTTACAAGGTTTTAAACGTCCACACCCCTTGTTCTTCATTTAGATCTGGGCTTGTGCAAGCAACTTTCCAACACAAAATGTTTCAGCACACCTGAGATTTCAGGCTTTGCTCCAGAATTTCTTGTTGCCACACAGTTTGTGATTTTGCAGTGTGATTAACATGAGGCCCAGAGGCAATATTTACCAATATGAAGTTGAAAACAAACGATGGGACTTCCATGACTTTCCTCACTGTGCGCTTCAGAGTGGCAGGGCTGGAGCTCTAAACACCAAAATCAGCAAGATCAAACACTCAGATGGAAAATTTGTCCTGAGGAAACTGTTTGCCATGAGCAGAGCCCAATTTTTAGTTTTTAAATCTTCCCTATAAGTCTGTGGAAGTGGCCCTGGGGCTCCTCTGCCCATCCTTGTCTTTTAGCCCCCACCGGGAGCATCTTGAAATTCTCCCTCCTGTCATGGCTGCAGGTCAGGCTTTTCCCAATTCTCCTCCCATGGTAGCAACAATCCCTTTAATCTGTTAGCAGAAGGAAATGCTGGAATGTTACTAGTTTTTAATTTTTTTAAGGTTTTGCTAAGAAACCTTAAAAAAAAGGTTTTTTTAAAGGTGTTTTTACCTTCTAGGAAACTACTAGGCCAAACATTTCTGCTTTTTAACGAAGTCTGCTTAGCTGAGTGTTTTGGAAAATCAATAAATCCCCCCAAATATTACAGGGCCTGTGGTCTGCGAGTTGGTGCTGATGCCTTCATAGTACACTGGACAAAACAGCTTCTCTGGTGATAGGCAGACACAGGCACATTCAAAAGTCAAATCTGAGGCATAAAGGTTTGCACCAACAACTACAGTGTGCATTTCATTGATAACTTAATTATAATAATAATAACAACAACAACAACAACAACAACAACAAAACAACAACAACAACAACAACAACAACAACAACAACAATAATAATAATAATAATAATAATAATAATAATAATAATAATAATAATAATAATAATAAATTTATCATGATGATAATAATAAATAATAATAACAATTTTAATTAATTTTTATTAAAAATTTTATCATGAACCGACATGGGAAACTCCAGTGCCTTTAAATATATTTTTTCGTTGTGATCCCTGTTAAAGTTTCTTGAACTGAAGGGAAAAAAAATATATTATTTGCCTGCACTATTTGAGTCTTCATGGAGGCACTGTGTATCCTTTATTAAAGTAGAGAACACTGACGAGAGTGTTAAAAAGTGTGTTTTCAGAGAAAATGCTGCTTGAGTTTTTACTGTCTTCATACATTTGTTACCTCAAGAGAAATTTGGACTTTCTGACCAGATCAGGACCAGTTTTCACATTTAATCTCAAAGCAGGAGGGTAGAATGTTTTCCTCCTGTTCATCAGCCACATGAAAAGCTCTCAGCTCCCAGTCTGTCCTCACACAACAACAATCCTGAAATATCAGGTTATTTTCCTTTCCTCTCTGTGCATTTTGCCGAAGTGACACAAGGCCCATTTAAGGACAAATTGGTCAAGCTGAAGCACACAGAGAGGACACACAAAACTGCTCCCCTTCAGCATGAAAATGTGGGCATGGTTGAGGATTTGTGCAGGTGAATTTAGGGAGAAGAAGGAAAACCAAATTTCTGTGATTTACAGGGATTTGTAATTAAACAGATTCTACCATAGGCTTTGAGGTTATTATGTTAGCTTTTTTTTTTTTTTTTTTTTAATCCTATACAACCAACTAATGGCTGTGATAGGGGTTTTGAGTTAAATATCAGTGTTTTATAAGCCAAGACTTTCTAAATTGGTTTCCCTGGCATCTGATTCCCTGCTGCTCCTCTGGAGTTTTATTTCCTCTGGGTATGGGCAGAGTTATTTTTATTAGCTCTGTGATTAGTTACAGCCCCCCTGCAATATGAGTTGTCCCTCTCAGATTCTGATTTGGCTTCTGGCAGAGACAGGCCAAACCAAAAGTCTCAAATTCTCCATCTGTTGATGTTTCCAGCTCGTGAGAAAAAGTGACCTCATGTGGCCTGTGAATTCATGTTTTCTGCCTTTTTTTAACACGGAAAATGTGCCACGTGTTTTGTCCTGCATGGAGGAGGAATATCCTTGGATCTTACCACGATGATCTGCAGCCACAGTGGATTCAAGTTACTCTGTGTGTATGGATGGGACACAAAAATTTGGTTTTATGCAGATTCAAGTCACAGCTTTGCAGTTTGACCTAAAAAGCACTGCACTCCCAGAAGCTCTTAGTTTTGTGTTGAAACAGAGGATTGAAAGGGTTTCATTTCTCCCTGCTCTGTAAAAAGGCCTTTTTCTAAATCAGATCAGTTAAAGGAATGAAAAATCCTCTACCTTCCTATAACTTTTCCCTTTTTTATATACATATATATATATATATATATATATCCCTAGACAGCCTTGGCTAAAATAGCAAATTTTATGCTAAGCCAGAAACACCATTTCAAATGGAAACTAAAAACCATGTGCTTAAAAGCAAGTTTCTTCTTCCTATCAGCTAGTCAACAAGAAAGGCTCCTGAGGATTTTGTATTTTTTTTTTTTTTTCATTCTGTGAATTCTGTGAATTTCACCCTGGCAATAACTGATAAAGGTGAGATTCCAAAGAAGGTGCAGAGCTGAGGGTGGGTTCACAGCAGCACCCAGAGGATTGAGGGACACAAGAATTGTTTGCTTTCTGTTCAGCTTTTTTTTTTCTTTTTTTAATTACAATACTGAAAAAAATCTCTCCTCTGCACTTTATTTATTGGGCCTGTCCACTGACGAGGGCTGCAATTGCAAATGTCAACGACTCTTGGTGGCAGCGGTCATTACATTTGCATCCAATTAAGGACCTGTAACACAACTCAGGCATTCCTGGCAATTTGTATGGAAATTAGAGCGCTAAAGCTCTCTCAGAGAAGTTCCTTTCCTTAACTGATTTCTGGTTATGAACTGACCTGGTCTGCACTGCCCAGAGAACACCTGTGAGCCCCCCTTTTATTCACTCTTTAAATTAAATAAACTCGGTTAATTCGTTTCGGGTTCATTACGAGTAATAGCCTTGCCAGACTGGATCAAGGCAATTTCATGCCTGTTATCAAATAATTGCATCACAATAGTGCACTTATTGGCATAGCTGGGATGACCTGGATGAGCCCTGAACTCCAGGTTTTTTCCCCTTTTTTTTCCTTTAGGGAGTGTGGCAGGACAACGCCCTCAGCACCCAGGGGTGACACTGGTGGGGGACAGCAGTGCCACCACCTGCTCACCCCAAATGTCCCCTCCTGCCTCCTCTTGTCTGCAGAGCAGCACGCTCAGGGCTCTCAGAGCCTTGTCCTTAGAGCAAGCCAACGCTAGATGTCACACACAGGAGGGTTATTGCAAGGGGAAACAGCCTGCCAGGAGAAATTTTATATATATATTTTTTTTTTCCTCTTTTACTTTATTTTCGCTTCTTTCAGCCTCACCCATCGGTTAACTCATGATGCTCCAGCAGATCCATGAAGGTTGGTAGCTAGAAAAAATAAAAATTATGCATTCCATGAGTTATCCAAAGGGGACAATAATCCCTTGCTCCTGTCACAGGACCAACAGCTGAGGTCTGGACTCTTTGTCTCAAGACCTTCAGACTTCAGCATGACTATGTTCTAATTTAGGCTTGCTTAATTTCTCTTGAAGGTAGGTGCCATTTGAAGGTGAATATTAATTAAAATTTGGTCTCTTATTGCTTAAAACTGTGTTTTCAGATATTGGAGATTGCTGGTGGAAGTTGCAATAGAAATTGCAGCTCTTGCTGCAATTGCAGTGACAACGTGGGAAATTGAAATGAAGCCAAATCTGCAATAGATGCTTCAGATAAGCCATAAATATCCTTTGCACACAGAGTGTTTCCCTGACTAACTTTGGATAGTTCATCTTTTCATTAATATCCTCAGGTTTTAGTCTTATGCAATGGCTAGAAGAGTCATAAAAGCCAGTATTTCATGGCTTCATAAAGAACTTTTGATAAGGTTTTTTTTTTTTCCGTGGTTGTAAAGTTCAGTAGTTTTATCAGTTAAAGTCTGAGCTTTAAAGTATGAGCCTCAAATTTACCCTAAATTGTGCAGAATTCCACAAATCATGTTTGTGAATCATGTTTGCAATCCTTTGATTACTTCATCCTGGAGATGCTGGGGCAGGGGGACAGTTATGTCTTATTATGTATATCAACAGATATACAGATATGTCTCTTATTTCTATTAAAATCACCACCTTTGCCCACTGCAGTTTCATTTGCAGTCTGGGTGCTTTCATTGCTGAGTGATCATTTTAAATGACTAATTGATGCCTGGAACACAGAACCTGTAACTTGATTTTTGTGTGCTTTGTTACCTGAATCATCAACAGAGAGGTACATACTGGTGATGTGGAAGAATCTGATTTAAAAATGGATATTTGCTGGTAGAACCTGAAAATGCAAGGGAAAATATCCTATGGTGTAAAATCAGCAAGTCCCCTCCATTTTCAGGCTTCTAAAATCTCTGTGGTTTCCTCCAGGGAATTAAAACTTCATGATTTTGTTTCTCTGACCTCTGCAGCAGCCCATGTGCTTCTTTCCTTGCCACTCTCCCCAGCCCAGGCCTGTGGATCACCACGTGAAAAATGCAAGTTTACAGTATTTTTGGAAATGGTGAAAAAGCCAGGAATGGGGGAAAATACTCCAATTGTTCTGGTTTGGTCACTGTGAGCAGGAATGGGCGACAACCAGTGTTGGAATAAGACCGAGGATAAAGAAAACAGGTTTTCCATTGTCTCTACAATTACCACTGGGAACTTTTGGTCTTTCTGTGGCTTGTTGTTACCAAGATAAAACTGGACACCCTTCTGGAAGGGAAATACTGGGCAGGAGTGTGGGGCACCTGGTGAAACTTGGATGTTTCAGGGTAGCAGAATGTCAAGTTTCCACATTCATCTCCCAGATAATGTCTCAGGGTCATGAATTATGTAGAAAAAAGGTGACTGGAATAGCTGAAACCTTAAATTTTTGGGACTTTTTACAATTAGGTTGTTGCTGGGGGAAGAAGGAGGTGTTGACTTAGAGGCAGCGTAGTTTAATTACTCCAAGAAAAACAGGTGAGGATAAAGAGCAAACCGGAGGAGTTTGTATTCAAACTTCATGTGACATTATTGCAACGTCTCATTGAAAATGTGGCGCTGTTACACTTTCATTTAGTTGGAATTACAACATCTGGGGATGGGGATGACACCTCTGGAGTCACCTGTGCAAACCTCCTTGCTTGAGGATGGGTCAGCCAGACCAAGCTGACTGGGAGTTTTGATTATTTCCATTTATGGAGACTTTATACCCTCTCTGAACATTGCTTGACCACCCTCACAATTAAATAATTTCTTTTCTTGTGGTGAGTTTGTGCCCTTTGCTTCCTCTCCTGTTTCTGAGCATCACTGAGAGGAGCTGGGCTGTGCTTCCTTTGCTCCAGAACTCAGTGGCCAGGCTTTACAAAGGTCATTCCTAAGTTATGATGTCTTGTGGAAGGGCCAGGCAGTAATGCCTTTTGCCTGGGTGCCCTGCTGATGTATTTATCTGCCAAGTAATGTCAGCCTTTTAATCAAATAAATAATTCATGGCTGGCGTGTGATGATACCAGCGCCTGGGAATTGTGCACTGGATGGAGTGAAATAAAGCTGTCAGTGGCAAAGGGCAGTGTTGGAGCCCGAGATGGATCAATGGAAGCAGAAGAACATTTCTATTTGCTTTATAACTAAGTGATCTTGTTTGGAAGGTCTCATTTTACAGAGCTGTACTCTGGTGATTGCCTTCTTCCATCATCAGCCAAGATCTGAGGAGTTTTGAGTAACCTGAACATCTTTATTGTATTTTAAATCTTATCTTTATTTTAGCTAAATGACAAATTCACTGTTTTTAGTAAGTTCAGTGACATTTTAAATGGATTTGATTTGGGTAGCAATGAAACAACTCATACTCAACCAGTGCTCCACAATTGTCAGGAAACACCCTTGGGGCAAACAGCTGTTTGGCTACTCACTTCTTTCTGCAGGATTTACCAGTTACTCCTCACCCAAATACTGGGTTTAGACCTGGTTGGGACCTGAGTTGCTCCTCCTGAGGCAGCTGGGGATGAGCAGCTTCCCTCTTGGAGCAAAACATCCCGCAGAGCTGCTGCTGTATTTGTGGGGTTCCCAGACAAAGGGAGGAATGATGAATCTGACTCCATGCTCTCAGAAGGCTAATTTATTATTTTATGATATTATATTGTATTAAAGAATGCTATACTAAACTCTACTAAAGAATACAGAAAGGATACTTACAGAATGCTAAAAAGATAATAATGAAAACTCGTGACTCCTTCCAGAGCCCTGACACAGCATGACCCTGATTGGCCATTAAGTCAAAATGAAACCAATGAAAAAATCACCTCTTGGTAAACAATGTCCAAACACATTCCAAAGCAGGAAAACACAGGAGAAGCAAATTAGATAATTATTGTTTTCATTTTTCTCTGAGGCTTCTCAGTTTCGCAGGAGAAGAAATCCTGGGAAAAGAGTTTTTTCCAGAAAATGTGAGGGTGACAAGCTGCGGTGGCCCAGGGCAAACGCCAGCCAGGGCAAGGCTGCTCCTTCTTCTGGTCCCAACAAAAATCCGAGCACACTCACAGAGTGAGGAGATATTGCTGAGTGAGGAGAGAAACAACCTTTTCATGGGCTGCTGACAGCTGGCCAGAGCTCTGATTAATTTTGGATTAAATTTGTGTTTGCGCTCAAGTGGCCGTGTTCGTGTGGGACCACCTGAGGATCAGTTTGGAAATTCCAGTTTGGAAATTTGCTCAGCAAATCAACTCTCAAGTGATAATAACAGCTTGGCTGTGCTTTGTTTTTTTTCCCATTTGTAGTGGTTTTGGTTTGTTACTTTGAGATTTTGTTAATTTTGAGGTTTTTTTGGTTAACGTGTCAATGAGTGTGGTGTGCTTAATGTTGGTTAATTATTAGTGTATTTATTTTTTGTTGTGAGGTAGGATTAGGAGAAAGGTAAAGTAGGTTTAAAATTTTACAAGGGTGTAAAGAAAAATTTATTAATAGCAATTAAAAGAAAGAGCAACAAGAATTAGAATGAAACTTTTAAAACGCTTTTCCTCTCCTCACAACCTTTTTTTTCCTTATTGATAATGTAAAGAAATAAACTTCAAATTTTAGTTAGTTTACTAATTTTAGAATAGTCTTTTTTTAAATTTATTTTGGGAGAGAATTTTTTTTTTTTGTTAATGTTGTGGAGACTTTTTTATATAAAAAATTAGTTTTTAATTTTTTTTCAATGAATAGTAGTTGTTTTATTTCTTCTTAAGCTGTAGAAATAAAATGAATCTTCTTATTTATTTATTTTTGTAAAAACTCTTTCCTTGTATGTAGAATTTACAAAAAAAATACTGAATGCTCTCATTGGTTTGGTGAATTATCTGGTCACATGATTGAAACCCCATTGCAGCTTGAATGCAACCTTCTATTAATGAGTAACAAAAAATTGCCTAACAGTAGGAAAATAATTATTTTCTCTTCTTCTTCTTCTTCTTCTGCTTCTTCTTCTTCCTCTTCTTCTTCTTCTTCTTCTTCTTCTTCTTCTTCTTCTTTGTCTTCTTCTTCTTCATCTTCTTCTTCTTCTTCTCTGTCATTGTGTTTCAATTATTTTTCTTTACTTTGGTTTATACTTTTTTTTGTTTTAAAGATGTATTTTTCTTTTCCTGTTCTCCTCATGTCTTCTTCTTTGCACACTTATCCCCACCTTTGCCCCAGAGTTTGTTAAAACCTTGATATTGACTTTTTTTGTTAGCACGGCACCGAACCAGCCAGGCTGGACACAAAACCCTAATTTTAGAAATATTGCAATGTTTTACCCAAGTAAAGTGGCATGCAGGCAGCTTGGAGCAGAAATTATCAGCAATGGCATCTGCACAGTTTCTTCTGTCAGTGACACAGACCTCTGCAACTTTCACATGGGTTCTTATTTCTTCTAAAAACAGGTCTCCAAAAAAACCTCCAAAGGCACCACTTGTGTAGAGCAAAGGATTTCTCTGGAAGGTGACTCAGTGTTCTTCCCTCAGTAATGGGGCTGCTGGTATAACTGGCTTTTAAAAAGGAATTTTAACTTGAAAGAGAAATAAAATTGTGATGCATTTCCACAGTGCAGCACCCTCTCAATCTCCACTCAAAACTTGTCAAATAGACAAAGAGTGGGAAATGCACAATTATTTGCACATTGCCTGCAAGAGGAATGTCTTCAGCACAAACCAAGTCAGCTTTGTATTTACTTTTCATTGAGTGAAGGGCTGGAATTGAGCTGCGGATCAAACCCAACATCTGGGCGTGCCAAACACATCAGTCTCTCACGGACACAAAGGTTACTTCTGCTAGCTAAAATCTCCTCCAGAGTGAAATTTGTTTATCTAAACTTTGTTTACTGTGAAATGCCTGGAAGCTATTTTCATTAGATTCGTGCCTTTTTTTTTTCTTTTTCTTTTTTTTTTTTAATGTGTGTCTGTTGCTGGTTGTTTTTGTTTTCTTTTGCAATTTGATTAATATGATCTCAATTTCTTACTCAGTCACGGAACTGGTGAGTGAAACAGACAAACTTCAGCGGGGCTCAAATAGCAAAGAGGTGCGTTTATGATTGCTCAAAATGAATATTATTGTGCAGGTTCATGCAAAAGAAAACCAAAGTAATGAGGAATATTGGATATTTCTGATGAAAAACTGGGGGAGGGCAGTGATGAGGGGTGGGATTCTCTCCCTGAGCGGAGTCCTGAGCCTCACAGACATTTGTTCTCTGTTGGAAACAGCAGCTCTCACCATCAATTAGGAGAGCTCTGGTCACAACACAGGCTCTCAGACCATTTCCAAGACCTCTCAGGGAAAAATCCAGCTAGCTGCCCCAGAAGGTCAGTGGTGTTTCCCCAGACCCTGATGGGCAGATCTCAGCATCCTGCTGTGCCCACAGCTGCTCCCAGTCCCATCAGGCAGCAAAGCACAATTTGAGACGTTGAACCAAGCACAGAATTTTCTGGAAGATTTCCCTAGACACTGCATGGCAATGGTGTGAGGCAGGGGAGCTGTAGCTGCAGAGGCTTGGCAGCAAAGGGGACCATCAAGCACTGCACAACATGCTAAATTATGAGACAAAAATTCGGATAAGACGTTTCTGTGACTCCTGTGACCACAGCTGTGAGCTCCAGCTGAGATGCAGACAAAACTTGCTGATTTCTTGGCAAGAAGCAGTAAGCAGCAGGACTGTCTCTTCAAAAGAGGCCTGGCAGTTTATCTTGAGGTGTCCAGTCAGTGAGGCTAAGTCAACATTTAAGATGAAGGGGTTACTGATCCCTCTTTTCTCCCCTCTGCGGGCCCAAAGCCCTCTCCTGTCTGATTTATGAGTTCCTGCTGGTTTCCAAATGGCCCTTGATCCTCCCTCTGAAATCTGAGATCCAAAGGGCCCTCCAGAATTTCTCCCTCACACTCAAGTGAAAAATAAGAAAAAAAATCAGTCTCCAGGATTCCTAGGGGGATATTTTGTGCCCATCAGCCTTCCATCCTCTCCCCATCCATGCCAGCAGAGGAGAGTGGATATGGATTATGAATGTCTGATAACAGCCCACATGGAGCAAGGCAAAGTTATCTCCATTTAGAGTGACACACAACAAAGTCACAGAAGTGAGTTGTGCGCAGCAAAATTCAGCCTGAATCCAGCCTGCACAGAATCCAGCCTGCACCAATCCCTTCCCTGCATCCTCATGGCAAGAAGGAGGAAGATTTGCTGGTCGAGTGAGAGGCAATCACAAAAAAAAAAGAAAATCAATCCAAAAAGTGAAGTGCTCATTCAGTGGCTTCCAATGAAATTTATTGCTTGTCATCTTCCTGACAGGTTCCTTCAGAATGCCCAGACCTTGAGGGAAATTGGTGGTGTTTGAAGTTTGGCAGCGGGAAGTGTGATCTGTTCTGGGGGTACTTGCTGTGTTTTCCTTACGCATTGGGTCCTTATTATTTCTTCCGCTATCTTTGTGCAGATTGGAGCAGGATGCTGTGAGCTAACATGTAAATATTTGGCCGCTGAGCAATGGAGCCTGATGTTTTGACAGGGGGGAAATGGATGCCATAGCAGTGCTAGAGTAAGTGCTGTGCTGGAGACATCCCTCAGCTTCCTAAGGAGGTCTTTTCCCTGGGTTTTAAAAGCAGTGTTTCAGGTCTTGTTCAGTGTTTTAAATGCATGTGTCTTCCCCATGGGTCAGGTGAGGTGTCTGATTAGGGCAGGACCTAGAGTCCTCTAAAATCTATGGCCATAAAATGAAAAATAAAAACAAACAAAAAGAACAACCCAGGACTGAGTGGCTTTCAGAAAGTGCTTGGCCAAACGCCACTGAATCTTGGGGATATTTGTAATTAACACAGAAAACTTGCTGGAAACTCTGAGTTGTGACTCCTAAAGAGTTTAAAGGACTTAGGCAAAAAACATCTTGTTTTCTTCCATCAGGAAACAAACTTAGGGGATGTGCCAGGAACTTGGTGTCCCTTGTCCCCTGTGCTGCACATCACTGCCTGGAGCAGCTGGATGTGTCCATTTTGGGACTGTTACTGTGGAGAAAGAGCAGGTGACACCTGGAGGTGTGACTGGCTGGAGATTTGTTCAAAACAAATGCCCCCATTCTACCCCAGATGTCTTTAGTTTGCTGAAGTGAATTTATCCAGTGCTAATATAATGTCACTATAGGACAGGAAACAACACGAGCGCACACACTCCTGCCCTCAAGGTGAAAAAAGGGGATTTATTTTCTGACTCCAACAGTTACAGATTTCCAAAAGTGACAGTGGATTGGAGGGTGACAGTGCCACCTCTCCAATGACACTGGACAAACCAACCGTCCATCAAATTTCTCCTCCTCCATAAAAGAATGCAAAACAATGTTATATACAGAAAGTGCGTGAGAAGGTTCGTTACAAGATTGAAAACTTCAGAAGGCTTAAAAAATCTTAAAAAATCAAAATGACAGGATAAAGCAGTAATGTTTAAAAAAACAGATTCCACCCTTGCCGTGGTGGTGGTTGCTTTATCTCCCAAACCCTTGCTGCTGTGTTGATCAGAACACTGATTTCTTTATTTTGTTCTGCAGTCACTCAATAAAAGATAAGATATCTGCAGGCTCCAGAGTTGATGGTGTGAGTAATAGGAATTTGCTGTCTTTCCAAATTTTCTTCCAGCAATGGGTGGCCCTTGCTATCTCCCTTGGATGGGTGCCCCATTCCTGGATGCTGCCACACTTTTGTGGGTGGCACCTCACCAGCTGTTCCTTCAGAACCAACATCTCCATGGCTTTCAACAAAAAAGATGGGGAAAGTGCTGCACTCCTTGGCTTTCCCTCCTCATTTTCTTCATCCCAATCAGTCTGTGAGGGGACTTGCCACTGTTATTTTTCATGAAATAATCCACGGAGCCAGAACGTTATTGAGCCAGGCAGAGGTGCCAACGAAAACTGAGTCACACACACAGAGCAATGAATCATTTGGGGCTCAGCTGAGACCTTGGCACACGTGTGGCTGTCCCACACAGGGACATGTTTTTGCTGCTGATTGTGCCCAGGGCTCCTCACACTCTGTGTCAGACACCTGACAGTGAGACTCCTCTAATTATTTTTATTTAGATGTGGAGTGGGACGTGTATACATGGATACACATCCCGCTCGACATCTAAATAAAAATATTTAGAGGAGTCTCACTGCTGTGCAGGAGGTAAACCCGGACTAAGACAGGTTTTGGTGCTGGTTTTGAGTCTGCTGTGTGTAGCTGTAACATTCACAAGTCTGCCCCGGGAATACAGACAGGTTAAAATACAAGTGTGTGCTGCCTGTGAGGCTTTGGGGGAGAAGAACAGGGATGGTGTGCAGGAATGTGGTTTTTGTTGATGGAGTGACAAAACTATTTTTTGTTTTCTTAAAAAGGAAAGAAGCTTAGAAGTTTCTTTTTTTTTTTGATTAGGTGAAAAAGACACTTCATAGGACTTTGGAGACTTCACTTCAAATTTAAGGATGGCTGATTGGACAGAAGCTACTTTTTCCCTGTTTGTTATTTTGCCTTTTATTAAAACCTGTTTGTTTCCAGCACTGCAACAGGAGCCATCCTGCTGATTTTGACGCCTCCAAAGGTAGCTGAGCTATCCTGGGTGTGTTATAGACCTCCAAGAGCTAATCAGACCTGGCTCAAGGAGGCTCATACAACACTGGTGCAGCCAGCCACTGGGCCTGGAGTGTTCAAGGGAGCTGGGCTGGAGGGTCCATGCACTCAGGAAGGGATGTGGGATGCAGGATCCCCATCCAAACCACAGCAGAGGTCCCAACCAACCAAGAGCAACCAAGAAACTTCCATTGCTTCAAAAGGAAAGTGAAGTTTGTGGGGTGGATGCATTGGGAAACTCTGCTTTGCTCGGCTGAATTTGCCTTTAAGGATGCTATCATTCTGCAAACTGCTGAAAAGTGTTTAGTTTAAGGTTTTGTGTTTGTTTTTTTCACTGTGCCTGGAAAAAAGGAGAGGCCAGACAGGCTGATGCACGTCAGCAGAGATGCCAAAGCCTTGCTGTTCCCTGCAGCACTTTTATTTTTTTGTGTGCAAAGCATCAAAAAAAGCGAGTGAGAGTGGAGTGGTGGGCCCTCAGAGCCAGGGACACAGCTCGTTTTGGGATCTGCTTAATTAGCAGCATGCTTCATTAGGGCTTCATTAAAGCCCTCCCTTTCTCCAGGACCAGCCTGCTTAGCAGGAGGGTTTGCTGCTTCACAAGGCTTTTTCTTCACAAAAATGTGCAGCAAAATTCACCCCTCCACAGCCATGTGGAAATATTTGTCTGCATTTGCTTCTAATTCCAGACAAATTCAGACCTAAGTGTTGGGAAGGATGAAAGTTTGGACAAGAAAGTCTCACAGATGTGTGTGCTTGGCAGGAAGATTTTTAAATGTAGAGTCTGATGAAGGAATAGAGATGGAAGCAAGTTTTGATGCAGAAGAAAAGAATTGCTGAGCCAGTCCTACTGGATAACCAAGGAGGCAAAGGGTGTGTTAGTTAGAAGGGGTTTTTATGGCTTAGAGCAAAGGATAAACCCACCCCAAACAAGAAGCAAAGGATAAACCCACCCCAAACAAGAAGATGTTTTTACCAAGCAGGAAGACAGCACAGGCAAAAAAGTCAGCAAATGGTGCAAGTAGAAAAAAGGTCTCAGAATTTTCCACTGCAAGAAAACTGAAAAACAACTTCTAGCTTAAACTGTAATGTACTGACTTTTAGTGATTGGAGAACAGTAACATGAATATGGTAATTACAGTAGTTATGATAGGCTACAGATAATAGTTAAGGTATAGATTGGTTCTACTGTATTGAGATGCTCAGCAAAGAAAAGTCTATAATGCATTGTAACCAAAAGAAAAGTCTATAATGCACTGTAATAACCAAAAGAAAAGTCTATAATGCACTGTAACCAAAACCAAAGGGTCCCCAGGCCTGCCTGCAGCTGGAGCTGACAGCTGTGGGCACAGCTCTGTCACCCACCACCCTGGGCTGCTGTGACCTCTTGGATGGAATAAACTGCATTTTGGAGAGCTCCTGGAGTCCCACGTCCCTCATTTAGGCTCTTACACCTAAGGACCAGTCTGTGAGAGATGGCCCCTGAAATGTGATGCAAATGCCGTAAAATGGGATGTGAAATGCTGCCCCTTCCTTCCTCCCTCCTCTCCTTGGCACGGGGCTGGGGATTGCTCAAGCCCTTGGAGCTGTCTGGAGCACAAACCCCTGCAGGAGCACGCAGTGAAGGAAATCATCTGCAGCCCAGGAGAGATAAGGACGTGCACAAGCCCTGGGACTGTGTGAGAGTCAGCACAACAAATCTGGAGACACCATCACACAGATGAGTTTGTAGTAAACATGTGCCCTTCCAAATGGACTGGAAAAAAAAAGTTATGGGCAGCCTTTCCCCCCAGCTCAGGTTGAATTCCCTAAATGGGAAGGACGGGAGTGAGAAAGTTGCAGTTTGAAAAGTTCAATTGTTCCTGGAAACAAGAACAGCTTTGTGGTTTTTTTTTTTTTTCCTTAAAACAAAACAAAACACCAAAAAAACCAAGCTGATTCATGAACCTTCATCCCCATCCCCACCTGGTCCCTTTTTCTTTCCATTTTGGACTGTGCCAGCTCAGGTTTTCTCTGTGCTGCAAGATGCATGCAGCACATTGGGAAAAAAAATGTCATTGCAAAGAAATAACTATTCTCCAATTGCCTATACCAGATATGGCAACGTGGATCCAGATTGAGTGAATTAAGCTTTTATTTTGGAACTTTTAGGGCAGGAAAGCAGTTACATTGTCTGTTCTAATGAGGCCAATGCTCCCTGCAGACTTTCCTTGTCACTGAGGCCCTTTCTTTTGTCCCAGTCCTGACAGATTTCCAGTGTATTTTTCACTTAGTCCTTGTGAATACCTGATAGGGCTGGAGAACCCCAGAGCTGGTCAGAAAAATGCCAGCTGAGAAATGTCTGGGGCCTTCATAAATTTCATTAGGGCTACAGGGCTCTCTGCAATTCAGAATGGACAATTTCCATTACCTTTCATGCAGAATTTGGGCTTCACAGAACTGTAAATTTCACCCAGTGGCTTTCAGTTCTATCCCAATTATTCGCTAAGTGCTGTTTGTTAAGAAGTCACCTGGTCTTTATTTAAAGGCTAGGAAATTAATTGAAACTGATGGAGGACTTCCACAAATGACAAACTCCATCAAACTCATCGGTTTCAACCCGATTGAAACAATACTTCAGAATTTTTTTGGCCTAATGTTTGTTTTTATGGGTAAGTTGGGGAAGAGTGAATGGCCTCTTTTGTGAAGCCCTGCCTCAGACTGTGGTGCTGTACAGCCAGGTTTTCATTATAATTACTTTTTATGCTGCAAGTCAGTCGCTAATTCAATATAAACTCAACATAACAGGAGTTTCAAATGTGTCCAAAGCGAGTTCTTAAATACTGATCTAAACTCATTATGAGCATGAACTGGCATAGAGTTTTAGCCATGTAAGTTCAAAAATAAATTAAGCCAATAAATGAAGTGTGTGAATTAAATGGCACATCCTGACTCAGTTTTCGTCCATTCTTTTGCTCAGTAGCCTCAGTGCATGTGTTTTTCCCTCTCTCTGTGAGGGGAAAAATGTTGGACAGGCCTGGTGGGAGAAAGCAGAGCAGCGGTTGTGATTCTGCTGTCCTTCAGGAAGGTCACAGGACAAAACCATGGCTCTGCTCAGTCAGAATCTGACTGTGTCTCACCAAATTTATGTTTCAGCCGCAGATTCTGAACATCAGTAACACAAACTCATCCTGTGCAGGGTAAATGTGACAGAAAACACAGGGCTTGAAAGCCGCCTGGGTGGTGTCATCTGGCAACCACAATTATCAGTTTTCTTCCCAAATTCCCCTCCTATAAATAAAAAAAAGCCGTTTCAAGGCCATTTTGGAGGGTGTCAGAGTGCTGGGGGCAGTGGTGATCTTGCTTTGAAGGGTGCCCAGAGCAGCTGTGGCTGCCCCTGGATCCATGGGAATGTCCAAGGCCAGGTTGGATATTGGGGCTGGGACACCTGGGACAGTGGGAGGTGTCCCTGCCCATGGCAGAGGGTGGCACAAAATGAGATTTATTGTCCTTTCCAACCCAAACAGTTCTGTGGTTCCATGGCTTGTGCTTATCTAGTGAGAGCTCCTGCGACCCAAATCTTTTGTCTGGTTGGGTGAAGAAGTCAACAAAATTATTGTGTTGATGCTTCCAGCCTAAAGAAAACAGGAGGTAAAACAGGTTAAGAGTCAAAGTAAGGAGACAGAAATGTAAGGATCCTGGACTCCCCAGACCTCAAGCTCAAAATAAATGTGCAAAACTGGCCTCTGGTTTCTCCTTCCCTACCAGAAAATATATCTTGGCCTTTTGGACCCTCAGGATGAGTCCTTCCTCCCTTTTGTTCTGATAAATCAGAGAGAAACAGGCAAAAAAGGAATCTCTGACTGCTAGAGCACACTACAGAATCAGCCTGTTTTATTTTTCCAGTGTGGAAACATCATTGAAAGGCATTTTTTCTTTCAATTGATTGGGGTAGTGTTTTCCTCATGTCTAGATCTGACTTCCTGAGCAGAAGACATACTTTTACAGAATGCTGTTCATTTAAACTTCGGGAAGGGAAAAAAAAAAAAAAAAAAAAAAAAAGAAAGGGGGGGGAGGGGGTCAGAGAAAATATTTTCTCCGTTAGCTTCTAAAAAATATAATATTTTCTGTATTTTTTGATTTTGGCAAAGACTGCAGTGTATGCCAGCCAGAGAGAAAGTAAAATACAGTCAAAGGCTGCCCTTGTCCACATGTTTGAAATGAACTACCAAAAATGCATCATTTTTTCCAACATTTTTGTTGGGTGGAGCACGGAAGGTGATTCCCCCTTCACACCCTAACATAAATATTTGTACAGAACAGCTCTAGCCTAACCTGAAAGGAAAATTCTGAGAGTGCTTCAGAGGGCCCGTGGCAGGAAATAAAACCCTAAAACAATTTCCATTAAATTTTCTGGCTCCTGGACACGATGCCGTGGGCTTGGCACACGCCGCGGGTTTGGAGTCGAACAAACGGCCCCACAGAAAACCCTGAGGTTTCTTTTGACTACATCCTCACAAACTGTCTCTGTTACTCACCAGCCACTGGAAAAGGAGAGGAGGAAACGCTGCGCTGCCTTGGGAGAGCACTTTAAATAAGCCTGCTGTCCTTGCCCACCTCCTCCTCGCTGAAAAGCTGAAGAATAGTGAAAGGACACCCTATCCAAGGGGGAAAAAATTGCACAGCACCACAGACACAAAGGGGATGTATAAGGGATCACAGGTCAGGCACTTGCTTCAAAAATAAAAGGGCCTCTTGTAATGGGGAGAAGGTTTGGGTTTGCTGCAGATCGCCCAGATCTTGCTGTGCCATCCCCTCCTAACCCAGCAAAGGGGGAAAAAAAACCAGGAACGTGCCCCCCAAGTGTTCACCTTATACTAATTAATTCTTGCATTGAGCCAAATTTTATAACGTCTTTTTCCAATATAATACTGCTGATGTGGAGGAAGTATTCAGGAAGACCACATTATCAGTAATGATAATTTTCTGTACTTTTTACACTATGGTTTTTGTGTTGAGGGATCTCCAAGCACTCCATAATTGTTAACCTAAGGAGGGAAATGTCACCAAAGTAGGGATGAGCGCCAAAAATGCGCATCTCACTCCTCATATTATGTATCTTTAGCAACTTTCAGCTTGGGGAAACACAAATAAACAAATAAATGCATTTATAGTGCGTTATAAATAAAAATTTCTTCAGCTGAGCTGAGCACTGGAGTTACACGTGTCCCTGGTTTGGGTTAAGCCTCATAATTATCCTGTGGCCACTTTGCCAGTGCCTCAGCTGGAGGTTTCTCTGCTGTGGCAGGAAGAGCTGAGGCTGGAGCACAATCCCTGCCCTGGGTTTACCCTTCTTGCACATTCTTGCCCTTCTTTTACCCTTCTTGCCCTGGGACCAGCCCTGGTGAGCTCCTGGTTTAAAACGAAGGACACAAATCTAATGCACGATTTACCTGAAAGTGGACAGAAACATCCTTTAAAACAGTAAATTCGGGCTTCATTCTGCAGGGGAACTCTTGTTTTTCACTGTGTTCCCATCATGCATGCACACTGACTTAACCACTCCTGGTTAAGCACCTGAGAAAGTGAGGAGTGAAGGAATTAAGGTCCCGCTGCTCATCCTGACATCACCATCACGGCTGAGGTCACTATTTTGATGGTGGCCCTGTAAGGTGGACACAAGTCCCAGAAGAGTTTGGCAAAAAAAATCGGTAATTCTAGGCAAACTTATATATATATTTATTTTTAATTTTATAAATATATATATATATATATATATATATATATATATATATATATTTATTTATTTATTTATTTATTTATTTATTTATTTATTATTTTTTTAATTTTTTTTTTTTTTTTATTTTTATATTTATATATATATATAATATAATAAATATAATAGATATAAAATAAATATATAGATATATTTATATCTTTATTTATATTTATATATTATATATATTTATATATTATACAATATACATAATATATATTATTATATTCATATATTATACAATATACATAGTATATAAATAATATATAATATAAAATTTTAATTTATATATTTAAATACATCATTTTTATATATAATTATTTATAAGTAATATACAATATAAAATATATTTAAATACATTATTATATATAATTATATATATATTATATTTAATATATTAGATATATTCTATTTAAACTGAATTTAGATATAATCCTCTATATTTAGCACAGTGCCAAGGATTTTATTGCAATTACAGCAACACTGTAGGAAAATGTCTTAAGAAAGCCCACAGTTTAGTGGGCTGTGCTAATCAGATGGGAGGTGTTTCCAGCATTTTGGGACCTTTCTTCTACGTGGGCTGGTTTGGAGTGAGTGGGGAGGACGGAGCAGCACCAATAGTCCAGCCTATCTGCGTTACTCAGCCCTAAATTGCTCAGTGTAATTAGCCAATTAGCAGCTGTCAGCGAGCCCTAAATCAACTCTCCCTATCTGGGATCTCTGTAAGCTGCAGCAATTCTTGGGTGCTCATATCCCAAAAGGCAGGCAACGCCTTTTATTCCGTTTGGAGGTTTGTGTTCAGATTGTGAATCTGCACTGCCATTACCCAGGGAAATGAAGAAAAATCCCTCCTCGGGACTCCTGGAAATGGGATGAAAAGCAATGTTAGCCTGGAAAAGGTGTAAAGAGGCTGCTTCAGTTCACCATAGCTCATTAAAATTACTTTTTGAGCACTTAAACCTCAAATACTTCATTTTCTGGCTGAAAATCTCAGTTGTCCATCCAGGACGTGGAGAAGCCTCCAGTGGGAGTGATTTTGGGATAAAAGTGTGGCTCTGGGGGTGTTGCTGAACAAGTGGGCTGTGAAAATGTGACCCCTGCAGTGTCTCTTAGGTTTTATCTGATGGCTTTCTCCAGCTGGGTGGGCACTGCCTTGGCTGCATCAGTGCTAAAGGTGTGAATAATTTCTGGTGGAGCAGAAATACCTCAGAGCCCTTGGTTTTCTTTCACTCAATGAGTTAGGTCAGAGCTTCAGAGGAAAAAAAAAATTAAAAATTAAATATGCACACTGCTTTAGGTTTTTAATGCTTGTAAATAGGCATTTACCAAATGGATGGGGAATCCTTGAACAGCAGAGCAAGTGTTACAACTTTAAGGCAAATAGTTGCAGCAGGTTTTTTTTTTTTTACTGAAGAGTTCTGATTAATAAAACTTTGCTTTGCATTTGGGAAATGTGATGGATTTATTAATGTGGACTTTTAATCCTTGCCACGCTGGAAATATTGCACAGTGCTGTTCAGATATTTGATCTCAGAGTTCTCCTTCATAAATCTAAGTCACATTTCCTGGATATAATTTTTAGCCTGCTAAATAAGATTCAGAAAAGGCTTTGATAAAAGTGTTTATGTTTTAGGGTACGGCTCTAGATGGACTTCTGTGTGAAAGCTGGACTGGAGTGATTTCTTAATTTGTAATGGAAATGAAATTTAGACAGCTATGCAAGAGCCGATGTGAATTGCTGATTGGTCAGGGCCTCCTCTTCCCACTGACATGCATAAATTTTGTCACAAGGGAGACTCTTAGGTGTGTGGCATTCACATCCTCTGGAAAAATCCCTTGGCCCAGGATTTTTCCCCTAGGAAGCTGAGAAGCCTCAGAGAAAAGGAAAACAATTCTTATCTCATTTGCTTCTCCTGTGTTGTGCTCATGTGGAATGTGTTTGGAGATTGTTTACCCACAGGTGATTGTTCCATTGGATTCTGCTGTGAGTTGTTTTCACTCTTTGGCCAATCACGGCCAAGCTGTGTCAGGGCTCTGGAGAGAGTCCCGAGTTTTCATTATTATTTATTTCATTATTATTTCATTATTATTTTAGCCTTCTGTAAGTATCCTTTCTGTATTCTTTAGTATAGTATAGTATTCTTTGATATCATATAGTATCATAAAATAATAAATTAACTTAGAACGTGGAGTCAGATTCCTCATTCCTTCCTTCGTCGGGGCACCCCACAAATACAATATAGGCGCACACAAATCATGGTTCTGTGGTGATTGTGGGGTGCCAGGTCTCACAATTTTTGCTGAAATGGCCTCTGAGCAGAGGACTTTTCTGCAGGAGGCTGAGCTGGGAGTGGCTGCACTCAGGAGGAAGAGGCTGCACCGCACCAGCTGCACTAAGCAATGTCCTGGACGTGCACTGGGTAAAGCTTGACAAGTCCAGATGTGACCCCAAAATCTCATTTATGTTTTTCTTGAAGTCAGACAAGAGTTTGGCTTGAAAGAAACCTTTATCCAGTCCGCTTCCTGCCATGGCAGGGGCACCTTCCCCTATCCCAGGGTGTTCCGAGCCCCATTCCACCAGACCTTGGGCACTTCCAGGGATACAGGGGCAGCCACAGATCCTTGAATTAACACCTTGGAAAAGTTGTAACTTCTGAAAAGGGGAGAAAATGGCTGAAAATGGGTAAAGTTAATCTTCTTGAAACCTTCAAGAAGGGTGACTGGCTGTTGTTGAACAGAAGGCTGCTGGTACAATTCCTGAGTAAATGAGAGAGTGGCTAAACCCCATGGCAGTGTTCTTGATTTCCTGAGGGTTTGGGTGAAAATCTTCACATTTCTGGTTTTGAAGCTGTTCCATCAAGTCTTAAAGAAGGCATTTTGGGCAGGTCCAATGGCACTACCAACATTTGCGTGTTCAGCCACCTCCATCCTCACCCCCTCAACAAGGACTGACTGCCCCTGACTCTTTGCTCCCAATTTCCATGGGATCTTTAGGAAAAAAGACAGAAAATTAGGTTTTCTCTTGGCACCAAGTCCGCTGATGGTGCTGTGGGCTGGGCTGACTGCCTTGATGGCTCTTCCTCGAACAAAGTTTTTATAATTTAATCTCCAGTGGCCATCAGAGATTGAAAAAACTATAAAATGGGGAAATACTTCATCCACACTGCTCATTGCAACTCCTCCTGCTTAAGTTGTATTTTAAGAAAAACCTTCCTCTATCTGCATCCAAAGCATCCATAAGGTTATATATTTTTATATATTTTATCTTTTTTTTTGTTGTTACTGCCCCACCTGGGGCAGCAGAAACGCTCTAGTTCCTGTATGACTCTCCATGACAAGTTTCTCCGCTCTTAATTTTTTGAGCCCTAATTGTGTTTTAAAAGTGAGGACAATCCAAATGAAAATTCACATTAGTAATTATATTGATCCCCTTGTTGCTGAAATGTCTAAATGAAATGAAGTATAGATAAAATGAAAAATCTTCTAGTCTGTGAGAAATAAAAAATTCCCCCTCAAAATCCTGCTGAATTCCATGTACAGTTAACCTTGTTTGAATGATTACTGCATTGCTGCTGCATTGCTGCGGCAGCTTAAACATACCCAAGAAAAGCCTTTTTAAAGAATTCGTCACAGGATTGGCTGAAAATTATCAAATTCATCTCTATTGTGGATCACTGCTGAAACTTTAGCCTTGAAAAATCCATTGGAAAGATGAACATCTCTATAAATAATGTTAATTGTGATTAAGAATTATCATAAAGAAGTTCTAGGAGTGTGCTTATTTTGCAGGGGGTTTTCTTTCTGCTTTGTTTTTTATTGTTTGTTTGGGGTTGGGTTTTTTAGTTTTGGTGGGGGTTTTTTTTTGTTTGTTTTTTGGTTTTTTTTTTTTTTAGTTTTTTATTTACAATTCATTTTCCTTTTTGCCGAGAAGTTTGAGACTTACATGCTATCTTTAGAAATTTCTGAGGGTAGGTATCAACTTTTCTGGAAGTATTCAGCCTTGAAGGTCATGTTTTAAAAGTGGGAAAGTCAAATTTTCCTGGCGCCATCCTTGACACAGCCCTTTTTTGATAACTGTCCCTGAGATAACTTGAGAAGTGCTTGCAGAGGCCGTGAGAGTTGAAGACCTTTTTTGTAGCTCTGTATTTTGGGGATAGTCTTGTGCTTTTGTGTGCCACCTCTTGGGCTAATAAAGGTGAAGGTGTTGCTGTGGAACCGAGATGCAGAGAAATGGAAAAAAAAAAAAAGGGTTAAAAATACCCCAAATGTTAGTTTGGTGCTGAGCACTCTATTTTGCAGAACTAAATATCCCAAGAAACTCCCCTGAGACAAGCTGATGCAGTAAAGCTGAGCTACACTTGATTGCAGTCAGTAACAGCACAAAATCTTATTTTGACTGGCTTTGCACAAAAGCGACGCTGGGCGCATGCTAATCACACTGTGCTGCACTGGTCTCTGCACAAAGAAATGTTTTGTTGGTTTCCCATAAAGAATGGACAGAAACCAGATTACCTGGATCTTTTGGAGCTGATTAGGGTGTGGAGGCTTGATGAAAGTGGGATGATTGCAGTTTGGTGCTGTCAGCTTGCGACACAGTCAATGAGCTCAAAAGCAACTCTAAAACCTTGGGGGTTTTTTTGTTTTTGGTTTTTTTGGTGTGGTTTTGTTGTTTTTTTTTTTTTTTTTCTTTGTATCATTGTTTTGGTAGGCTGCAAAAGACCTCCCCAGTTTGAAATGGAAATTTTTTGGGGGTGCCCTGGTTATTGGCTGAGTGTTTTTAGGTGCACTCAGTGTCCAAGCACTGCCATCAAATCCCAAAGCCATCACCTCTCCATGGGAGGGCTTGGAAAGGAGAGCAGGCTCTTTGGATTGCCCTCCAAACTGGAGCAACTGGACTTTCAGCACTGACCACAGCCAGACACATCTGCATCTGCACAGTGCTGAGTTTTAGGGTTTTCTTTTTTCATCAGGTTGCATTTTAGTTCAGTCCCTGAAACAAAAATCCACGCTATGGATGAAAATGTCCCAGGGCTCAAGGATTGGATCAGGCTGCTCTATTCCCCTTATAGATGGGATGCATTTATGTTCCATCTCATCCTGAGCTTCAAATTTAGTTTCTTCCAAAGAAAACCTAAATAACAAGCACAAAAACTGTATTAAACATGGCCAAGGGCAAAAATGTGGAGTTCATTGGGAGCTGCACTTCAAAACCACAGAGCTGCCCTCAATTAATAGCACTGATTTTTTTAAATGCACATATGTAGCTGAGCTTAACCTGTGTGCACAGCATTTAAATTGTCAGCCAACGAGGGAGATCACTGTTATTTTTGTTATAATCAAGCATTTATAAACACTTAGCTAGCAGATGTTTAAGTCTGAGGAAGGGCTAAGCAGGGTCAAGTGGTCACTTTAAGTACTCTGCCACTAGAGAACATTAATGACATAAATGTGAATTTCAACCTGACAGAAGTGCTGTTGGTTTCTTCCTAGCATCCTTCCCTCTGATTTTTGAGGTGTGGTTTTTTGAGATGTGGTTTTTTTTTTTTTTGAGGTGTGGTTTTTCTTGGTGTGGTTTTTCAAGGCATGGTTTTCTTGTCCCTGGTGAAAATCAAAGATTCCAAACCAGGGGTGCTAACAA
Organism: Diglossa brunneiventris; assembly: GCA_019023105.1. NCBI lineage: Eukaryota > Metazoa > Chordata > Aves > Passeriformes > Thraupidae > Diglossa > Diglossa brunneiventris. The sequence goes on along the minus strand of CM032382.1, from coordinate 5,464,295 downwards.
AGAGCTAAAACCTCATGGAAAAACATCCTTGAAAGGAAGTGCAGCATCACTGGGGGCTCATGCTCGCTAAACACAGATTGTAAATTCATTTCATGCTGTGGTTTTTTTCCTAATTTATTGGAAGAGGCAGGCCCAGTTCTGCTGCAAAGAAGGTTTCTCAATCTGTCTTTCTTGTGTTTGAGCTGGAACGCCAAAATTTCTAAATGTGACCTTTTTCTACATAAAAGAAAACAAGGAACTTAAATTTCTTCCAGCTATTAAAGAAATCAGGATGAAATTAAGTGGCAAGCAAACAGTACCATGTATATAAGTACAGTGAATATCTGTGTAGGAAGTAAGGAGCTGAAATGCCTTACAATGTATCTTTTAAGCAAAGAACAAACCCCAAACTGTCCTTATTCAGTACCAAGAAATACCATTTTGGGTTTGTTTTGCTGGCATTTCAAAAAAATTAATCCATTAAATACCCACTGGGTGCATTGGAATATATAGCAGTGAATAATTCATTAGCTGAGGCCTCTGTTAGGGCTCTTGTCTTTTGTTAAACAAGTGCTTGCCTCTGGCAAAATATTGAAGAAATAGATGGACTTTACAGTTTACACTGGTGTAGCTTTATGGATTGAGACATTCTTAGATCTCTCCCCCAAAAAAATTCCTCCAGATCAAGGCTTGGCAAAGAAAAAGGAGAAATACCTTCCAAAGTCTTGATTTACTATTGATCTGGATGGGTTTTTTAAAAAATTACATCATTAAATGTGTAACCCAATAATTATTATTAGACAAAATAGAACATGCTCTGTGTGAAAGATGGGGAACTAAATTATTACTTTCTGTTGTCTTTCCTTCTTCTTCAAGAGCCTTCCAGAAGCCTGCATGTTTTAAAGGGACCATAACTGTTCACGGCACAGGAAAAGGAGAAATTACTTTTCAGTTGTTATCATTAAACATTTTTCAGTAGTGGTGGTTTTGGGGCTTTTTCGGTTTGTGTTTTTTTTTGTTTGTTTGGTTGGTTGGTTTTTTATTTTGTTTTTTTAAAATACTTTTTGGGGTTTAATTCTCTTTTTTTATTTTGAAAGCCAGAGAAATCTTATCTCTTTACATAACAAATTCCCTGGCATTGAAATTTTTCTGCTCCACCATGTGTTTGTTAATCTGTTGTAACTGCTTCTGAAAAAGGGAAAAAATGGCTAAGAAATGTGTAAAATTCATCTTCATGAAAGCTTCAAGAAGGACGACTGCCTGTTGCTGAACAGAAAGCTGGTGCTATAATTCCTGATTAAATGAGAGAAGGGCTAAGCACCATGGCAGTCTTCTTCATTTTTCTGAGAGTTTGGGTGAAAATCTTCACATTTCTGGTTTTGATGTAATTCCATCAAGTCTTATATCCAGCCTCTTCCAAGCACAAAGACAGTGACTCTATTTTGAACCGCAAAATATCATTGCAGGGAGTCTGTTGCTGTTAATTAAAATCCTTATTACTGAGTGACTGTTTATTCAAAAGACAGTTTTGATAATGAAGTGGAAATGTGGCAAGTTTTAAATTTTTTTAAACAAAATTGTCAGAAAGTAAAGGACATTAGTCTCAACCATGTATAAATGATAACACAGATTTCCCTTGTTCTGAGTGACAAATTTTCTAAAGCTCTTTTTGTCCTGTTTCTAAACATGACCAAAGTACCAAAACTTTATGGAATATTAGTGTTTCCCAGCAAAATGGTGCAGTGCAGGCGAGTTTCAGGGTTAACTTTCTGGCACAGATCAATAAGAGAATGCAGAAATGGTGTGATTACAGAAGCTGAAAAGCTGGCCAACTGCTTTGAATAATTAATTCTTGCTTGACGCTGGAAATTTTTCTTGTTTCACTTTACAAAGAGATTTTTGTTGGGTTTTAATTTCTAAGGCTGGAGGATTATATAAATAATTTAATGAATTTTCTCATACACGAAACACTGTTCTGCATACAGTTTCTAGAGATGGATGTGCAGTGTCATATCAACCATAACTATGAAAATAATTTAAAAAGCGCCTTCTTTATTTATGGTTTATTTTATTTTAGAAGATGTCAGAAAACACAAAGAAGAAAATGGTACTTGCACTTCTACTTTAAAAAATGCTTCGAAGAAGCATAAACCAAAAGATTTGGAATACAGTTCTCTTTATTTCCTTGTGAATCATATTCACAGAGTAGCCTTTCCCCTCCCACCCCTTAGTTTCATAATCATGTTGTTTAAGGTGGCAAAGTAAATATTTTCATATTTTGATTTTCCCTATTTGTGTTTTCTGAGGCAGAAGTAGAGGAATGGTCAGTCAATAAGGAGAAATCATGATATTGGAAAGAACAACGTGATTTAATTGTTGTTAATTCATGGGCATTAAAATTCTGATACATTGTGAAATAGAAGATAATGACAGAGAACATGACGCTAACAATATTCTCTCATGAACAAAAAATAGCACAGGCTTTAATCCAGTTATTAAGCTGCTTTTCAAAGTTTTTATTCAAGCACCTAGCTAGCTTAGTTGAAAATAAGAAAACATCCTGACATTTGACATTACAAAAGGAAATGGAGTCATTAGCTGTAAAAATAAATACAATTCGTGTCTTTTTGTCTATTTGTGCCCACTTCTCAGGTAATCATACGCATTTCATATGGTTTTTGCACCTGCTTACATTAGAACTAATTTTTTTTTTTACACGCTTATTCTTTTTTCCCGGTGCAAACGGCTTTTCACCAGACTGTCCAATTAGCTGTTATAATAGCATTGTGTATTGGTACACAGACCTAAATCTAGCCTGATCCCAAATTAGACCACCGAGCTCCTGGTGGGCAACACGGCGGGTGTGAGCCCACACCCTGTGACTCCAACACGTGGAATTTACCGCCCCAAGCAAGCGGCGCCTCCCGCGCGAGCTTACAGGCGGCAAAAACCAGCGGTTTTGGTAAAATTCAGCCATCCGCGGTCAGCTCGGCGTCCCTCTGGACACCCTGACCCCTCGTTGCCCTCCTTGTGCTGCCCAGACGGGGGGAGTCCCCTGGGTGGGTGGCGCAGAGCCTGCTCAGCCACCCTCCTGGGGTTGTGCTGGGGTTTGGGGGATGCTGGAAGCAGGGCAGGGTCAGGGGATGCTACGCCCGGACCGTGGCCGGCCCAGGGAAGATGTGGACACAGAAGGCAAAAAACAAGAGCAAGCCTGAGATTGCTGTGATTTAGGACCTGACCAGCCATCTCCAGAGCGTTGCAAAGTTGGTGAAAGGCTGAGCTTGGCCTTTCCAGCAGTGCCTTTGGTCTAGCAGTGAGGGCACTTCAGCCAGCCCCACGAGTGGGTTGGATGTGTACATTGTTTATTTTTTTTTTTATGCAGGCAAAATATAATCCCCATTCCTGCAAAAAAAAAAAAAAAAAAAAGGTAAAAAAAAAAAGATGATGTGTCTGGGTGAAACCCTCTGGGGGGGTTTCTTTGGAGAGGTACAGAAAAAAAAAAAAAATTTCATGAGGGTCTCTTCACCTCTGTGCAATAAGAAAACCATGCAGCCTCCTCCAGATATAGCAGATCTTTGGGGAGGGTAGAGCCAGCTATGTAAGGCTCCCCTCTTTACAGCAACTCTGGATCTAGCTGTGGTAATTACTTGGATATTCTCTACAGCTTTTTCCACTCCACAACCTTCCTGTCCAAACTTCAGAAGAAAAACTGTAGCATAATTTGCATTTTTTCAAATTTTCTGAAGGTTGGATGGAGGAATGACATGTATTCCTCTTGATCATGGTCCACTCTTGCATACCCCACTGCTTTTCCTTGTTGGGTACTTAACATCTCTATTTCCATTTCCATTTTTTTTCTCCAAAGGTTTCAGAGAAGGCTCTGAATGGCCTGAGAAAATGTATGAAATGGGCATGGATTTAAGAAATGGCTGTTCAAGAAAGGTTGCATGGTTTTAGGGACTTGACCTGTAGTAAGTCTCTATTTATAGCTAAGGGATATTGTTTTGAGAAAATCCAATTCCTGGTGGATTAAAAACAAAGGAGGGGGTTTGGCACTGAGATTGCTCCATCAGTAAAGTATGAACAGATATCCACAGAGGATGCAAATATCCCCAGAAAGATGGAAATTTGCTTCTGAGTTCAGTGGGAATGAACTCCAATAAAATACACCTTACGCTAGAGCCCCTTTCCATGTCTTGTCCCTGGCTTGCTCACAGAGTCTTAAAAATGGACCACAACCACTCTGGGAAAGAGATTTATTTACTCGCATCCATGGGAAAATAGCTACACCAAATCACCCATGAAAGCATACAGGTTGTGTCCTAGTTGGATAAACACCACTATACCTGGTTTAAATTATGGAAACAGTGGGCAGCTATAAAACTTGGTGTAAATACAAATGTTGGTCCTCTGAGTTCTTCGTAGTCAGCAAGAGCAGAGTAGGAAAAAGAGTTCTCCATTTTTAAGTGGTAGAACCAATACTGGATAGAGAACATCAAAAAACGCTGAAGAGATTACCCGAGACCAAGATATTTTTAATCAGTGGCCTCTCTGCCTTCTTTTTATTTATTATTATTATTTTGGATATCCAGCTTGAGACACCATAAGTGGAGTAAATTTTCAGAAAGCCTCGAGCACCTGCTCTCTGAAAAACTGGTTGCATTAAGGTAGCTGAAGATGAGCACCAAGAATTGCTGCATCCAAAGTGAGTTTGCATTAGAAATCCCAAATTCCCCCAAACTGGTGCTTAGGGAGGACCTAGTGCTTTAGGCAGCTCTGGAAATCCTAGGCACCATGCACAGTGTGTGTTTTTCTCTGACACTGGCAGATTTAGGTAAACATCTTCCACCTAGACCACTGCAGATTTAGTGAAAATAAGTATTTCAATAGCTTTATTTTCTCTTAACTCTAAGGAGGACTAACTAAATAATTCAGGGCTAGCGATATTATATTATCTCACTGATCGTTTAAAAAACAGATGTATTTTTTAGATACAAATAAGATGTAAGGAAATGAAGTGTTTTTCCTTTTTCTCTTCTAAAACTTAATGGCTGGTTTCAGATTTTGTCTAATAGTCTAAGACTTCACCATTTTAATTTTTTTTTCTAATTTTTGTTTCTTGTGATGTGTAAATAGCTAAGAAATATTAAATACTGTAATGTTCTTTAATTAAGACAATAACATTTCAAAGGCTAATGTAAAATCAAGCTGCTAAAGTTTACAATTTCTCTGTCCAGCAGTTCATTTATACAACTGCCCTGAGTAGATGCTATTATGCTGCTTAGCAAATGGCCTTTAAGAGTTTAAAAATAGCTCAGTAAAGCTACTCAAAGGTAATACAACACTTCTCAGGCATCTTTAATTGGAGAGAAGAAGAAAAGAAGAGTTTTCTCATCAGTTAATTATTCACTCAATGATTTATACACAACGAAAACACAATTGAAATGTTCAGGAGAACGAATTGTGCTTCTTCCTATGCATGGGACCATGAGCTTATTTTTCAGAAAGGCAAGGTTTGAAATTGTAAAACTAGTCCTATTTTTGTGGACCGTTTTAGCTGCGTTTGTTAAACTCTCTGTTGTTCCCATGTGAACCAGTGAAAACAGTTATTTGCTAACATACATTGTTGTGAGATTTCTTTCCGAAACCTCACTGATCCCCTTTAACAAAAAGATTGTTTTATTTTAAAATTCCTGTCATAATCAATTTGCAGTGTTTCTCAAACTGGTACAAATATGTAAAATCTGTGCTTTTAAAAGCTTCTGCTTTGAGTAGCCTTACACTCCATAATTGTGCCCTAGCAATTGTCAAGCTCTATTGCATGCCCCATTCACGAAAACTATAATTTTTTTTGGGATGACATAGCGTAAAGAATATGAATCTAAAAAGTTCCTTACCTAGAGCTCCCATTAAATTATATTAATTTAAAATATCTATGGAATGATATTCTCACAAAAAAAAAAAAAAATCAAGAAAGCAAAACACTATAACAAAACAAAAACCCAAACCAATGGGTTTGGGGGAGGGAGTGTCTACGAAAATGACTCTTTACAGTAAGTAAAAGAGGTTTATCACAGTTTTGGCAGCTTGCATGAGTTCATACCAAAAAAAAAAAAACAAACCAAAAACCCAAAAAAACCCAAAAAAACCAAAAAAAAAAGAAACAGACATCTTTCACACTTAAAAAAAAAAAAACCCCAAAAAACTTTCACGCTCTAGGCGCACCCTCTCAGTTGTAGGCCCTGAAGCAGTAGACCCCGTAGAGCTTGTGCTTCTTGTCGGGGAAGCCGACGAAGCGCACGGCGGCCTCGCTGGGGCTGCAGCGCTTGCGCGGCCGCGAGATGGGGTAGCGCACGCTGCCGTCCGCCAGCCAGCCCGCGTCGCAGCGGTCGTAGCCCAGCAGCTTCCAGGCCGCGAAGATCTGCCCCACCTTGGCGATCTGGGAGCCGTCCTTCAGGCAGGCCTGCACGGCCTCGTCGTAGGTCAGCTTGGTGGGGTGGATCAGGTAGTAGAAGCGACCTGGGGAGAAAGGGGGAAAGGCGGAGTTGTTAGCGGTGCGGAGGTTGGGTGTCGGCGGTGCTGGAGGTGTTTTGCAGGCTTAAATCTTGTGATCACAGAATCACAGAATTCCAGGTTGGAAGAGACCTTCAAGGTCATCAAGTCCAACCACAGAATGAGCCAGGTTGGAAGAGACCTTCAAGATCATTGAGTCTAATCACAGAATTCCGTGTTGGAAGGGACTTTCAAGGTCATCAAGTCCAGCCACAGAATTCCAAATTTTAAGAGACCTTCAAGGTCTTCGAGTCCAGCCACAGAATGACCAGGTTGGAAGAAACCTCCAAGATCATTGAGTCCAACCACAGAATTCCATCTTGGAAGAGACCTTCAAGATCATCGAGTCCAACCACAGAATCCCAGGTTGGAAGAGACCTTCAAGGTCATTGAGTCCAATCACAGAATTCCATGTTGGAAGAGACCTTCAAGGTCATTGAGTCCAACCACAGAATTCCAGGTTGGAAGAGACCTTCAAGGTCTTCGAGTCCAACCACAGAATGACCATGTTGGAAGAGACCTTCAGGATCATCGAGTCCAACCACAGAATTCCATCTTGGAAGAGACCTTCAAGGTCATCAAGTCCAACCACAGAATGCCCAGGTTGGAAGAGACCTTCAAGATCATCGAGTCCAACCCAGCCCCAACACCTCAACTCAACCCTGGCACCCAGTGCCACATCCAGGCTTTGTTAAACACACCCAGGGATGGTGATTCCACCCCCCCCACCCCCGGCAGAACATTCCAGAACTTTATCACTCTTTCTGTAAAATTCTTTTTCCTAATATCCAACCTATATTTCCATCGGAGATCTTGAGACTGTCTTCTCTGGTTCTGTCAGTGCTGCCTGGACAAAGAGACCAACCTCACCTGAGCACAACCACGTTTCAGGTGATTCTGTGACCTCAGTGGTGTTGCCTAAAGATTTTTACTTTTTATGCACTTTTCATGCACTTTTCATATATCCACTGCTCTGTATTCCAGTTATACAGCTCCTATACAGCTCCTAGGTATGTTTCCTATCCTTTCTCTAAGATTTTAGAGTAATAAGATGACCTTTTAGCACATTCCTGAAATACTTTTTGGTCTTATTGTCAAGGAGAGAACCTACAAGATGACATAAAAGGAATTGGGGCATAGAAGCCCTTGCACCAATCCAAGGGGTAACTGAATCTCCTATTGGATGTACCTCTTAGATATTCTAATTAATTAACCTTATAAAAACTGTACAAATTCAATACCATTGTGCCCATAGCCCATGACTATGGATACACCTGGAAGCTTCCAATAAGGAGCTTCTTTTTTATCTCACCATTTTAATACTGTGGCAAGGCTTTTTTTTTCTGCTTTGATTTCAGGCAACAATACAATAACACTGACTTTCAAGGAGAAATGGGGATGTTCTGTTGAAGGGTCATGTGAAACAGTGGTTAATTTGGGTCTGTGCCAGTGGGATGTTGTGTTGTTGAAAATATTGTGATTTTTTTGGTATGAATTGAAAAGTGTCAGGAGGAAAAAAGAACTTACCCAAGAAACAGCAGAGGTACAGAAAACAGACTATTTGAACAAAAAAAGCCCCACCAACCAACAAAAAAAAAACCAAACAAAAAACCAAACATTAAAAACTATAAAAAAAACCAAAAAAAAAAAACCAAAAAACCCCCACCAAACCCCAAAAAACCCCCCAAACGAAAGGCGATGCTATATTTATTTCTTCTACTATCAAAGTATGGCATCTCCACCTGTAGTCACATTCAGTGATAGCATTTAGGGGAGGGCAGCTGCAGGTAACATCTCTTTTGCTCTCTGACAAGGTGGTGACCTTGTTTCTGATTAAATACAAGCAAAAAAAAATTTTTTTTTTTTTTTGACAAAGCCAAGGTATCCAACAGCTTCTCAGAAGGAGAGTTTGAGCCTGTGGTGGAGCAAAATTGTGTCTGTTGTAAGTCTTCACCAGCAGTTCTGCAGCTCTGTTTCTCTTTAGGCATCAAAGGGAATATCCTCACCACAACACGAGACTGAACTGATAGTGCTGCTGAGAAAAATGTTCCCTGCCTCAGGGTAGTGAAAACAAATGCGAGAAAATAAAGCCCAAAAAGCAAAGTCTACCCTGCTAATCCATACACAGCGATAATATTGGTATTGATTCCATTTATCAAGGCAATAAACATTCATTGTGGGCATTTCATTCATTATATTTGTGGCTATTTATCATCACTGCTTTGACAGCCAAGTGGACTGCAGAAGAATCCTGTTTCTTTGAAGGCATTCAGTAATTTCCAAATGAATTCACAGCTTTTCAATCTGCCTTCTCCTGAAGAGGAGAGTTAGGTGAAAAAAAGGAATTTTTTTGGTTTTTTATTCTTCTGAGCACCTTCTAATTCCAGAACACACTCTTTACTGATTAATTAAGAATGTACTCCAAGACAATATCCACTTTCTGCCTCACAAAAATCAGGTAGATACATAGAACTATGCCTAGTATGAGATTATTTTCTTGGTGAAGAAAAAGTGGTGAGCAAGTTAAGAGTTATATCAGCTTCATATTCCTGCAAAAATCAAACAGATTTTTTTTCTAAATGAAGGAAAGTCAGGTCAGATCACAATATAAGGGTAATTGAATTAACCCTGTCTAAAGGTTGGAAATTGTATATCAAGACAAAAACAGTTTAAAAAAAGGCATTTGCATTGCAACTGTGGTGGAAAAGAAACTTTTAAAAAATTTCATTGATGTCAGAGACAGTATCTACAGAATTTCCATTGAAAACTCTTGAGCACAGGTAATCATCCCTCTGTAGAACACTTTTTAAAACTCTGCTTTGGCAAGCTGAGAGCATTCACAACGTGCTGATAAAGGAAATGTTTACTAAATGGAATCCTGTTACTGATACACTCTTAAGAGGCTTCCCCAAAGCAAACAGGATTTCTGATTTAGGGGAACAGGGGTTTGGACTGATAGTGGGTAAACTTCACCTGGTTTATGAGTTCCTCTTCAAGCCATACGTCAATGGAATGTAATTTCCTAGGGATTTGCAGTAAGGCCAGGCTTTTGACATATGACATCAATAATAAAAAACTCCTATACTCTGCTCCTCCCTCAAACAAGAGAAATTTAATAGTAAACCCCACAGGGGTGCAATATGTATCCAGAATGTCTGATTACATAAAATCCCACTAATAAACTCTGTGCAGATTTGCAGTTTTCCCCCCTGATATTAGTTGGGAAGGGTTCCTGAGTATTCCATCTCAGAATTTGTTAATTGATGTGGAAGGATATGGAGAATTTTCTGTCTCTCTCTCATTAGTGCTTGGTAGTTGGGTCACTTCTGCAGAGGATCCTGCCTGATTTGACTCCTCACACCCAAACCATGGGGCAAACCTGCCCAAACCCCATCTATAACAGCTATTTTAAGATTTTGTGTGTAACAGAACAGCTGAAAGAGGAAAACTCCAGCCACTGACCTACACACCCCACACCCTTGTGACTGTGGAAGTTTTGAGGGATGAATCACACTTGGAGATTTCCTCAAGCTTAGTGCTCAATTGAGAGGTTTATTAGTAAGTTTTTCTTATTTAAAAATAAAAAAAAAAAAGGAGAGAGATATTTAATACCTGGTAAATATTTTTAACTGATTTTGAATTAAGTATGTGAGAAAAAAAATTTAAACACACCAATACCAGTAATGACTCTGGTGAGTCAGAAGCAACCACTCCGAATAAAGGGTGTGTGATTTTATTTTGGGTTCAATTTCTCTTTTTGGAACAGTTGTTACATGTTCCCAGTGATAAAATACTCTGAAATAGTCAAATGAACAGTCAGCATTATTCAGACAGGACTTTCCACAGCTTTCTCCCATTTAAATGGCAGAGGTGGCTTGCTTGTCCCATGCATTGCTGTAATAAACAGGTGGCTCACAGCTGTGCTTTTAACATGCTCTCAAAAATGTATTCCTCATGTTCTTAACTCTGTTGAAACAAGTTTTTTACTTGATTCTCATAGAGCTGCTGAAAGATCAATTATGCACTATGTTTCTGTGGAAAAAATATATAATAAAATGCATGTTATTGGGGGGAAAGTGTGAATGCAAGCTGTACTTGTACTTTATTTTCTTTTAAACTGCTTAATTATAGAGGACCTGAGAAATACATTTACATTTAGCTCTTTTAGCACTTTTCAGTGTGAAAGATTCTCAGGGATTTTCCTTAAAAAAAAAAGAAGGACCGTTGTCCTTCAGAAGACCTTTAAAAATAAATAAAGAATAACCACTCAGCTCTTCCATTATACATTCCTTGGTTTATGGCTGTTAGGCTCAGTGGGGAAGATTGTAACAAAAGGATTTATCTGCATTTATTTCCCCAAATCGATCATCTGGAGAGATTGCATGGGGGAGGAGCATCCCCATTCCTTGGGACAGGGAAAAGAGAGAAATTTGGGTGATCTGCAGCCCTGGAAAAACTTTGGATCACCTCAGCTTTTCTAAAGATGACATGGACTGAAGTGGCTTCCATTGGGCAGGACAAGTGAAGGAGAAATTGGCTGTGAGAGAGCAAAGCTGGGCCCTCAGACACCAGGAAATTCCAATGTGGAATTTTCAAATTTAAGTTAGACCCTCCCCACATGTGTACATTCATTTTCAATAGCCTTTATCAGCACAAGGAATGTAAAAACAGATTGGGAAACATATTGCCACCCACTGCAGCCAGAAAATATTTTGTTATTTCAAAATATCTTGATGGATTTCTCAGACAGCATCAGGCTGGTGTTATTCTTTGCTTTGTTTTATGAAACACATCACTATATATACCTTTATAAACTGGTAGATTGCTGGTACTGTTAGATATAAAGGGTATGAAATGATTTCATGTTCTTGGGTGCAAAACATGAACAAATCTTGTATGAACCAAGAGAAACATTTGAGTATAAATCAGTAAAAAACAGGCAGAAGAAAATGTGTGTTGTATTTGCCTTATTATATGAAAAGTCATAATGGAGGATAATTTCATAAAGTAACAAGATTATTTGATATTGCAGCTTTGCTCAAGCTATTTCCTTGTGCAGGTAACAGAAAAGCATGTAATTTTTTTTTACTAATGGTATAATGCCTTCATTTTTAGCCATTATTTTTTTGTGTATCCAGGTCATCACAGTTGGGATATAATAATTCCACAGAGAAAACACTGAACCTGAATTTGGATTCACTGCATTGATTATTACAATTTCATTTTTTTACCCAAATGCCTAAATACCATGGCTTTTACATTTCTTCTTCAGATAAAAAAACAAGCTTTGCATGTATTTCAGACCAAGATATTTTGCTTTTACAGCTGAATTATTTGAAATTGAATATTTTATTTTAATAATCCCTGAGATCATAATCTATTTGGGGGAATTTTTTTCCCTACAGAGAAACCATTTAGAAGGTATCTGAACCTGACTCTTTTTTTATAGAAGCTCCCACAACTTTGTTTTAAATTCTCCTTATCCTTCCCTGCTCCTGTGGCCCTTGGAATTTTCCCATCTCCATTACATAAAGCTGAAGGCTCCTCTGTTTCCTACTATCAGGAGACTCCAGCAGCCACTGGGAATGCACTGTGTCCCAGCCACCTCTCATTTTTCTTGGCTGTTCCTGAGCTGAGAGAATCAATATTGGGTTTTGCAGTAATAGTTTTTTTTCTCTTTTGGTGTTTTTTTTTTTTTTTTTTTTCTTTTCTTTTTTTTTTTTTTTTTTCCTGGTTTTGGTGGGTTGTTTCTTGGGTTTTTTTTTTTTTTTTGGTTTGGTTTGGTTTTGTTTTTTTTTTTTCTGCCTGCAGCCACTATTTTTGGCAAATGCCAATCCTAGCCTGGTGGCAAAGTGGGTAATTTTAACCTTTTCCCTCTGCAGTGAGATAGCCAATATACACCATTAAACACACTTTGTCCAAAATGCTGTGCAGAAAACAGGGAGCTGGCAGAGTGTCTGGGTTAATTGTGGTTATGGAGGTGAGCCTGGGACAAGGAGCAGTGGAGAACACAGCAGGGACATGTGAGGAAAATGCAATCTGGTGAATTACTGGAGTGGAAGCTGAGAGAAGCAGAAATCTGGATTTTCAGCTGATGTCATGAGTGACATTTGACACTGAATTGTGGGGAATATCTATCTACATCAATCTAATCTATATATCTGATCTGTATCTATAGCTATCTATATCTATATCTATATCTATATTTATATCTATATCTATATCTATATCTATATCTATCTATCTCTATATCTATCTCTATATCTATATCTATATCTATATCTATATCTATATCTATATCTATATCTATATCTATATCTATATCTATATCTATATCTATATCTATATATCTATATCTATATCTATATCTATCTATATCTGTCTATATATTCTATATCTTCTCTATACCATCTATATCTATATATTTATATATCTATGTATCTATATATAGCATCTATATATCTATATCTATCTCTTTATCTATCTATCCATCTATCTACACTTTCTCTCTCTCTCTTTTTCTAATATTTATCTAAGTCAGTACTTATTATTCTTTCTTTTCCCCAGAAATTATGCTTTTTGTTCCTTAAAAGATGCTGCTCAGCACCTGGTGTGTAGAAGGTCGGTGATCAGTGAGCAGTAGTCACAAGGTTTTACTCTGCAAGCGTTAGAAAAAAGTGCAGCTATCACATTTTAATTATTTCTGATTGATTGTTTAATACCCTGGTGATATTTCTATAGCACAGGGTTAAATTTATATAGAAGAGATGAGTTCATACAGGATTTCAATTCGGATAAATGAAGCAAGAAAAATTGAGCCAGCTTTTAATGGGATGAAGCAGTATGATAAAGAAATCAGCCAAACTTTTGTTTCAGATCACTTTGAACCTAATGTAATACTGTTGGCTTGAGGATTTGTTTGGGTTTTCCTGTTGTATTTTTTTTGGTGGGGGTTTTATTCTTGTGTGTATTTTTTTGTTTTCTGGTGGGCTTTTTTTTTGTTTATTTTTTTTAAATTTTTGTTTTGGGAGGGTACTTTTTTGTTTGTTTGTTTTGGTTCTTTTTTCTTTTTTTTTTTTTTTTTGGATGGGTTTTTTTCTGTGGAGGGTGGTACAGACTTAGCACTGGAGCACATCTGAAACCAAGGCTTATGTTTATTTTTTGCTCTGCTGTAGGACAAAACTGCTTCTCTGTGGCCAAGCAATCTGTGCATAAATATAAAAAGGCCACGCTCCATGGTCTGAGTGGGCTGCAAGCCAAACCTGTGCAGAATTGTGTAGGAATTATGCACAAGTAGGATGCTGTAGAGGATTGGACATTCCCAGCAATGCTTTCTAAGTCTTTTCCTGACACTAGGTAAACCCTGATATGATAGCAAGCTGAGATTGGGTCATTTAATTTTATGTCCTACCTGAAAAAAAAAATCAACTAATAGCAAAAAAAAGCTTGCAGTTGCTAAAGTAAGGTTTACAGAGGTCCAGCCTCAGAGCAAAAATCATCGGTGGCTTGGCAGTGTACTAAGATTAGAAATCTAAATTATGAATAAATCTAGAAATAGGTCTACCGATAAGGAACTATTAGTCTTATTAGACCTGATACATGAGCAGGAACTGCTGGACACTGCAGAATAGGCGCAGTGATGATCAAAATTTTGTTTTGCTGAATGATTTTAGCAATAGGAGCAGAATTATTGACTTCAACGGGAAACCTTAATTAACAAACTGCAGGTTTGAAGGCTGAACTGAATTAAACTGGTTACACACCAGCATTAAAGAGGGGTGTGTAGAAATTTTAATGGGGTATGTATAAAAGATATGTATAAATTTTCAAGGGGTGAAAGGGGAGACATTAGAAAATCCTGCCAGTACAAGTCCTGAGTTGTAAAAACTTATCTATGTGGCCATGTGGCAAACACGACTTTACTCCGCGCGGGTACCCTTGAAAATTCCACAATGATTTTATTACCTTGATTATTCCTAGCATCTTCCAGGTTTAACACAAGCTTTGACAAACCAAACACCCCTTTCTACCCCTGGAGCACCTTGCCTAAGCACAGCCATTTTACGAGGGAAGGGGCGAGGAAACGCTCTCACCGTTGAAGTTGGACGTGAAGCAGAAGACGTCGTAGTGACTCTTGTCCTTGTCCCAGAACCCGTAATTCCTGACCCCGGGCACGGTGTTCCTGCCCCCACAGGGCTCCCTGGGCTTGGTGATGGGGTACTGCACGGAGCCGTCGCTGAGCCAGCCGGCGTTGCACCAGTCCAGCCCCGACCTCCAGGCGTCGTAGAGCTGGTCAAAGGAGGCCATCACCGAGTCCTGCTCCGCGCACGCCCGCTGCGCCTCGTGGAAATTCAGGTTGTACCGCCCCAGCCGCGGGGAGTAGGGGAACACCACACCTGGGGCAGGGAGAGAGAGAGAGAGAGAGTTACCAGGCACTGAGACTGTGGCATAAGCTTTAAAGGATTTAGGGATTTTTTAGGAGCTGAGGTTTTAGTTAGGGATAAGCTTTATTGGAGTTAATCAAAATAAATGAGTAGGCCTTGATGAAGTTAAGAGTTAGTAGTTAACTAATAATTGCTTGTCAACACAATGTTTGGTTAGCTAGGTTTATGATGAAGAATATAGAAACTGATAAATAGTTTTGGGAGCATAAGACAATTGTGGCCTCCTCTGTTCTGAAACCAATTGAAGACGGGAATGGGAGCTCTACCAATGGGTTCATTTGTCATATTTGCATTGAAAAGGTAGAAAGGTCAGAATGAGGAAGACTTCATTTATTTCCTCTTTTTGGGACCCCTCCCCATGAAAAGGACCACCGACCCATCTCAAGGAACCAACTACACATGCTTAATAGCTTTTGAACTAATTACCAAACGAAATGGGGAATGGGATGTACCAAAGTGATGAATATGCCTTTGTATTTTGGGTATTCAATACTTGTATAGCTAAAAGGACTCTGTAATCACCTGTAAATCACAGAGTGTATTTGGGAGCTCTCCCGCACGCTGCCCGGCGTTGCAATAAACGTACACTTTCTAACTTTAAACTGTTAGAGAGTCTTTGTCCGTCACAGTTGGATATCGGTACTAGATCAATATCCATATTTTTAATAAATCAAGACGGCAGGGAGAAGGGGAACAGCTTTGGCAGCCAGCAGGAGGAGGAGTAAAGGGGAGGTAAAGGTTGGATCCATGATGTGTGGCAGTGTCAATTTTTTGGGGGGGAAAAATGTCCCATTGGCCATGCAGCAGCTTTGGTTTTGGGAAGAGGTGTCACTGTCATATTTTCTGAAAAATCTCTTTGCCCAGGATTCTTCTCCTGGGAAGCTGAGAAGCCTCAGAAAAAAAATTGAAAACAATAATTATCTGATTTGCTTCTCCTGTGTTTGGCTGCTTTGGAATGTGGTTGGAGATTGTTTATCCAACAGGTGCTTGTTTGATTGGTTTCATGTGATTTGTTTTGACTTAATGACCAATCACAGCCAGCTGTGTCAGGACTCTGGAAGCAGTCATGAGTGTTCATGATCATTCTTTGTAACCTTCTGTCTGTATCCTTTCTCTATTCTTTAGTATTGTTTTAGTATAACATAATACAATATAACATAATAATAAATTAGCCTTCTAAGAACGTGGAGTCAGATTAATCAATTCCTCCTTTGTCCTGGGGACCCAGCAAATACCACAAAGAGGTCAGGGCTGCTGCCTTACCTCTTCAGCTGTGCCAAGGAAAGTTTGGGTCAGATGTTAGAAAGAAATTCTTCACTGAAAGAGGGATTGGGCACTGGAATGGGCTGCCCAGGGAGGTGTTGGAGTCACCATCCCTGGGTTGACTTAAAAAAGACTGGATGTGGCACTGGGTGCCAGGGTTTAGTTGATGAGGTGGTGTTGAGTCATGGGTTGGACTAGAGGGTCTTAAAGGGCTTTTGCAACTTAGTTCATCCTGTGATTTTGTGATTGATTCTGTGATTCTGTGGTTGATTCTGTGATTCTGTGCTGCCTTACCTAGCAGGATCTTCTCCCCATGGCCTCATCCCCTTCCCAGTGGGAATCCTGCCAAGTCTGCATGCTGCTCCCACCTGCACCTTGCTGTCACCAGGGTGGTGTCACTCCCCTGCTCTCACAGTGCTTAAGGAGAAGCAGAGCCAGCTGGAATTATGCAACGACACATTTTTAATGGAAAATTTCCATTTATCCGTTTTAAGGTCAATTTCTCATTTTAAAGAGAGTCAATTAAACCCAAGCATAGCTTTACGTTTTGAATTTGTTTGCTTTTTTGGGGGGGGGGGGGGCTGTTTTTCTTTGCTTATTTTAATTTCGTTTTTTTGGGTGATTGTTTCTTTGTTTTGCGTTTGGTTTTTTTTTTTTTTTTTTGCTTGTTTTGTGCATGTTTTTGTTTGTTGCTTGGTTGGTTTGGTGGGGTTTTTTTTAGTGTGGAATGGGAGTAGGGGAGTTCCTGGCAGCTATTTAGAAAGAAGAAATTATTGAATGAATCGTTGAATTTCTATGAATTATTTCTTTTGACTCATAGACATTAAGATGAAGTGTTTTGATCTACATAAAAGAGCATTGTGTTCTTTGCATGAGCTCTTGCCAAGATTTCCTGAGAGGTTCAAGACAGTTGCTTTTTGTTTGCACTTTTTGTGGGTTTTTTTGGGTGGCCTTTTTTTAAAAAAAAATTTTAAATTTCATATTATTCCAGGAATAATGTCTGCCTTTGCAACAGCGTTTCATGGCTAATCTGGTAGGAGGCTCAATTTTAGCATCCTGAGGTTTTAAAGGACACAGCCTTGTCCCCAAGCCCTGTCTGGTGCTCATCCCTGCCCAGACAGGTACAGCAGGGAGACCTCACAACATCCAGGAGGGGCTGGGAAACATGGGGACACCTCCAGGATGGTTTCAAAAGTGACATCTAATCACAGCCACTGCCCTTACCGGACACTTTTTTAAAAAATATTTTTTTCTGCTTGTTTTGTGGAAAATATCAGAAGTTAAATGTATTTCCTTGGAGCATGAAAGCAGAAAGCACTGAAGAACCACCTCCCCACGTGGGTTTGATAAAACAAGAAAAGAGAGACTTGAAACAAAAGTTTGGATCAGACCACCCTAATCTTTGGCAGGGCTTGGAAACTTAACCCAGACCTCAATTTTACAGTTGGCTTTAGCCCAGTCTCATAATAAGCTGAAATAAAGTGGTATTAGAGAAGATCCAGCTCAGAAAGCTTATCCTCAGACATCTCTGTAGAACTAAGTGCTGTAGGACTCGGGGGGACTGAAGACAAGATAACACATGAGCCAAAAACTTTGCACTGGTATAAATATCCACTTTCCTTTTTACTTTTTTACTGCTGTCAGATCCCCTTGCCTACAACAATTTCTTTGTCCTCAGGGCAGTGCAGAATAGGATGGAGAAATTACTCAGTGGTCAAGCAAGGCAGACACCTTGTGATGAAGCTACTCTTCTTTCAGAACATTCTAACCCATTTCTGTATCTATTCCACCAGTTCCCTAAAGTCCCCTTGCTTCCTCTTCTCTCCCTCACCCTTCTGTCGTCCAAGTGTTATTTTTGTTTAACAAAATCTTTGCTATTACTAAACCTCAGTGACTTGGTCCAAGAAAATAAAGCATGCAAATGTAAACTTGGCAGGGTAATAATAAACAGTATTTTGCTCTGCTTCATCAATTAGCTAGAGAGTCTGCTTCAGTTCTTTCCTTTTGTAAATCCTTTGTTGAAGGGCTTTTCTGTTATGTGATGTTCTGAACTGCAGTGTATGAATGTAATGTAACACAATGTGTGTTAAATTCAACTTCATAAACAAGACACTGAAGATATTTCCTATTTTTCTGGATCTCTGTTTTTCCTTCATCATATCTTTGTTAAAAAATATCCATTCCCCGTCAGTGCTAATGGATTGAAATATTGCTGGATATAATAAAAATCTAGCAAATTTGATAGGACTACAAGCCTTTTTACTTCATTAGAAATCTAATATTTATTATTTTTTTCAGAACTACATTTCCCCAGACAACAGACTCCTTTTCCAGTACATGTGTTTGATTTGCATATACATTAGAAAAACACCCTACAAGTAGGAAAGATCAAGATATAAACTTACATACTTCTAAAAACTGAGCAGCAACTAGTTGATAACTATTGAAACAGATTTGATTCCTTAAGGTTTCCAAAATCACTTTTCAAAAGGGGCTAAACTGTGTATGTAAATGTGTTACAAATCTGAGTTTGACAGTTTGGGACATAATGTTTTTATAATATAAATATGCACTAAACTGTAATATTAGCTTTGGGCTATATTGGAGCAGACTGCATAGAAGCTGATTTTTTGTTGGAGTTCATCTGCAGTACAAGCCTGCAACTGATTAGCATTAATTTCACCCTGCAGCTGGGGGTGGCCAGGGCTGATTTTGCTGAGGAAAATGTACTGGGTATTTACTTTGTGCAGCTTTGAATTACCTTGCAATTTCGTTAATTTTTTTTTTTTTCCTTCACTTCCCTATCAAACCTTGCTGAAATTCATAGTGAGAGCTTGATATTCATCTCCCCTTCCTTTTACACTTTAGCAGTGCTGATCTTTAGTTAATGGCAGGGCGTCTTCCTCAGTCCTGGACCTTACAAACCCATCAAAGTATAATCCATCCCATCTGTTCCTGAATGCACAAAAGCTGTCCTGAGGCTCCTTGCTGTTCCCAAAGCACAGGCTGAGCCTCAGTTTCTGACTCCAGCCCTGTGCTCTGCCACTAGACAAAACACCCGCTCCCAAACCTTAACAAATTCAGCTTAAAAAAAGGGAGGGAGGCAAAAAACTTCCAGCCTCAGAAGGTTAAAATCTGATTACTTTGTGGGAAGGCAGAGCCTTAGCTTGACCTTGGTGATTCCAATCCCTACCCATGTGGGGGCTGAGTGGGGATATTAATTTCCATTATAAGGAGTCATGGTGTGGCTGCTCTCCCAAATCCACGGTTCTCTGGAAAATGCTCTGCCCCTAGGGAGGGACCTCCTTGCTCCCAAAAGAGATGGGAAGAGCCTGAGACACATTAGATCAGCAGAGAAGGAATCTGTCAGTGAGAAATGAGGGGATGCATGCACCTGTGACCAAGCAACTGCAGTTTGGAAAATGAATCCTGTAATGGAAATTGGGATTTCTACCAAAAATGGATGTATTATATATCCTCCTCACAGCAATGCCAGTATTTCTATGGATTTCTCATTCAAGAGAGCAAATGTACAACTCTTCTCCACTTGCTGTGTTTTTTTGGGGAGTTTTTTTGGTGTTTGTCTTACTTGTATTTCAGAGTCTTATATGTACCCCTTACGTGAGCCCCTAAAATTCAGTGCAAGTGAATTCACTTCACACACACTGCCAGGGCAAGGAGCTGGAGCACTTACCCAGGGCAACAAGGGGAGGAAATAACCTCAGAAAGTTCAACCCCTGTAATGATTTATGTGTGTTAATCAAGCCAGCACCACACACAATTAGCAGTTTCAAGAGTATTGACACGTGGAAACAGAGTAACACAAATTTCTGTTGATCCACATAGGGGGAAAAAGAAAAGGTTTTTTTCACAGCCAGTAAAGAAATAGGTTTTCTTAAGTTTTAGCCTAAACTGAAAAGTAATTTTTCTCACAGCCAGTGCAAACATAGGGCAACTGTACAATTTGCTATTTACTGTACTGTAGGGTACAGTTTTATACTGTTGATACACTCAATGGCAAAATTTTCCTTGCTGGATTCCTAAAATTCCATAAAAACTGGTGAGCCCCTCATTTTCACAGAGTCTCCACCTCCATTTTCCTGCCTGTCAGAACTTTCAGATGTCTGATCATCCAGCCACTGGCTGTCAATCTCAGATATCAATCTCCCTAAAAATCAAACTCAACCCTGAAATATTGTCCTTCTAGCATCCCATAACTGTCAGCGGGGTTGCTTGCTTCTAACCAATAAAAACATATAAAATACACTGATCTGGCCCAGGGCAGATGATTCCCTTGTATTTCTACGGCCTTTATCAAAAATTTGGGGACTGTTGCATTTCTCTTCTCGACTTAGCCTAATTACTCAAAATTTTTTTTGACACTTTACTTTTGGGTCATCAATTTCTGACAATTTTTTTAAACTTCTTGTTTCACCTGCATCATTCAAGGACCATTTCTTGGAGCATGTGCAACCACATCTCTGTCTGCAAAGCCCTGTCACAGAAGGAATTACATTGGTCTGCCATGACTTACTCTTGACAACCCCTCTTTGGTTTTTGTTCCAGGCACCCACAAAAAGTGTGTCCTATAAAATCAGCTTTTCAGAGAGTAGAACAGATCATCACACAGAGGATATTAGAAATATGTGATTTTTTTGGTGTGGGTATGGATGTAACAGCAACACACAGAGAAAACAAATATGAAGTTATTAGGCTAAACCTGATTTCTCCTGCTCTTGAGAGCAGGGAGTTGCTTTCCTGTTGGTTTCAACTCTGAATCCCCCATTGCTTACATCCAGCTGAACACCAAATGAACAGATTAAAAAATGATTGTTTTGACAGTTTGAAAAAATTTGTTTACATGAAGCTTATGGATCTGCTTGAGCCATTTTGAACTGAAGAGTCTGGTTTTGAAAGAGATGCCTGGGGTTTTTTTTGTTTTTTTTTTTTTTTCTTGGACCTAAAGGCCAACATACCTCAAAGCAAGAACGTGAATACTGGTGGTGTTTGGTTCTTGGAGGGCCACACAAAGAGTTAGATTCTATCTAGAAGCTGCTTTCTACAGAGGCTTTTAATGATTTTACCCAGGTCTTCAAGTTCCCAGTAGCGTTGGATGTAAAAGTTAATTATTTTATAGCCTGTATTGCAAACTTATTGTGTCCAACTCTCACCTCTCTTTGAAGAGAGAAACTATTAAAAATCTATTTATTTATTTATTTATTTAGAAAATAATTTATTTAATTATTAAAAAAATATGTAATTATTAAAAAATAATTTAATTTGGTAAAATCCTACCCCTGGCTGTTTAGCATTGCCCCACTTTCTCTGCCACCCCTGCCCTGGTTCTCCTGCAGGGAGGGCACACAAAACCTGTGCCTGAGGCAGCACCTGAGGGCTGGAGCCTGGGAGGCCAAACCCACAGACCTGGAGCAGTGAGATTTATTACAGTGCCAGGTATTCATGAGGAAATAAACTAGCAAATCGCAAGCATAAAGAAAATTTAGTGTAGGACCGTAAAAAGCTGCCGTAAATAAAATTTAATGTGAGCTGAGGATTCTTTTTTTTGCTCACGACTCGGACAACAATATCTGGCTGCTGTCAGAGACCTTTTAATATATCAGGCTTTTGACTTTCAGGGCACTGAGCAAAGAGTGTAAAACTCATGATCCATATTTTATGGCAGGAGGAGAGTAAGGCCATTTCAGAGAGAGATGGCTTTGGTGATGAGGTTGGTTCTCCATAAAGAATATTCTGCTTTTCTCAGTACTTGACACTTCTTGCTGAGCCCAGACCAACCCTGACCAGCCCTCAGGCCAGTCCTGCTTCTTCAGGCTGAAAATCAGGACATGATTTAGGACATGAACAGATCCTAAAGCTGGTGGTTGTGGAAAACTGCAGTGGTTTCCAGGTCTGAGCTTTAGCTGGCGCTCAGCACAATCTCTCTGGTCTAGGAAAAAAAATGCTGTGGTTCCCAATTAATAAAAATGAAGAAAACATATCACAAAAATGTAAGGTATATAACAAATTCAGAGTGACTCTATCTTCAGAGTTTTTTTCCAAAGCTAAAAGTGCCCAGTTATTATGAATGGTTTATTTAATAACACCCCCAGGAGGTCTTTAAGGCTGGAAGAAACAAAATGCTATCACAGTGGGAGAAGAAGAAAGGTCCGTGGAGGTCAAGAATTTTGGTATTGATACAGGCCCATGGGTTTTGCACAGAGAGCCATCAGCTGCTTTGCACTGCTCTTGGGCATTCCTGGGTGTAAATGGCTTTTTCCTGCTGCCAATTAACATCCTTGAGGCCACCAACTCAGGACATCAGCCTGCTGATGGAAATCACTCCCACTGTGAGATTAATCTGATTATTTGCGCCAGACTGTAGAATGTTGGGATGGGCTGATATATTTTAATTTTTGTCACAAGTATTGTGGGTTTTTTCTTCCTTCCCTGGTCTCTTCTGCTTTGCACAAATACATGAAATGGAAATTAATGCCAGAACTACATAAAGCTGCAAGGGTGTTGAAAAAATAAGCACAGGGCCATGCAAACAGAGGAATATATTCTATCAGTTTTATATCTCCAGTGTAATATTATTATATTTTAATACTTATCTTTTTATTAGGAAATTTCAGTGTACCATAGACCCAGAATTACTGGGTTTAGGCAACACAAGCAGGGCTGGCACTGAAACTCTCACCACTCTTATCTTACTTGAAATGTTACATTTTACCATGAGATTTTGCAAAGAAAATGTTCTTTCCAGTTTAAGAAACACCACAATGTCAGAAATGAACCTTACACCTCTTCCATGTGTGACAAAAATCACTGAAAAATACATTGTTCCTTACGTTAGCCAGACACCGGTTAAAATATATAAAATTTCATTTGAGAACAGGTTGGAACACACTTGGCTGAGGAAATATGATTCCTCCTCTACTTATGAATTTCCTTATTTTGGAGGAGGGACCCAACCTTGTATCCAAGGCTGGTGCTGTATAACAAAACAGTGACAGTAAAAAAGGTAGAAAATCGCCTTTTTTTAAAACAAATCTCCCTTGTGTTATTGCATGCAGCAAAGAAATGGTTCCTCACTGCTTTCTCACTGCAGCTTTAATCCAGTAATGAATTTCAGGTATGGATTTCTGCATGTGCACAACCATTTGCACCACGCTTCAGGCAAACTTGCTCTTCTTCCACGTCCCTCAGCATCTCCCCTTCCCAGGAACAGCAGGAAGCACTCACAGTTTCCTTGCTTTTCACAGCAGAAAAATAATGAACTTTTGCTGCAGAGGAAGCAAGAGCCGGGGCAGGTGGGGAGAGCTGTTTCTCTCAGGTAAATCTGAGCCCGCCGAGAGGAATTTTCTCCCTTCAGGGGCTGAGCAGCCCCTGCAAAGCCTGCCCCAGTGGAGGAGAGGCTGAACACATGAGAGTTTGTGGCCAGCAGAGAAAAACAAAGATTTTTATCCTCCAGCTGATTTCTGCCTTCATTCATAACTGCTTTAGAGAACTTAAGCTAAACATGTAAGTGTCCAGTTCTCTTTATCTCAGAAGTTTGGAAAGAGCAGGGTTCATTCTTGTTAAAGATGAATTATGTGGGGTGGAACAACATAAATGCACTGCCCCACAGGCATGGAAACTGGGCAGGGTTTTCCTGCAATCCAAAAGGGGAAGTTTCTGCGGCCTCCAGCCAGGAATGGAAGAATAGATGTAAAGAAGTAAAACAAGCCCTTTATGTTTACTTGGTTCCAAGAACCACTGAGACATTCCTATTGTGCAGGGCAGCTGTATCCTTTCTCCTTTTTCCTTTTTCCTTTTCCTTCCTTTCTTTCTTTCTTCTTTCTTTCCTTTCTTCTTTCTTTCTTTCTTTCTTCTTTTCTTTCTTTCTTTCTTTCTTTCTTTCTTTCTTTCTTTCTTTCTTTCTTTCTTTCTTTCTTTCTTTCTTTCTTCTTTCTTTCTTCTTTCTTTCTTTCTTTCTTTCTTTCTTTCTTTTCTTTCTTTCCTCCTTTCCTCCTTTCCTCCTTTCCTCCTTTCCTCCTTTCCTCCTTTCCTCCTTTTCCCTTTTGTTTTCTGCTTTTCCTTTTCTCTTTTCCTTTTCTCCTTCTCCTTCTCTTTCCTCCTTTCTTCCTTTCTCCACTTTTCCCTTTTCCTCTTTTCCTCATTTTTTTCTTTCTCCCCTTTTCCCCCACTTTCTCTTTCCCTCTTTTTTCCCTCTCTTTTTTTTTCTTTTTCCTCTCCCTCTCTCAGGATCCCTCTGGCACATACTTGCTGGTGAGTGTAAGAGTATGTGTGATATGTCCTCATGAAATTTTTATTTACCTCTGTGTTCGGTGCAGTGCTTTGGGGAAAAAAAGAGAAAGGTTCAAACACTCTTTTACATGTATTGAAACTGATAAAATGTATCTGAATTGCATAAGAAGTAAGGAAAGCTGAAATTTTGTCCTCTTTAAACCTGTTTAATTACTTTTTCACTCTACTGTTTTCAAAAATAATGCTGAAGAAAATGACTAGACCCTACATGTAGGAGTTGTCCTGACAGACAATATAAAGATCTACTTTATCTAATTATAAGGCTGGAAAAATGCAAACCCACTGTCTCTGGATAACTACTGTAACTTTTTTTATCCTTAAAAGAAGATTTGCATTTGCCTGATAATCTAAAATACCCCAAAGTTTCGTAAAATTACCATTGGGGAGGAATTTTACATAATTTCACCTAGGTAAAAAGATGCAGCTTCTTCTGCAAAATGACAGGAGAAAATCAAAACCACATGGAACTCTCAACGCTGTATTTGCTCATCCTTTCTTGGCTTCTCTCACACCAGGTCTGGCTGGAATTTGGACACACCATAGGCCAGCGTAAGTTATAGTAGCCATGACGATGTTCCAATTTATAATTGTTGTCAGGCCAGGATTCCCCAGAGCACAATGAATTTTGTTTCCTCAGCTTGCTGTTATCACCAGTAACACACAAAATCAGTGGTGACACACAGTCAGTGATAACACAATCAGTGATAACACAAAATCAGAGATAAGACAAAATCAGTGATAACGCAGCATTGCCGATAACGCACCGTCAGCGATAACGCAACATTTGATAAAGCAACATCAGCAGGAGGGAAAAAAACCCCCAGGAATTTCCTAACACCACATCAATCCCACTCAAGGCATGTCCCAGGGCATCACCTACCTTCCAAATTGAGGGTCACCACTGCTGTGTCATCCTCCAGCCCCTCGATCACCTCGCACTTGTACCTGCCGTAGTCCTCCAGCCTGATGTTGGTGATGACGAGCGAGGCGTCGTTCTCGCTGCTCTCCCGCAGGGACACCCTGCCCTGGTAGCCCCCGTAGCTCTTCCTGTGGTGCCCCATGGCCACGAACACGTCCACCTCCTTGAGGTAATCGTAGGTGAGTTTGGTCCACTTGACGCGGATTTTGTGTGTTCCTGAGCTGGCGGCGGCGGCGGAGGAGTGCTCGTGGTAGAATTTGCATGGCAGTGTCACGTTGCCACCACGGTGGGAGAAGATCTTGGCTTGCTCTGCTACCACCAGGAGACGGGGCCCGTTTTCTGTGGGATTTAAGGAGGAAAAGGTAAAAAAAACCAACAAAAAACCAACACCCTCTGTGGTGGTGCTCGCAGGGGTGCCAGGACAAGGTGAGAGATGAGAATCTTGACTCTGTGTTTCAGAAGGCTGATTTATTATTTTATGTTATGTTCTATATATTATGTTAAATGAAAATGATATACCAAGGCTATACTAAAAGCAAAAAGGGACATCAGAAGGCTAGCAAAGGAAAAGAATAGAATGATAATAAAGTTGAGGTGTTTGCAGGGGTCCCGGGATGAGGGAAGAGATGAGAATCTTGACTCCATGTTTCAGAAGGCTGATTTATTATTTATGATATATATTATATTAAAAGAAAATTATATGCTAAGACCATACTAAAAGAGAAGAGACATCAGAAAGCTAGCAAAAGAAAAGAAAAGAATGATAATAAAATCTTGTGACTGCTCACAGCCTCAACACAGGTGGCTGTCATTGGTCATCAAGTAAAAACAATTTACATGCTGGGTAAACAATTCTCCAAATCACATTCCAAAGCAGCAAAACATGGAGAAGCTGAAGCTTCTCAGCTTTTCAGGAGAAAAGATCCTAACAAAAGGATTTTTCATTAAGTATGTCTGTGACAACCTGCTCTCCAAGAATTGGTTTGCAGTCTTCCTTTTACACAATGGATGTGATCAATGCAGTTGGTATCTCAACTTTTAGCTTTTATATTTTTCAGATTCTGTGCTGCTTTAGTGTGTAGCCCTGAGCTTCATGTTTAGTGTTGGCAAGTTCTCCTCCCATGGTAGGGAGGAAAAGGAAAACAATTCCTTGGACTTGTTTTTTCCTTTTCCTTGGAAATGGAAAACAATTCCTTTTCCAGCTTGACCAAAGACAACAGTTACAAGCTGCTGGCCTAAAAATTATAAACTACAGTAAATTGAAGAGAGAAAAACAATGATGGGACTTCATGGGCTAAAGCTGTAATTGGATAATGAACTGCAAGATGCAAATGGAGCAGAACTGATCAAAGCGAGAGACCCTGTGCCCGCTCGTGCATTTTGGGGCCATTTTGGTTCATCTTGGGTGCAGCCCTGGCTGGGCTCTTGTGCTGCCCAAGGTGCATCCATGGAGGAGACCCTTTTAATAAATCCCTGCTTTACTCTTTAGCTCTGTCCAGCCTCTGTTCTAGGTCAGCCTTCACCAGCTGCATCTGCAGGATCACCACCCTGCAATAATTTTGGACCTATTCAGTAATAAGGTTTATAAACCAGTTGTAAATAAGTATTTGTTATTATTATTAATTATGACAATTAAAATATTAAAATTATAATATATATACATATTCTAATTTATTATTTAATTATTTGTGCACAAAGCATCTCAGTGCCCCTCACACAGGCAGAGACCATCCTATACTCATGAAGGGCGAGTTGTGTAAATAGATTTACACAGTTCTATTGCTGATGAATCAATGCCATCACCCATAAAAGGCTCCAAAACTTTTCCCATCTTTTCCTTGTTCAAGAGTTGTATGTCAATGCTTTATTTTTTATTTTCATAATTCAATTTTTCTGAAGGGATTCTGCTTATTCAGGCAGCAGCACACAAAGCTCCTCACAGTCTGGGATGCAGAGAATCCCACTCACAAAGCAGAAAAACCATTAATGCATCAAACAGCATTATTTATACTGACATGAAAAGTGTCAGCAAAATACTAAAGTAGATATTTTAGGCATTTGTATTTGTATATTCTTCTAACTTTTGAGTGTAAGTTCCTCTTCTGACCAGAGTAAGGAAGTCCAGTTGCTCTTCAAATGTGAAATCTGTTCCTCCACTATCCACCCTCTTCATCATCCCAATGTGGTTTTTCTTAATCTTTTTTTTTTTTTTACCTCCTTAAAACTTTATCTTTTATATTTTGATCTCACTTTTCATGCAAACCCATATGTGACTGCCTGTCTCCTCTCCTCCTCACCCCAGCTTTCCTTCCCTCTAGCAGCAGATGTTGCCCTGTGAAATAATTTTGCTTAGGACAGTCGGCTGGGGCAGGTGCTCTCTTCCAGCCCTGAGTCTCTGGGGATTTCACAGGCTGTGCTGCCTTGGGAAAACCCTGGGAAATGCAGATTTCATGTGCTAGTCAGCAGACGTACCCAAAAGTGAGAGTTTTGCCTCCTTTCGGTACCTCTTGCCTCGTTCCTCAGGCAAAGTTTGCAAAACTGACTGAGCAAGCTCAGCACTCCTGTTGGGTTTTTTGTCCTTGACCCCTGAGATAGTGACCAAAACCCCCAAAAAATCATCAGCCCGCTGGGAAAGCACCACCAACCTCCCTCTGCACTCACAGGCTGTGAAAAGGGACCTTGCAACCCCCTGTGCATGTCCAGCAGGTCGATGTGGCTGCCCAAAATTGCGATTCCCCACTCTGAGGCTCGACCTGGCTCCCCCTGAATCCAGCAAAAGCTGTGGGTGAGCTCCCCAAAAAACCCCACAGAGGCTGCTGAGAGGGTTGCCCTGTGAAGGCTAGCAGCAATTTTCTGTCTTGGTTCAGACAAAACTGATAAAAAAATGTCAACAGTCAGGGAGATGTGGGTGGCTGGAGGAGGGAAGGACCGGGATGGATGCGGAGTGTCTATCCCACCCCTCCAGCTGTCTGTCCACAGCACTGCAGGAATCTGTGGTGTGCCCACAGCATGAGGGGCATGCAGGGAGACTTTTGGATCCCTCCAGACAGCCCCAGGCTTCTGAGGCCTGGTGACAGATCTGTGGTTAAAGGAAATATCTGTCCAAACTGCAGCCTCAGCTGGATTTCCCTCTCTGCTCACTACTGCACTGAGCTAAACCCCAGGGAATGAGATTTTGCGTTTATGCAAACACAAAATGAGGGTGGTAATTGCAAAGACAAGTTTGCTGAGTGCAAATGTACATCTGCTTGGGGAAAACAGGTATCCCAAAAGTACAGCTCTTGGTTGGGAGGTGCTGTGTCCAGAGCATTGCTGTTCCCTGCACAGGTCAGGGTTCCAGCTTCCTCAAAAATGGGCAAATTTGAGTGCTGCAAGGTGTTTTGCCAGGGTGAGAGACCTTCCTGCCTGGTGAAAAAACAAAGCTGCAGAGCAGGTTGCCTACAGCCCCTTTTAAATGACGTTCCTTTTCACTGCCCTCCTTTCCAGAGGCTCAGGGATGCTCCAATAATCCATTCCCGAGGAGAGCATCCAAGGAGAGAGGTGATCTGAGGCAAGGCACCATGGAAAGCTTTACCAGCAGTTTCCACAGGAGGAGGAGGAGAAGGAGGAAAGAGAAGACAGCGAGCACAGTCTGTCTGCAAATTTTCCTGTTTCCTTTGGGGACAAAGACGTTCCACAGTGCTCTGTCCACCTTGGGAAGAGAAATGTTATGCTTTGGGGTGGTTATTACCAAGAAATCTGACTCAGAGCTCAGCTATGTTGGGCTTTTAATACTGAAATAGTCAAGTTAATAAATATTTAGCAGAAAGGACTGGGAGGCTGTGACTCAAGGCTGTTAATACTCACTCTTTCTAACAACTGTGGCTGTGCCAGCAGGGCCTGGAGGCTTTCCCAGAGCACTGTCACCTCTGACTCCAGCAGCAGCACCTTAATTTTGGGGATGTTCCTCCCTGCTGGCTGCCTCCCACCTCCTCTGGGCCTCTGCAGCAGCCACCAGCTGGGTCTGAGTAGGTGTAAAGAGATAGAGGGGATGGTAGCCTGGGAAGGGAAAAAGGAAAGGGAAAAGGAAAGGAAAAAAAAGGAAAGGAAAAAGGAAAGAAAAAAGGAAAGGCAAGAGGAAAGAAAAGAGGAAGGGAAATAGGAAAGGAAAGAGGAAAGGAAAAAAGGGAGAAAGGAAAGGGGAAAGGAAATGTTTGGAAAGAAAAGGAAAGGTTTGAAAATGTTCAGAAAGGAAAGGAAAGGAAAAAGGAAAGGAAAGGAGAAGGAGAAGGAGAGGAGAAGGAGAAGGAGAAGGAGAAGGAGAAGGAGAAGGAGAAGGAGAAGGAGAAGGAGAAGGAGAAGGAGAAGGAGAAGGAGAAGGAGAAGGAGAAGGAGAAGGAGAAGGAGAAGGAGAAGGAGAGGGGAAAGGAAAGGAAAGGAAAGGAAAGGAAAGGAAAGGAAAAGGAAAGGAAAGGAAAGGGAAAGGAAAGGAAAGGAAAAGGAAAGGAAAGGAAAGGAAAGGAAAGGAAAGGAAAGGAAAGGAAGAAAGGAAAGGAAAAGGAAAGGAAAGGAAAGGAAAGGAAGAAAGGAAAGGAAAGGAAAGGAAAGGAAAGGAAAGGAAAGGAAAGGAAAGGAAAGGAAAGGAAAGGAAAGGAAAGGAAAGGAAAGGAAAAAAAAGGAAAGGAAAGGAAAGAAAGGAAAGGAAAGGAAAGGAAAGAAAGGAAAGGAAGGAAAGGAAAGGAAAGGAAAGGAGAGGAAAGGAAAGGAAAGGAGAAAGGAAAGGAGAAAAGGCAAGGCAAAGGCAGAGGTAAGGAAAAGGCAGAGAAAGGGAAAGGAAAAGGAAAAGGAAAAGGAAAAGGAAAAGGAAAAGGAAAAGGAAAAGATGTTTCTTCTCAGCCTGGAATATCTCTTTTGACCCTGGAGGTTCCAAGGAAGATGTGATGCCTGAAATGTGCATCCACTCACAAGTTTTGCAAAAGCCAGCTCTCTTTTCACAGAAAATGGGATGATGTGCCCTTCTCAGTGGAAAGACAGTGAGGCAGAAAATGACATTACTGCTGCTGCGTCTTCCAGATCTGAGAGAGGAGGAAGGGTCCCTGGCTTTTGAGGAAAAGCAGATGTCAGGCTGGGGAATGAGGTACAGCATGGGCTACAAGGCATGAGGGTAGCAGTGCCTTGGGATTGAAAATGAGATGACAGGGGTTTCGCAGGACGCCCAGAGGTTTTCATTATCCAGTAGCCAGTGAGAGCCAGGGCCAAATCTACCTAAACTGAACATTTTTGGGACTGTGGCACAATGAATTGTCTTGCTCTTCCTGGAGCTGATAAATTAAAAAAAACACCCAAATGCCCAAGAAACCAAAAAGAGAGCAAAGCAGAATTCCTTCAATTAAAATATGCGATTGTCTCTGGTTTTACTGTTGTGAAATTCAGTTCAAATGAGCAATGCATTCTTCTTCCTGGGTTATGTTAGTGAAACAAAGACTGATCTGTTGTGAAACAGTGATGGGAGATGGAGGAGCCATGGGTTTGAAGGATGGGTAGCTCCCTGGATGCTCTCCTCATGAGCATTCTGAGAAGGCTGGTCCTTGTAAATAAAATTATTTCTGTCTCTGAATGGCAGGAATATCTGGAAGGTGCCTGCAAGAAGGAAAAAGGACGGGACACCCAGGTGAGGTCACTTGAGGAGGATAACACATTTTCACCAGAACCGCTTCCTTCGGAAATGCCATCAGAGAACTTGTGAGGGGAACATCCAAACAGCTGTGAACTCTGAAACCCCTGGATTTGCGAGGGTTTGACCCTCATTGAGGGGTCGTCCTTACAAACAGCACAATCTAGATCTGTGCTGGGGACAAGGCAGCTCAGGTGTGCCCCTCCTGAGCCTCCGATGGTGCAAGAGCAGAGCTGGGCAGCTCCCAGCTGCTCCTTCTGCTGGGGACAGAGGTGGCAACACCCTGGTGGCTGCCTCTGGATGTGGCAATCCACAAAATCAGAGGGTTTTGGGAAAGCTGCAAAAGGCAGGCCTCAGAGACAGCAGAACTGGGATTGGAGCTAAGCAGCAGCCATGAGATTGGTCAGCAGAAAAATTATTTAAAAAGTAGAAAAGTAAGGACAAATAGAACAATGGTCTGTGTATTAACACTTGTCTGGAATAACTCTCTAAGCTACAGAAAAGTTTATCTAACAAGATATTAGGAAGTTCTAAGCTTAATAATGGAGCTGTGTGCATTGTGTTTGAAGGCTCACAAGCAGGGATTGTATGTGAAATAAGCAAGCATTGTTTAACCAAAGGTAAGTGTGCTTATTAGATAGAACTACTGTCAATGTGCTTTTGCTGTGTGATTGGTCAAAAAACTTTTAAAATGAGTTGTAACATTACATTCTTGGTCTGCTGCCTGGGATGTGAGCTGCTGGCATCTCCCCATTGTCATAGCCATGTAATGAGACTGATGGTGGAAAATAAAACAGCTCAAGGCACGTTCCTCAGCAGCTCGGTCCTGTTTGTGATTTGTACAGAGACCCCAGCCAGTGATATCTGGACTCAGCTCCAAGGGCAGAATTGGGAGCAGAAAGATTTCCCAGGTGGGGCTTTCCATCCTTCCAGGCACATTTTGCATGGTCAGGCAGGCAGCAGCCGAGCTGTTAGCACAGACCCAGGCCCCACTGGTGACTAATTTGCAGTATTTTTTTCCACTCCTGCTTCCCTGCTGTTGATTCTGACAGATTGTGGCCTTTTGCTAATCCTCTTGGAGCAGTCAGAAGGATGACAAGGGCAGCACAGGGAACAGAGTTTGTCCAGGACAGAAAATGACTCTGGGAGCTGCTTTCCCCAAGCTGTAGGGAAAGGCTGCCTGACAGAAATCAAAACTCACTCAAAAAGTTGTTTTTTGGGCTGGCTTTGTTGTATCTCAGCGGTGCCAAGTCTGGTATGAGCTGGAAGAGAAAGGATATTTTGCTACCTTAAATGAAAAGGCACAGGCTGAGCACCTGTTCTGTCATCCTCATCCTCCTCATCCTCCTCTCTGCGTCCCCAGCCTGAGAGCTGCCCAATGAGCTCTCTGCTCTGGTGGTCATTGCTTTGTCCATTTCTAGCCCTGGTGTTGGTCAGTGTGATGCCCATTCCAAGGACAGCAAGGGGGATTTGCTCTGTTGGAGTTCTCACTTCACCCTCACCTGCTGCCTTACTGGTTTAGCTCCAAATTTTACTGCTGGACATGTTTTAAGGGTTTTTTTGTCATTTTAGTTGTGGGCTGATTGTTGGGTTGTGTTGTGATATTTTGGACTTTTTTTTTGTGTGTGTGTGTTTGTTTTTTGTTTGTTTGTTTAGGGGTTTTTTTGTGTTTTGGGTTGGTTTTGGAGTTTGTTTTGGTTTTGTTTTTGTTTTTGTTTTTTGTTTGGGTTTTTTGTGTTTTGTGGGTTTTTTTTGGTTTTTTGTTGTTTTTGTTTTCTTTTTTGTTTGTTTGGGTTTTTTTATTTTGCTTTGTTTTTGTTTTTTGGGTTTTTTGGTTTTTTTTTTGTTTGTGCAGTTTTTGTTTTCTGTTTTTTAATGGGTTTTTTGGTGTTTTTTTTGCTTGTGGAGGTTTTTGGTTTTTGTTTGTTTTAATGGGTTTTTTTTTTTTGTTTGTTTGTTTGTTTGATTTTGTTTTTTGGGGCTTTTTTTTTTGTTGTTTTGGTTTAGGTGGGGGTTTTTTTGCCTCTTTTTTGGTGTGTTTTAACTATACTTCTGCTGAGGGGTTTTCTCCTGGTTTCCTTTTCTTATTTTCCTCCCTTAACTGGGTTCTGCACACCAGAATGATGGCAAGCCAAGGCTTGGAGAGGGCCAAGAACAGAGTGTGGGACAGAGAGGATGAGTCACACCACAACCCTTGGCAAACACCTTTATCTGCTTTATCCACCAGGAGTATCCACAGCCTTATGCTGAGCTGACCACAGAAATTGATTATTCCAGCATTTTCATAGAGTGCCTCACAAAGTGACAGTGGAGGAAAAGATGTGCATTTTTACAGACAGGAAAAACAAAATCATGAGCCATTATGATGGCGTTACAGAAGAGTTTTGTCAGGTAAATTCATGTATTCCCTAAATGTTCCACACTGTTAGCAAGCCCCTAGCTTAATATCATCCTGTGCCATTATGTTTTAAATAAACAGAGTAGTTTCTGGCTTTCCTGTAGTGTTTCTAGGAACCTGAGCTCATGCTACAATATCCTCACTCTTCCCCTAGCAGTGGCTAGTTATGCTCAATTTTTTTAAAATCTAAAATGTTACTTAAAATTAATAAATATTTTCTGTGACAACAATGGTTCCAGTTTTCTGTAATATGTAGAGGAGTGCACTATTGGTAAACTTATATATGGGTGTATCACTCAAAGAATACTGAGGAAAAACATGAGGGAGAATCACACACACATTTGGCACATAGTGCACATTTTTTCTGTATGTATTTTAACTAATTACCTTTTTCCTTCTGCTTTTGGGGAAAAAAAATCTAAAATCTTTTATA
Source organism: Diglossa brunneiventris (assembly GCA_019023105.1). NCBI lineage: Eukaryota > Metazoa > Chordata > Aves > Passeriformes > Thraupidae > Diglossa > Diglossa brunneiventris. Next base: position 5,430,347 of record CM032382.1, on the reverse strand, counting down.
TATCATCTGCAGGACTGGTAAAATACGGGGTTATTTTTGGCTCAAGAACTAATGCAGTTTTGCTGTGTCATGAGAAAGAAAAGGCAAGGATCCACCTCCTGTGTTCCTGCCTCTGAAGAGACAGCATAGAACACTCCCAACACACTTTTAAGTTTTGATATAAAACTGATAAGAGCAATGCTAGATAAATCTTATTTAGAAGCTTCAGTTTCCAAATGATAGTACAGCTGAAAATATCTGGTTTATATATGACAGAGAAGAAATCTGTCTTTGTAACAAAGGCTGAGATCAAACATTTTTTTGCTGATTCCATCTCCTCAACTTGGGGAGGGAATTGTTAAAGAGGACATATTAACACAGGTTTGGGTTTCTAGGAGACCTAAGAGCACATAAAACCATCAGGGAAATAACAAACTTCATCTCTTCTAAATTATTGCCTTAAATAACTTCTAAGTGTGTTTTGCTTGGGTGTAGATAAATTTCATGGAGATCAGGTGTCGCAGAGCAGAACAGAAATCCAGGCAAAGTCTCTGCTCTCCTTCCTCACAGAAGTAAATCTTCATGGGTGGCATGAGGACTGTTTGACTAAACCAAAATATTACACAGAAACTGCATGGAGCCCTTCCAGTCCCTTAACCACCCCCAAATGCTATTTATAAATATGGAATTCCACTGACAGAACCAGCAAAGGCAAATTAATGCTTTAAATTCGTGTTCCATGTGAACCTTTGTGTTTCTGTAATTATATATTTTTTAATAACACAGATATCCTGGCACCCATCAGTTAGGGCCTGCTCCAGAAGATGCAGTCCAGGATGCCTTCAAGGAAAGCACACTTCTGTTTTAATTTTTGTTTTTGGGGTTTTTTTTGTATTTTTTTGTGGGGTTTTTTTTTCTTTTGTGTGTGTGTGTGTAATTTCTGGAGGTGGAATTTCTGCTCTCTACTGACTTTTCTATCTCCTGCAGTTGCACCAGGCCATGATCTGAGGAGGGAAGCAGGTTGTGTGGAAATCAAAGAAAAAGCTTTGATTTTGTGGAAATCAAAGAAAATTGCAACAAGAGACAGGAAAATGCATCGTGGCATCGTCAAAATTGTCCTGAATGGCGAAACAAAAGGGCAAGGAAAAAAAAAAACAACCCACTACAAAAAAGAGCCAGACATAAAGCAGAAAACACAAAGGCAGGGAAACGGAAAGAAATGTCAGTGTCATGGAAAATGGAAAAATGCAGAAATGTGGAAAGAAGGAAAGAAGGCAAAAGTAAAATGGGAAAGGATGAAGATAATCAAGATTCTATTGAAGAGATAAGAAATAAATTAAGAAGTCAGATGAGCAGTGCATTTAATCTTTTATCATGTTTTTGGCTGGTCCAGAAACTCTGTTCAGATTCTTATTTTCTGTTGGTGCTGATTTGATTTGAAGGAAAATAAGTGGACTGTAAATAAAAATCATTATACTGGAGAATAAGTTGGTCAAATATTTCCCCTGCTTTTGTTATTGGTTAATTGATTTAACTCATTTGTGTGTGCTTCGGTTTTTGTTGCTGTTTATTTGCTCCAATTGGGCAACATTAAAAAGTTTTCTGTTGGTTCCATGTTGAAATATTTTTTGGGTGCGCATAAATAAATCTGTGCAGGGATCTTGATAGGCAAAGGAGTGAATACCTGCACCTCAAACACAGCAAAATGAATCAATATGAATATGAATATTAATTTCTTACGCTCAGAGGAAAGCTAAAATGTTAAATTTGATGCTCCATGAACCCAATTTTGTGTTCCCATCTCTGCCTTTTCTTGTGCTTCTACAACCTGAACAAACTGGAGTTGTGTTAAAGGTTTGGCTCTCTTTGGGTAATTAATTCAGGAATTACTGCGGTGGCTTAATCAACTCTGATTATTTTTCAGAGCAGCTACACCCAGGGGAGTGCCTGTATTTTTTTGGATATTTTATCACTGAGGGGAGCTCTGTCTTTTTTTGGATAATGTGTCAGTGGGCAGCACCACGAGCAGCTCAGGGAGATGGACAAAATGAGCACTGAAAGGAGCCACCCTCTCTCAAAACTCAGGGAGACTTTGCAGGTGTTCAGGAGAAAAATCTGAGTTTCTAATTACACTGCTGTGGTGGGGAAATGCTGTTTTCTTGTGGGTGTCCATGTGGTGTGGAGATGCTTCAGTCCCCTTTTTACACTCCCCAGATTATTTAATTTATGGTTGTGGCTTTTTCTGAAGAGTGAAACTGGTGTCTGCCTGAGGCACATGGGGTTTTTCTGGGGTGTGGGGTTTCTGGGGTTGTTATTCTTTTATCCCCAAACGTGAGACTGGAATGAAAAACTACGAGAGGAAGGGGATAGGGTCAAGCAGCCTGGATAAAAGAGCAAAACCATGAAATCCACCACAGGATTCAGCAAAGAATAAAGCCGTAGAAGACGTAAAATGCAGCTTTTAATATAAAATATAAATTTTATAAATTGATGAATTTTGTACATAGTGGAATAAAACCAAAGGAGAAAAAAAAATTAAAAAAGCAACTGGGGCAGAGGAAATAAGCTGAAAACACTGTGAAAAGTAGGGAGGTAAAACTTTCTTGCAGTTGTTTAAGGTGTGACTTAAGTCCAAATTAACTGTATTAACCAACAAGGAGAGAACCAAGAGCTAGAACTGACATTGTCAGCAGAGCTGCTGATGAAACCAGCAAATCATTTCTAGAGAAAAACTGAAATATTTAAAAGAGAGAACACGGACACAGAACTATGTCTACTGCAGTGTTAGAGACTGGGAAAGTGTTTAGTAAAAATAAAGAAAATTCTCTTTTCCAGAGAGTGGACATTTAAAAGGTAGGGCTCTGTGTCCTTGAAAGCAAAGTATAATTGCAGAGCAATAACAATTTATGAAACACCGTTTGTTCTGGTTGACAAATATTGAGTTTGAGGGGGGTGCCAGGAGATTTTACACTGATGGAGGGGCAGAAAACTGGGGCACCCAGACCTACTGGCACTGCTGTGGCATCACCTGTCACTTTAGGACAGTACCTAAAGTGTTTCCGGACAGCAGCAAAATAACAAATTCATGTAAAGAAAGTAATTAAACCATTAACCAGTTAATTAGCCCGATGTCAGCAGCAAACAGGACTTTAGAACAAATTTTGAAGGAAAGTTTTTGAACAGGAACAACAGGAATAGAGGCAGTACTAGAAAGAGGGGATAAGATAAAGCAGATATTAGCCAAAGAAAGTCAGAGTAATCTGATATCAGGTATGTAACAAAAACAAATGTATAAGGCTGAGGAATGTGAGGTATCATTTGCCTGGAGCTTAGGGAGTTAAATGACATGGAAAAAATATATATAAAAAAGGCCAGTGAACTGCCTTCAGTACAATTTCTCTAATATTTCCACTAATTTTATCTCATAAAGTAGTTGTGACCTTTGGATAGATAAAATTTTCACATGGCTCATTAAGCAGCACTGAAGGGAGAAGAGTGTGCATTTAAAACATTTGAAGAAAGAAGGGTGGAAAAGGTTGGATAACATTTAATGCTGAATGCAAAACTCAGCTTTTTGAGGTCTAGGATGAAAAATTACTGATACAGAGCTTGCAGTTGCTCATTTCAAGTGGCAGTGAGGGAGACTGACTGCTAAATACTGTCTATCACCACAGACTATTGATCAGCACTGCAGCTCAGCTGGGAGCAGCAAATTTGATCCAAGGACTGAAGAACAAAGCATGGAAATTGGAAAACAGAAACACTGAGGCCAAATGAGGATTTTATCTGGAATAAAATAAATTTTTATCTGGAATAAAGTCCTGGCTGGATGCACTCAGGGAGTAAGAATTCAGAACCAGTGTAAAGGTGAAATCCTGATATTAACAGGTTGCAATATGCAATTAGGACAGTAATCAGGAGGTGATACACTTGGAGAAGAATTTGAAGAAGCACACTCAAATAGTAGCAGTGGGGATATGGTGTTATTGATGTTTTAAAGTGAACCTCAAAGAAGAGAAAATATTATTGGAAGCCAAAGAATAGCAGCATTAGAAGAATAAGACCGTAAAATAAACGTGGAGGATTAGGAGGGTGTTTTCCATATCAGAAAAGTAGGGTGCAGAACACTTCTGCAGTAAGAAGACCTGAAACCCAGCTTTTCAACAAATAAAACTCAGCCTACAGGAGATTACATGGTGTAAAGAATGGGGAATATAACACAGTTTCCTTCTCTGCCTCAGGAAATCCCTTTCACACCTCCTGTAATTCCAAGGCATTCCCAGGCAAGCAACCCTGGCAGAGTTTAGCCACACATCTCCTGGATTTCAGCTATGGAGAGGGATGCTGGGCTTTGATAATAATGGGATTAAAAACACCTGAACATCTTCTACAGCGTTCCCTGATCTCCATCCCATCTCCAGGTGTAGATTTTTTTTTATAATTTAAATTTTTTTTTTTTTTTTTTTTTTTTTTTTTTTCAGCACTGGGAGGAGAGGGATCCCAGCCCTGGTGGGGTTCCACAATGCAGAGAGGAATGGCAAAAATCAGAAGCAGAAATGCCACATCCCCAGCAGTTTGAATCCCTTTGATTTGTGGTCTGCCTGTGCATTTCAGAGCCTGAACCAGCTGGAGGACAGGGCTTGTGATACAACTCAAATTTAAACCTTTATCCAGCTCCCCTTCAAGGAATAAACTCTTGAGGTACAGGTGAGTTTTCACAGGGGAGGAGAAGGGCTCACCTGGAAACTTCTGTCTGCTTTGAACTGTTTGGGTTAGTGACAATTGACATGCATGACTCCTGAATTACACTAAAGTGCTGGATATCACACTAATTTAATTTTCCAAAAAAGTCAAGCTCAGAGACAAAAATCTGCATTACAGAAGGAAAGGTGAAATGTGTGTTTATTAGACATTGATGTCTGATTTGAAATTTGCCCTGGCAAACAAGTAAAATGAAGATCTATCACTCAGGGCAGTGATAGATCCTCATTTTACATTTGATAACACATTCCTTTGACCTTCATCCTCAGAGGGAGAGCAGCTGTCTGCTACTCCTTGCCTGACCTTGACAATCCCTGTTTTAATAGGTGCAGGGTGCCTTTAACTTCTCTGCCTCTCCTGTGAACTCCTGAACGTTCAGCCCTTCCTGGTACCCTGCTCTAGCCTGGTAATTCATATTCACACAAACAGCACGATTTTCTGGCTGTTGAGAGAAATAAATCAAACTTTAAAAAGAGAGGGGGGGAGCGAGAGAGAGACAGGGAGAGAGGAGGGGCAGTAATTCTGCGCTCCTTAATTTTGCAACATTAATTTTAGCCATTCTTAGGGAAGGTAGGGGTGAAAGCAGGAGAATCCCTGTTCATTCTGCCTGTCCTTACTGCACAAACCCCCTGATTTTTCTTGTGCAGGACAACCCTCAAGGACTGAAGCTGGGACTGGAAAAACAGCTGCATTGTGCTGCAGGCTCAAATCCTGCCACAGCTATAATCTCTGGGACTCAAACAGGATTCTGCAGAAGGCCAGGACAATATTTAATGTGAATTAAAGGTATGAGGAAAGGTACAATTTCTTTCAGGGTAAGTTACATTTTTCATTTTTTGTTTACCGGTTTACATTGCCCAGTTATGATCTCTGATGTGCTGAGCCTTTTTAAATGAACCACAACAATAAATATCTGTGCTGTGGAGAGCTGTGTATGGCAGCCCTCTTAAAATCAAATCTATTCTACAATAAACTGAAGTATTTCAACCCACTGCAGTTGTTTATTACTTTAGGATGCATGCTTTTTCTCTTTGTCTTAAATCATGCTGTACTTTACTCACTAACCTTTGCAAGGTTGTGACTAAGTGCTATTAAACAGTGCAACTTTCTCTTTTTGACTTTTCTTAGGAGAAATAATAATGCAACAGAACCAGAAAAGAAAACATTTGGCCAGCAGCAATACAAGTATTTAAAAAACAGTGTGACAGCATAAAAATAATAATAAAAAAAAAAGTAAATTGAGGATAATTAAGCGCATTATTCTGTGTCCCTCAGCAATATGAAGATATTGGTATTTTCTCACTTATTTCCTTACCTTGAATGTGAACAATTCTTTCATGCTCCAGACTTGTGTTGCCAGGGTGAGGTTCAGCCCCACAGGCAGAAATCAGCACCAGAAAAAGTAGAGTCTTCATCTTTACAGCCAAAAGAATCTTCTTCACTGTAAGGGCATCACACACAAAGAGGATTGTGAATTTTGGGAAACCTTTTACAGTGTTGCACTGCTCAGCTTGTTAGAGCAGTGATCTTAGGAGGGTTTTTTTAAAAATTTTTTTTAATGTATTGAACCCACTCAGCTAGCAGAAGTTACAACAGCTGCTAATTTTTTAGGCATGAATATTGGACCACTTTATTGTGGACTTTAACTAAGTGAAACTGGCAATCCAAATTTAACTCTGCCTATGCAGAAATGCAACAAGAAAAAAAAAAAAAAAGAAAGTGCACAGACCAATATTCCTAAGCCAAACTCCTTGCAAGACCACACATAAGCAGTACCTGTGCTTCAAAAGAGGTTCTGGTGTACTTTTGATTTTCCAGACCTACTCTATTTCTGGTCTGCAAATGCAATTAAAACAATCAAAGCTCTATCACTGTATCTATATCCACTGCATGATGCAATCTGCTGGTGATAGGTTCTCAAGATTAAAACAATCTTCTTGTAGGTTTTGGCATCTCAATCAAGTCTGCAGCTTAACTTAACAGTCAGGGTGGCAAATCTGCTCGAGCTAAGCAGCAAAGATGACAAAACATTTATTAGACTGACTAAGGAAGATCAATTTTACTTCAGATTCACTTACCATTAAAAAAAAAAACCAACAACAACAAAAAAACCCTGGACACACAATGAAATGTTTGAAACCATGCACAAAGTAGGTTAGAGTTGAAAATGCTACCACTGCAGCTGCCCTGATTGATTTTTCATTCATTTCCACCCAGAATGCTGACGCACTGGCTGAGTGTGCCAGGTAGGGTCTCTGCAGTCAGCAGAGCCCAGCGTTGCAGGGAAAATCTCTGCCAGCCTCTGAGAAGTAATTAGGCAAATGAGGACCTGAAATAGAAGAGGAGGCATAAAATACAAGAGGCTTTTGTGGGGTTTGTTTTTGGGCTGCTGTTGTGTTTTATGGCTGTAGTTTTTGTGAATCTGACTCCTTGAAATAAAAGGTAGCTGTTTCCCAACTTTGCCTTTAAAGAGAGTAGGATTCCCCCCTTCCATATCAAATATGTGATTTTTTTTTTTTCTCAAATGCACAGAGATAATTCTTTCCCCCTTTTTTTTTTCCCCATCAGAGCTAGAAACACATAAAATTTGCAGAATACTCAGTCAAAACCAGGGTCTAGGTGTGAGTCCTGAAAGCAGTCCCCTACCCCCAGACAGACACAAACCCTGAAGTACTTCAAGTCCAGATCTAAATGCTGTAACCTGAACCAACCTCTGCTGCAGACTGAAAAAAAAAAAAAAAAGCCATTTTTCCATATCAGAACATGCACATTTACTTGCCTGCACTTCCATTTCTTCACAGCCAGCTTGGGGTGGGGAGCTCAAAACCAACTCAGCATCCCTTAATCCTTCCTGTGGAGTGCCTAGAGGTGGAGGACAAGTGCTGGATGCACTCTCTTTCCCAGGTGGTCCAGGCTCAGTAACTCCAGCCTCCGCCACTCCCTCTTTCCTGGAAAGCCTGGATGGAGGGTGGTGACCTCCATCTGGGACAGCAAGGACAGATGTGGCTCCCTCTAGAGCACATCAGCCCCAGCCTGGGCTCAGGGAGGGTCGCTCCAGGGCACCTGGGTGCTCCTTCTGAACGCCTTAAGGTTTAAGCATTTATATTTTTCAAATTTTGTACTGAATTATAGATAATTCTAAACCCCATATATATAGTGTTAGTTGCTGTCTTCACGTTTTGGTCAGGCAAAATCCCTCTGGGCCTGAAATTCAACGACAGCCTCAGGCTCCAAAAGTATAAACAAAAGTGGGTTTGCGGGGAGCAAACTGGGGGTAAATGACTTCATTACCTGAAGCTGTAATTGGAGGATTAACCCCTGAAATGCAAATGAACCAAACTTAATTGTGTGAAAAATAATTGTGTAAAAAACTCCTGTCCATTGTCCAGGTTGGGTGTCGCCTCTGGGAGGCTTCTGACAGCCCAAAATGCACCTTTTGAAGGCCTTTAATAAACACCCACTTTATTTTCTCAATTTTGTCCAGCCTCTGTTCCGGGCAGCCCTCCAAGGCCTCACTCCTGCAGGGTGTGACACCGCCCGGCCCTGTCCCTCACAAACCCCACACCGTGTGTCCCCTCTCAGGCTCCAAAATCCTGTAAGTTTGGGGCCTGGGGTGTTTTGTTGTTTGTTTTTTTCTTTTTGGCTGTTGGCTAACTTCTGACAGCTCTTTTTTTATTAATGATTTCTATTGATTTAGACGTGGCCTGTTTAACAAAAGAGCTTTGGTTGGGAAGGCAAGGCCTGTGGGAGTTTTCCAGCTTGGAGGCAAAACCTCTGGGCTCTGTGTGAGTGAGGAGAAGCCCACAGAGGCTCTGCAGATCAGCTCGTTTTCACTTCTAGACACAAACCTGCCCGTTTCTGTGACAAAAAAAACAATCACAGGGATTTTCTTGGGGACAGCAACCCCATCTATTCCAAGCACTGTGTGCACAGGCCCTGCTGAGGGGTGAGGAATATTTCACCTCCTGGTAAAATGGATGGAGGGCTCCACAGGTGCCTCCCTTTCCTTCCCTGCTGATGGGGGAAACTCCTCCATGCAGCACCATCTGGTGCTGATTTCCAGAGCAAATAATTCCAGGATGAAGGATACACCTTTTGGGATATTTGCCTGGTACCTCCAGGCAGGTATCATCTGATTTTGGGGTGTTTATGTGATAGCATTGCACAGGCAGGGTGACAGGCAGGCCAGTGCTGACCTGGAATCCTGTTTTTCCTTTCCCTCAGCGTCCATCTGACCAATCCCACATGTCACAGACATGGATAAAGATCACCCCACAGGTTTTTTTGGGGGGGTGGCGGAGCAATTTACACAATTTGGTGGCATTTTTAGATTTGTTAAAAGGCAGAGATTGTGAGGAATGGCCTGGTACCTCTCTCCTCCTGGGATTCCCCACGATGGGAGTGGGGGCACTGAGCCAAGGCAACGTTACCAGGCCAAGTATCTGACCCCTGGTGCTTTGTAGGTTATCCAAAAAGGCAATTAGTCAGAGGAATTCACATCTTCAGCCTCTAGCCAAAGCAATAGAAGTCAGACTCCATTTCTGCAGCAGCCTAGGAGGACCTCAGGGGAGACATGATAGGTGTGGATGTTTTCATATTAAAATTAATAAAGTCTTGGCTGGGACTGGGTGATGTTTTTTTCTTTTTTTCTTTTTTTTTTTTTTGGTAAGGAATGGTAAAGATTAGTCATACTCAAGACATTCACACTGGTTTCAATTACAGCAGGTTATGAATCTGCTATCTCCCTGTACAGGCGCACAAAGGAGCTGGGAAGGAGTTTTAAAGGGAGAGCCTCAAGGCTTGGGGAAGTGCTCAAGGTCACTCAGTGTTTAAATTCTCCAGAACTGCTCATTCTTGGATACATTTTTAAGTTCTGACATTAAATCACCATTTTTCAATACTTACGTAGGCTTAATTCATCTACTACTGGCATATCTAAAAGGCTGTAAAGCACCAATTTTGATATTTTAACACAATAATCTGAGAGTTTACAGAATGCTTTCATGCAGTTTGGCTGCTTTAGTGACAAGCATCTCTCTGAAGGGCAGAGCACTGAAAAGCAGCATTACCCACCAATGTCTGTTTTGAATAGAAGAACATATTTCTTATTTCCTTTTGCAACTGCTGTCTAGCTGCAGAACATGCAAACATCCACTGTGTCAAGACAAGGGCCACCTACCTCAATATTCTCTCTCTGGCAGTAGTTAAAAGCCTTTAAAGTGGAAAGATTTTTTGTTCACAGGAGTTAATTTTTGCCTTGTGTGAAGAGGTGATGATGTCTTATATCAAATGCTTGTTTCCCTCAGTTGCAAGACCTGTGGAAACCTGAAGAGAAAATGGCACAGGAGAAACCCAAACTCCTTGGGCAGAAACAGGAGGCTTCCTAATGAAACTTTCTGCCTTTCTGTGGAGTATTCTAAGTTTAGTAAAATGGGACTCAGCAACTAAAGGAATCAGTGGCACCTAAACAAGGGAACAGAATACATAAAATCAGTCTTGATAATTTGGGGTTGAAATAACCCCCAAATCTGTTATTATTCACACAAACCTGCTGTATAATATGAACCTTTATAGGCTCCTCTCTGTGGAGCTCAGATCCACCTGGGAGCTGGTATTAAACAGAGAGAAATATCTATTTAACAGAACAAAATATGTGTATTTACAGGGAGATGGTGCCAGCAGCAGTAATGAAGGGTCTCCCATCTTTAGACACTTCTGGTGGGTAATAGAATAAGGAGAGGACCAGTCCAGGCAGTCCTCACACACTCCCTTCAGCAGCTTTTCTAAAAACTGGTGACTTGGAGCAGAACACTTCAATCCAGCTGATTAAACAGATTTCCTGCTCAGTCCCAAGGCTGCTAAAGATCAAATCTTATCTGTGTGTGTAAGCCCCTGGGCTTTGGCAGCTGAGTCAAGCCACAAAAATGGAATCCAGGTCCAGATTGTGGGCACCTGAGCTATTTTGTCTGTGCACAAAATGTCTACATCCCACTCAGACCATTGTCACAGTCAGTTTGTACCTGGTCAGTGTGGTCAGTGGAAGGGAGGCGTGTGTTTGACTGGCCTGGGATGACTTTTGTCCATTCATTCTTGGTTTTTTTTAATAACATCCATCTCCTCCAGAAACCTTCCATTCTCCAAAGACAAAAGTAAAACATTTATTTCCAGCTACAGACTTGAGACCTCAGTCCCCCAAATCTGATGAAAATCCACTTCTTGCCATGGCTACCCATACAATGCCTGTTCTGGATCCTGTTTATGACTCATTTTGCTAAGACAACTTTTTCTCCTTGTAAAAGTCTCCCAGAGTGACAGAATCAAGGCAGGACAGACTCAGCAGAATGATCCCCAAATTGCCAAATTTTTCTTGCAAAATAAAATCTGCTCATTCCGTGGTAAAACAGAAAGAGCAATTTGGTGGCATGGGAATGACAATATTTACATCCTCTATTAGGATGACTTGAAGGTCACATTCCAAGGCCTCCTCCTCCCTTGGTACTTCAGTTTTTAAAGGCAATTTGTGTGGGATCTGGGGCCATCTGAGGTGGCAGACAGTGGCTGTCTGGAGAACAGGTTGTGCTCGTGGCTCTCCAGCCCTGGGCAGAGCAGCTCAGTGCAAAAAAGCAGCAGGACACCCCAAGCACGTCTGGAATCCCCTGCAGCCCAACAGCTTCCCAGGAGGAATGCTGATAAATGGCTGGCAGGGAGAAAGAAAATGGCCTTTACGTGCCTTTGAAGTGCCTGCCTTGCACTAGATATGGAATTTATTCCAGAATTTATTCCAGAAACACAGGGTAAAAGCAGTTCTGTCATTACTGGTAGGGCAGAGTCAAGGTCATGTGGTGTAGAAAATTTGGTACTCTAGGTTTTAAATGAGTCAGGGATAAAGCAAATGTGCTTTAGGATCTACCCTGGAAGGAATGCTGTTCCCTCAGTGCCTCCATTAGTTTTATTTCTTGAGTTTTCTTGGAGTTTTTATTTTTTTGTTGTTGGGTTTTTTTTTGGTTTTGGTTTGGTTTGGTTTTTAGTTAAGGAATTTGGAATTTTTTTTGCTTTCAGTATGGCATTGGGATGTTCTTTGATAACACAGAAAGGCCAATTTGCTTTTTTGTGTTAAAAACTGGACATGTATTTTTTGCAGTCCCTTCCTTTAGAGGAAACTTTTACTTCAATCTCCACTTATCAGTGGTCTTCAAAAAAATTGAGAGCTGTCTTTTTCCAGACAGATTGTGTTTGTATTCTGACACCTTCTTCAGCAAAAATCTGTTTTTCAACACACAAGCATGGAGGTCAGTGAGAGTCAGTAGAAAACTTGATCTGTCCCCCTCAATTTCTTTGCGTTTTGGTCATATTTACAAAACTGACTTTTCCTCAGGGCTTTTCTGCTCCCCAGGCCCTGTAAAATTACCCACACTTTTTCCACAGGGTGATTTCTTGGTGGCAGGAATATTTCCCCACTGCCCTGCAAGGAATTGGGAATTTCTGCCAGGGTTTGGGGCGTTTCTGGTTCTGCCTGTTCTTTACCGCATGCCTGGATTTCTACAGGGTCATAAATGTTTTAATTTTCTAGTGCTCTATCCCCCTGCCAAAGGTGAACATAAGCTGGGTGCCTGTCTTCTTTAGACAATTTAAAAAAACCTCATCTATCAAATAACATTAGGCAGTTTTGTACAAACTGTTCTTTTAACTTCTTTACAATATGATTATATTATTAACAATAATATTATTATTATGTTATCATTATAATTGCTGTCTTTGTGAGCTTGAAATGCCTCTCTGTACCTAAACCAGTTGTGCCAGATTTCATGCTTTAAACTAAATAATTAGTCCAGTCCACCCACCTTTTCTAATTGGTCAGACAGAATTTTTGAGGTTTTTGTGTGCAGTGAAAAGGCAAATAATTTACTCAAAGCCCATTCAGGCTGGTGGACATTTGGAAATTTAGTTAATTAGTGATGGTTCCCACTATCAATTTTCAGGTAACTGGGCACCACAGCAGCACCGCCCCCTAGATTCTGCCAGGCACAGCACCCAGGTTGACAAGAAATGGGTTTTTTTCTAAACTGTAGTTGCATTTAATATTTTTTTGTGGTGGGTGGTTGCTCATCCCTCCCACAACCCATGTCATGTCTTCCCCCAGAGACCTCCTGGCCACTGAAATTATGATGGGGCTTTGAGCCAGACCTAAAAGATGAATTTGCACAATCTAAACCTGCTCCGGTTCCCACCAAAAATATGTAAATCCTTGGTGGAAAAACTGTTATTGCACATAGAAAAGACAATGAGCCTCAAAAACCAACGAGCCCCACTCCCCCCAGAAAAGGACAGAGAAAAGTTTATTTTCTGGAAACACGGCACAAATTAATTGATTCAAAATCAGACAGGTAAACCACCAAGTGATGCTCTGTGTATAAATTCTGTGTCTGTGTTCAAGGTCACTGAGTGTTTAAATTCTGTGTTTAAATTCACTGCAGGCTGGTTTCCAAACCCACCTCTGATCATCAAATTTACTCCTAGACTTTTTGCTTGGGAAATATTGTAAAAGTCATAGGAATGTTAAGGAACTGTCCATGCAATGATATTAATCGGGAAATGGGCCAGGTACTCTCTGAGGCATCTCCTTTCTGACCCACATTTTATGTGGTGGAGTCCCCATTCCTTTACCCCCAGCCAAGCTGGCTGTACCAGCAACATAAAAATTGAAATTTAAAACATTAACAGTGCCTTCACACCCTTCAAGGATGCCACTCTGTGAGAGAACAGATGCACTGCCAGACTTCCTGAGCAGGGGCTGGTGCCAGCCTGCTGCAAGGAATTACAGACAGTAAAATATTTTTGTCATGGGTCCTGGTGCAGAGCATAAAACAGGACTCCTTGTCCAGCCAGCCATGAGAACTCACTCCTGTCCTCCCTTTTTTTTTTGTCTTGTGGCCTGAGAACTGCACTGTCTGCACTCTCAATGTCATTGAGAAAGACTTTAAGAAGCCACTCACTTTCATGAAGAAATAATAGCAATGGTACAATACCCTGCATATTTTCACATTGAAAATTTGAAAATATTTCCATGTTGTCAATGCAAGTCCCAGCTGAATCACTGCTTCTGAGAAGGCAAACACTTTAACTTCACAACAGAACTGTTTTTATCAAACATCTGCAAATGAGCTTGAGTTTTCTTTGGGTGTTTGGTGGTGTGGAATTGGCTGGGGGCGCAGCCAGATCAAAGCCATGTGGGGATCACTTGTGAAAGCACGACTCTTCCAGCAATTTCCATAATTGAATTAATCTGCAGTTGATGGCAAAACATACTTTCTACTGAGATCAGTGGCTTTGCAGGCAGGGGAGGTCTCGGGGTCAGGCCATGGGTTCAGGTTTTGGGGGGACATGAGTTCAACCCTTCACGGGGGGAAGGTGGAAGGAGGATTAATTTTCTTTCCTGGACTCCCTTTTGGTGGCACCATGATGATCTTTTTTGTTGCTTAAAAATCATGGGAATGATTTTTTGAATATTTTTTGAATATTTTCGGAATATTTTTTTAATAGTTTTAGGGTTAGAAGGAGCTGCAACATGGCTGCAATGACACTTTATCAGCACCTAGAACAGATTTGGGGTTTTTCATGAGCCCACCACTAAAAAAACCCAAATATTTCCACATGCTGAGGCCCTGTGTGATAGCTGACCATGTATTTACACACAGGAGAACATTCAGATGTCCACTTGTGCCATTTCCCCCACTTCCCTGCTTTTCTTAAGTATCTTTTCATGGCAGTGTCTTAGGCCTGAGAACATTGGAAAAACACAAGTCATATGATTGTTTAGTTAAAGCCTTGTTAGCTAAATTCAGTTGAAAACAAATAATAAACAATTGTAAGACTGTGGGCGTCTGTAAGAAAATATTTCCAGATAAAGATAAGCCTTTCAAACTTTTAAAGTAAACAGTGTCACCTCAGTATTATGCATATACCTTTTTTCTTCTTTTTTCTTTTTTTTTTTTTTGTGTTTGAATTACAAAAGAATCAACAATAGTAAGAAAACACCAAATTCAAACTATCTGAAAATCACTTTTTGTTTTGGGTCCAGACACGCATGCATGACTCATTTATTTGAAAGGAAAAAGAAAAAAAGTTCTTTACTGGTTTACAGCAATGATAACTGAGATTTACACAGCCATCCTTGGTCAGTCAGATGTGAGAAAGATGACAGAAATTAATATTTTTTTTCAAAGGTCCAGACTCTCTGTATTTGCAGTTGGAGATGCTGACAAGAAAGACTGCAGTTCTGCACTTTGAACTAAATAAGTCAACAGCAGAACTAGAAAGAAATAGGAAAAGGATTTACTGGGCTCCAGAGGAAAGGATAATAATTTGAAAACTGATGCTGCAAACTGACAGTGCTGCAGAAATACTTCTGTGAGAGAATTTAATAATAAATAAACAAATATATTGCTCACAACATGTGAACAGTCAGTGGAGAAAAGCTTCACCAGAGGCAGATGGCACCAGAAAAGTTCTGATAAGGTGAAAAAGCTGTCGAGATAAGGACTTGAAAAGGAAAGCATCAGAACATTGTTGGTGACTCAGCATCAGGAATTATCACTTGGGATAGAGGAGGAAGAGACTGGGCTTAAGGAGGCAAAGAATTTTAAAAATAATGGGTGATTTTAGCTGTGCTAAACCTCAGAACTTTTTTTCCACAGAGGAGTCCAGGGGAGGGAATCAGCAATGTGGCACCAGAATTAGTGGGTGGGTGGCTGCCTGGCCTCCAGAGGGGCTGAAAAAGAAGATTTTTGGCAACAGGGAGGAGCATCAAAGAGCTGGAGTGGCCACTGGGTTTCAGCACCACCTTGTCAACCTCTCCTCCCTCTCCCAGCCACTGGCAGCTCCCTCAGGCAGAATTCCCAAGCTCCTGGTCCCTGGAATGCAGATGGAGTGCCTTAAAACTGGACAAGGCAAAGGTTTATGGCTGCAACCAGAGGAAAGGAAAACCCATTTATAAAAAGAGGCCAAAAGAGCTGGACTTGGTTACTCTGGCAAAACACACCTCAGTAAGGTTATAGTTGCTCTCTATAAATATATCACAGAGGAAAAGCCTGAGAAGCTAAAGGATATTTCAGCTAAGACCTGGAAACAGAACTGGTGGGGCCATAAATAAGTTTAAGCTGGAAATGATAAAATTTTAAGCTGTAGGAAAACTTCACAGCCTTCATAAAGACATTTTTAGGGTGGAGGAAAGAAACACAGCTAGTTTTAAATCACGTTTTGCCTGCTTTATGAGAAACTGTCTTAGATGAAGGGGAATGTGAATAGGAGAGGACCAGGTTATGACACAGGGGATCCCCCTTTTTTTTTTTGGTTCCCGTATTCCTGATTTTTGGCAAAAACCTCAATATAAGTAGGACAATCGATTCCTAATTCAGGCAGTATTCTTTTCCTTCCCCCTCATGGCAGGTCCAAGCTCTCCTGGCAGATGCTCCTAATGACAGAATCCAACCCATTCAGATGGAATAGCTTCCTATTGATCCTACAAACCTGCTCCCAGTAACTCTCAGCACTGCCAGCAAAGCACCTTTCTCACCTCTGGGCTTCTGTCACGGTGCCTGACTCCAATAATTTCCTAAGTGGACTCTGCTTTAAGCAGCAGATCTGTTCCCCCTGATAAGGATCATTAAATATCTGCAAATGAAATGGACGCACTTGTGGCTGGCTTAAATGGCTTGGCTGCTGAAATGCTTGGTCATGCAGGAGGTTTCTGCCTGCCTGCTGCAGTGGTTACCTGCAAAATGTGAATTTTCCACCCTTGCATCCCAGGGATGTGGCAGAAAGAAAGGGAAAATGGCAGCTCTGTTTCCACTCTGGATGTCTAAGGGTGGTTCAGGGTATTAAGTTGTGAAAACAAAGATAATTTCAGCACATGTTTGTAAATCAAAGGTGTAACATGAAAAGAAAAAAGCAGGAACTCCCCTGAACAAACCACCCTGATGAAAATGGAATATTGGAAATAATGGAAAACCACAATGGTCTGAGGAGATCTGAGAAAATGCAAAGCAGAGGATTAACTGGACAATTTGCAACTGCTTGATAAAATCATGATGCAGAACATACCATGGCAAATAAAAACCTCTGAAGCTGCGTAAGCATAAAGGCTTGCAGAGCAGGCAGTTCAGTGCACCTTGTACAATCACAAAAGTGCATCGTATTTTAGGTTCATTCAGATGTAGGAAGGCATGACTGAAGAGTCTGTGCCTAGGAGACCCATTCTGAAGAGAAAAGTGACTTATATTTGGAGAAACAATGAGTAGAAATCCAGAAACAGGAGAGAATTGTGCTTAGCAAAAACAGAGTTTTAGAGAACCAAAGTCCAAGGAATGGGTTTAATTTGTTGAACTGTGACATGAAACAGAAGACATTTAAAAAAAACATTGATGTAATTGGTAAATGGACTGGCTTGAGACTTATTTTTGTCTGCCAGCAATATCTGCTGGCTTGTGGTCAGTCCTGAAGATAAAGTAAACCTGTGCAGATTTCAGTAAAAAAACTCAATAGCAAGCCAAACCAAAATATTAACCCAACAGCAGGTTCTCTTGACAATCTCTGAACTGGGAAACTCAATTAACAAGGAAATTGTATTGATTTTGTTTAAACCAGATGAGGTTATATGCTTGCTTAGTCAACAAGAATACCCACATTAGCAGGCTGAAAGTGAGTTGTGTTTCAAAGATTAAATTAATGGCAAATGGATAGGATTCACTTACTTCTTTCTTTTTTTTTGCAAGTTCCTCCAAACTTAGTTAATTACAGGGATCAGCAGTTCTACAATAATCCAGAATAAACCCCAGGCTTTTGTCTGGGCTTCCATGTCCTCAGGACTATGCAGGCTGTTTTTCATCCTCACAGACATTATTCCAGGTGCTCCAAAGGCACCTGCCAGGGCTTTTGAACACCTCAAATCCACATCCTCACCGTCCTGAGGCAGCGATTGTCACACTCTGTTGGGTGACATCCCTACAACACACAGGGAACTCTCACAAAGATACACAGCACAGAAGGTCTGCACTCATCCTACCTATTTTTTTTTTTTACTTCTATCCTTAAACAATTACAGGGGATCACTGGTCACAGGGCAAGGATGACTTTTGCCTTGATGTGATATAGCCATTCTCTATTTTTATTTATTTATTTATTTATTCAGTTACCAAAGCTTCACTGAGCTTTTACACCAAACACCTGCACCAGACGCAAGGAGAAAATTTCCATTGTAAGCTCCACTGACTTCGAGCAGGGCTGTTAAAAACTGTGGCCTGGGGTGAAGAACCCAAAAGCAGTAGAAACAATGCATCTCCAAAACTGCCTGACAGGAGAATCCCTGCCCCAAAGTGCTGCTTTTGGGAAAAGGATTGGTTTAACTTTGGGTTTTTTTTGGTGTGCTTATGGCAGGAATTTTAGCCCCAAAGGAAAGAGGGGAGAGCAGGAGGATCTGCTGAGGATTTCCCTGAAAAGCTGATATTTCTGCTCATTTCTTCCCAGATGCTCCATAGTCATAGAAAACTTCTCATTTTTCTCCACACCCCATGCAGCATCCCCTGCCTCAGGTATTTGTCAGACCATGAGGGATCCGTGCACCGTCAAAGCTTAAAATTCCCTTACTGCTTTTAGAAGTTAGGGTTTTGATTTTCTACCAGGACCATAAATTACCAAAGAAGTCAGCTTGAGGTACTGACTCCTGCTTAGGCCAGCTTTCATCTCAGTGACACACATAAATTTCCCAAGCTACAAAAAGTGTGTGTAGGGTATGGGATCCCTGTTCTAGGATCTCTCACTTACCAGGAGCTTAAATCTTGTGGGGTCAGCTCAGCTTCATTTCAGGGCAAGGGCTCAGGTTCCCTGACATCCAAAAGTCAGGTTTTGCACTCTAAATGCTGCTCTCTAGGGTTTTTAAAGAGTCAAATAGGAGGGGTTAAAAAAAAAAAAAAAACCCAAATGCCCAAACTTATCCTGGGCAGGCCTAAATAAACTAAACCCAGCCCAGCTCCACCTCCCAGCCTGAGGGCTGCCTGACAGAACTGGGAGCTGTGCTAATCCCTAATTAAATTTAATCCACACTAGAGAGGGTTTGTTGATTTAGCTGGATGGGTAGGGAGAGGCTGACAGGTTAGTCCTGCTGTAGAGGGGGGAAAAAACCCCTCCAAGAGCATAATTGGTAGCAGTTGAATTAGTAGTCATTCTTTCTTCAGAGCAGATAATAACGTATATGGATGGTTCAGGAGTGAAAAAGAGAGGGAAATTATTTTATTATTATATTTATTTATATATTTATATCTACTATATTATATTATTATATTTATTATTAGGTTGCTATTTTATATTATATTTTATATTATATTATATCTAAATTATATAATATTGATACAGTATAATATAATAATATATAAGAATTTATTACTATATTTAAATATAATAATAAACATATTCATATTTATTATATCATACTATATCATATTATATATATTATTGGTGTTATTAATACAACATTATATAATATATAGTATATAATATATAATATATAATATATACTATATAATATATAGTATATTCTATATTCTATATTCTATATTCTATATTCTATATTCTATATTCTATATATAATTATATATAAAATGTATAAAATATAATACATTAATATATTATAATATAATAGTATATAAGAATTTATGATTATATTTAAATATAATGACGATTAGATGATGATGATGATGATGATGATGATGACAATAATAATAATAATAATCACAATAATAATACCGTAATTAATTATGGTATAAAATAATAAACATAATTAATAATACCTGTCAATTGTAGACTACTAGTTAGCAAAATCAATGCTCATTGTAGAAAACATGCTTATCTGTATATTACACATGTGTGGATGGCCATCCCAGCTTTGGTTGTTGATAACACCCTGATAAAGAAAGATATGTTTTTGATTGACATGACTGCACCAGTGAAAGCTGGTTAGAATAACCAGTGCTCAGGAATTTGTTCTTCCTCTCTCTGGAGGGAAATTGCCCAACATGAAAACTGCAATAAAAATAAATTTCCCTCTGTTTTTCACTCTTGAGGCATCAATATATGTTATTATCTGCTCTGGAGAAAGAATGACTGCTCATGCAGCTACCATGGGTCCCAGGCAGAAAGTGAACACTGATTTATAAACTTATTTATAAACTCTATATCTATTAACCTCCTGTTCTCTTGAACTGGAACCTGGGCTTGAGCAGACCCCAGGTGCAACATCCATGCCCGCCCCTCCTTCAAACCTGGCTGATGGTTAATCTGTTCCTGAAGTGGGTTATTCGTGTGGAACAGCCACTTCAACATTCTCACAGGGAGCTGCATATCCAAGGGGAAAATATCTGCTCGTTTCAGGGGCCACAGTTGTTAATACAGCAAAAAGTACTAAAGAAAATGTCACTGACAACAGAAGATTAGAAAATAGGATTCCATTAGCTGATACATGAAGGGAATAACGGAAAATATTCCTGAATTTTGGTCATTTTGAGGAAATGGGTACTCTTTAAAAAGCAGTTTCCTAGCATAAAAATGAGATAATCTGAGAGGCATAAATACAGTTGATGAGCTTTTTAATGGTCTAGTCTCACTGGAAAGGCTGTAGATAGTAGAAATCTCTTCCCCCAAAAAATCAGGTCGTTGCTTTAACTAGATCTGACACAGACATGAGAAAATGCATACAAACCCTGCATTCAGTGAAGACAAATTTCTCACCACCAATGTGCCACTAGAGGATTACACCAGATAGAAATAATGCCTTTGAGCCCGGCTGTTTTAATCTCAGATTTATACAACACATCTTTTGCGATGCAGCCAGGGGTGTGTTTTGTGCAAACCCAGAGTAAGGGGCCATTTCCGTGGTGCTTCCAGGCTAACTTGAGGCATTTGGCTTTAATCTTTGCTGGTGCCAGGCTGGGACCATCCCTGCCTTGAGGTACCAAAGGCATTCCAAGCTTAGGGAGTCACAGTGTCCCAGATGTGCTGCAGGGAAAATCAATTAAAGAATGCGACACCTTCTTTTGGCAACATAAAAAGGTTTTGGGGTTTGTTTTTTGGGTTTGTTTTTTTTTTTACTACAAGAATGTGGGTGAGAAGCCTGGAGAGAGTGGAGAAGAACAAATTTTGGGCATCTGATTGGGACCTCAGTTCTCATTGTGGAGTGAGAGCAAAAGGGGGAAGCCCAAATCAGAGGAACTGGGGATGTGCTGTGGCTCCTTCCCTCACAGTTTTTGTCTGAGGTACTGGATGACCTTTATTTCAAAGGCTCTAAAGCCTGATGCTATTTAAAAGCCCAGAGATTCCCTTCATTATTACTATAAAGGACTGGCACACTTATTTTATGAAGGATTTCACATTGGTCATCAGAAAAGAACAAAAAAAAGCTTTTGATGCTAGTCTTCCACTCCAAGCACCTCTGTTTAAATGTCTCAAATTAGATTTTGTTGGGAAAAAAGGCACTGGCACACTCATAACCTGACATAGTTTCCATTATAAACTCATTTCTACTATAAACTCTGAACATAAAAGCTATAAATAGCACCTCCACTACAACTCAGATTTTCCCTACACGCTCTGAATTCAGAAACAATATTTGCACTTCAGCTGGTTTCTTTCTTTATAATTCTATATAAATAAATTCTAGCACTTATTTATTATTTATTTAATTTTTTAAAAAACAAATAAAATTTTGTAAGAATCTATTTTCTGTCTTGTTCTTCTGGGGATAAGATTTGTTTTCAGCTCAGGGAGGGACACAGAGCGGTTCCCTGCTCTTCCATGGCAGAGCAAGCAGAAAATCCCAGGAAAAAAAAAATCCAGGACCATGGCCCAGGATCCAACCTCTCTGTGCTCACTTCAAACTTCTGCAGCTGTCAAGCACCTATAACTCCTCAGTTAATTTTAATTTCAGCCAAAATGATTTTTTTTTTTTTACCTCTCCTCAGGTTTCCTTCCCTTCATGAGAAGTTGTAAATATTTTGCACTGTCCTCCCACCTGTGTGCTCCCCTCCTTTCAAACGGACATTCCAGCTGGAAAAGATTCTCAAAACTCTCCTTTCTTGTGCTTTTGGATGTTAAGGATACAAGAGAATAAGATCTAACAACCTTGCATCCACTAGGACATCTAGAAATGGTTCCTCTAGACGTCCTAAGACACCTGGGATAATGCTGAAACTTGAAAGAAACCCATGAAAACCTGAAAAAATACTCCATAAAACCACAACTGTATGAAAAAGAAATCTGCCAAAAAACCACAAACAAACAAACAAAAAAAAATCCCAACAAAAACCCCCCAAACTAGTGAAAATAATGAAAATATTTTGGAAGTATGCAAAGTTATTTGACACTTCTGGGTTTTAATATATTAAATATTTTATTATTTTAATATTTTAAGGATAAAGCTGTGAAGGCCCAGTTTTCCTTTTGCTGGCCATCAGAAAGGAAAGGAAAAGTGACTTAATTTTGTAGCACTGGCAAAACAGTGCAGTGGGTGCTGCCAAAGATAAATATTGTTTGGTTTTCAGCAGGCAAAATGAGAGGTTAAGCAATACTGTCTATGGTTCCTGGTCACTGGAGCAAAGATATTAATTTCACGAGAGTCATCCACAGCTGCAAATTCAAGAAACACTTTCAGCAGTTGCAAGGTAGATGGGGGGAATATCCTCACTTGGAAATGTTTTCTGGCCCAAGTGTTCCTTGCTGGGCTTTTCCTTGAGTATGTAAATGTGTGTTTAGGGTTCTTTGCATTGTGGGTATGTACAGGAAAAAAAAAAATCACAAGATTTCTGTTTGATTTGGAGCTGCTGAAGGTGTTCCAGAACACCAGGTTTAATTTTCAATAAATAAATAAATTTATATTTATATTTATATTTATATTTATATTTATATTTATATTTATATTTATATTTATATTTATATTTATTTATATACAATTTTATATTTATATACATTTATATATATATTTATATATGTATATAAATCTAAATCTCTATAAGTATATATATATATATATAATAGATAAATAGCGAAATAGAGAAATAGATAAAAATAAATATATATAAATATATATACATAAAATTTTAACTTTGAGTCCACTTAGACTACTTGATGCTGGCTGCCATCTCTCTTTTGGCATTTAAGATGCAGGAATGAATGAAAAGCAATTTGCAAGAGCCACATGCTATGTTCATGGTTCTGAAGGAATCCTCCTGAGGATGAGCTGTGGCAAGGTTGCTGGAGGACACTGCAATACTCTGCCATTTTTCAGAGAATCCCACAGCTCCTATTTGTTTTAAAACCTGGAAATATTATGCCAGAAGTGTAGAAATTTGCTGGTTTAAGTGCAACATGATTAATGCCTTCATGGGGAATATCTTTTCCAAGCTGTATGTCAAAGTTCACGTTGGCTTTCCTGAATCCCCAAGGTCAGAAATGTGCCAAAATCCCACGTGCCAAAATCTGGAAAACCCCAGATTATCTAAAATCTGTGGCATCTCCTCCTACAATAAATAAAAGTGATTTTTACTTTGTGATATCTTTTATCAAGCACATACCCACAGAAAAATCAGCAGAGCAAGGGGCCAGCACATGAAATAATTTTACCTGCTTTGAATAAAAAATACTTAAAATCCTTCAGATGATGCCTACAGATCTATAAATCAGTAACTTCAGAGGCTATCCATACTTGTAACAGGAAAATGAAGTCAGAAAATCAAATGAAATATTATTGGCCTCTGAGTCAATGAGTCAGAAGACATTAGCACACACAGCCCTCACTGTAATTACTCCAGATTTTTCAGGCTGCTGTATTCACCTTTAGAAAAGTAAATAGTGGAAAGATGCATGACTGTCTTCAACAGGGCTTGAGCCAGAACTTCCTTTTTTGTCTTCTGCAGAAAGAGCAATAACCTCATTGCTCAAGGCGTTTTGACCAGATTTTTATTTTCCTTTGACTCATGTAGACATTTATTTATCTTGGTAAAGTGCACAGCATTCACATACAATAAATCTTCAGCAAAGTGAATAAGGGGGTTTTCCTTGCATTCAAAAAGTTGCACTGATTTCCATATATAATTTCTATTATTAGATGCATTTTTTAAGTTTTAATTTAGTTCACTAAAATGTGTAATTTATGTGACAATCTGCATTAATTTTAGGTAGGTTTTCTCTTTGTTTCCACGCCTTCCCTGTATAATTTGTATTTTTTCCTGGAAGCTAGTTGGAAAGTTGAATTATTTTTTTCCCCTAGATGATTCCCAGTATTCTCAGGCAGTCTAGATCCTTTTATTTCACTCCCATTCACTTTCACTGCAGTCTGCAACACTCAGACATCTCTCCTGGATTTGGAATAATGCCTATTTGAAGAGGGTAGCCCAAAACTCCATTTTCTAAAGGAATTGCTGCTTTGGGCTCAGTGGCTCAACATCTCACCAAAACTCACAAATTCTGCTGGAACCAGGAGTTTGAATTAAAAAAAAAAAAAAGTGAGTTTTTATTAAAAAAAAAAAAGAGTGATGTGGTACCAAGCAAGGAGATTGATGACAGAGATGCACTTCCCATGCAGCTCCTCTGGATTCCTCCCTGATAATCCCTCCCAAAGCCATTGCAGGTGGCCAGGAACAGGAACCATGGCTTGCATGAGGAGGATGGGACAAGGAACATTCCTGGTGACAGTGCCACGAGGAGAAATAAACATTTCCCTGAGATGAAAGGCACAACTGGCCTTGCTTGACCCAGGTGGCTGCACAGACACATTTCACAGGTGCCAGGTAAACTGCTGAGGCTGCCTGCAGGAATATCTGTGTCCCCACACCATCCCTGTCAGCAGGGGAGGTTTTATCATCTCATTTTGGTAGGTGGAGGGATGGAGAACTCAGAGCCTCCAACTTCTTCAAAGTCACAGAAGGATTTAGGTCTGAGCAGGGGACTGAAGCAATGCTCCACCAGCAACAGTAAAATATCCTTACAGGAAAGTGTCCTAACTACTCAGCAATCCTCTCTCTCCTATTAAAAGCAATACATAATTAAAAGGCAACAGTTAATATTGGATTTTCAGGTGCCTGGATCTCAAAATGATGCTTTGCCATGTTCTCTGCTGGCACAGCAACTTCTCTCCTTTGAACAGGGAGGAGTTGGGATGGCAATAATGATCCCTGGAAATCCTCTGTGGGCTCTCCATCATGCATTGAGATGTTGTTCTGAGTGGCAGTGGGATATTATTATTATTATTATTATTATTATTATTATTATTATTATTATTATTATTATTATTATTATTATTATTATTATTATCATCATCACTGTTTTTAATGAAGGGATGGGACTACAGTCGGGTTAAAAATTATTTATTACTCAGATAAATATCAGTTTTAAAGGCTGCGAGATTTAAGAGAGTGAGCAGCTGGCTATAGCTTAAAGTGGTCATAAGTCCTTTGTTACAGTATTTGACTTTTTAATCTAATGGACAGTTGCTACAAAGTTTATTTTGCTTTTCTAACTTATCACTTTTTCTTAATTCTACTGCAATGTGTCTACTTTTATCCAATGGGCTACTATGTATTATTATACGTACACACAAATGCCTCTATTGTAACATCTAAACTCTTAGCTTACTCTGTATAATTACATTACTGCACTATAAAAACGTTCACCATCTTACCTAATACAGTTTCTTACTGAAGGCATAATCTTACTTACAACTATAGAAACATAAGTTTATGATTTCTCTGCTTAATTTCTGTGTCCTTTTATTTTTATACCAATCCAAGCTTCTCCCAAGGCTGCACATCAAACTCTCCTGTGTCTGTGGAAGTCTCCATCTGTCCATTTCCCACAAGATTTGAGCAGCAAAGTGCTGGGATTCAGCTTCTCAGTGAAGATGCCTGAGTTTCAATCACCCCAGAATTCCTGCAGGAATGATAAAACTGCATTGGAGGGATGCAGCAGGGATTTATTCACAATTCTGTGCACCTCTGGCTGTCCTCTCTGCGGTTTAATTTCAGGAAAAGGGAAGCAAAGGTCAGCACCATGGGCCGGTCTGCTGGCTCATCCCTCACTGTCCCAGCAGAACACTCCCTGGAATTTATCCCAGGTGATTTTGGGATGGAATACAGCACCCCAAGAGGCTCTCCCAGCACTGAATCAAGCACCCACAGCTCCCTGAGCCAGTCTGGAGGAGATGATCAGCTCAGGGCTGGAGAATTGCACTAAAGGTCAAAGCCAGGAGCAATTAAAGGCTGGGTGGCAGGAAATGGAGGACTCTGCAAGTGAGCCCTGTGCTTTCTGTATTCTGTCCTGCCTTTCTTCCTTCTCTACTTTCAGTTAAACACAATTCTGATAAGACTTTTAAACATTTTACAGCAGTGCCTACCATGCATAGAGGAGCTGAGCTTCTCCCTCACAACCCCCTGTTATTGTTGGAAGAAAAAGCAATACCACAATTTTGATATACTTCACTTTTCCTCCACTTTTTTTACCTTCCTTTTTTCCTTGAAAGCCTCTAGAAAACACTGCTAAAGTGGAGCTTTGGCCTCATTTTGTAATATCTTCTCCTTTTTTTATTCTTCATTCTCCCCAGTTTACTCCTGCAGTTCATATGTTTGAGCTTTCCATTGTAAGCACAAAGGCCAGAAGACTTTTCCTACTGGGAGTCAAGGCTCTTATCTGATATTATGGCTTCAAAACTGATGACTTAATAAAACAAACCCAAAAAATGTTATGAGAATTTTTTTTTAATATTTTCTAGGCCACCTGCCATATTTAAGCTTCCATGGCAGAGGAACATGAACCAAATTTTCCTTGAGGTAAACCCACTTGTATTTCCTGTGTGTTCTGCTGCCCTTACTAAAGTCTGGGAAGAGCTTATGTACCTGCAGAGAATCAGAATTGCCCTTTTCATGGCAATATTTATGAGAATAAAAAGAGAATAAAAAGCTATGGCTGTTGACCAGAAGAGTGTTTAATTTGTCCTTTTGCTCATTTTTATTTGCACATTTTAACTGAAACTGCAAATATTGCAGTTACAAAAGAAGAGGAGTATCCTTCTTCTTGTTTTCCTCCAGATAAAAAATTTCCATCTATAAATTTCCCTGATAATGAGGGTGTGAGTCCATGGGCAAAAGAGCCATTCCTCATAGGTGGCACAAACAGAAAGCCAAAATAAATAGAGCTTTAGGGAATATTCAAGCCAGACACAAAACAAAACAAAACAAGAAAACCCCACCAAAAAAAAAAAAACAAACCCAAAGAAACAACAACAACAACAAAAAAAACCCCAAAAAAAACACAAAGGAAAAGGAAAAAAAAAAAAAGGTTAAATTGGCTGTTTGGTGTCAAAGAAACTCCAACTCCATCTCTTTAGGTATTTTTCAGGGTGAGCTCTTGCCCTCCACCATGTGGCCACCATTTTTATACTTAAAATCATAAGATTTTGTTTTATTTTACTTGGTAATCTTGATACAAATGTAAAGTTGCTACATATATATACATACATACATACATACATATATATATATATATATGCCTATGTATATGTATATATACATGTATATATGTACATACATATATTTATACACATATACACACACACAGAGATATTATATATGTATATATATATGTATATATATAAAAGCATTAAACTTGTCAGTCATCATCCTATTCCATAACTCTGAAGTTATCATAATGAAGAGTTGATGAATATCATTGTGTGTGGAAGGAGGGTCATTGTCTGGCCTGATTATTTTGCACACTGCAAAGTCACAGCAATAAATACAGATTTACAGAAAGCTGTAATCAGCTGGAAATAAAGCCACATTTCCCCAGCACAATGTCAGGGAAAGGCTGAAGTCCAAAAAAAAAAAAAATTCGCAATAATTCAGTAGCAGAGATCAACCCATGTTCCTCAGATAAAATAAAAGAATCTCTATCAATCACCAGATGCAGCAAAAATAAGTCACTTCTGAAATATGGCTTGACAGAATCTGTGTCTCCTGGTCTGGAAATAAATGTCTGTGCTTTCTCTTGACACTTACAAAGTTTTCCCTAAGTGTGGCAGTTTAACTTTTTATAGGCAACTATTATTCCTTGGAAAAGTCCTATTCATGGGACATTATCTCATAATTCTCTGCATAATTTGCTGCCTGATAGGTCTTGAAAAACAGTAAATCTGAAGTTTCTATCAACTTGGTATGCAAAATGGATCACTCTGCACAGTAACATTCACAAGTGAGGATGCCTCTTCTGTCTCAGATGTGCAGAATGTGATTGAAAATAAATATTTTTAAAGTTTTGAGTGCCCAAATGAGTTTGAAGTCAGATTGGGGTGAACCGTTTCTGCAGAGATCTTGAATTTGAATTACTTTGTTTAAGAACAGTTATGATTTGGGCTGCAAACTGTGAACTGTCATTTACCTCTTTAGATTTTGTTAAATATTTTACTGCTTTTTTAGGTGCCAAAGTGTCTTTGTAGGTCGTTCTATTGGTGCCTCAGTTTACCCCATTTTGTTTTGTGAAAACATTATTTTCCTTTTTTTAAAAAAATTTATTTTATTTCCCCAGTCAGGAGAAAACCATTTGAAGGGAAAAAAAAAAAAACCAAAAAAACTTCAAAGGAAAAAAAGAAATTCAGTCTCTTCCCACTTTGCATATTTCTAAAAACCTTTGCATATTTTCTATTCCCTTTTCCAAGGAATAGAAAATGAAAAACCTTGGAGGGCACCAATGCTGACTAGCCCTGGCAGAACCCCATTTGAAATGTGCCTCTATTGTCACAGTGAGCCATTTATTTCCTAACCACTTTTGAAAACATGTCACACTAGTTTTGCCAAGAAAACATCTCCCCGGCTCCCTTATGAAGATGTTAAACTTGCCACTGCTGTTCTCCCATCCTGCTGGGGAAATGCCCTGCTGGGCTGGAAAGTTTTTCTTTTTGTCTGGTTTGATCAGAGCAGAGCTCACATTAAAATGCAGATGGAGGCAGCTATGGGGGTTGCTTTGGAAAAAAAAAAAAAAAAAAAAGTAATATCTGCATGTTTCTCTTTGCCTGCTCGTGGGGAGAAAACAGAAGAAATGCCTGGAAACTGGGAGCAACAACCCAAGAATTGTCTATATTTTCTGCCTCAGCAACAACAGCTGAATTAGTGGTCTCCCTATCTGCTTTTTCAGCTGGGCAAAATCTAGAAAATCTTTAAGAGATCAACATCTTTGCTGTTTTTCCCTGGATCTTGGCTCACAGAGATGGCCACCAAGTCCCCACAGCACAGCAAAGTGACACAGGATGATAAATGTGACCAGGCACAGGCTGCACCGAGCACAGACACTGCATTTACACAGCTTGGAGAAGAACTTCAGGACCATCAAGTTTATTTACTTGTGAATGGGTTCTAATGAAACCAAACAAGGAATAAATACAGCCACCACTGGAAAAACCCAACCCAACCCAGAAGATCTCTCTGCCTGATGTGCTGATAAAAGCTGAGTCATGTTTTGTGCACATATTTTAGGTCTATAAAATCAAAGCTGTTAGAAAAACAAGTCACAAAGACTTGGCAAAACCTGACATTTTGCCTCAGATATTTGAAAATCCAGAAATGTAGCTTTTCTGAAAATAATAGTGCTTGCATAAATCCTTCAGGTTAAGCATGAAATTAAAATCCCAGACCTTCCCTGCTGTGTGTGCAGCACCTTGGGGGTTAAAAAAGCTGAGCAAATCACCTCAGGCCATGAGCAGCATGGTCAGAAAGTGGTGACACCACCATGGTCTGCTGCAGTTGCACCTCGTGTGCATCACTGAAATTTCAGTAGGAAAACCACCACACATCCTGTAACATTATTTTTCTCTGATATGGTTCTTATAAATCTTTTGACTGGGCCCAACACTCAGGTGTTTTCACATTTGTCACTGTGCTTTTCCTATTTCTAGGCAGTATTATTTTTATGTGGCTCAAGGGTGGTTTTCTCTTTTGCCTGAAAATAAGTTTATGGGAAAAAAAAAAACAACCAAACCCAACCAGCAATCACATAAATACATTGGAGTGTAGCATGTTAATGAATAGGTGAGTACTTAGTTTTCAGTTGGAGAGTTTGGGAAGTTATTTTGGCAATGAAAGTTCTTTTTCCTACATTAATCATGTCCTTCTTCCATAGGTGCAGGCCTTGGTTCCTCTACTCTTTGCAAATGTGCAGAGCTTTGCTGAATGCTTTATTGACATCAGCTTATAGGTGCTCACATCTATAAAATCTGAGCAGATTTGGGGCTTTATGAGCTGCTTCCTGATCAGCCATGTGTGTATGCAAATAGATGAAAAGTTTTATTCACTGAGGGCTGTTTGAGTTTCCACTGATTCCACCCAGTCACTGACGTGAGCAATGTTGATTATTTGTGTTTTTTCTGGACAAGGATCCCCCAGAGCAGAGGATGCACACAGGCTGCCACTTCTCCCTGTGCGCAGGCGGCGCTGCAGGAAAGGGATTCTGAGCATTAAAAAGTGTTAATCACAGTAAATTTAGGGATTCTCCATGGCAGGGTTCACTTGTTGACACAATTTAGGTACCAGCTGAATTATCAGCCAGTGCAAATTAACATATGGCATGCAAAAACTCCTTAATACACCCCGAGCAAAACTGATCAAAGACAAATTTGAGCTATCTCTGAGCAACCCCATGGCAGAGGAGCTGGAACTAGATCACCTTTAAGTTGCCCTTCCAACCCAAATAATTCCATGTCTCCAACATTTCCTTCTTTTTGCGCTGGAGCAATTTGAAACTTTTTGTTTCTCACCACCTAACATTTCTGTCAAGCCCGTTTCCATTCTAACCTGCCTCCAATGGCCCATATTTTCCTTGCATTAGATATATTTCCTTGCTTAAGGTAATTAGAAGCTGTTATTAATGGAAAGATGTCTCAAGATAATGGTCTCCTGCAGTGAGGCAAATGCCAAGATGACATTTTTTGCAGCAAGACACATTTATCCAGGGACATTCTTCTGTCTCATGCCTTTTTTTTTTTTTCTGCTATGCCAAGCCATTAATGATGCAGATTTTGCCCTGATGTGCCCTGGAGTGGCAGTGGCTCTGTGTGCCAGTGGAAAACTTGGTCCCAGGAGCCTTGCAGAGCCCCTCATTAATAAAGTTTGTGTTTCTTTCCCTTGTGATTCACAGCACCAGGCTGGGCAGAGCTGAAGGGAAAGGTAAAGCCACCTATGAAAGCACAGGACTGAGCCAATTAGCTCACTTGCTGCTGTGATATTTTGCCTTCCTAGTCTGTAATTCATAAACTTTTCCTGATTAATTGGAAGGCAGGCTTTAGCCATTAACTCACGATTTTGTTAACAACCTCCTGTGGCAATATGTCATGTGAGCCTTGGGAAAAGGTTTAAATGTTTGGGGTTTTTTTAATTAATTTTTTGTTTTGAGCTATTGATCATGTTTGGGAGACACAGCCTGTTGTCCTAATCTAAAGAAAAGAAAAAAACAACAAAAAAAGTGTTTTCAAAGCTGACAGAATAAGAAGGGCGCAGGAATTGTCTGTTCTGCTGAGTGTGACGTTGCCATTTGATTTCCTGCTCAGTGATGAAAACCAAGGAGAAAGTTAAGGACAGGGAGCTTGAATTTGCCACGTATTTTAACGACTCTTTTGCTCCAATAGCCACGGTGGCACTTATTTTAAATTTGTAGGATCAGAACCATGCATTCACCTTGTTTGGGTGATGTGCAGTGTTGATGGTGGCATTTAAAAAAAAAAAAAGCTGAGGAAGTAGAAGCCTGTGAGCTGGCCAGATTCCATAAATCCCATCACAAAGCACATCCAGATGCATGTTTGCCTGCCTAAAACTTTGCCATGGATGGGATCATTTTTAGAGCTATGAGAACTGACAGCACCTGAATACCTACCACTGAATAAACAATCTTTATAATGGTTAAATAAACAATTTTTCTTTTCCCAATAAAAAAGACAACTTAAGCTATAAGTGTGTCTGACTCATAGCTTCCACCTGAGGAAGGTGGAAATAAAAAGCAGGTTAAAAAAAAAAAGTTTATGAACTTTTATCGAATATTAGAAATAATACATTTCTTCGTCTATACTTATCATTGACACAATATTCAGGAAAAAAACCACAAAGGGAATTAAAAAAGCACATCCTATGTGATCAAGGACTTTTGGAAGGAGCTTTGAAATCCTTGCTTCTCCTGACACAATATTTGTACAGAAATTTCCTCACTTGTACACTAACAGCCCAGCACATCAAACTGATTGTTAATTTGTGGCTTTTTTTTTTTTTTGACAGAGTGGTTTAAAAAGTCTCTGCAAATAGATGTTAGTGGCAATTTATAAATAGAAGCCAAACTGATTTTTGGCATATCTAATGGACACTCAAAACGCAGAGACAACCTCCCACCAAAAAATAGAATTTAAAATTACCCCCAAAAAAAACAACTGATTTTGATTTTTAATGGTAAACGTGAATAAAACTAACCACTTACAGTTAAACTGCACCTGAATTAGTTACAGATGTTGAGAATTTAAGAAAATTCTGCCAAAAGACTTGGCAACATCCACTAGGTGGCATCCAGCGACCGCGTTTGGGCCGCCTTATCTCCACAAAACCTCCCATTCATACGGCAGATAAAGAGCTGCATTATTAATTTATACCACTGCATCCACTCCACACCTAATATTTGTTTAGCCAGCTGCTTCCTCTAATCCTCCTTAAACACCACTGATTGAAATCCTGAGTATATTCGGAGTGTTTAATTTTTTTTTTTATTTTGCTTTTTTTTTTTTAATTTTTTTTTTTTCCCCTACCCCAAAGAACATTTTGTTACCTACAAGTTACAAGCTGCCTTTTCAGGCGCTGCGCTGTGTGTGCTACAGTTCCTACCAGCGGAGACAGAATGTCTAACACTTCCTCACCAGCAACAGAAGCAGCTTGTCATGTGAAAATAACTTTTTTTTTTTTATTTTTTTTTATTCCCCGCAAAATATTTTTCATTTCCACGGAGTTCGAGCAACGAAATACACCGTCAGGTTTACAACGAAACAGAAATGCTAAATATTTCAACTTCCAGGAACGGTTTAAGGGCCGCTTCAGTGAGAAAAAGCAAACGAAAAGCAGAAAATATTAATTCCAGTTTTCGCACCTTAATCCTTGCAGTGAATTGGAAAACTTTAAATATATTTAAATGTAAGCAATTGCAAATTCTCCCTCTACTTGAGGATCTCAGAACACCTTTTAAGGGGTGGTCCATACTGGTTCCAGATCTTTTACTGAGGGGCAAAAGGATGTTAAGTGACTTCATTAAGTATTGATAACTGTCCTTTTGGCTCAACCTGTGACAAAAATATTCCTTTTAGTCACATATCAGCATAAAAATCATAAATGTTGGGGACATACAGTAGAAAACACACTTCTTACCAATTTTACAAACTCTAATGCAACATAAACCCTTCATCCTTTCCTAAAACCTTTTCTCCCTCTGCCCTCTGCCCCAAGTTTTTGAAGTTCCCTAGGGTTTTGTTTGGTTGGCTTTTTAGGTTTTTTTGTTGTTGTTGTTGTTTTTGCTTCTTTTTTTTTTTTTTTTTTAATTTCTTGAGTTGTTTTAACCAGGCTCAGTGGCATGGGAAGGAACCGAAGCCCCTGGCT
Source organism: Diglossa brunneiventris (assembly GCA_019023105.1). Classification (NCBI taxonomy): domain Eukaryota; kingdom Metazoa; phylum Chordata; class Aves; order Passeriformes; family Thraupidae; genus Diglossa; species Diglossa brunneiventris. The sequence continues at coordinate 5,396,907 of CM032382.1, read as the reverse complement.
TTGGGATGAGAGGATGCTCTGCTGTGGGCTGTGCTGTGAGCCTCTAGCAGGGACAACACTTTTCTCCCTGATGGGCTTTTTTCCTCTTTCTTGTTGGAATCTTACCAGGAAAACTAGCCTTGTGGCAAAATTTCAGTGAGGACTGGCAGTGTCTTCACTATTACATTTATTTTTAGGGGCGTTTAACTTTGTAAAAGCTGCTCTCCATCCACATCTTTCCCACCCTACTTCATTTTAAAGCATTGAAAACCATCACAAACTGGTTGTTTTTTTGTTTTTTTCCCCCTCCTGTATTATTCCTCCTTCCCTTTCCCCTTGGCAGGTGTGTAAGGGTTGGGGTCTCAGGATGATGCACTCAGAACAACTTTGCTGAGCTGTGCTTTACAGAGCTGAGCTCTGGTGGCCTCACCAGATCCAGAACCCCAAGAAAACTGGAAAAACTCATGCCTGTGTGTGTGGGCAGGAGGGTTTTGGCACACCTTGGCGCTGCAGATCCCTTCCTCACAGCTGCCAGAGATGATTTTTGCTGATTGTGCTCCGTATTTCCCCACCTGTCTCTAGAAGCTGTGTTTATTGAGGGGGTCTGTACCCACATCCACACGACCTAAATTCATCTGTGCTGTCAGCTACCACGTCACACACACTCCTGACAATAGCAGGGCCCTTCTCAGGGTTCCCTCTTGCCACGTTTAGGCGTTGAAATAGACATAAACAGAAATTCATTGCTGCTCATCACCCACAGGACACCGAGCACCAACATGTATGGCAGCACTTTCTGCCCTGAAAGACCCCAGCAGCAATTAAACCCTCACTAATTATACACAAACAGCAATAAACCTCCTTAATTCAAACACACAAAAAGCTCTCCAGCCCTTGCTATCTAAACCTACCACACAGGGAGTTTTGCCATGAAAAAACAAGTTCTGAATGGCGCCTCTCTATGGGTTTGACCCCAAATAAACAGGCAGTAAAATGATGCAGCTCTCAGAGCCCTGGACCAGCTCATGTGCAGCTACATCTGTAAAATGTACATCTGTAAAATGATAAAGCTGAGGCATCCCAACTTTATCAGGGAGTGGAGATGGTGCAGGAACCTGTGCCAAGCCTTATTCAGGCTTCCCTTGACAATAAATAGCCAAAAATGACATCAGTATGTAACATATCACATCTTATCAAAATCTTCTTGCTTCTAACTTTGGATGGGCAGAACTTTGTGCACATTCTGCTTCCAGCCCTTGAAACTTTTTTTTTTTTCAGTCTGCCATGCTCTTTTTCCCTGAAAACTTCTAAAAGCATCTGTATGATGGAGAAATACTTAAAGAGCAAAACAAAAAATAAACGAACAAACAAACAAACAAAAAAAAAGAAAGGACAAATCTCTGTGAGGAGAACAATCCCACAGGAGGAAGCCACAGAGCGGGACTTTTTTGTCTTTCTGCAGCCTGCAACATGATCCCTCCTTTGGTAACACAGAGCGCTTAAAAGTCAAAGACACTGAAGTTTAGCCAGTTTCAATCCGCCTTTCACCCTCCTCAGCTGCCAAATCAGAGCTCCCAAAAACCCCTCCAGAGCAGGCAGCCCCGCCGCTGATGCCACAGGCGCTGCTTGCCGGGTCCCCATCCCACTCGGAGCGGCAAAACAGTGAAAAAAGAACTTTCCCAAAAGTTTGATTTTTTCTCTTTTTTTTTTTTCCTTCCCTCCCCTTTACCTTGCGCGGAGCTCCCTGCGAGTTGAGATGCTCTCAGGACTCTCCGGCAGCCGGGAACGGAGGGCAGAGAAGCGCAGGAGGAGGTTTTTGGTGCTCACCTGGAGTCAGAGCCTGTGTCTGTGTCTATGTCCCGAGTGTCTCTTTGTGGACCTGATCCAGGCAAGGGAGAGCCACTTTCTCACCGAGAGGAAAAGAAAAGCAACACGTCATGAGTTAAGTACGCCTCCAAGATGTCTTAATTACAGCCCAACGTGCTCCCAGGAATGAGAGGGGGGAAATAAAACCCGCAGGATCGCGGATTTTTTTTTTTTCCCCCTGCGGCTCTCACACACCCAAACCCCCGGAGGGAGCAGCGGGATGCCCTCTCCCCCTCCGGGTCCCTGTCCTCGCCCCTCGGGTCCGGCCCGCCCAGATCCGCACCTAAAAAAGCCTCTCTCAAACTCCACTGCAAGTCCTGAGCTAAAAACTACGCGCGACTTAAAAAAAAAAAAAAAAAAAAAAAAAAAGAAAAAAAAAAGAAAATGAAAAGGGGACAGAAAAGAAAGAAGTTGGTAGTGTGTTCCTCATGAAGAGGCCATTGAATTTAGGGATCTAGGGTGAGAAACACGACACTTTTCTGACCGCTTGCCTCCCAGCCCCAGCTTTTTTTCCCCTTTTTTACCCCCCGCACTCCCATTAACTCCGAGGGAGAGATGCAGGAAAGCTGCGCGGGGGTGGGAGCAGCCGGACCCAACAGGATCCCCTCCTGTTCCTCCTTCACCCCCAACTTCCAGCAGGGTTATAAACCCAGGAAACAAACCCACCTTCTCTTATCACACCCCAAAACCAGAGCACACCTTGCTCAGGGCCCTGGCATCCCTAAATCCCAAGACTTTATGCAATGCCTGATTGCCACCCCAGGCCAAAGTGTTCCTCCAGCATCAAGAATTTCTGTGTTGTTGTCCCCTGCACATCGTGAGACACACAGCCCCGAAGGGATCTGCCAAAATCCACCCAGTGTGTGGCTTTAACCCCTTAAATGCCGCAGCGTGAAAAAGCACACACAGAGTCAAACCTCACACCTGATAACTGGAGGCAGAAGATGTGGATGGTGTTGCATCTCTGAACGTGTCTAAATCCAAAAAAGCAACCAACCAAAAGCAAAACCCCAAATCGAACAACAGCAGCTGAAAGGAACGGGGTGGGTGGAAGGGGGAAAGGCCAAGCCTTGTTGGTGCACTACGTGTTGGCAAGTTTGGGCTCAAATCATGTTACGTGTGTAAAGCAGGTGCTGGTTTTTACTCCGCTTGCGAAAAACGAGGTTCTTGATGTCTAAATCTCCCAACACCAGCAGGAAATAGATGTGGAGTTCTTAACCCCTCAGATTTGCTAGGTTAAAAAGCACAGGTGGTCCAGCCAACTTGGTCCTGTGGATGAATTTTATCCTTTCCCCTTCCCCCTCTCCTTCTCTGATGCTGAGCAGAAGAATGTGGCCGTGTCACACCCACAGCAAATCCCCAACATCATTTTCCAGCCGGGACCCCGCTCAGCTTTTATCGTGGTGGGTGTCAAAACTCTCGGCCCTCGCCATCAAAAGAGGCTGCAGCCCATCAATCCAGGAAATGCCAGAGCCGATGGACACATCCCGGAGCCGAGGCACATCTGAGAGGGGACACGGGCTCCTTCCAGCACAGCCTGCTGGAAGGGAAAAGAAAATGAAAATAAAACAAACCCCGGGTGAATAAACACGGCTCTGTCTGGAATCATGCAGTGTCCTGACATGGAAAGGAACCATAAGGATCATGGAAGCCCAGCTTCACAGGACACCCCGACAATCCCACAGAGTATCAGGGTATCGGTGTGAGGTTGTTAATAAACCTCAGGTTTATTAATTAAAGGTTATTAGTTAAAATTTGGTGGGGGAAGGGGGTGTGAAAGGCGTGCGATGCGTGTTTGTGCAGTGAAATACAGAGGTGCAGGTGGCCTCAGGGACCAAGGATGCTCGGACACGGCCGGGGTTGTGTCCCCATCCTGGGGACACTGAGCCAAGGATGCTCGGACACGGCCAATATTATTGTCCTACATGAAACTCATAGTCCATTTCCTTTGTGCAACTGCTTTTAGCGCCTCTTTTTTTTGCCAGCTGTCTTCAAATTTCACAATTATTCTTCCTGCACGCGTCTTGCAGGCCAGTGGGGGATCTGCTGGTGGTCCCCAAGACACCCCAGACATCTCCTCCTTCACCCTTCCTGTGGCCACTCACCCTGAATTTCATTTCCAGGGCGGTGCTCGCTCTGAATCCAGGAAAAGGGAAGGATTCTATCAGCAGAAATGAAGCACACTTGATCCCACCGGGGAAGATGTGAGGTAAACCCGGGGGTTGTGTCCCCGTCCCGGGGACACCGAGCCAAGGATGCTCGGACAGGGCCGGGGTTGTGTCCCCATCCCGGGGACACCGAGCTGGGGCACCCCGGGGGTCGGGCGGGGGCTGCCCACCCTGCTGGGGGGCCGAGGGGGTGCGGGGAGCCCCGGCTGGGGCGGCACCGGCCCCTCCCGGCCCAACAAAGGGACGATTCTCGCCCGTCCGCCCGTCCGTCCGCCCGTCCGTCCGTCCGTTCCCGCCTCCGCCGCGGAGGAAGCGGGCTCGGATTTCAATAACAGAGGGGGCTTTGATGGGGCACGGCGAGAAAACACAGCTCCGGCGGCGGGGACAGGGCGGGAGGGGCCGCGGGAGCCCCGCGGGCGGGCGGGCGGATGAGGGCGGGATGCGGGATGGGGAGAGGGATGAGGAGGGATGCGGGATGGGGAGCGGGATGGGGAGGGATGCGGGATGGGGAGCGGGATGCGGGATGGGGAGCGGGATGAGGGATGGGAAGCGGGATGTGGGATGGGGAGCAGGATGAGGAGGGATGTGGGATGGGGAGCAGAAAGCAGGATGCGGGATAGGGAGTGGGATGCGGGATGCAGGATGTGGGGTGTGGGATGGGGAGCGGGATGCAGGGAGGATGCAGGAGGCAGGATACGGGACAGGATGTGGGATGGGGAGCAGGATGTGGGATGTGGGATGCGGGATGCGGGATGGAGAGTGGGATGTGGGGTGGGATGCAGGCAGGATGTGGGATGGGGAGCAGGATGAGGGATGCGGGATGTGGGATGGGGAGCGGGATGAGGGATGCGGGATGTGGGATGGGGAGCGGGATGCAGGGAGGATGCAGGAGGCAGGATACGGGGCAGGATGTGGGATGTGGGATGAGGGCTGTGGAATGCGGGATGGGGAGCGGGGTGTGGGATGGGGAGCGGGATGTGGGAGGCGGGATGCAGGATGCGGGATGGGGAGTGGGATGCGGGATGTGGGGTGGGGAGTGGGATTGGGAGCGGGATGTGGGATGCGGGATAGGGAGTGGGATGCGGGATGAGGGGCAAGATGTGGGATGAGGGATGGGGAGTAGAATGCGGGATGGGGAGGGGGATGTGGGATGGGGAGTGGGATGCGGGATGTGGGGCGGGATGCGGGATGAAGGATGGGGAGCAGGATGTGGGGCGGGATGTAGGCAGGATGCAGGAGGCAGGATACGGGGCAGGATGCGGGATGAGAGGCAGGATGCATGGCGGTGTGCGGGGCAGGATGTGGAGCAGGATGCGGGATGAGGGGCGGCATGTGGATGCGGGGCAGGATGCGGGATTCAGGGAGGGATGCGGGGCGGGATGAGATATGGGATGCAGAGCAGGATGTGGGAGGAGGCCCAGGATGCAGGGCGGTGTGCGGGGCAGGATGCATGACAGGATGCGGGATTTGGATGCAGGACAGGATGCAGGATGTGGGCTGGGATGCGGGATACGGGATGCGGGGTGGGATGTGGGTGGGATGCGGGCAGCGGTGGCTCAGCACAGAGCTCCGGGGACTCTGGGGACACTCGGGAGAGCGGGGCTGGGACAGCGTCCCCCTCCCGTTCCTGCCCTCGGGGCCCTTCTCGCCTCGCTGTCCCCACCCTGTCCCTTCCCAACGAGGCGAGATGCCGCGGGGAGAGCCATGAAAGTGACCAGAAATGGGCGTTTTGCCGAGTTTTTTTCACTGCCCTCAAGTTTCATGGTGTTTGTTTCCCCGGTGCCCTCCCTCGGGTTGTTTACTTGTTTTATTTGCAGCGGGTTTGGGCTGAGAGACTCCGGGTCATCCACACCCTGTGCTGTGGGGTTTGGGTCAGCAAGGCTTTTAGGAGCCCTATTTTTGGTTTAGAGACTCTCTTTTTGGTTTATTAGACAGAGTAAACCAAAAGGAACTGCAAAGTGAACCTGTGTGGTTTCTGTTGTAAGTCACGCTCAGGTAACTAAGACGGTGAAACATCACAGAGTCTTAAAATAAAGCCTTCTTGTAAATCTTAAAATTAATTCTAGCACCCTGTGGAGGTTTGAAGACCAGCTAATGGAGCTGCTGGATAGCAAGAGGATAGATCTGTGGAAAGTTCATTTTTTCCTGGCTTTTCCATTGTCATCCTTCAGGCCCCCACAACTGAGCGCTGCTGGGCACAGGAATGTCATTTTGGGGCAATATGTGTGTTATCATTTTGTTGACCAGAGGCATGGGTTCAAAACAAGCAGAATGTTAATTATGAGCTTTGTTTGAGGAGAGAAATGCAATTCTGCATGAGTTTTGGGTTAAACCCCAAATCTCTGCTCAGCTTGACACGAGCTGCTGCTCTGTCTCAAAGGAACCTCCTGCCTGATTAGCACTCAACAGAGATTAAAAAAAAACCAGCAAAAAACCCTGATTTCACATAGTTCTGCCACCTCTGGAGACCTAATCTGCATATCTTGACGGTGATGTTTCAGTGTCAGCCCCGTGGAGGGATTTTTGAGAGATGTGGAGCCAGCTCCAGCTGAAGAGCTGCTCCACGTGCCGAGCACCGCTCCGTGCACATCCCGAAACATTAAACAACCATATCTATAACAGTGATCAGGGATGCTCACTGCCTTTCTTCCAAGCATAGTTTAGGTGTTTTTTTTTTTCCTTCCCCTTCCCAGTATCTGACCATGAAAGGGTGCAGAGTGAAAGCTGTTTGCTTAAACCCAGCTCAGATAAGATGAATAGATACTGGGTTTGCTTTTACCTAGGAGCACTGTCACCACGGGCAGCTTCACAGGCCTGCTGATTATTATTCCTGGCACCTCAGATCACAGCAACAACTCAAAAAAAAAAAAAAATCCAATAAAAAAAGAATATTCAGTACCATTTTGTGAAAGATTTTTGAATTTTCATTTTTAATATGGTTGCAAAGATGGCATTTTCTGCCAAAGGAAGTATTGTCACTCGAGTTGCACTGGACTACAATGGAAAAACATTTTGGAAACTCCCACTGTTGCCACTTAAAATTGGCTATTTTTCAGGCTTGGAGGAGAAGGACACTGGGAAAGCATCACCCAGAGCATAATCTTCCAAATAAACCTAAAAAATCTGGGGAGGAAGAGTTTCAGGGGTTTGCTTTTAACAGGTTTATCACTTTGATTTTGCATTGTTCACTACCTGAGGGATTTGCTTTTAAAGCTTGTAAAAGTCCTGCCACCCTGAAATTCTTAGAAATTTTCAAATCACAGGAGCTGGTGCCCATCAGGGTTTTTTGCGGGGGGGCAAGACAAAAAGGAGATAAAACCATAAACATACACAACTGATATAAAAATTAGAGTTCTTTAGTGAGACAGCTTGGTGCATTTAGGATTTGTCTGAAAAATCAGGTGTTGGCAGGCACATCTTCCTGCAGGAAGATTATTGTCCTACATGAAATGCACAGTCCATTTTCTCAGTGCAACTGCTTTTAGCGCCTCTTTTATTGCCAGATGCCTTCAAATATCACAATTATTCCTCCTGCACATGTCCTGCAGACCAGTGGTGGGTCTGCTGCTGGTCCCCAAGGCACCCCAGACATCTCCTCCTTCAGCCTTCCTGCAGCCACTCACCCTGAATTTAATTTTCAGGGAGGTGCTCGCTCTGAATCCAGGAAAAGGAAAGGATTCAGGCAGCAGAAATGAAGCACACTTGATCCCATTGAGGAAGATGTGAGGTAAAAGCTAAGAATATGATGAAAAATGTGAGTTCTGTGCTTCCTCTGCTTGGAAAATTCAGCAGGGTGGACACTATGAGTCACTGGTATAAAGCTACTGAAATCTGCAGGAGAAAAAAAAAAAGGCAGCAGAACATACTCTTTTTATTTATGATTTTTTTTTTTTTTTCTGGAAACAAGCCTACACATTCATGCAAATTTTTTACTGAAAAGAAGAAAAAAAAAACACAGAAGAGAGATACAAATATGGTGACAAATAAAGTAACGCCCATTAAAAATTATTTAGTCAAAAGAAAATATATGAAAGGACTGGTTTTCCAAACTGACTGAAAATAAAGGAAATTATTTTATGCCAGCTGAACAGTCAGCTTTCCATTTGAGATTATTTATAGATTCTCAGTCTACAGAGTTTTCTCCTTCTTTTTTACAAGTTGGGCTTTTTACACTATGAGGTTGTTTTCTTCAGACTGGATGTCAGATTTCAGTGAGATATTTGTGGCTCTTTAATACTCCTGTCCACATAATCTTTTCCTTTTTCACAGTATTCTCATTCCTACGGCTTCAGAAATGGAACGCCAACAAAAAAATTCACGGAAAAGAATTCAGATTATCTCTCTCCTAACATCACTTTCTCTGGAGATGGATGGATGGTCTCTGCAAAAGGAATTTGCATGGTCTCCATCTTGCCTGATTGTATCAGGAGAATGATTTTCATATAAACACACTTTTTGACTTGGCGCTTCCATCACGCGATCTTTACACAGCCCTCTCCAGAATATTCATTGATTTTTGTCTCCTGATCTGCCTTATCTCTGCCTGGCCCTGGAATCCGATTTGACTTATTAGCACATCGTTGTTGGGCCCGAGTCCAGGCTTTTCTGAGAATTCTTCTGCTGTTGATTCTGCATCTGACAAGTAGCTGGGCCAGGCTAGGAGTGTTCCCTCAGCTCCTCCTGTAAGCCTAAAATGTTTATTTTTAGGTTTCTGTTTCCCTGGTGGACCCTGGGGGTGAATTGGTGGGGTAGAATGGAGAGTGATCTTCAAGAAGCCAAGGAGGAAGAAAAGAAGGAAGATGAGGAGCATCAAGGGTTTATAATAAATAGTGTAGGAGCAGGAGCAGGAAAGTTTCTGCCACCAGCACTCAAGTTAGCAAAAAACTTTGCATTTTCACCGTACTTTCTGCAGCTCTTACAGGTGTCATGAGTGTTTGTGCTCTGCACACCCCAGAAATGAGAGAGTTTTATTCCATGAGACAGCAGAAATCTGGTTTAGGAAGTGATAAAAGGAAAATATTGAAGGCAACCTTTGAACTGAACGGGTTCAGCAGTGGATAAGATTCTTTTAAAGGCAAACTACCAACTTCTGTTGTCTGTTGTCTTAAGCATTGATTTTTCAGGTAAGTTGAAAGAAAATAATCAGTTTCTGTAAATTACTTGATTTGCTCTTACTGCTCTCATTTTTTAAAGCTCCACATAGACTGCAACGCCAGCTGAGTCTCAGAAACAGTGAATATCCACTGTGACTGCTGGAAAATCAGTGAATTCCCCATGCGTGGGGACTGCAGCATCCCACAAAGATCACAGGTACCCTCCCACACGGATTAGGTGGCGTTTTCCAGTCTGTATGAACATGACTGGTTTTTGGTGTTTAACACCACAAACCACATGATTTCAGGCAATTGTGGCTCTCTCAGAGCTTAGAAGTGACTCCAAGGAGTGACAATTTCACATGGAAAACAGAGATAGTTTCTACTCAGTGTCGGACCGCCACCAACAAAATGCTGCTAAACTGACTGTGCTACCATCTTTCAGGCCATTCAGAGAGAAAAAAACCCCACTTTTAATGATTGAACTAAGGCAGCCCAAGCCACTAGAAATGAGAGTATTTGAGTACTGCTTTTACTGGCTTCTTATGGGATATGCCTCGAATGAGAGGTCTTAACACCTGAAAAATATTTTATGAGAGATACTTTGTGAAAGGTTTCTTAGAGGTTTTGCCATTTGCATAGTTTAAAAGGCATTTTTGATTGTTGTCTTGAATTCTGCTAAGGTTTTTGTGTCCTGGATATCCAGGAATATTTTCTCTGTGCCTCCTGGGAGGGTCCTGCAGGGCTTGCAGTGCTCCTCCCCTGCGCTGGGTGGTGTTTTCTGAGCCCTGTGGAAATGTGGGGAGTCCTGGTTACACCCAGATTGTGGTGCCTCCAAGGATTTCCGCTTTGGAGGAATTTGGATCACGGACCCCAGGCAGGAGCCAGCAGCCACCAAGGCACAAAAACCAGCTGGTTTCCAGAGGCAGAGCCCTCAAGGCTCACACTCTCAGGCCAGCTGGCCCAGGGGTGGGTGGCACTGACACTGTCACACGCTTTAGAGTCACTTTTTCTCAGTGAGGGTGTGTCGCAGACATCTTTTATGGAAAATCCTTTCCTTAGGACTTTTCCTCCTGAGAAGCCTCAGGAACAAAATGCAAACAACGGTTACCTGCTGCTGTGGAATGCAACAGGTGCATCTGTGATTGGTCTCATGTGGTTGTTTCTAATTAATGGCCAATCACAGCCCAGCTGGCTCGGACAGAGAGTCTGAGCCACAAACCTTTGTTATCATTCTTTGCTTTTCTATTCTTAGCCAGCCTTCTGATGAAACCTTTTCTTCTATTCTTTTAGTATAGTTTTAATGTAATATATATCATAAAATAATAAATCAGCCTTCTGAAACATGGAGTCAGATCCTCTTCCCCAATCCAAGAACCCCTGTGCACCCTGTCACAAGGGGGGTCGCTTGGGTTTGCGGATGCAGCCCGAGGTTTGGATGGGTGAATATTTTTGGCATTCCCACTGCATCCAAAAGGCTCAGACGTCGGCATTTACAAGCAGGAGCTGATCCAGAGACTTCTTTAAAGAGTCACTGGCTCTCCCTACCTTATTTTACAGCTTCCATGTTCTGTAAGGAGCTCTTGTATTACACGTGGCAACACACAGACCCCATTCCTTCTGCATCTGACTGAAACAAGAGACAGCCTTGGTGTCCCACTCATTTTGGGGAAATTATCAGCACTTGCTCAGGCCCACTGCAGCAGGATTTCCAGAATGAGTAAAGGAGCTGTCTAGTCCCAATTATCTGCTCTTTCAGCTGGATATTCTGAGTAGGGAGATGAGGAAACGTGAACTGCAACGCTGTCAGTGTGTGACTGGGGCACCTCTTACGTCTCTGAGCAAGGCTCTTCATTATTTCTGCTTCCCAGGGGTTGTGAGCAAAATTAAAATTTCTGTAAGAACAGATTCCCTGAAGGCCTAGGGTGACCTCTTTTCTCCTTTTGTGTGATAGGGCCTTAAATCAAACGCTACAGTTTTCAGTTAATATATTTCATTTGCTGACAGCGTGACATTGTTGGTATTTAGGCTTAAATTCATATTCTGTCAAATCTCATTAGTTTATTTTAATAAGGATCATCTTGATTGCAGCTCCCTGGCTTCAATTACAGCTAGGATATCTTTTAATAACCATGAGAAGCTCTGATATCAGTTCCTTGTTTGAGTACTGCTTTGTGGATTCTTATGGGATGTGCCTCAAATGAGAGGTCTTAACACCTGAAAAATATTTTATGAGAGATACCTTGTGAAAGGTTTCTTAGAGGTTTTGCCATTTGCATAGTTTAAAAGGCAGTTTTGATTGTTGTCTTGAATTCTGCTAAGGTTTTTGTGTCCTGAATATCCGGGAATATTTTCTCCAAGGAGTTTGATGGGTTGTGATGAGCTGTCCTGGCAATTCCATACCTACTGTTGGAATTTATTGTGCTGCTGCTTGGAAGTGATGGATAGCATGGTTCCCTGCAAAGGAAGCAGTCACTTTGTCTTTTGAGCCTGTTAACACATTTTCTGTGGTAATAGAATGCTCCTTGTTTTTGACAGCAGTGTCTCTACCTGCAAGTGTGGCTTTCATGGTGGTGTGTTTTTTTTTTTTTTTTGGGATTTGCTAGAATTAAAATTCATTATTTGAGTAGATATATATATATATATAGGTCAACACAAATAATTTTGCTTGCCCTCTGTGCAGGGTTTCCATCAGTGTAGCTGAGGAAAAGCTGGATGTAGTTATTCTCATTTCCTGTTTACTTGTTCTTGCAAAAAAATTGTCAAAAGAGATGAAAACTTTATCTGACTTGGTGACAAGACCCAGTGAATCACTTTTGATACCATCTCGTGATCCCTATCTGGTGGAGTATTTTGAAGTGGAGTCTCTGTCAGTACAAATATATTAAACATATGCACACACAGGATAGGGCTGCCAAGAGCTTAATGAATTTAAATGTTCAGGAGCGCAGCAGTTGTACACTGGGGTGTGTTCTCACCATGATTTTAAATGCTGTTGGTTTTAATTTCTTGAATGATTCAGTGTGGAAAATATTCATCAGGTTATAAAAATGTGTTGACTTTGATCCTTCTTTATTTTCTTTTTTAGGAAGACTGAAAAATCTTTGCCGTCACAGTAAGTGGAAAATCAATATAATAAGAAAATGATGATTTACCTTTTCATATGGAAATATGTCTTCTGAGCACAGTTAGAAAAAGAGCCTTAAAGAGAGCAGATTCAGAGAATTTCTCCTTTTTAAATGAGGATGGTTATTTAAGAAAAACAATTTAAATGGGAGAAAAAAAATCTTATTCACCAGTGCTGAAATTAACTTCACCTGCATAAATTCTGAGTTATAATCTATGAAACCATTCATATGAGGAAAACCAAATGCTGCTGGAATGCTGAAGTTTTACAGTTGTGAGCTGTGCCACAAAAATCAAATCCTACATAGTAAAAGTCTTTCAGCTGAGCCCAGCCTTCCCCATACTTTTGCAATAAATGCAAAAGGTATATCCTTAGCAACACGAGAATTTATCTGTTTTAAAAGGCACATTATTGCTCTGCAGAGAATCTAGAAGAAAGGAATCAGAGTTAAACGCATCAAAACCGGTCAAATAAAATTAAAAATAATGCTGATGAAGCCTTGCTGGCCAAAACACAGAATGAATAGAGGGGTTGTGTCACTTGCAGAGGACACAAACTAAAATAGCAGTTCAGGATATAACCCTGTAGAGCTCTAGCCACAGGGACCCTCACCCTGATCCAAAAAGAGGACTGGAGTATTTAAAAAAAGGGTTTCCTATCTTCAGAGTGTCTGCTGCTTTCGAGCTCCACCACGAACCATTCACCACAAGCAGCAAATAACTGGCTGAGCTGGGGATGAGCTGTAGAAAAAAAACCTGCTTAGATTTAAAAACGAGAAAAAAACACCACCCAAGCCAAACAAACAAACAAACAAACAAAAAGTTGCTCTTATGCTATTTTGTGTCAGTGAATAATCACAGCAATGCTTTCATAGCATCACAAATAAACACCTAAATGCCTTCCTAAAATACCGAAAAAAGACAACTTTAAAATTTTTGTTTCGTTTGTGCTTTTAAAAGTAGTTGCTATGTATGTGTGTGTGAATGTCTTTTTTTGAACCCGACAGTATTCCTGTCCCCACCAATGAAGTATTCTGTGGAAAAACGCCACAATCAATAAAAAACCCCTTTCTTTATTTTTTTCCTGCATCATTTACCAATTTTTGGGTAGATCTAATATTAACTTTTCGTGCATTTTACCAGTTTTGTGCATATTACCAATTCTTTGTGCATTATTGGGTAATACCAAGAGAGGTTAAACAATTTGCTTGAGAGTCTTAATTTAATGAGGGGGCCTTTGTGACAAGAGAGCACCACTAAAACAATGGCTGAAAAGAATTATCCTTCTTTCCAGCAGCGAAAAAATTTTATGGTTACAACAACCTCTTAAAATAAGGATGAACAATGAGGGCAGCATTGTTGTATTTTAAAGTATTTAGTGAATAATTTAACTATTACATTATTTTCTTCTTGCCAGGAGATTTTTTAGCCCTGCAGATTAAGGCAGCTGTGCAATGCACTGGGCAAAAACCCAGTCTGGGAGAAGTAAGTTTCTGGATACTGAATTTTATATTTCCCACATCGTTCCTTTAATATATCAATAAACCAAAATTCTTCTGCCTCTTTTAGTCAGAATACTTTGCTGATCTTGGTTGCAGCTTTCCAGCGTTAGAGACTACAAAGAGAGAGCCTTAATTAAAAAGAAAAATAAAAAATCCTAGGTTACTTAGGAAGTTCTTTATTAATTTCCATTTTAGGGAACCAGAACATTATGTTGTTCAAAAAAGAAGTGTTTATGAGGCATTGGGTGCAGCAGGATTATTAAATTTTATGGGCAGATCCGATCCAGAGCGGTGAAAGAATTCTGTGTTTTTTGCACACATAATCTAAAATTTCCATGTTTTCTGTAGATTAACCTAATTATTTCCTCATTAAAAAACAGATTTTTACTTCTGAAGCCACTTAGCTCCTTGTACAGTACCCTGAAAGAGTTGCAACAACAAATACAGAGGAAAGTACACCGATCTGTGCACAATTTGATGCTGATTCACAGTAAACTGGGAGTGCACAACCAGTGAAATGCACCCTGAATAGATGCAGTGGCAAGTTCTGTGATGTGATCCAGAGAGGGAAAATTCAAATGCTTGAATTAGGCAGCAGAAAGTGAGAATGAGGGCTTGGGCAAGGTAGATTTTGCCATCTAATAGGCATCTGAATTTGAATTTAGCTCCCTACATTTAACCTGTATTTTATTTTTGGACCTACAGCCCTGACTTGGGACTTGCTTTATCACATAATCTTATATCAAATATCCCCTGCTCATACAATGGTTTCTTTTTTTCAAGGTGATGAGCAAATTGCTGTTGTCATCTTTCAGTATGGAATAAAATAAAATGCTGTAATTTTGGTGCCTCAATTTCAAGGCAGAAAGAGCAATTGGTATGGGCTGGCTAAGATTAGATTGGTGCTCCCATGTTTTTTGTGAGACCTGCATAGATTTACTTCCTGTAAAGGGTATTGATGCAAATTGAACTTATTTCACAAGAAAACATAGTGCTTTCACAGAACAAGACAAATTCAGCCTGAATAAAATTTCCAAAGTATGGCCTCGAATGCACTTTAAAAAAATCTAACAAATTGACACCTTAGTTAAAAAACCTAACTTAATTAAACACAGTAGCTAAAATCTTCGTGTATGAGAAAATATTCATCCTTCCAGAATCAGCTGATCTTGAGTATCTGCTGTGAGAAATTTATGGTCTATAGGTGAGAAATTAGGGTGAGAAATTAAGAGCAGCTTGGTTTGAAAAAGGAAAGGTGAAAGAGGTCTGGATGCTGCACATGAAAACCAACACAGGAGTGCTATTTTCTTGTTGGATACTGAGAATTTTGGGCTTTCTGTGCTGACCTCCAAGAGAACACTGCATTGACCTGAGGCTGTGGAGAAACTTCCAAAATGGAATGGCAGAACTGGGATTGTGGGTGTGGAGTTTGGATAGAAGTGTGTGACATCACAGGGTGGAAAACTCAGAGTTTAAAAGTTTAGAAAATAGCAATAAATACAGAGCTAAGATGGAGGTTTGCTTTACCTTCTCCATGGGTTTGGGTGGTTTTGTGTAATTGGAAACAAAAGTCCTCATTGTGGGACACAAGTGGTTGGTTATTGGGTTAAAAGTAAAAATAATTGAGGTGTCATTTTTTAAGTGGATAGTTTTTCCTTTAAAGACCTTGCATAGGAAGATAGTTAGCCATTTTTGTAGCTTGTTGGTGAAATGCTGTAGAAATCACAACTTGTAGAACTGTAATATGCAATGCATATGTAATAAATAATATGTCATATGGATAAGAAATGATAAACATTGGAGTCTGAACACCAAATACCATCTCTAACACTTCAACCCCAACCCTGGCAGAGGCAGAAAGAAGCAGCCAAGAACCAGCAATGGACAAACAGCCAGAAGGTGATTTTCCTTGGAGTGGGCGACAGAACTGCTGCTAGGCAGAACTGCCCATTCCATTCCAGCTCCGTGGCTCTCTCCTGAGGGACACCAGCAGGGTGAACTCTCATGGAGCAGCACGCTGCCAAAAATTCCAGGGGAGGCAGGAAGCAAATGTGCCCTTCTGGCTGGGAGCTGGAGGTCTGTGCTCGCTGTGGGCCAGAATTTGTGGGCGTGGAAGGGTTTGGAGGTGCAGCCACCCTGCAGTGTGGTGGGGAGGCCACCGAGCCAGCTCCTTCCAAGGATGTGTTGGGGAATTTCTTTTTTTTTTCTCATGCACGGGACAGGGCTTCTTGGAGGTGCTCCTTGAGCTTTTATTGCATCATCAGCTTTATTACATGGTTGAGACAATAGGAAGATGACCAAAACTCATGTACTGCCAGCAACAACCAAAGGTTTTTTTGTTACAGAGCATTTTAAAAACTTTCTAGCCAATAACATATTGCTAAAGGTTACAGACAATTGTTCTAGCCAATCACTAAAAACATGCACATACTTCACACAATGCTTGTCTTCTTTCTATTAACAGTACACGATACTTAATTATTAGGCTTAAAACCTTCTAATATCTTACTAAACATATTTTTCTGCAGTCATAAAACTCAGGCTATTGTTTAATGTCCTTACTTACTATACTGTTGTAACTTTTTCTGCCTTCAGACTTTGCAGCTGCATCTAGTTCTAAGTTCTCTGTTCTTTCTAAAAAACTTCTTACCTTTACTATTTCCCACACAAGGACTCATCTTTTGCTGAGCTGGGCATGTTAACTAGAAAAAAAAAAAAAAAAAAAAAAGAAAAAAAAAAAGATGTGTATGCCATTGTAGAGGGAATTCTAGTTTGGAGAGAACTCTGTAATTAAAGTTCTCCCAGCACCTGGAGCATCTCATGTCGGTGTCTAGCTGGGTGGACATTCCTGCCCTGCAAAAAGTGCCTGGAAATTCCAAGATGCACTTAAAGATCCTGCTTTATGTCAAAGACCAAACTCCAGACAGTGACTTTTGAAGCTTTGCCAACTTTGGGTGCTGACTTGGGTTCACCCAGCATGGGCGTGCTGGAAATTAATAATGAGCAACATGATGCATCTCAGTATCAGTCAGAGGGATTTTCCCACCCCTGCCTTCCCCCTGCTTTGTTCCTCTGAGCAGTTACTCCCTCTCAGGTCAGATGTTCACTTCAAATATATATGTGGGCTTTTCTGGATCACCAATCTTAATCTTTCCCAGTCACTTTCCTGGCTCATTTCTCTTCTGTGCTGATTTCCCTTGAAAATATCAAGCCCTGTTCTGTTACAGTGCTGAATTTACCCTTTCTCCTCCCTACCTTTCTTTTCCCCCAGGCACTTCACCAATGTTTTGTGTCCCAAAATGTGTTGAACAGAACACTTCTTGCACACTGCAGTTAAAAAAAAATGGTGTTTAATGTTTGCATGCACTGAGGCTTTTCACAGGCATCACTCACGACCTTTTCTGCAGTTCCTGGGATTGTACTTTGTAATTATTCAGGATATTTTCCACAGCAGGTTCATTTTCCCCCCCCAGTACTTTCACACCTGAACTTACAACATGCACTGATTACCCTGTGTTGTTCATTTGCTTCATGGAGATAACATGGAGTTTACAAAGGGTCCTTTTTGGCTGCCCTGTATCAGTTAAAAATTATTTTTGATGGCAAATTCCATAGCAGATATGTCAGCAGATCTTAATTTTTGATTAATAAATCTGCAGCTGCTTTTGTTGGTTTAATGGGAGAGGGTGGAAAAAGAATGAGCAGTAGCAGGGTTAAATTTGACTTCTGAGGTGGGTTTTTGAGCAAAAAATAAGTCATGGTGAATGAAGCCATAATTTGTTACATTTTCCCTGGAGGAAAAGGCTCCACTCTCCCAAAATGACTTTATGAAGATGTGCTGGTTTTAGTTTGAAAACTGGGTGGAAATGTTAATTTTGTGTAGTGGTTTTGGTCTGTTAAGTTAAGATTTCTTTTTGGTTTGTTAATTTAAGATTTTCTTTAATTCTCAACTAATGTGTTGATGAGTGTGGTGAGTTTTATTTTTGGTTAATTATTTATATACTTACTTTTTGTCGTGAGATGGGAAGACAGGATTAGGAGAAAGGTAAAGTAGGTTTAAAACTTTTAAAAGGTATAAAGAAAGTTTTATTAACAGTAACTAAGAGGAAAAAAAAAGTGGTAAGAATCAAAAGAAACCCTCCAGAACCCTTCTCCTCGCCCCACAACTTTTTCTTTCCTACTGACAATGTAAAGAAACAAAACCTAAAATTTTTAGGCAGTAATGCCTAACATGTAAGTAATGCTTAAATTTTTAAGTAATTCTTGACAACAGTACAAAAAAAAAAAAAGAAATTACAAAATAAGAAAGAAATGTGGGTTAAAGTCAACAGGTGGAGATGCCAAGTGCTGCTGGGGTAGGGCAAATGCTCAGGTGGAGTTCTCTTATTTCCTGGAGGATGTGAAATTTCCTACATTTCCCTGAGCAATGTCTGTAACCTGCCCTGGAGAGCAAGGGAAGAGGAGGGAGACGAGCCTGCTCAGATCTCCCATTGAAGTCCTACTGCTTTGAATAAATAATTAAGCTTTCACACCTCTCAGGCAAGTGTTCTCAGCACAACTAACACAATCCCATGTCTGCTCTCACCAACTGCTTCAGTATTTTATTTTGGGGAAAGAGAAACATTGCAGTGTCAGAACATTGATGAAAACAGTTGCACCCATGCACAGATGTGGATCTGCCTCTGTTTTCCAGTTTTATTGAAAAAGGACAAAATTTTCCTGGCTCTTAGGAGTCTGGGTGAAACCTCTGTGTGCTGGTGTCTGTCCTGGTGGGTGTTTGGTCAATTGTGCAGCATGGGATGGTTTTGGAATGAAGGGCAGAGTTTGAGTACAGTGCTTTGTCCCCACAGTCACAGGAGGAAGGTGACTTGGAAGAATTCTACAATTCCCAATATTCTTCTTAGTAGCTGGACTACAATACAGCTGTGATTTAACAGAAATTAAATACTTTGATTTTCTTTTCTTTTTTTTTTTTTGTTTGTTTGAAACAACTTGAAAGCCAGCTACAGCACCAGAAATGGCTCAGTTTTAGTTTTCCTCTGTAGACAGGCACTGAAGTGAAATCAGTTTAATAACAGACTGAACAGATCCTATGGGAGAAATGACTGACCTTGAAATATTAAAAAAAAAATCAAAATATAAAGCCTGTGTAATTAGACCAGAAGAGTGGAAGCCAAATGCTCTAGTGAGGGCAAATGGCATATATGAAAATATTAAACAGCTGCTGGCAACATGGCACTGAAATATCAGATAATGCCAGCCCTGTTGTCAGATGAATTCCAAAGGCATTTCTTCTTGGAAGCTCGCTTAACACTGGTAAGAACCATCTGAATTTTTCATACACCTTGATGGGTTATAAATTAGCTGTGATCACTCTGGAGGAAGACCTGTGCCTCACAGGAGGAAAAACTCAGTGACAACATCTGCTCAGCTGTGCTGTGGCGGTCAAGGAAGCAAAGAACTCTCTGGGTTATATGCGGGAAAATGTGTAGAACAAAGCTGAAATTCCAGTATTGTTGCTGTGCATTATCTTTATTTCTTTTCTTAATGCTGCAAGAACTCCAGAATGTCAGGGAAAATGCTGCAAGTGTGCAAGCTTGGTGTCTGACTACCCTTTGTTTGGTTTTTAAGGTGAGAAATGACAGCTCGTTTTATTTTTATTTATGGCCTTGTTTTCATTACATAAAAATAGTGCTTAAAGCTTGAACAAGTATTAACTCTTGTAGCCCTATCATAAATAAAAGTGAGAGAAAATCTTTATATTAAGGTCATCCCGTCTTAAATAAAGATTCAAGTGCAAAGCACATCATTTGAGATGTCAGAGGATTTTTCACATGGAGAGAGCTTGAAACAATGGAAAAAATTTGAATTGTCGAGTGTGTAGAGGAATTGTGGCCATAGTGGGGAAAAAAACCCCAGAAGATGGAGCAACAGAGGGAGCTGAGACCCTTTCCTTTACTCACAGGAGAACTGAGGGATGCTCAGTGAAATGAAAAGATGGCAAAGACATTTCAGGAAGGCTGAAGGTGTTAATGCCACTACCCTGGTCAGGGCTTTGCAATTGCTTCCCAAATTTCTGGTGTTCTCAGGAGATCTCAATGTCCAAAATGGCATCTGCTCATGGGTCACTCTCCTTTTATTAATTATTTTTTTTTTTAATCTATAAGAGGAAAAAAATATAGACCAAAAGAAAAATACATCAATGCAAACCAAAACGGTTGGTATTTGCCTAAAATCAAACTTTTGGTAAATGGTAAATGTCTTGGTAAAAGTCTTTATTTCCTCTGGAGCAGAGAAATCAGGATGATCTGAATTTTGACTAATGCATTGAGGGCTAAAGCTCTCTGCTGTCTCCCATTTCCTATTAACTCTCCACACCCTGTTTAGATTTTCATGAAATAGTTCCCCTCCTGCTGCTTTTTTTTTACAATGGTGTCCCAGAAAATACAGGGAGCATTCACCTTAACCAGGCTCTTGCCACCATTAAAAAGTGGTGTCAGGTTTAGAGACAATGAGGAACATTTATTCTGCCTTTCAGAATATTTGTGAGGGATGTCCATCCCCAGCCATCACAAATCTGAGTCTCTTGGTATTTTGGTGTGTGGTGCATGATGTTTTCCATTAATAAGCCCTTGATTTGGGGCTATTTCTTAGTATATGCTTAAGTTTCTAACTTAATAATGTTTTACCTTTAGCATGTTACCTGGATTTTTGGCAAGGTGGTGGAGGGACTGATTTGAGCAAAGCAATTTTTGCTGCTCAAACCTTCCACATCCCACCCCAAGATGTATTTTCACATGTAGTTAATTCTTTGGAAAATTCAGACAATAAAATAATGCAATCCTTTAGGCTGGGAAAGACCTTTAAGCTCATCCACTCCCGTCTATGTTATTAAGAATTGGTCATTGAAAGACAGTAAATATTTCAGTCTCGGGCCTGTGTCAGCAAGATGGGAAGAATAATTTTGTAGAGAACAGGTGTGGCAGAATTGTTTCCCTATATATTAAGGACAAAAGATAAATTTGTAAATCATTGTTATTCAGTAGAGAGACAGAGCTTGAACTGTTCCCTTCTGTATAATTCAGGAGCATCCCATTATGGTGGGGATGGCAGCCTAAAACCACATGAATTTTTCACCTGGCACGGGAGAACTTTGTTCTTCCCCTGGAATCTGTGCATCTTTGCTCTCCCAGGGGATATTGGCAAGGAAGAGAGATGGAAGCTGCACATCCCATGGGAACTGAGTCCTTCTCCTCAGCTGGATGCAGTTCTGGAGTTGCTTCATTGCAGGAGGTGATGCTTTAGGATTTTGGCTTTTATATTTTTCATGTATTTGTGATCCTGCAGTTCTTTAGTGTGTAACTCCAAACTCCACACCCAGTGTCAGCTGCTGCTGCCCCATTTTGGGCAGACACAACAATTCCTCTCCAGGCCTGGCAACCAAGGACACCTCACTGCCTCAGGGCCCAGAGATGCAAACAACAGTGAGTTGGGTGGGCAAACTTGGGCTAAATGCCTTCATTAGCTGAAGTTGGAACTGTTAGATTCACCCCAATATGCAAATGGACCAAACTTATAAAAGTGTGAAAACCTGTGGCCCGTGGTCCATTTTGGGGTGTAGGCCCTGGATGGACTTGGTCTGCCCAACATGTACCTGAAGGCCCTTCAATAAACATAACTGCTTTTATTCTCTTAACTTGGTCTGGCCTCTGATTTTAGGCAGTCCCAACAAGGCATCAGTGAAATCAAAAGGCCAGACACCCAATTCTGTTCACATTTCTGGGACGCCTCATCTCACACAATTCCTCTCTTTACACCCATTTTGGTGGGGCGGAGAGGCAGAGCAGGTTTCTTTCTCCTCTCTTGGTTTTGGTGACTTGTTGAGAAGTCAGTGTACATTATTTCTGGAAGAGTTCTGCCTAACGCTCAGCTGGAATTCCTCCACGGTGTCAGTTTCCCCAGAGAAAATGAATGGGAAGCTGGCTGGAGGCTCCCCAGTTTTCATTCTGTGCCATGGCAATGCACTTGGTGCCCACAGAGCAGCGGCCCCTGCATCCTCTGCTGCCAGTGCTGTCACAAACCACAGAGATCCCGAGGGACACAACAGATAAAAAGGACCTGGGGGCAGAGGGGAGGTCAGCAAGGGACAAGAGCACTGCCACTTTCACAGAAACAAATGGCAAAGGCTGGAGGCCAAAACGTCCCTTTGATGTTTCAAAATGACCAAAGAAATCAGCGATCAACCCCGAGACAAGTTTGTTATTGACTTCTTTTTTGTGTTTTAAGCAAGCAGTTTTGCACCCTCGACAAAGGAAGGGTGGAGTTGGAATTTACAAACGATTGGACGTGGTAAGCAGTTGTTTCAATAGTGAGAAGGGACTGCTGTAATCTGAAGATCAGAAGCTCTCCTAGGCAGATAAGGTAGTGCTGACACATGTGGTATGATGCTAACAGCTCCTATTTGTTGCCACAAATTCAATTATCTTGAATTTGTCATGTCAGGATGATGTTAAAAGTACTGCCAGACTCCAAGTCAGAATAGATTTACAGCATTGAAAAATTCATGTTCAGAAAAGTCAGTCAAGTGGCCTAAAATGAAGTAACTACTTCATGCACATATGAGGGCTGATTTTCTGTGATTAAAAAAATAGTAAAAAGTGGAGTTTTTTCCAGTTTATTCCATTGCAAATTAGTAGAGTTTAAGCGTCAGAGTGGAGGAAACCTATTGAGATTAGAGACAAAAAAAGGGAAGAAAGAGAAAAGCCACATATGTAACTGAGCTCTGCCAAACTACCACACACTAGAAAATATATGACATTAATATCACCTCACTTGGGGTGAAAGTTAAAGCTTCTCTTGATCCAGGAATTACAAAAAAAGATTATAAGATTGTAAAGAGTGGACTTTAACAGCAAAAACCAAAAAGTGAGGAAACTTAAGCAACAACTAATGAATGCTGCTGGTAGTAGCCCTGGTCCAGCTGTTCTGAAGGCAGACATTAATACAAATATTCCAGGGGGATCTGGAGCAGTACTCAGGCAGGTTTGCTTAGCAAAAATTGAGGAATAACTCCCAAAATAATGCAAAACACATTAAATTAAAGATAAAAATTGTTCAGTATTTATTCAGATCTGTCTTCTCCATTTAATGGTTTTAGTGGATATGCTTGTACAATTCCTGTACATCTGTTTCTAAGAAGAAGACTAACACCCTTCCATCCCCAAATCACTGTTCCCTCAATTAAGAAATATTTTAATTATTATTAATCTCTGTTTCTGAGGGAGAAATAAACATGCTGCGGTCTCATTTGTTCTGTGGCTGAGTTATTGATGCTGTGATTAAGATGTTAATTGATTTGGTGTGACAGCAGGCACAGAAAGCAGAGGTACTCAATCACAGAGCCACAGAGCCATGGAACATTGAGGGCTTGGAAGGGACCTCAAGGAACATCCAGTCTCAATTCCCTCTGCCATCAGCAGGGATGTTTCCCACCAGACCAGGCTGCTCAGGGTTTGGGGGAGCATCAAGCTGGGGTGGCTGGAGACAACATCAGGCTGGAGACAACCTCCCCCAGGTCATAGGGATGGGATGGACAGGATGGATTTCATCCTGCCATTCCTGTGCAGGGTGAGACATCTGTCACCTCTGGGGCACCCAGGGATGACCCTGGTGGCCAAACAAAGGTGAAGGTTGCACCCATGTTCCAATAAATCCCAAAGGCAGCTGAAGGGGAAGCTCCAGGCTGGCCAGCCTTGCTGGGAAAGCCAGGAGCTCGTTCCTGGTGTGGGATGGAGGGGCCTGGGGCTGTCAGCAGGGGTTAAACCACACCTGAGACCCTGGTGTGCTGGGGAGAGGTGGCTGCAGGGTCTGGGAGAGCAGAGGGTGTCCTGGGCCTGGGCTGGGGCAGGGGCTGGGCACTGTGGTAAGAGCCTGAATGAGGGATGTGGGACTCCAGGGGCTCTCCAAAATGCAGTTTATTGATCCAAGAGGTTGCAGCAGCCCAGGGTGGTGGGTGACAGAGCTGTGCCCACAGCTGTCAGCTCCAGCTGCAGGCAGGCCTGGAGACCCTTTGGTTTAGGTTACAGTGCATTATAGACTTTTCTTTTGGTTACAGTGCATTATAGACTTTTCTTTTGGTTACAATGCATTATTTACTTTTATTTTGGTTACAATGCATTATAGACTTTTCTTTGCTGAGCATCTCAATACAGTAGAACCAATCTATACCTTAACTATTATCTACAGCCTATCATAACTGCTGTAATTACCATATTCATGTTACTGTTCTCCAATCACTAAAAGTCAGTACATTACAGTTTAAGCTAGAAGTTGTTTTTCAGTTTTCTTGCAGTGGAAAATTCTGAGACCTTTTTTCTACTTGCACCATTGGCAGGCTTGTTTGCCTGTGCTCTCTTTCTGCTTGGCAAAAACATCTTCTTGTTTGGGATGGGTTTATCCTTTGCTTCTTGTTTGGGGTGGGTTTATCCTTTGCTTCTTGTTTGGGGTGGGTTTATCCTTTGCTCTAAGCCATAAAAACCCCTTCTAACTAACACACCCTTTGCCTCCTTGGTTATCCAGTAGGACTGGCTCAGCAATTCTTTTCTTCTATATCAAAACTTGCTTCCATCTCTATTCCTTCATCAGACTCCACATTTACAAATCTTCCTGCCAAGCACACACATCTGTGAGACTTTCTTGTCAAACTTCCATCCTTCCCAACTCACTGTCACTTCTCCCACATCCCCGTGGCCAGAGATGGCTCATGGACAGGGGGACAGACACAAATCCTGGTTGTACTGCTGGGACTCAGAGGGCTTTGGTCATTCATATTGGCCTGGCAGCAAGAAGGGCATCACTGGGCTGTGTCTGAGACCTCTCTGGTTGAACATCTGCCCTGGTTTAACCCCGGCCAGGAGCTCAGCCCAGCCCGCCTGCTCAGGCACTCCCCACAGCGGGATGGGGAGAGAGTCAGAAGAGTTAAAGTGCAAAAACTGACCATGTGTGATGAAGTGATACAGATTCCCTGAAATAAAAACGAAATTTGCATCTGAGAAGTCTTTTCTCCCCTTTTTTTTTTCTAACTCTGTTGGTATAACTGGGGTATTTCATACACTGGACTTGGTGTGATTTTTTTCCTGGGAGAATATACTTCAGTTTATTTACCAGGTCATCTACCAATAATTCCAAATGGAAGCAGAGATGGAAAAAAGCCCTCTCTGGGTTGTTCTCCAGAGAAACTGTAGGAGGAGGCTTAATCCTTATTTGTACTTTGAAATTCTTAAAAAAAAAAGTAAGACAAACCACAGCAAAGCTGTCTTTTGTATTTGATAATTTGTTCCTTCAGCAGGATGTCAATGCCCCAACTTGATGGCAAATGACCCTGTGTCATTACAAATATCATATTTTTTTCTTATTACCAGGCCAGTTCCTATAAGAATAGAGGGAAATCCTAATTTCATGCATGTGTTGCACTATCCATCTGCACTTTCAAGTACTTTGTTTGGGGCTTCCACAGAGTGTTGAATTGTATTTTCTGATTTAAATGGTGCTTTCTATTTTTCAAAGATTTCTACCTTGTGTTCAGGGTGTTATAATTAAGAGACAGGTGACAGAGGCATAATCTGGAGTCTGATCAGCCTGAGAGGAACAGACTTGGTGGACTTAGGTGCACCAGGACCAAAGGTTTAAATCTTAATCCATACTGAAGATGTAAAATTTTTAATAAAATTGTTGGATCAGCCAACAGGATTGCAGGATCTCATTTACCTGTTCATTCTGCCATCTACTCTGGAATAGTTTCATTGTGCATAACTTCATCTCCGAGAAATTTGTGGGGCTCTGCATTTTCTCTTTTCTTTCCTCTTGTTTCAGCTTTGAAGATGTGTGCAGATCTCAGTATCTGAGATACCGAAGGCAAACCCAGTTTATTAAAATGCCACTGAAAGCTGATTAAAATGCCTGTAGGTTGCAGAAAGCAACCATAAATGGGGCAATCTCCTGGATGGCCTAGCACTGAAAAATCTTGGATGGGCTATTCATCTGTCAAAACCAAAACCTTGCAAATAGATCCTCATTTGGCAGATCATCCAGAGCTGGTACCAGCTCCTGAGTGGGAGCACGGATGTCGTATTTCACCCTGACCTAAACACCTGTCAGGCTGCACTGAGCTGGCCTCTCAGGCACCAACAAATCATGACCTGCCTACAAGCAGCCTGGGACATTTTAATGTACTTTTTTATAGCTGTAAAACAGATAATGACTTCAGTATATAATAGATAAGGGTTGATTTTTTTTTTTTGGTTTTTTTTTTTTTTTTGTTTTGTTTTTTTTTTTTTTTAAATCCAATTGGCAGATTGCCATCTTACCCTTTCCCCTTTGGCTCTGTGATTCTGCACTGGAAGCATGCTGCTTTCAGAACAGATACCCTGTGAAAAAAGTGAGTGGGCATCTCGCTGATCACAGCACGAAGGGTCACTGCAGCGAGGAGACCGAGATTCATCTCGCATCATTGTTTGCAAAAAATTTAATTTGACAGTCGCAGCGCATAATGAGGAAACTGAGAGGAGCATTCTGAGGCTCACATCAAGGCAGTCTTTCATTTTAAAGACAGGGAAGTCCACTGGCTCCACTGGGGGGTTTGGGTCTAAGAGGTTAATGTCAAGTCCTCTCTCTAAACAGGGTGCACACCTGGGCTTAGGCAGCTCACTTAGGTCAGGATTTTCTGAGGGCACAACACACAGAAAACACTGCGAGCTGAGCTCCAGCATAACTCTGAGGATTTGTGTGCAAAGGCCCCAAAATCCCAAGTCCTCTGTTGATTGTTTTCATTGAAGTGACAAGTAGAACAGGGATTGAATAAGGATTGAATTATGTCTTGAGAATTATGCCTGAATTAATGTCTTGAGAAAGTCTCTGCTTGAGAAACGTCTCCATCCTTCCCTAGGAGCTTCATGCTCAGCAAGGCAGGAGCCATTAAGGCCAGGCCTTGTGCCACCTGCCAAGGACACCCCTTACCCACAGCCACAGCATCTCCAGCACTCTGTGACCACCTTGGCATGTCCCCAGGTGTCAGGAGCCAGGACATCCCTCTGCCTGTCCTGAGCAGCCCAGACCTGCCAGGGG
>CM032382.1:5326996-5369951 GCA_019023105.1 Diglossa brunneiventris | reverse complement strand
TTCAAGATGAAAACAGATACAGGAGAGACCCCTGTGAAATGGTTGAGATGTGCATTAAGGCAACGTTGACATTTGAAAATAACTTTAGCCAGAATTGTGTCAAATGAATGAGGCTTTCAAGTAGGTTGGCTATAAAATTAATTTAGGCATGGGGAAATTCAACTGCTCAGAGCAGTTCTTGGGGACTGGGAGACCTGGAGAGTCACAGGACTGCTGAGGGGTTAACTTCAGATGTAGTTTTACCCGTTTTCACCTCCTGTCCCTCCATAATGACTATTCAGTCCGAATGAATTGGATAAAAGGCAATAAACCCAAACTCTGTGCTGCACAGGGCTGGGACAGCCCTTTTGAATGGGAGGTGCTGACTCTGCCCATGCAGTTTTTGGCAGTGATGCTCACAGAGCCTCATGGTTGGAGCGGATGCATGCAGGGGCCAGCTCGGTCCTGCCTCCTTCCATCCACTCCTCCTTCAGTTTCTGTGTGCTCTGGACCACGGAGGGAATGCCAAGCCAGCACCACGGGGAGGCTCAGAGATTTTGAGTCAGAACAGGAGCTGGAATCACCGTCAGCATTTCTTATCTGCTCCTAAAATCCCTGCCAGGAGTGGTGCAGAAACTGGGAGCTCAGGAAGGGAAGGACTGCTGGAACCCCACTGCTAAAGTGCAAAAAGCAGGATCTGTGTCAGGTCCTCTGGGATCTGGACTGGAACAATCAATATTTTTACAACAGAGCTAGAGGAGAAGCCCCTGGGGAAGATGATGATGAATAGGAAAAGGGGAGGTTATCTGTGACAGTGTTCACAGGGGTTTTTGGATGAGGGAAGAGGTAGAGATCTGACTCCATGTTTCAGAAGGCTTGATTTATTATTTTATGATATATATTACATTAAAACTATACTAAAAAATAGAAGAAAAGGTTCATCAGAAGGCTAGCTAAGCTAAGAATAGAAAGGAATAAATAACAAAGGTTTGTGGCTCGGACAGAGAGAGAGCCAGCTGTGCTGTGATTGGCCATTAATTAGAAACAACCACATGAGACCAATGACAGATGCACCTGTTGCATCCCACAGCAGCAGATAACCATTGTTTACATTTTGTTCCTGAGGCCTCTCAGCTTCTCAGGAGGAAAAAAATCCCAAGGAAAGGATTTTCATGAAAAGATGTCTGCGACGGCTATCAAAGTGCCTCTCCCCAGCACAGCCTGGTGTACACGTTCCCTGGTTTGAAGTGTGTTGCTCTGGCCAGGGAGAACCAGGCCAGACTTGAGACAGTGAAGGAATGCTAACAAGGCTTTGCCTGTTCAATCCAAACATTCCCTTGCTGCAGATCAGGAGATGGCCTGGGCTGCAGAACTGCCAATACATTCAGCTGCTTCTCTGTGGCACCAGAGCACAGCCAGAAGGATCATCCATGTGCACACAGAACTCAGAATAAGGGGGGAAAGGCAGCTCTGAGAGGGATTTACCAACAACCTGTACCCGTGGAGATTTTCACAAGGCAGTGCAAGACGAGTTCAGCATCTCTTGTGAAAGACAACAGGTGAGAACTATCACTGGCCAGGGTCTCTGCACAAATCACAAACGGGACAGGACTGCAGGGAAGGTGCCTTGAGCTGTTTGATTTTCCACCATCACTCTCATTCCATGGTTATGACAATGGGAAGATGCCACCAGCTCACATCCCAGGCAGCAGACACAGAACTCAATGTTACAACTCACTTTAAAAGTTTTTTGCCCAATCACAGAAAGCAAAAGCACATGGACAGTATTTATATCTGTATGTATTCTATAATAGTATATATATTATATTTATATATATTTTTTAATATATATACATATATATATATAATAGTATATATTCTATATTGACAGTAGTTCCATCCAACCACTATAAGCACAGGTACCTTTGGTTAACCAATGCTTGCTTATTTCACATACAATACCTGCTTGTGAGCCTTCAAACACAATGCACACAGCTCCATTATTAAGCTTTAACCTTACTAATATCTCCCTGATAAACTTTTCTGTAGCTTAGAGAGTTATTCTAGACAAGTGTTTATGCACAGACCATTGCTCTCTTTGTTCTTACTTTTCTACTTTTTACATAAATTTTCTGCTGGCCAATCTCATGGCTGCTGCTTAGTTCCAATCACAGCTCTGCTGTCTCTGAGGCCTGCCTTTTGCAGCTTTCCCAAAAACCCTCTGATTTCGTGGATTCACCCAAGAACCAGGGATTGCTCCTTGGAGCCCTGGGGATGCAGAGCTGTTGGGTGGGTGCCTGGCAGGAGCACAGCACCCATCAGAAATCACACCACCCCTCACATTGGGGCATCAATGACACATCCCACTCTCCTTCCAACCTCAACAAGGTCCTGAGCTCTGTGAAGTGGTGGTTTGGTGTCAAGGTGTTGGTTCATCTGTTTCCTGGTGGCATCAAGGGGGTCTCAGGCAGCCCTTCCCTTTGGTAGGATGGGGATGCCAGACCACCTCATTGTGGAGTTTTAGCTCTCCATTACCTGTCTTCAGGAGAATATTCATCCATTCAGGCAGTCTAAATGCCTGACAGACATGAACCTGAATAGAAAGCCACCCATTGGAGAAGAAATTAACCACAAATACATGTTATTATTACTATTATTATTTTTTTGCAGGCCAGAGGAATGCTTGCAGCAGAGGCGAGAGAAAAAGTGTGCTGAACGTTTTCAAAAAATACCCAAATGTTTCAGCTGAAGTGCAGTCTTTTATGCCATGAAAGGGATTGACTGGGACACGTTTGCTGAGCCATTCCTGCTGCCCACTGTGTGTTTGCAGATGTGAACTGTGCGTGCCATTCAGGCAGCTCAGCTGCTGCTCTGGGACCTGGGGCGAGTTTTTCCTCCACCACATCACACCCAGCCCAGGTTGGGAAGCCTGGCTTTGGATTCCCAGAAATATTTGGGGAATGCGGCCGTTTGCTGAGTGGAAAAAAAAGCCACTTGTGAATAGCTGGTCTCGCTGCCACGGCTGAACAACAATTTTTCTGTCAGGGCTCAGGGGCTGGGAAGGAGCAGGGAGGTGGAGCTGCCAATGCAGGTGGTGAGTGGCATGTGCTATATATGTATATTACATAAATATTGGGTCAGATTCTTCTGGAAGCCACTCTGACTCCCACCTTTGTGAGCCAGAAAACCTCCTCACCCATTCAGTGAGCCGTGGCTCCTGAAAAAAATATGGAAATGAAGCGCTTGCAAATCCCTCGGCAAAGGGAAAAATGGCTTTAAAATAAAGAAGCACTTCTGGCTTTCAAGTGATGCTGCCCGTTTCCACGCCAGCTTCCAAGGAAAGGTAACTGGGGACAAACCTTGTAGCAGGAGCATTTGTGACTGGACAAAGGGAAAAAGGTTTTAAACTAAAAGAGGGTCAATTTAGCTCAGATATAAGGAAGAAGTCTTTTACAGGGAGGGCAGTGAAACACTGGAAGAGGTTTCCCAGAGAGGTGGTGGCTGCTCCGTTCCTGGAAACCCTCAAGGTCATGTTGGATGGGGCTCTGAGTGACAGGGTCTGGCTCAGGGTGTCCCTGCCCATGGCACAGGGGTTTGGGCTCTTTGGGCTTTAAACCCAAACTATTCTGTGGTAGCAAACTGGGGGCATAAATTAAACACCTCCAAAGGTGCACTGTGTTCCCCATCCTCATCAATTTTTTTTTTTAATGGAAGAAAATTGTATCAGCACACATCAGGAGAACAGCTAGATTAGGTTGATGAGCTTAATTAACATCTTTGTAATACTGCTTCCACTTTTCTCTCTCCATTCCCACATGACGTGTGACATATATGACATGACCTGCAGAAAATGCAGATATATATACGTACATATAAATATGTACATAAATGTACGCTGAATATTTACTCAAACAACCCATGCTATAATTGCTTAATCAACAATTACCTGTTAGTTCCTTTTCACTCTTATAAAGGATCTGTGAACACACACTTTAGAGAAGCTGTGAACCTGTTATGGTGGCATGAGTCACACGTAATAAAGGAATTACTCCATGCCAAAAATAGTAGAGGCACATCCTTCAAGAGAAAAAAAAATGAGGGAAGAACCCCAACTGCTCTTCCCTCATCCCCCAGTGCTGTAGCTGCATCATGGAAGCCACCAGACTTCCCAGGCACAACTTGCCCTCATGAAGATGTCAGAAGTCATCTCCTTATTTTCCATGTGCCTTGGCATAATTTCCATAATTCAGAAGGATCTAATATTTTTAGATCCTTCCAATTTTTTTTAATTTTTTAAAATATTTTTTAGAAGGATCTAATTTTTTTCCATAATTTAGAAGGATCTGCTCTACCTCCCCACAGGCACTGCCCACCCTGTAGTTCTGTGGGTGTCCCTTACTTCCCCCTTGAAAATTCCCCTTAATTCCCCTGTTAAAAACTGGGATTATATTTCCTCTTTTACAGTCAGGGAGACCTCCACCAGACTTCCATGACTTCTCAAATATGACAAAGAGTGGTTTAGCCCCTTCCCCTGATGGTTCCCTCATGACCCAGGGGTGCATCCTGCCGTGGCACTGGGAGCCCTCAGGCTCCTTGGATGCTCTCCAGCCAGATCTCCTCTCACTCTGGGCAGTTCTTCAGCTCCTCCCTTCCCCTTCTGCACCTTGGGCGGTGTAACCAGAGCATTTCTTGGTGAAACTGAGCCAGGCTGTTGAGTAGCTCAGCATCCTCCATGTCCTGGGTCTTCCCTTCTTTTCCAGATTTTCCCTACTTCTCCTTTTGTCACCAACGCACCTACAGGAGCTTTTCTTGCTGCCCTTGATATGCCTGGATAGATTTAACTCTGTCAGGGCTTTACCTATAGCCTGATCCTGGATGGCTTCCCTGTGTGCCTCCCAGGATAGCTGTGATTGCTTCCATGCTCTGGAGATTTCCTTTTTGTGTTTTCTATTTCTCCACCCACGCAGGACCCCTGGCATCTTTGCCTGATTGTCTTTTTGTTGGGATCTTTTGCTCCTGGGTTTGGAGGAGGTGACCATCGAATGTTAATCGGTTTTATTGGCTCTCTGCGGCACATCCCGGCCACTTTGTCACCTGTCCCTGCCCTCCCTGTGAGATCTTTGTCATCTCCTCACGTGACGTTGGCTGGGGGTTATTTACAGACACAAACGAGACGGGGCTGCTCAGGAACTGCCTTGAGCTGCTTGATTTTCCACCATCAGTCTCATTCCATGGTTATGACAATGGGAAGATGCCACCAGCTCACATCCCAGGCAGCAGACACAGAACTCAATGTTACAAGTCACTTTAATGAGTTTTTGCCCAATCACACAAAGCAAAAGCACACGGACAGTAATTATATCTGTATAGTATATATTCTATATTGACAGTAGTTCCATCCAACCACTGTAAGCACAGGTACCTTTGGTTTAACATGCTTGCTTATTTCACATACAATCCCTGCTTGTGAGCCTTCAAACACAATGCACAGAGCTCCATTATTAAGCTTTAAGCTTCCTAATATCTTGCTAGATAAACTTTTCTGCAGCTTAGAGAGTCGTTCTAGACAAGCGTTATTACACAGACCATTGTTCTATTTGTCCTTGCTTTTCTACAGTTTAAATAATTTTTCTGCTGACCAATCTCATGGCTGCTGCTCAGCTCCAGTCACAGTTCTGCTGTCTCTGAGGCCTGCCTTTTGCAGCTTTCCCAAACCCCTCTGATTTTTTGGATTCCCACACTCATCTATCCCAGCAGAATTCCATGAACTCCACCTGGTCCTTGCTTAGAGGTGACATCCTCTCCTTGTTTCCCCCTGCCTGTCCTTCCTGAAGAAGCCCCTGTGGCTGGGATTTACCCTTACTCCAGAAGGGTAAATCCACCCCAGCCAGACTCGTGCAAACCCATGGTGTGTCAGACCACAGCACCTACCTCATATTTTCTGACACTTTCATCATAAAATAGCATGTATCACTTCTTAGGGGCCCTTTGATCTTGCCTCAGCGCATCACACGTATATTTTATGCAGTCTGTGCACTTGACTGCATTTATTGTGGCCAAGGCAGCACAATGCACTTCCCCTCAGCTCCTGCTGACCTCCCACAGCATCCCAGAAAGCAAATACATTCATTTAGCCTGCTTTTGATTTTCCAGCCTGATGCAAATGCTTGGTGACCTTTCCTGGTGTATTTTGAGGGTTGGTTTTCACCATCTAGCGAGAGCTGTGCCTGCTGACCTCAGATGATGTGTGGCCTCAGATAACACAGCCCATCAGCTGGCAAACCAAATAAATAAATAAATGTTATTGTGACAAAGAGGCTGTGCTGTCCATCCTCCCCACCTCCTGTGCCTCACCTGTGTTTCACCAGGTGCTTCCTGTACATCCCCACACACGTGGGGCCTAATTCCAAATATAAACTACATAAAAACCCAATTATTCTTCCTCACACACACTGGTAAAATACATTTTGCTGCACTCCTAGCAAGATAAATTGTGAGAACAAGACATGTTTCTATGTTGCCCCATTCAGAGGAATTTAAAAATGTGTATTTACAATGATACATGTATGACTGAAAGTTAATTTGCAATGAATTGCACCATAAAACTGCCCAATTTCTGCAATTCTGCCTTTTATATTTTAGATTTTTAGTCTAAAGTTTCAAAATTCTAAATTCTAAAGTTTCTAAAATCTAAAATCTTCATTCTAAAGTGTATCTCTCTATTAAGAAAATTCTGCAAATTAATTAAAAAAATAAAAATACTTTGGCATCGGTAAAATTATCTTTATTTAGTCCTATTTAAAATTATTTTTTAATTAGTTCTATTTGATTTCCAAGATTAAGCGATCACAGGTCACTTAGTAATCACTGAGTGAACAAATTGGCCTCTTTTTATTAAATCTAATGTATAAAATAAGTGTTATTGTGTTTACCCCAGAAGTATCAGAGACTACTTATTTCATGAGGATGTAGAGTATTGATGCCCATGTTAATCCATTGAGCTCATTAGCAACAGATATGGGAGGATGGACATTGATAAATAATTGCTATTCTGAAGAGATTTACTCACTATTTTCTCTTGTTGTGTTCACTAGAATTCCTGGGTGTATATGTTATGAAGTGTGTGAGAAAAAAATCCACTTTTCAGTTCTTCAGGAAAAGTCCCCATGTTTCGTGAAACAGTTGCAATTTATACCCAAAAGTCAGAAAGCTTCAAGACGCAGAAATTTATGACTGAAGTGCAATATTCTCCATCATTCTCCAAAAACACTCCTCTTCTTGTGTGCAGCACTGTATTCTTATTTTTTGTGACTGGTAGAGATTTGTAAGAAGGGAAAATTGCAATTTTGTGACTTTTCTTCTGAAAGACAGCATGATGTAGTGAGTGTTGAGACTGCATGCTGGGCAGACATTGCCACCTGTGAGTGCTTGTGGATGGTTTTTGTCTCTAAAAGATGATTTTTGGAGAAAGGGCACAAGCTGAAATCATTATAAAACAAAAAGATGTGTATTTTTACAAAAGGATGCATTCAAGGTGTAAACCCTGCAGCTTCATCTTTTTTCAGTAAACATAATATTTTTATGTAATTGAATCGTTTAAATGGTTTGGGAGCAAATGGCTTTTCCATGTGCTACTTTAAGCTTCTTCAGAAACTGAAATTATAGAGTTAACTGTTTTGGGGAGCAGAATGTACAGGAAATAAAAGAGAAAAGGGGCAAGGGTGTGAGCAAATACCAGCTCTGCTGTGGCATCTCATAGCAGGTCTGGCCTGCAGCCACTCCTTATCTTCTCAGAAATTAATTGGCCTATGCGGGAGTGGAGGAGAGAGGATAAGGACTGATAAATATCCCAGGAAATTTGACTTACAGGAAATGAAATTGTCATTTCACATTTCTGGTGCTCGTTCAGAGACCAGCGGGATAGGAAAAAAAAAAAGTATTTTTAGACTCGTTCAAAACCTAGAGGTGTTTTTTTTGGTTTTTTTTTTTTTTAATCTGGAAGAACAAAGGGAACACATTGAGGAGAGCACAGCACCAACTGCTGATTTTTCCAGGAACAAACTTACCCACCACAAAGACCCCGTGGATGAATCCAGGAAAATGCCAGGTGCTATCTCTGCTCCACACTTGCCGCCGCCGAGATAAGCTGTGTCCCTCTCCAAGTTGTTGCAACATAAGAGCTTCAAGAAAACCACCTCATTTTTCAAAAGTTTTTATTGTTAAGTTTGAAGACTAGACAAGGTCGTACTGGTTTTACATCGCTCTACATGATTTAGGTATATACAAAAACCATTTGAATATCACACAGCTTGAAAGGTTGCAAAGGTCGTTTGTGTCCGAGATACTTCTGTACTTACTGACACATCAGAAGCCAGCACTGAATATTATAGTTCACATTGGTTGTATAGCAAAGATACACTCATTTAGTATCCTTGGTCTTCAAAACTGACACTTAATTTGTATGAAGCCATTCCAAAAGAGAAAGTCAACCTCGGAGCCAGAGCCAGTTGAGGCGACGGGCCCTGAACGCCGATAAAAAGGAGCCTCGTGCCAGTGCTTTATTTCCCAGGCTATAAATGTAGAATATTACCTAGCAACACAAAGGCGAGGCCTGCCTACAAATACTTAGCTGGTTCAGGGTGAAATTTAATTAGGGGAACACTTTTGGCCTTGTTCAATGTCATTGTTAACAATTAATACAGAAGTCAAGGATTATTTCTGAGTTTTTCTCCATCCTCTCTTAAAGGGATGTCTCCTGTCCTGCACTTCTGGTTTTTTTGGGGCTGGTTGTTGCTTTCCCTGGGAGAGAACAGTTGTGTTAATTTATAACTTGCCCCTTATGGCAATGGTGTGCACCTAGACAACAAAATAAAATCAAAGGGAAAGAGTTTTAATTCTATCTCCTAATCTGATTCCCACCTGTTTTGTTAAATCTGAAGGATTCCACTTAAACCGAGAGCTATTTCAGACTGATACTGCTGACATTGGGAGCAGAATTTGGTGCTGGAAGTGCCATTCCAAGAAAGCTTTTTGGTAGCCGAGGAATAATGTCATTGGAAAAACTCCTAGCATGCAGGTTGAAACTGTAAGGGTGTCAGATACGTGATTTTTTAATTAATTGTCATGGAGTATTATCACAAGGTATGGAGCTCTCCTTGTGAAAACTCTGACAGCTGACATAGGACATGAGAGTGAGAATACTCAACACAAAATTAATACCAAATTAAAATTACTGTGTTGCATTACATGAAAACCCTGTATGCAGATGAAAGGATTACAACTAATTTACTAAACCAAGTAATATTAATTCAAAAGCAAAACTGAAGTTGCAAAATATGAATAACATGAAAAAAAAAAAACCCAGCATTAAGAATAGAAACCAAATATTTCAGAAGAACATTAACATGAGTTTTTAAACTAGGAAGTCCAATTTTCTGAAATGGCCTTCTGTTTTTCTGGATACAGTCAATTAGTGAAATATCTACATGCTATTCTACATATCTGTAATTAGATTCAGGGTCAACTGCTCTCCCATAATAGGAAAATGTATTTAAGCCTCTTAAAGTATTGTGTGTTCATACCCTAAAGACTAGATTTTTTATTTTTTGTTTTTTCTTTTTAACCTAAAGCCTAAATTGCAAAATATAGGCAGTAGATAATGTAGGGATAGACTTGTCCTGCATTATTCAGATCTTTTTTTTCTCGTTAGAACTACCACCAAATTGATTGACTTTCCCTTTAAAATTGCTCCTTTTGCTTGAAGACCACTCCATATATACATCATTAAGGAATGCTGTTAACACAGTTACAGACAAGACAGTAACAGTCTAGTGGCTTTTGTTATGCAGCACAAAGTAAAAAATAAAGAACAAACTTAGCAGTGTTGCACAGGACCTCAACATTTCTTACACATACTTTTACCTTTACAGGACTCTTCTTTAGAAGTCTTTAAATGTCTAAGCCTTATAAAATAAATACTTGTATAAATACAGTTTAAGGATTAAGTCATTTTGTAGAGGCAGGGTGTTCTGTTTGCTAAAATGTGACAGTTTAAGTGACACTATCAGAAAACCGCCACCATTATATCCCCAATTCTTGTATGTAAAATTCCTGGCTGCTATTCTAGAGTCTTTTCACAGTTCAATGGATAATATATATTTAGTCTGTGGTGGAGAATGTGTGATTAAATGCAGTTTTTTTCGAAATCCAAACCATTTTGTTTCCAAGGTAAACTTTGCCCTTTGCAGATTGTGGGCCAGCGAGCTGCTGGCCTGGGAAGCAGTGCCCAAGTTCAGAGTTTTGGTGAGAATGGAACAGTGACAGAAAGTATAATAAGTTCAGTGACATTTGCTAAAACATGCAGCTGCATCTCTCTCTCTCTCTCTCTCACATTCTCTCTATCTCTCCACATCAGCATGGTATGAAACTAAAAGGTTGGCAGTAATCCCAAGTGCTGTTGTTTCAGGTCCCCTCACTCCCTGTCCTGGGATCTTTTTTAGTCTGAGGTGCTGCTCTAACTCTAAAGAGCACTTTAATCCAAGGGAACTTGGACTGCTCTTCAGAGATTGGTATTGTCATCTCAATCGGCAGGGGAAACTGAGGCACGGGGGAGAATGTCCCCCCTACTTCTCCACTACTTTTCCTCCTAAAATCTACTTTTTAAACTGGGGTTGCTATCATGCTGTGTGTGAAGCATTCCTGTAGATGGGGCATGATAGGAAACAGCCTCCTCGTGGCTCACTGGTGTGTGTCTGAAAGTAGGAGCAGAGGGTGACAAGGGCCAGGCTTTGGTGTGCTCCTAAGTCACCTCTTACCTTCTGGGGAGGAAAGCTGTGACTTTAGGAAGAGCCTAAAGAGGGAGGGTTTCCTGGCAGTAAGGGAGTCATTCCTCCTGTGTGTCTTTTAGCACCTGGTTCCTTCACCCCACATTTTCCTCCTCGCTGGAATTCAGAGCGTTTGTGAAAGCAGTGATGGGGGTGGGCAGGTCACAGTCTGGGGCTGTGTGCTCACCCCTGGAAAAATCATCCTGGAATGGGATTTCTGATGGACAGTGTGGGCACCCAAGATGAGACACCACAAATACCCTGGTGCCTCACCTTAGTCTCCGTGAAAAAGCGCAGAAACTTTGAAAATGCATAAACTTTGGCAAATTCATTAACGTCATAATACACTGATTTGGTTACATATACAAAACAGGTGACATCTCCCAAGGAAAACAACACCAGCACAGTGTGACACTGAACAGAAAAGATGGAGGCCGTGTCTACAGCATGCAAAATAGAGAAGGAAAATGGGGCAGTTAGGAAAACCCTCCAGGTGCGTGGACTCTGCTGTCTGGATGGAAGTGGTGAAAGGTAGCTCGGAACATCACAGGTACCGTGTTTGAACAGTACCATGGAGAATGTCCCAAAATATTATGTCATAAGAATTGACAGTGTTTGATAGGCACAATTACTATAATGCAGTCATCCCCAAGTAAACTTATTGCTAATAGCTGCAGTATCACTTTTTGCAAGTAAGATGATGGTATGATTTATGGAGAACTCGTCAGCCCAATGTTCCTGAAGCTACAAATGAGCTTCGTTTTTCTCTTCCCTTGTAAAAAGGATGCTGCTGCTTTGTTTTTTTTTTCTTTTTTCTCTTTTTCCCTCAACGCTTTTCAACTGGTCGTGAACAGCTCAAAGGAGAACTAGGAGGATAATTCCACAGCAGAAGGGATAACACCAACAGATTTCAAGGGCAAAAAAAAAAAAAAAAAACCCAGATCGGATCGTTTTTAAAAGGGCAGGCTTAGACCTCCTGGCGAAAGACAGCTAGCGGCCTACCATAAAAAAATGAGCGAGCACTGGTTCATGGAGAAACCCCACTCAGCATCCTACAAGCTTCTTCTACAGCAGCAGGAGTGGGGCAGCTCAGTCCTCAGCTGCACAGCCCAGCAGCTCGGAGCGCAGGGTGATGCGGCCGTACCACGACCAGGGCAGGATGCGCACGTGCCGGGCCAGGATCGGCGGCTCGATGACGTTCTTGCGGTGCGTGTCGTTGTCAAAGTTCCCCTGGAACACCTGTGGGGGAAGCAACGGGGGGAGGCTTTTAGTGGAAGTTCCCCTGAGAACGCCTGCAGGCGCGGAGGTCACGTTCCCTGAACGTGATTTCTTCTCGCTAGGGGTTTTTCTCCTGGCAAGCTGAGAAACCTCGGAGAAAAGGAAAACAATTCTTATCTCATTTGCTGCTCCTGTGTTGTGCTCATGTGGAATGTGTTTGGAGATTGTTTACCCACAGGTGATTGCTTGATTGGACTCTGATGTGAGTTGTTTTGACTCATTGGCCAATTGTCGCCAAGCTGTGTAGGGGGCTCTGGAAAGAGTCACAAATTTTCATTATTATCTTTTTAGCATTCAGTAAGTATCCTTTCTGTATTCTTTAGTATAGTATAGTATTCTTTAATATAATATAGGATTATAAAGTAATAAGTCACCCTTCTGAGAACATGGAGTCAGATGCATTATTCCCTCCCCTTGTTGGGTGTTGGGTCTCTAGCTTGTCAGAGTGACTCCAAGATAAGTTAGAAAGTCTCTTTTCCCAGCCCAGCACTTGAAGAAGGAGTCAGAGCTCTTCATTTCTCGGTCTCAAGGTTGTTTATTGTATCTTATCTATAAAATTCTTTCTCCTGTCCTGCAGAGGCCCATTCAGCAGGACAGTCAGAGGCACTCTGCCTCCCCCAGGGTGGTGTTATCTTTTTATACTAAAAACTACATGTACAATATTTACAGTTACTTCCCAATACCTGTCACCTATGTTAGACAGTGAGCTTCTACTCTAAACTAATCTAAAAGTGCCAACATCACAGCAGAAGATGGAGGCCAAGAAGAAGGAGAAAGGTTGGTCATGCCCAGATCCCTCCATCTTGCCCCCTGAACCCCCATTCTAAAAAACCCCAAACTCTACTTTTTCATCCTGTGATAAATTCGCTATCATTCTACTTAATTTGTCATGGCTTGCAGATCTTCATCTAAGGTTGGTAACTTGCTCCACGGGTCATAATCAAACCCACAGGGGCATTTTGGGCTCTGTGCCAGGGTCCCTGAGCCCCCTGGCAGGGTCTGAGCTGCTCAGGACAAACAGAGGGAGGTCCTGGCTCCTGACAGTCGGGGTTGCTTGCATTTACAATATGCAGGGAAGTTTTAAGTCTGGCCTATAGGAATGTGCCCCCTGTTGACAGAGTGACAAAACTACCGTTTGTCTCTGTAAAAAAGGAAAAATCCCAGACGTTTCTTTCCTCAATTAGGCAAAAAGCCACCTCATAGGACCTGGGGGACTTCACCTCAAACTTAAGGATAGCAAAATGGAAGGAAGCCAAAAAGTCCCACCTGGGCAATTGACTAGAAAAAGAAGAGAACAAAGAAATTAATGGCTTTTGTGAGGTGCTGTACCAGGAGCAAGAACCTCTTGCGCCTGGCTCGGTTTTTCTCTGTGAAGAGTTTTGTTATTTTGCCTTTTATTAAACCTTTTTGTTTCCAGCACTACAACAGAAGCCATCCTGCTGATTTTTATGCCTCCAAAGGTAGCTGAGCTATCCTGGGTGCATTGTAGGCCTCCAAGAGCTTATGAGGCCTGGCTCGAGGAGGCTCATACAACACTGGCCCAGCCCATGGGGAAACTCCACCTACCCTGGATCCCTAATGAATTTTTATCATCAGTACCCGCTACTTTTAATGCTGTTTAAACTTAAGGTTTAAAGCGGCAAAGAGAAGGTTGGGATTAGGTTTTAGGAAGGAATCCTTTGCTGTGAAAGTGGGCAGGCCCTGGCACAGGGTGCCCAGAGCAGCTGGGGCTGCCCCTGCATCCCTGGCAGTGCCCAAGGCCAGGCTGGACAGTGGGCCTGGGAGCAACATGGGGTACTGGAAGCTGTCCCTGTTATGGCAGGGGTGGCACTGGATGAAATTTAAGGTCCCTTCCAACCCAAATCTGTGATTCCATGAGCCCCTGGCTCTGCTAAATCTTGTGATTCATTCACACTCAGCACTGGTGCAGGGAGAGCCTTCTACTCAAAGCTTCACCCACCGTTCCACCAGGGCCACGCTCTGAAAGTTACACAAAAATCATTAACATTTAAAAAATTAAATGTCTTTTTACTTGGCATTTGTACCATCTCAAATGAATCCCAGGAGATGCTGTAACTGCTTCCGAGGAAATAACATTAATAATTAAAGGTAAGAATTTTTATTGTATCACTTATGAAAGTTGCTGGGATGCAACTATATAAACCCTTGTAAAATTGGTGATTATCAAAGGATATTATCTTCTCATGTTAGACAAAAGTCAGCAGATGAATTAAGAGCATCAGGCTGTGATAAAAGTAAAACATCCTACAGTACAGTGCATGTTATGATCTTATTTCCACTAGTATTGGTTAATCCACACAGAAGTGAGTTATAAAACTCCTATCTGTGATAAATCAATGCCAGATTTTTTCCCCTGCCAGCCACTATTTAAATTCAAAGGCCACAGCACCAATTTTTGGCAAAATGATCAGATTATCCCCTTGGGTTGTTTTCAGTTTTTATGGGAAATGTTCATTCTCTTAAAATGTCAGCCAATTCACTTTTCATTTATAAAAAACTGAACCCGATGGCTTTTCGACTGAAAATGAATGACTGTTGTTTGCATCATGCAGAGAAGAATATAGACCTCCTGGAGAAGTGCTTATGTGACTGAATTAATGCAGAATTACAGGTTTCCTAGAAGTTCTTGGGAAAATACCAGAGTTTGAAGTGCAAGCTGGCTGATCTAGCGTTTTAGCCGTGACTCTGGGTCCTCTGTGACATGGTCACAAAGATTTTGGTCTCCCTGCTGAACCTCTTTGGATTTTGGAAGCTTCTCCCCAGTGCTGTCCTTTCAGGGCATCAAACAAAATCCATCCCCTCCCCATGTGATGAATTCCCCTTTCTCATCTGCCATCACAGTGGCGGGAGCATGAAAGGATGTGGGAGTTCTGATAGATGGGTAAAGTAGCAGAGAAAATGACCACAGAAACATCAGTTTTGTGAGTCTAAGGGAAAAAAAAAAACAAACCAAATCCAAACAACAAAAATAATTTAGCACAGGGAGAATTGTTTGCTGCCCAACTTCAGTGTTGATACATAAATCAGCAGGAGCTTGGGCTAACAAGGTTTGGTCCTCAATTCCAGTTTCATTTGTAGCAAAAAATTACATTACTAAGTTCATAATTGAAATTACAGGGGTACTTCCAAAATCCAAAATGCAGCTAGGAAAGCTTAAAAGTGATTTTTGGTTTGGTTTTGGTTTTCCATTTGATTTCTGGCACACCCATGTGAAATATCCTTTGATATTTTTTGCCAGGCTAAACAAAGGAACCCTTCTACAGCCCCAGTGTTCATATCTGAACACAGATATGAAAGATAAATAAAATTATGTGAGGCAAAACCAGCAACAAATACAGCTGAAGGAGGGAGGATTATGTCATTTTCTTACAGCATGAGAACAAGATTTAAATTTTATTTTTAACTCATGAATGATTTCATTATCACTTGAAGTCTAACTCATCTGTCTCAGAGGTTATTTTATGCAAATACAAAAAACACCTTTCCTCAAAATTCAAGATCTAGTTTCAAGAAATTAACTAAATGTGCTAGATCAGAAGAAGGATTTTGGGGAAACATATTTATGAGAAAGTAAGGGAAGCATTGTCAGCATCCATAAGTGTGATCTCCATAAAATATAACATTCTAACAGAAATTTACTTTTCTTTTTCTGTGGCCCCATGGCAAATTTCTTCTGGGAAGAACTATATCCTTTCCCACTCTTCATTTACTTTTAGCCTCAATTCACTAATAGAGGCAAGGAATTTGGAAGGAGTGGGGAGGACAAAGGACAAAACATGAGTTATCAGTAGGGAAAAAAGCTATTTCTGTTGCTGAAAGAAAATTTTTTAATCTACCTGTTGTTTTATGCCCAAGCAGTCAATAGTAAATGAGCCACCAAAGTAATTAAAACCTTTGAAAAGCTGATGCCTCTTAATGATCACTCCTCACATTTGTTTCTGAGCAGTTTTTTTCAGGATAACTCTGAAGTTATGCCATGACTTTTTAAGATTTCAGAGGCTGATGCTGGAATTACAATATAAAAAAATTGTACAAAGTAAAATAAAAATGGTAAAAAAAAATTTAAAAGTATTACAATTAAAAAAAAAATTCTCAAGGATTAAATAACCCCAGGGTGATTTGTGCTCAAGAAATAAAGATCAGAATGTAAATTATCAATGCGTCAGTGCACACCTTCACTTTCAGCTCTGGGTGAGTGCAGGTTGCTCCTACCTCATCCCAAAACAGCAAACACAGAGAAAAAGGCATCAAGAAGAAGGGATTTTTTGGGAGTCATTAAGCAGATAAGTCTCTCCAGCCAGAGAGGAGGTACTGTAGATGTCTATAAAACCATAAGTGGCGTGGGGAAAATCGATACCAGGCAATATTGCAGTGTCCCCTCA
The DNA here is from genome assembly GCA_019023105.1 of Diglossa brunneiventris. Taxonomy (NCBI): domain Eukaryota; kingdom Metazoa; phylum Chordata; class Aves; order Passeriformes; family Thraupidae; genus Diglossa; species Diglossa brunneiventris. Next base: position 5,353,468 of record CM032382.1, on the reverse strand, counting down.
GCAGGGCCAGGAGGGGACAGGCAATGACAGCAGGGTCATCCAGAGCCATCTAAAGGTCACAATTCCCCTTTCAACACGTAATTAAACCATGGCACAGCTTCCACAGCCTTTAACCACCGCTAAAGATCAGATAAATTGACAGGGAGGAAAAACAGCTGGGGCTATTAAAGACATGGACAGAAGAAAAAAGAATAAAAATTCAGAGCTGGGAAAGGCCGCTAGGGAGGAATAACAGCTTTACTTTTCCTGATGCTTTTTTGGGACTACCTAAAAACAGAGGCCAGACAAAAACAAGGGAATTAAAAGCTGTTATGTTTCTTGAAGGGCCTTCAGGTACGTTTAGGGCAGACAAAGCCCATCCAGTGGCTGCACCCAAAAATGGACCACGGGTCATGGGTTTTCACATTTTATAAGTTTGGTCCATTTGTTTATTGGGAATGAATCTTCCAATTACAGCTTCAGCTAATGAAGTCATTTACCCCAGGTTTGCTGCCCCCAACTCATTGTTGTTTGCATTTCTGGGCCCTGAGGCAGTGAGGTGTCCTTGGCTGCCAGGCCTGGAGAGGAATTGTTGTGTCTGCCCAAAATGGGGCAGCAGCAGCTGACACTGGGTGTGGAGTTCAGAGTTTACACTAAAGAACTGCAGGATCACAAATACATGAAAAATATAAAAGCTAAAATCCCAAGGCATCATTCCAATCCACAGGATGCTCCTGGAGAGAGCTTCACCCTCACCAAAACCAGGGGCTGCCACGTTACAAGGTGGCTTTCCTTTTGTACAAGTGGATCTGAAAGCTCCTGCTTTTTGACAACCCTGCTGTAGAAAGTTTCAGATTTTACCGTGTCTGTTTATGCCAGTCTGCACACTCAAAAGGTGTAACTTGCTGGAATATTTACTCAGCAGCTCTAGCAGTTTTACACATACAGACCCTCCACACACTCCTCTGTAGCTCAGGCTCTTGCAGCTGCTGTTAAAAAAAAAAACACCAAAAACCAAAAAATGCATGCTGCTGTATTTTTAAATATGGTAGTTCATTGTTACTTTATGGAAAAAGACTGAAAGACAGGAAAATAGATACTGATATTCCCAGCTGAAAAGTCTGAAATACAAACAATTCTTGTTTATACTTGCAAGCACCTTGATTGTCTTGATTTCAAACATTCAGTGAGATTTTTTAACGTAAACAAAGTGTTTTATGGCATTAGCAGAAAATCCAGATAATGACAGTGTAAGTTGATTAGAATTTTAAAAAGAAAACTGCTGTAAAACAGAATAATTTAGGAGAAATACCTGAAGACTAGCAGCTTGGGGAAAGGAATGTTGTGTGCTGTACCCTAAAAGCATTTTTCATACCTAGCAGGATATTTTAAAAATGTTATTTCACGGAGCAGTTAATCCTGCTCATATTAGAAGAAGAATATTTTATAAAGAATATCCAGCCATGGCTCCTGTTTGGAGTTTTCTTCAGTGCAGAACATCTCAATATTCAGAAAAGTAAAGGTGGCACATGGATGTGTTTGTGGACGCATGCATTTTTGGAGTGAATTAGAGGAGAAAAAGTAATTTTTTCTCTCAGTTACTTTACATAAAGTGCACACATATCACATCCATTGATATCTTTACACAGCCTTTATTATTTCTCCGAGTTCAGAACAGAGAGGGGGAGATAAAACTTTAAAACTTATGAGACATTCTAATACTGATTAGAATGTTTCATAACTTTAAAACTTATGGAACATACTCTAACATTCTCATACTGTCTTTCCCATGTGATCTACATGTTGATGCTACAGAAATGGGCATCTGTTCCACTGTACATGGCTTATAGGAGGTTCAAAGCCAAAAAGAGGAATATTTTGAAGACTAACCTGCCTCCAAAGATGCTTAGGGAATTCAAGGTAGGTTGTTAAATTAGCATTTTGTCTTTTGCTCGTTTTGTCTCCCCTCAGCTGAAATGAGCATAGCTAGATCTTCACCTGACACAAATCATGGTAATTCAGCTCCTCGTAGTGGAAGTCACTCACAATTTAAGACAGTGCAGATAAAAAAGTCACTTAGATTAGAAATTACAACTATTATTGCAGATAATGCTATCAAATGCTGATAATTTAAGTAATACTCAAAAAAATTCATTACCTGTGCCAAGTCTGTAGATTATATGAAGGAATTGAACCTATCAGTGTAAACCAGATATCATAATAATTAAACATCATCAGAAAAAAAAAAAAAAGCATTAGCAAATCTAGCAGAAAGATTTTTAACCTGACATGATCTAACTTTTCTTTAATAAGTAGGTTCCTGTCTCCTCTCACCCTGACAATAGTCTGTGCTCTCAGAAATGTACAAATTGTGACTAGTTCATCGTTTTGTGTACAAACCCAGTGGCCATTTATGCAAATATTGTCTACCTGCAGCTAATTACACTGCTGATGGCTGATGGTGACTGGCAGTGCTGCAGACTGCCAGGCTCCTTTAGGCAGCTTTCAAATGTTCTCATCTTCCTGTAAGAAAACAGCCTCTGAAATGCCATTTGACACTGCAGCTGGCCTTGAGTTACCTACAGCAGGCTGTGCAATTTATAAATCACATGTGGAATGTGATTTAAAAAAAAAAAAGGAAAAAAAAAAGAAAAAGGTCAGATTTGGTTTGGATGTCCTCAGCTCTGGAGGTACAGTGAGCTACTGACCTCTAGTTGAGAAAAACAAGATAGCTATTAGCTCTGGTCCTGTTTCTAAAATATATTTTCGTCTTATGTGACAGCCTGCAATGTAATTTATTTTGCTTCTTGATGGCAGCAGGCAAAGTTTTCATATTTTTTTCCAGGCAACTCATTCAAACTATTTAAAATGAATGAGAAGTGCTCCATTTGCTTTTTTTTTTTTTTTTTCTTTTTCTTCCCAGTAACTTTTTGTCTGCACTGACAGGAATTGAGCACAGATGTGAAATGAAATGACTGACCATTAAAACAGCAGAAGCCAAGCAGGAGCTGCAGGAGACACTGTTTTTGGAACAGCTTTTCCATGTGAAACAGTGCAAAAAACTGAAAGCCCTATGTCCCTCTCCTCTAAACCACTGTTTTGTTGAGGGTTGACCAAATTTACAGGCTGCACACAGTGTGCAGGAGATGATATCTTATCTATGAATAAAAATATATAAATAAAATATAATATATTGTATACTACTTAATACAAGAGACCAGTAATTTTCTCCTTTGTAAATGAACTTCAAAAAATGATGAGGAGGGATAAGTGAACAGCCCCAGGAACTGAGTGAGATCTGCTGATCTGTTAGGACTCATCCTGTAAACAGATCAGCAGTGGGATGCTGAGCACCAGATGGGTTCAAGTTCTGAGTTTTTGCCTAAATAAAGTCACAATTTCATTATAAAGTCACAATTTCATTGTAAAGTCACAATTTCATTATAAAAAGTCACAATATTCACCCACAAATCATTATTACCAGCCTACCAATATCTCCATAATTTTTTGTCTGTGACTTTAAAAGTTATATTTTTCTTTTCATCCTGTCTTCCTTTCCCTGAAATGTTTTGGACCCACCTTTCCCCTAAACATTTTTGATGGTTAAACAAGGCAGGGTGAGTACAGGGTGACTTAATCACCTGCAGGAGAAATAAGAAATCTATGTGTCCTGTCCTTCATAGAATAAATCAAGGTGTTCAGATAATAAATAGCAATAATGAGGGTAAAATATGACTATTTATGCTTGCTGCTGTTAATAGTTGATATTTACCTTTTACTGCCCTTCTCTATCTCCTGAAAACAGATGTAACATTTCACAGAATTGCTATGAAAACTTGTTGGTTTGTTTGTTTTTTGTTTTTTGTTTTGTTTTGTTTTGTTTGTTTTGTTTGGGGTTTCTTGGGTTTGTTTGTTTGTTTTTTGTTTGTTTGTTTTGTTTGTTTTTTTTCCCATTTTCTTGAATTTAGGAGAAATTCTCACCTTAAGATAAAGAAATTTTAGTGGATCCTGTTCAAAGGTACAGGACCAGTGGTGCTGTTCCACTCCTGCTCCTCATGGATGAGGTACAGCACTGCTTTTTCTCCTTGTGGCTTTATTTTTATTTGTATTTCTGTCCCAATGCACACAGAACAGGGTTTCTCTCCAAATCCCATGGGAACACTGCATCCACCCAGCTGGAGTGCTGAGTGTCAAAAAGGCTTTACTGGATGACCCTGCATTCCTCTGGCTGAAGAAATTTATGCATTTTCAGTCAGGAAATGGATGATGGAAACTGAGAAGAAATAGTTGGAAGTACTCTAACCAAAAGAAAAAGGAAAAAGCGAAGATAAAATCAGTTTTTTGTGTGTGTGGCAGCAAGAGGGATAAGTCACCTTTCCACTTTAGAGGATATTTAAACACTGGAGCTGACTGTTTATGGCATTTTTAATCACAATCTGTCTAATGGAACACATTAAATAATAATCTGAGTGAGGATGGTACAGCCTGGTCGGAGGTGAAGGACAGGTGAGTGAATTAAGCCTTAGCTCTGAAATTTACCTGTCTGCACCTACTCCAAGGTGACAGGAAGGGCCTTGGGGGCCCTTGAATCCCATTTTCTGCTGAAGGTGCAGGAGGAGAGGACCACAGTGCCTTTGGAGGTCCAAAGGTGCATTCCTAAGAGCTGTCCTGAGACCCTCTCCAGCCCTACATCCTATAAAGCTTTGCCAAGTTCAGTGACTTCTGGACAGTCAGACTCTGTCGTCAAACTTTTAACTTTTCTAGATGCTTTTAATATAGATAAATAACATCCCAAAACCAGATATTTCAGTTTGATGTTTGTGTAATAAAGGCAGAGGTCTAGATTCAAATCAAGTGAACTTATTTTATACACATTTAGATTCAGAATTCCTAACTTCTAATTTCCAGTGAAGAGCATTTGATCTTGTTGTGTTGATTTTTTAAATGATCTTGACTTGTCAAAGAATCATAATAATATGCATCTATTTTATTCTCAGGGATGTTAATTAATACAGGGTGTGACACGTTTAAATGAGACAACGATTAAGAGTTTCCCATTGCTCCTAATGGAATATGTGTGCAGCAATTAACAGTCCATCTGCTGAAGAAGGCAAAAGCAATTTAATTGCTTTGGCCAATGGTACAAACAAATGCAGACTGGAACAGTACTTTAAGTCAGAGTGCATTTTCTTTTAGATTTATGTTATCACCAGGGACTCCAACCTGTGTTCTCCTCTGCAATAAAATGAATGCAGGCACAAGTTTGGCTTAGAGAGAACATTTATTTCACTTCCCCCTCTCTTTTTAAATGCCAGGGATTTAAAATAGGATGTGTACAAAGTACTGAAGCCACGACCTGTCACTTAAATTGAATATATGTATGATATGCCTGCCTAAGGTGAGCTGTTTGCTTCCAATTTTTATCTGACAGCCAGTTATACCAAACACATCTACAATCCAAAAAAAAAAAAAAAATCATTGGTGTAAGAATCTTCTGAACCAGGTGGCTAAACCAACTGATCTGGTTTTCCTCATCTAAAATCCTTTAGGGAAAAAAAGTCTCAGTTTGGGTAAAAGCCACAGTGAGGTGACATTGGGGTTTCAGGAATTCACAGTCTGAATAGCAGGGCCTGACAATGCAGACACAGAAACACAGCCATGCAAATACTCAATGCTGTAATTTAGGGTATATATTATACATAAATACTCAATCCACTAATAACACATTCCCCTAATCAATGACCTTTAATCAATCAGTTAAAATCTGTGCAATGTGGCAGATGCAGTTGCCTAACCCCCTCATTATTAGGTCTCCCTGTACTCACACAGCTCATTTCAATGCATATCAAAAGTTTTCTCACTGTTTGAAAGAAAATTAATTTAATTGACTTACGTGAGGAATATGTCAGTTTATTTTCAAAAGAATTTTTATTTATACTAAGAAATATAAGTGGGAGCCTGAACATTTATCACCCTGAATACCCAGATTTGAGATGTTATCAGACACATCAGCCATCTGGTATTTCAATAAATCCATCTTTTGTTTCAATCAGACAGAACCCTACTAAGACATTTAATAAATAATTCACATTTTGTCATCTTGATTAACATTTCCCTCGGCGATGCATATGCTGTAATATTTTTCCTAACAGATTATTATGAAATTCAGGTATTTGCAGTATAAAAGTGTTACCACAGTTTAAAGGAAAGGTATAATGAATAACAAGAGAAAAGTTAAATGCTTCCAGGTAAATCAATCAGCAAACCTATACTTCCCCTATGCCTCTCATGAAACATTTGCAGAGGAAGTTGTGAAACTTTTTTTAATGTTTCTTGTTTATTTTATGGCATAATAAAAATAATATTTTCAGTGAGTATTTGAAACCTTAGACATTAATTTCCAGAAAAAAACCCAAAACCTCTGTCCAAAATGGCTGGGTAACAAGGATGTACTTCACAGGAAATCACTGAAAATGTTCCATACTCACCAAAAAACGCAATTAAATATTTTTTTTTTGAGTATACAAATGCCCTGCTATTTACACACCTTCTGCTCTGCTGTGATTAATGGAGAACTGTAAAGTTTTGTGCATTTAACAGCATTAAATCAGGTGCATGGCACTGGTAGGTGTGAATGTCATTGTGATTTGTGACTTTTATTCACACTGACTCTACCCTGTGCCATCCCCTGCATATGGAGCCCAATGAAATAATCTACAGGCCCTCATCAGTGGCATCATCAGAACCAAAATACTGATTTTTCTCTTTGCTTTACCTTGTCCTTCTTCTGCTTTTCATCCTGGTATATTTTCCAGTGCTCCCCATCGTTGCTGTAAGCAAGCTTGTAGGACCCCACGAACTGGACGTGCCCAAAATCTTTTGCTCCCTGGGTGATTATCCCGGTGATCTTCGTAGGGATGAGCAGGTCAATCTGAACAGAACCATTTAAAATTAAAAAAAAAAAAAAATCAGAAACGAACAACCAATCAACAAAAAAAAAAAACCCAAAACCAACCAAACAAACAAAAAAAAAAACCCTGCAAAAAAACCCAAAAAACCCCACAAAAATAACAAAACAAAAAAAATCCCAACCCCCCCCCAAAAAAACCCCAAAAAATCCCCCAAAAAATAACAAACCAAAAAAGAAACCCCAATACGCAAACAAAAAAAAACCCCAAAAAACCAAAACAAATTTTAAAAGCTCATCAAGCGCCCCCCCCCCCCCCCAAAAAAAAAAACCAAACAAACAAACAAAATGGAGGAGAACATAATTAGAACACTTTCTGTTTCCAGTCTGGTTTTACAACACACCAAAGCAAAATGGTGCAGCTTTGGTCCTCCCACTGTGTGCTGACACCATGGATAATAATTTACTTCTCCAAGCTCTGTTTTCCATTTTTTCCCTCCATTTTTATTTATTTATTTTTAAATTTATTTTTGATACCACCTAATGGCACAACATGGAATAATCTCATGCCTTTCTCCACTGTGCTGAGTGTCATACATGGCTCCAAAAAAACCTAGTTAATTTACAGTGGGAATGATCTGCAGCTAAAAAATATTCCCATGTGCTCCTAATAATCAGAATACATGGCTGATTCCCCAAGTGCCTTTCCATTTCCTTCTCAGTTCATGAGCCCATGCTTTAGGAAGGCTCTTAAAACGTTTTAAGCTATCATGCTTCTTTTCCTCCTGAAATTCCTTCTCACTTTACGCCTTTCTTTCTTTTTCTACCTGAAAAGCTCAAAGTTTCTCATTTCTTGATTTTTTTTTTTTTTGAGTTTTTTATTTTATAATCTTAGCACAGTGCTTTTTAAAAATGCAAGGCAGGAGTCTTAAAGCCTAATAAAATCTGAGCTTTCAAGTGGTTTCCATGTGAGTCAGCATGCCTGTGCTCAGTTCTTTGTGAACCAGAACCCAACACTGAATGCAACAGATTTGGGCCAGATACCTTGGATTAAAATGATCAAGAAAGAGAATGCAGTAGCAAAAGTAAATTGACCTAATAATGTAATTTCAGAAGCAGAATGAAGGAGTTGAACACCCTATCAAAACTGGTATTTTCATGAAATTTGAGAGTATAACTGAGGTTTCGTTCTGTGTCCTCCAGCAATGTGGTGAGCCAGTAAAGAAGAAATAAAAGAAAAGGTGGATTTATTTCGAACAGTAAATGGCTGTGAAGCAGTCGGCATTTTTAAAATTGTCCCTTAAATCAGGCAAGGGAGACTCAGAGTAAAAATATTGCAGTGAAGTGAGAGGAGTGCTGAACTCCACGAGCAGGTTGACTGACATGTTTTTACAGAAAAAGAAAAAAACAAATTAGAAGGTGAAGAAATGAAAAAATCTCTGTCTGATGAAATGCTGAAGATCCAGTGCTGGATTTTCAGGAAGCTGAGGACCCCTGAGCAAACTCATGTTGGATGGAATGTGGGGCTGGAGAGAAGAACAGATGTGCTGTGGTGCATAAGAAATTAATAATGAGGAGAGAAACAGAAACAAACGAGCTTGAGAAGTCAGCTGGTCCTGGGCAGTGCCTTTGAAAGATGGAAATTGGGGTTTGGATTTGTGTCCCAGGCCAGGCTGGACCGGGCTTGGAGCAGCCTGGGATGGTGAGAGGTGTCCCTGCCATGGCAGGGGTGGCACTGGGTGGGATTTAAGGTCCCTCTCAACCCTTCAGACCATCCTGGGATTCTGTGAGAACAGAATGAAGAAAACAACTGAAAGGTGCAGGAGTACGTTTATAAGAATAGAAGAGGAAAAATTCACTGTTTAGAGCAATCAAACAAAGGAAGCCTGGAGATCCCAACATTGGAGCAAATAGTGGCAAATAACAATAGTAAATCCTTTTAAGGAAAGGAATTACTTAAAATGTTCAATACTGAGACACCAAAACAGTGAGGGGAAATGTCAGGGTCTGTAGATGGCTCAAAAATTTTGGTTTTGCCAGAGTGAACTAATTTATTGCCATCATTTATTGTCAGTGGCCATGTCGAGGCACCCCAGGATGTCCCTTGGGAGGCAAAACTGTGTTCTTTTTGTTCGATGGGGAGAGAGAGGGACTCAACCAGAGCAGGATCCTGCTTTGGAAGCTTTCAGGGATGGCTTGAAGGGACTTTTCTGTAAGGAGTGCAGGGGAGCTGGGTTCCACAGCCTAAGCGGGCCCCTGGGAAATGAGCACTGCTAATTAGTGTAAGTCTTTCATGAATTAATAAACACCAGGTCTCCAGACCTTGCTTCCAAATATTTTGGAGTCTAAATGAATAGTCTGTTTTTCTAAACAGACTGATCTGGTAAGGAATCACTAATTGGTCCACACTTTCAGGCAGCTTTTGAACTAAACATGTCAAAGTCAACTTTAGATTCTCTTCATAAATAATTTTGACATTAGCATTTTACAAGTGTAACCTCTTTTTAGCAGAGAATGCTTCTTATACTAAAAGTCAATGTCTATCCTGTTAGCTTGAAAAAATGCCTCCACAAAACCAGTTGTTTATTTTTAAAATGTTGAAAGTGAGCTGAGAGGATTTCACAAATATTTAACATGGCCATGACACTCAGAGTACTCCTCATTGAAATTCAGAACAGGGAGAAAAAAAAAATTCTCATTAAGATTCAGGGGATTCCAAAGGTAGAATCACAATAAATCTTTATTATCACATACATCCAGTGTTAATAAAAATGTCCTGGTAATGATTGTTTTGTGCTTATAGGACATATCCAGTGGCCTTGCACCCTTGTTCAGAAAATGATGTGGGAAGCTGGAAGGTAATTTGGCTTTGCTCAGTTTTTTTCAATAAGACTTACACAGAACTGTGTAGAATATGTGTGTGTGAGCTTTTCTTTGGAAAAAAAAAATGTGAAAAAATAAATAATGAATAAGACTCTCTGCTTGGGTCTTGACAATACAGACAACACATATTGCTGGAGATGAAGGAGAAGAATACAGGGTATAGCACCAGCATATCTGTCTCATATTTTAGCAACTAATTTACTTATTTATTCATAAGCAGATGAGAAGTCTTCAGGCAATAAAGATCATTATTTAAATTAAAGAAATACAGCTTTTTCTTTGTAGCCTCATTACCTTCTACCTTGCTTTCCACTCTTTGTATTGAAACTACTTTAGAGCAGAAAGTTGAGGAGAATTTACGCCACCTTCTAGGTAAAACATCTGCACTAAAATAGCCTAAATGAATCTCATAACTTCCCATCAGGACACAGAACACTTTTATTCAGTTAGTGTGCATCTTGCAAGTAACAGGCAATCAAACAAATTACCAGGGAGAGAAGTTGAATGAAGACAAAACCAGTGTGTACCCTTCAAAGCTGAATGTGATTAACAGGATTAGACTGTGACTCTGGCTTTTTCAGTGCAGCAGAATTTAGAAGGAGGTAGAGGCAATTAGTCTGCAACTGAGAGGATCATTAGCTGGTTACAAGGAGAACCATGGTCTACAGTTAATGTACATTTCTACAAGCAGCTGATCAAAAGGCAGTTTAGCATCTTGTGTCTGAAAGAAGCCTCTTGGGCTGTAGCTATTCCCTTTTCCCACCTTGTTTCAGATGTTACAGACAAATTCGGGGTGGTTTGGAGGAGAATTAATTTCAGGAGAGCACAAAGATGAATACATCTGAGCATGGAGCATTTCTAAGGAAGCGCTTGCATGGGTGTGCAGCACAAGCTCGGGGTGTTGGTGCGCACTTCATGGGATGATCACCAGAGATTCCCTGCGACCTCAGCCATTCTCTGCTACTCCAGCACAGGGAAAAACCCAACCACGCTGCCCAAAATCACAGAAACTGGGAAATAGGCACATTTATTCAGCATTTACACTGACAGACACCACAGGGGAGCCAGAGCAGACCCGCACCACTGACACCATGGAACAGGGTGTCTGCACAGCTGTGCTCCAGGGCTTCCAGATACCCTGGGCCACCTTTTCCAGCACATCTTTTGGCTTAATTTAACTTGAAGGGAACCCATGGTTTGGGAGGATAGCCCATCATGTGAAGCAGTGCATGAAAAGTGAAGGTGTCTTCAAAAATAACACACTCCTCATCAACCTGGCAATGTCAAAGGGGCAGAAAGAACCCCCAGGATGCAGGGAGTGCCAGGCTCTGTTTCACAGTGAAGATGATGGTGAAATGCCTCACTGTGACTTTCAGCTGTTCATCATTTCAGGAGTATTTAAAATGCTCATTTAAGTCCTGTCTTTGTACAGACATTGTGGTTCTGTTCCCAGTAGAGCCAATACTATGTTCAGCTTTTCTTGTAATTTTAAGACATGCCATTTTTTCCCACAGGTTTTATTTTATTTGCCTCTGTGATCCTGTAGACAGTGTTTTATTGTTGTTGTTTAGTTTTTTTTTTGGTTTGGTATTTTTTGGTGTTCTTTTTTTTTTGTTTTGGTTTTTTTGTGTTTTTTGATTGTTTTTTGGTTTTTTGTTTTTTGGTGGGGTTTTTTTTGGGAGGGGTTTTGGTTTTTTGTTGGATTTTTTTGTCGGTTTTTTTGGTGGTTTGTTTGTTTGTTCATTTTTTGTTTTTTTGTTTGTTTGTTTGTTTGTTTTAATCACTCATCAGAACACTGATGAATGCTGGGCAATCTCAATCCACTTGGCAAATACAGAATCACTGGGATCAGAAATAAAGAAACCTGGATGCAAAGAATAGGACAACTGGAGGGAGGCACTGCTGAGATGGGGACAGTTCTTACCCTTAGGAGACTGAAAAAAGGATGCCACAATTGCCTCCAGCTGCTAATTCACCAGAGTTCAGACCTGCCTGTTAAATACCCTGATATCACAGTGAGGCCTCAGATTATTTTGGGATGCTTTAGATAATGGCTGGAACTCATGGTTGGACACCAAACTCCACCAATGTGCTTTCCAAGTAAATAAATGAAGAGTAAATAACTTGTCCTGAGCAGGTTATTTACTCTTCATTTAAGACCTCATGATTGCCCTGATTTTTCCAGGGTGAGTTGGCACAGTCAGAGCTGTTACCTCTACCCTAAGGAAAGGAAGGACAGGATTGCAGTGCCCACAGTAAAGGAGGCAGAAATGCAGCTCTCCTCATCTCACTGCATCAGAGGAAGGTGCTTTGCACTCTCCTCCATGCCCAAAATCTGGATGTAAAGGAAAATTAGTGCTGTTACAGTATGCTTGCTACAGATGTGCAACATCTGAATGTTTCTAAAAACATCTCACCAGCAGCTCTCTGTTTTGAAAACTGAAACTCAGCATTTCAGGCTTTTTTTCCTAAAGCCTAAATATTAAACCCACAAAAGACCCAAACCTCAAACCAAGCCCAAATTATAATCCACAATGACCAATTGGATCTAAAAACTGTTATGGGGAAAAAAACCAACTGAGCAACTAGATGCTCTTTGTAGAGAAATCTAATTTTCATCACAGCATCTTCCATACCAGAGAAGTTTTATTGTGTAGTCTCTTAAATATGTATTATTAGGGTAACTAGCTAATAAAAAAATTAAAGTTATGACAGAAAATTAATTGTTCTAGAAGAAGCCATAATAAATTAATAGAAAGCAGCAGTTTTTAGCATTTTGATCAATATTCCACTATACAGGATTTTCATGCTCCTAGGCAAAACAAAATGAAATAAAATAAATAAAAAGTTTTTCATTTAATTGGGTATGTATTAGCTATACCAGCTGTCATATGTTTAAAATTAAACTTCTTTTCAGATTTAATTTAATAGGTGGAGATGGGTTGCTTTCAAATAAAGTAAGACAGGAGAGTCACTCTTTTTCTCCTTTAAAAATGTGGATTTTTCTTTTTTTCTGGCTTCTTTTTTTTTGCTTAAGCTTAGACCTTCAACATAATTTTAACACTGTGTCACTATTTTTAACGTGGTCCTCTAGGCTAAGATGATAAATACTGCTCTTATTTTCTTATTGCTCTTAATTGCTTTTTCCTCTGAATGACTTTATGGCTGCAGTAACTGCACTGAAGAAAAAGGTTAGGAAGAATTCCATGTACCATCAGCTGTCTCCAGTACAATTTAAAAGTGATAAATTGGAGGGTGAGGCCTGTTCTTTGTAATCTCCATGGGCCATCAAAAATACCTCTTAGGCCATTATGTTGAAAATTTTGTAGTGAAACCCACAACCAGGCTGAAAACTTATTTTATTTCCACCAGCAATTTCTTAAGTAGCCATTACTTCTTAAAAAGTACAGATTTTGTGAATCCTTCCCTATTTACATACTCAATAATCCCTGCTATATAGCTATTACTGGAAAAGGAGGAAAAAACCCCAGCTAAATTACTGTAATATTTTTTCAGCATTTCAGTAAAGATTCAGATAAAACAGGTGTATATGATCAACTATTTGGACATTTTCAGAGCAGTATCTATTTATTGCTGACCAGCTTTTCATAACTACAATTTACTAAGCTGTGAATAATCTCATTTCATTGGTATTTCAAAAATTAGATATTAAAAAGAAAATAAAAAAGAAAGAAAAAAAAAAGGAAGGAAAAAAAGGAAGAAGAAGGAAATGTTGGGTCCTTTAAGGCAGACGATGTGCTATGGTTGTATCAGCACCTTGGTAAATCCTGCCCACAGCACACATGAGATAATTCTGTTTTCCTCCTGATTCTGCAAACCAGAATGAATTCCACAGACCTGGATAACTCTCACAACTTATCAGGAAGCAAGGGAAATGTCAGCACCAGGTATTTTAAGGTCTGAAGTAAAAGAAAATGCAGAGTTTTGAGATGATAACATCAGCGATGATTAAATCCATAACCTTTTCTCCTACCAGTGGGTATTTCACATCTGTGCGCGGGATATTCTCGCTGTAATCGCGATTAGAGGATTTTTGAAGAGATGACACAGTTGGCTGAATTAGTTACCAACAGCCAAGAAACCACTAATAAAACGTCTGTCTCTCTGCCGTGGGACACTCAGAGCCCATCAGCCCTCGAGGATGCCAGGATATTTAAAAATAGCCCATTAAATTACCAGTGATTAAGCGGGCTTAGACATCTGGTGGAGCTCGGAGAAGCCTTTGAGCTGCTTTAGTGCACTCCAAGAGCTGATAAAATCTGGGGCACTGTCCTGTGCGAGGTCAGTCGCTTGGAATTCTTGTGGGAAAGCCAAGGGCAGAACGAAAATTAGCCATTAAAATGAAGCAGGGAGAATAAAAGTATGAATATGGTCACGGCACAGCACACTGAGTGTGTGTTATGCTGCTTTTCTGTGAAGCTCCTCAGCTGAGCACTGCTGCCAGCAGTCCCAGCACCTATTTATGGACAGAAATAGACAAGGCAATGAGAAAAGAAATTTAATTTACGTTCAGTTCTTTATACAATAGCCAAGAAGGCAAAATTGTAAAAAAATTTCATCATCCTGTATGATAATGAAAAGTAGCTTTATTTCTGGAAGATGTAATCTGAAGGAGTTCTTGCTGAATTTACAATAATGATGCTGAGAACTTTTGATCAAATTTGTTGGGAGTGAAAATATAGCACAGAGAAGAACAATTACACACTTAAAAAAATATTAAAATATTGACTATTTCCATTTCTGCTTGTCTATTTTTAACTTTTAAATAAAGAAAAAATCATGTTGAGATGGTAGGATGGTTCCACTCTCTTCAGACATAGAGAAGAGTAAGACAGGAGTTATGTTGCCTCTTTTTATTTTATTAAAATACATCTCAAGTTGATAAGGAAATGCATCAGTAAGAATTCCTGCATGCCAGTGCTCTGTCCCAGTGGAGATTCCTTAGTTTGCTGTTAAAGAGCATTACTGGGAATATCAGGTGCTGGAGTGGGTTAAACAGCAGCAAAATACAGAGAAGAAAATTTGAAATATAAGCAGAGGAAGAATGAAATTAATGTATTTAACCATGAATTTCAGAATGGCACTTGATAGAAATGTGAAGTCTAGGGAAGTTTACATCTCATAGCAACACTTGCAGAGGCAGCCAGGAGAAATATGGGTGTCTTTGCTTGCGTTTTTCTTGGGTTTTTGGAGCATTATGGGTTTTAAATGGACATCAAAGGCTGGTGATGCAACGCCTGGGAAGACAAAACCTCTTCCCTGCAAATGAAATATCACAACTTCTTCTTGGCTTTCAGCAGAGAGGATGAGACAACTGCTCTTATGGCAGGACTGATAAATATCTTTTTACAAAGTGTTGGGATCATAATCTACACACAAGCAGCTCATTTTGTTTTTAAAATGAAAATTAATGGTGGTAATATGGAAGTTCATTATTTACCTGGTTGCTTTTTTTTTTTCCCCCCTCGGGTAATTAATAATGTTGCAAATATTTTCTGGAGCACATAAAAATGTCTCAATAATGTATGAGTATCTGGGCTACAGATCGATGAGCAGAGTGAAGATAAGCTTGCACACCAGATACTGCAAAGTGACTAATAATTAATATAACTACTGAACTGTTGAAACACTAACGAAAACCTGCCTGTAAGCAAAGCTAAGTCTGCCTGGAAGATAAGTGGGGTTAAGGCTGGAAGTCTCTCCTTGTGTTTAAAAGCTCTGAGTGCACGATTCTTATTTTTGTAGGGAACGTAGCCAAGACAGCATCACTCAGCCATTGTTTCTAAGAATGACTTTGCCCATCTGTCAACAGGGATTATTATGCATAACCTGTTCCATACAGCTATGCTGCTGTAGCTATACACTAAAAATGACAAAATTGTGATACTAGATTTTGAAAACAACAGCAAGCGGGGTTGTTTTTGTTTTTTTGCTGGGTTTTTTTTTTTTGTTTGTTTGTTTTGTTTGATTTGTTTGGGGTTTTATTTGTAATTTTTAAAAATTTTTTGTGAGTGTGTGTGTGTGTTCTATCCTCTGAAATGTTAAGGCAAGCTTCTTTTTTCCCCCATGATACACTGTTAATAACCAGCACAAAAATATAAAATGGGTGCACTATATTGTAGAAAGCAGCTTTGGCTGTTTTAACCAGAGAAGTATTTTTCCAGGTTTACAGAAGAAATCAGATTTCTCTTCCCTTTTAGGCTGAATGTCTTGTCACTTCAAGGCAATAATCTCATCATATACTTTCCTGAATGCAATTAGAAGGTCTATTAATCTTCATTCTGCAGGACACAGGAAAGATTAGCTGCTATTTGTCAAAAGGACACCCTGGAGCCCCTATTGCAGATCTTGGTAAATAGACCTCTGGTCAAAACAAGCCTGGGCTCTCCTGGCAGGACAGACCCAACTCTGGGACTGAGCTTTGATCTGGCACGGATTTATTTCCTTGGCTTTGCAAATCCCCTGCGAGGCCACGGCTGATTCTGGGGATTAATGCTCTGCTGAAAGCCTTGGCCAGGAAGAAGGGTGTATTTAACCATGAGTTTCAGACTGGCACTTGATAGAAATGTGGGGTCTGAGGGAGTTAATGTGTCACAGCAACACTTGCAGAGGCAGCCAGGAGAAATATGGGTGTCTTTGCTTGCGTTTTTCTTGGGTTTTTGGCGCATTGTGGGTTTTAAATGGAAATCAAAGACTGGTGATGCAATGCCTGGGAAGACAAAAACCCTTCCCTGTTCCCAGCCTGGCAGTTGAAGAAGGAGTCAGAACTCTTCTATTCTTGTTCTCAAGGTTGTTTATTGTTCCTTATCTATATCATTCTTTCTCCGACCCGCGGAGGTCCGTTCAGCAGGTCGGGTTGAGGCACACTGCCCATCCTTGGGGTGGGGTTATCTTTTTATACTAAAAACTACGTGTACTTTATTTACCATAACTTCCCAATACCTGTCACCCATGTTAGACAGTGAGCTTCTACTCTAAATCAACCCAAAAGTGCCAACATCACCCAGAAGATGGAGGCCAAGAAGAAGAAGGAGAAAGGCTGGACATGCCCAGATCCCTCCATCTTGCCTTCCGAACCCCCAGTCTAAAAACCCCAAAAATCTATTTTTCACCCTGTGAAAATTCCTTGTGAAGGATAAATTCACTATCCTTCTACTTAAACTCTTTTGACGTGTAATTCTTCATATAAGGGTTGGTAATTGTTTTTCCATGGGTCAAGATCATCAAGGCACAGGGGTCTTGGGCTTCCATAAGGAAGATGTCTCTACTGAGACATTCCTCGAGCCCTCCGGGGCAGCCAGAGGAATTTCCTGGGTTCTGACACCTCTCTACAAGTTAAATATCACAACTTCTGCTTGGCTTTCAGCAGAGAGGATGAGACAACAGCTTTTGTGGCAGGACTGATAAATATTTTTTTAAAAAGTGTTGGGATCATAAATGGGCTCATCTAACGCACAAGCAGCTCATTTTGTTTTTGAAATGAAAATTAATGGTGGTAATATGGAAGTTCTTTATTTACCCTGCTTGTTGGTTTTGTTTGTTTAGGCCTTGAGCTAGGTGGGAAAATATTTTCATGTTCCCCAATGTTAAAAAAAGAAATAAACAAATCTCTATCTCCTGTCAGACGTGAAGAAAACCCTCAAAAATGCAACAAACTAACCAAACCCACTAGGCCCTCCCAAAACAAGCAAACAAACATACAAACACACAAACACCCCCAGACATAAAAAACCCCATAAATATTCTGAGATAAAAAGTGAAGTATTTTTCTTTTGAAGGAGCTGATCTACATCTTGTCCATTAGGTCTGCTTGGTTCAGGCTCACTTTTGGTTCCAGGTATTGAAAAGTAGGACCATGAAAATGGACTTCCAAATTCCAGAGAAAAGTAACAACTGAGTAACTTATACCATTTTTAACATATATGTATTCCATTCTTAAGCCTGCATAATGGAAGTTCCACAAAAAATGATTGACTGGGATGAATCATAAAAATTTTCAACAAGAACTTGGAATAAATCAACTTTCAAACAGTTTAAAACCAAATTTTAAACTATAACGCACAGACACAGCAGCAGCCAATTCAAAATGCCTTACATTAAATTAAATATTAACTAAAGCTTGTCTGCAACCAGACCTTTTGTAGACAGAAGTGTTAAAAAAATTGATTTGTCTCTGCAATGTGAATGTCACTTTTCATATAATTAAAAGGTTGATCCTTTTAATAGTGGAATGAATTTCTATAGAAGAGATTTCAAAATTATATATGAAGTTCTTTCATTTTCAGAAGAACAGGTCTGAAAGTTGAAATATGAATGCCAAAAGTAAAAATATGACTGCCAAAATATTTTAAATTTAGCAGCAAATTTGAAAATGCTGGATTTTCACCTAGAATGTTGTCCATGCCTTTTCATATGAATAAGAAAAGCACTCAATTGTAAAAAGATTTTTTTTTTAATAAAAATGACAGCTATTCCATCCTTTGTACTGTTAAATAATTAATCAAAAGAGCTCTGATTTTTTACTGTGTAAGCAACAGGGTAAATCAATGCAGACAAACTATTTACTAGACTTATTTGTACTCTTCTAAGTTTGAAAGAGAATTTTACACAGAAGACTGGAGGTGGACGTGGAGTGCAGTGGTTGAAGTTTTGTTTATTTTGGAATTAATGCCTCTCCCTAGAGACATCTTCCTTATGGAAATGACAAAATTTCTGTGAATGACCCCTAAAACTCCGATCAGCACTCAAGACTAATTTTTAAAAAATATTTTTTCTTCACTTTTGTACTATTTATTCATTGTTTGCACCCTAACCCAGGTGGAAGCATGAAAAGAATGCAGACACATAAAATAACATAAATATACCCATCTCAGCCTTCCATTCAACATAGAGCAGAGTCTTTACCTTTTTCTTATTAAGCTGAGAAAGTTACTATCTGGCTGGCTGAGGCTGAAATAAAATGCCTAAAGTGATGGTTCCCCCAAAAAGAACACTCGATTAATGACTTCCTGGGTTATAGAGAAAAAAAAAAGAAAAAAAAAAAGAAAAGATGAGGAAAAAAAAAGAAAGAAAAAAAAAAAGAGGTTGTGTTTTTTTCAACTCAAACACAACCTTGAGTAGGTTCCTGCACATAAAACCTCCATAAGCCCTCCTGGAACACACAGAATGGACTCAAAGAGTGTTAAAGGCCTAATCTTTGAGTGGAGATTTAAAAACCTGCTGTGAATAGGTTAAAAGTATTAAATAATACCACTATCTCTAGTGTAAATAGCTATACACAGGTTCCCAACATCATGCTTGCTGCTTTCTGCAATTGACTTAATAAAGATTTCGATAGAAATAAATTATAGGCCTTTTTCTTGCTGAGCAAGTTAGTAAAAATGTTTCTTTTTTAAACATATATTCCTAACTTCACTAGCAGTACTTAGCCCAAAATTAATAGCAACCAATATTTTTGAAAAAGAAGAAAATAAGAGGGATTTCTTGAACGAAAGACAAAGTAATAGAGAAATGCACAGCTATGGCTGGAAAAGTGTAAAACATCCTCTCAAAAACATAGCTGTTTCTTACAGTCAACAGGGCTGGATCCCAAAGAAAGTAATATCTGAAAGAAAAATATTTGCAAATTCTATATTTGCATATACCCACAGAACCCCTGCTGACATCTGGTCCAGCTAACAAAGAAGAGCACAGAGAAGGAACTCTGCTCTGCCATGAAACAGCACAGAGATAGGAGGTGATAAATTATTAACAAAGTCGAAATCTTAAAAGTTTTGAACGCCAGCACATGGAGAAGTCTGTGAAATCACAGCATAAGAAATCTGAAAAGAACAGAATTTCAGCTCTGGGCGCTGTGTTTTCCATGTAGATCCATCAGATATTTCTTGCCTATTTTTTTTTTTTTGTTTTGTTTTGCTTTGTTTTCCCCTTGTGCTCCTTTCACAGAGATTAATCTTTTAAACAGCTCCTGCAGCCCTTGCTCTGTCAGGTGGGTATAAGTCTGGTTTACCAAAACCCAGTGTTTACCATCAGAGTATCTGCACTGTTTTGGAAAGCAAATTTCACAGTCAAACACAATTTTGAAACCCAGAATTTTTCAGTCAACTTTGAGCATGCGAGAGGTGACACATCCACTGTCTTACTATGGGGGTTAAAAAATTGCTCTAGGTGTCCAAATCAGAGAAATAAACTTGACTATCTACTATCTACTATCTTGCATGTTGTAGCAAAAATTCTATAGAAAACCATATGTCAATGAACATTACCTTCCACCAGAAAGCAAGAAACTACATTGAAAGGCAGACAGAAATAAAATATTTTTGGCTTCTTTTTGCAGATGCATTTTCCATCAAGAATTCAAGTAAAAAGTTACATTTTCTCCACTGCCTGTAAGTAGGTGTTTCTCACTCATGCATTGCAGTTCCATGGAGTGGACTGCTCCCTAAGGGTTTGCTCTGTAGGCAGCTGAAAACAGACCCATATTACTCTAACACAAATCAGCAGTAATTTGTGTCTTGCAGAAGATTATGGTGCTCATGTCAGGTGACTCAGTGAAAGTCATATTTTTCAAATTTGCTGTGGTATGCGATGGCGAAAATATTTGCTTTTCTCATAAAAAACTGCATTAAAAAAATGGGGACTAACAGAAAATTTATATATGTTGAGCAACATCGTCTTTAACATTTTTCCTCACTGACTGATTCCCAGCAAGTCTTTGCAGAAATGCCTTGCCACCAGCCTTGCCTTTAACCACCTGCCCAGGGTACACCCAGGGGGAATAAAACTGCTGTGTTTTCCCCAGATGTTACCTTAAACTAACCAGACTTCAAGGCTTTGTGGAAGTGAGGGAGAATATTCTGCTCAGAGCCAGCCCTGCGCTGTATTTCATCTGGGATTAAAGTGCCTTCATTTTAGCCAAAAACACACACAAAAAGGGCTGATTAACCTCCTGAACAAGTACCAGGGTAGCTATTCTCACAAGCTCCAGAAAAAAACCCAAAAAAACAACAAAACCAAAAACCAAACTTGGCTTTAGGCGCATGGGTCCAGGCATCAGAGATCCTGAGTTCACAAGGAGTTACAAACTCAGTGAACTTGACCTTTTTATATCACAGATCTCACCCCAAGGCACAGATCATCCTCCAGGACTTCTGGGTGAGATATTCCAGTTTTTTTATTCCATTTCTTTAAGCTGAAAAGGCACTCACGAGGCAGAGGAAGCTTTTCCTGTAGATATTTTTGATTTTTATGGCAGGGAAGATTTATATTTGGTATGTTGACAAAATTTCTTCAGTGAAAGAGATGCTCTGGTGAATCCCCCAGCCTTGTAGAGATTTAAAAGCCATTTGGATGTGACTCTTGGGGACATGGGCCAGTGGTGACCTTGGCAGTGCTGGGGGAACAGTGGGACAGCCATCTTAGAGCTCTTTTCCAACCTAAGTGATTCCCTGATTCTTTAAACAGTTGATTTAGAAATACCTTGTGCCTCTCCATGGAAAATGGTCCATATTATGAAGAGCAACAGGGCAGACTGGGAAAAAAATATCTACTAAAAAAGCATTGATTTTCTTAGTAGAAAGGAGGTAGCTGGCTCACAGCAGTGAGTTTACTTGTGGCACTGTGGCTCACATAAATAATTCCTAAATTCACAACAAACATAAGTATAGCCATATTTTACCTGTATTTCCAGAACTACAAATGCAAATCAGGCTGTATGCATGCTGATATTGTGTTTTAAATTAAGTAATTTATTTTAGAGGTTGAGATGATCATATGATGGCTGCAAATTTTGAACTCTGGTTTGAAAGAGATACTTGCAGGGCAGGAAAGGGACTTTTTGGAAGGACCAGTAGTGCCAGGCTGGAATGATTTTCCACTGTCAGAGGGCTGGCTGGGATCTTGGCAATGAGGAATTGTTCCCTGGCAGGGTGGGCAGGCCCTGGCACAGGGTGCCCAGAGCAGCTGGGGCTGCCCCTGCATCCCTGGCAGTGCCCCAAGGCCAGGCTGGACGCTGGGACAGTGGGAGGTGTCCCTGCCATGGCACTGGATGGGCTTTAGGGTCCCAATCTAAACCATTCCATTATTCCATGATTCCGTGTCCTGCTGGTGCACAAGAGCATAAATATCAGAGGCTAAATCCAAGACCAGCATTCATGCTTTTAAATTTATCTTTCCTGCATTCCTTGCTTCCATTTTTTGATTTCACATTCAACTGCCAAAGAGCACCTTCAAGAAAAAAAAGACGCATTTTACTTCCCCAAGCAACTCACATTTGTAATGGACGAAGTTGTTTTAGAAATTAAACAACAACAACGACAATAAAAATCCCCAAAATACCAAAAAAAACCAACAAGCCACATAATCCCTTCCATTTTCCTGGGACACCTCACAGAAAGCCCCCACTGGCTGGGGTGGCAGTGAAATTATCTGCAGGCAGCAGCCTGGATGTATTTTGATTGCCTGGGAGCCAACTGGAGTCTCAATACCTGCAGGATCCTGAAAGAGCTTTTATTTCAGAGATTTGTAAGCTGGCTCCAGCTCTGGACAGCTCTGGGTGGGAGGAGAACCCTGTGGAGATTCTTTAAGTGGCTGCAGGGTGAAACATCAGGGGTTTGCATGGTGGCAAGGAACACAATGCATCCCTGGTGCTACACAAATTACTCATGCAGGGTGGATGGGAAATCCAGGCAGAAATTCTTGCATGAAGTTTTGGAAGAAAAAAGCAATTTGGATGAGGGAACTCTTTCAGTACATTTGGAGGGTCCTCCTTTGTGTTCTGGAAGTCCTTTGTGGTCAAAAAAAAAAAAAGTTATTTTGTTATAGAAATACTCAAGTTTATTTCTAATCTGTATCATCTATCTCTGTCTCCGTTTCTATCTCTACTTTTACCTCTATGTCTGTCTCTTTTTCTATCATCACCTCTATTTTTATCTTTTTCTCTCTCTATCTCTATAATTTATTATTGAAATCTGAAATACCAGGAATTCTCAGAACTTTGGGCCTGTAAGCCAAAGCTTAGAATTAAACCCAGGATTTGATCTGGGACCTTGGAAAAGGCTCCCAAACTCAGGTGCTAGAAGTGAGATTGTGGATTTATAATTTAAAGCAGAGACACATTAATTTAAGAAGAAGAAAGTTTAGAGTTTTAGAGTTTAAGATCTAGAAAAAAGTAGTTACAAGGGTAATACAGTACTATAAGTTTGTCTGTCATAACATGATTGGCTAAAAAAGCTTACACTGCAGCATGGGTCCATAAGACAAAATATTTAAGGATTAGGTCAAAAACATAAATATCCTTATTGACAGTGTTTTCTTGGTCAATAAATCCTTTAAAAATCTTGTAACTAGGGGTCTTGTGACCTTCTGAGCTGCGAAGATGTGAGCTGAACTCACCCTTTCTGACTATACAGAAGATAAGAAAAATAAACCACATCATCTAAAAAACTCAAGAGAGCCCATCTCTAACTCATTCAAAATTCCTTCAAAAATCTCCATAATTTATATCTATATTATCTATTTCTTTATCATCTACAGATTTGCACACATGTACACACACAGAGGACTATGTACTTACACATATTCAGACATACATGCTTAAAACACAGGTAATTTTTTCCTAATGTTTTTCCTGATCTGTCAAGTCACTCTTGAGTTTACATGTGCATTTTCCCCAAAATACTTCTTAATTTTATTTTCCTTTAAAATTCTAATTTATTTGTATACTGACACCAGCCCTTACACCAGCACTCTGTTCCCCCATGCCAGGAAAAAATATATAGGGATTTGTATGCTCTGTAGAAAGGCAGAGCATACAAATCCCTATATAGGCAAATTTATTTTCAATAAATTCAGCTGCAATTAGGGGGAATTAGAAGCAAATTTCAAAAAGAAAAACATTGCTGCACACAAGCAGGAAAAGCAAATTTCTTGGAGTAGAGGAAATTAAAGACCAGGAGATGCAATGCAGGTGATATAAGTAAAAAATGAAAATAAAAGTATGGGGGATGTTGTGGCTGTTGTATCTGAGTCATCTATAACAAAGAGCTCACACCCACAGCTTGAGAACTTTTGGTGCCAAGGACATATTCAATGACATTAATTCCCTAATAACTTTCAAAAAAAAAAAAAAGTGAAATATTAAAACTTTTATTTACATAATTTTTATTTAGTCTGAGGTTGATATTCCTTCTGTAGGCCTGCAGTACCCCACTGGCAACCAGAAATATTTCAGTATTTCCTGAAAGCAGGGGAAATTAAGGATATGATCTTCCTGTTGATGGCAGCAGGCCTATCAGCTGGCTCCATAAGGAATATCCATTTTCTCTGCAAAACTTGTCTCAGCTACATCCTCACTGATGCATGCAAGTGATATGTTATTTGTTATACACATCCATGCTCCCTCAAATATTTTTTTGGAATATTGTAGGAATAGCCTCCTTTTATCATTGCTTCCTGCACCATTTTTACAGGCACTTACCCTTACTAACCAGTATGCTGGCTTATCTGAAAATCAACAAAATATTTTGGGTCAAAATAAGACAAATAAAGTTTTACTGGGCACTGAAAATGCCTTTAAGCTGTTCTTTGCTGCAAGTTGTTGGCTACACTTAACTCACGTGCGTGTTAAATTTGCCACTGCGACAGAAAGGAGGGCCCTGCATATGGAACAGTGTG
This sequence comes from Diglossa brunneiventris, assembly GCA_019023105.1. Taxonomy (NCBI): domain Eukaryota; kingdom Metazoa; phylum Chordata; class Aves; order Passeriformes; family Thraupidae; genus Diglossa; species Diglossa brunneiventris. The sequence continues at coordinate 5,329,005 of CM032382.1, read as the reverse complement.
TTTTATTTGTTTATGGTTTCTCAGGCTGCAGATCAGAGAAAGTCAAGCTTATTTCTGCACAGCAGATGAAATGTAATGATCCCAGAGAAATATGGGACTAACCTTTCTGAGGAGAAAGCACTGAATTAAAATAAATGAGATGGGACTTGCCAGTATTTTTTATGTACCACTTAATGTAGAGCTCTGCAATATATATTTTTATCTGCACAAACTCCTTCAGGAGCCAAGCCTTTTCTAAACAGAGCATCAAATTGATATGAAGCAATACCACATGTGGGTTTTTTTTCCCCTTCCTAAATGCTGATAATTTTATCTGCACTAAATTATACCACTCTTGTTCCAAGGGTATCCCTGCATGCATGCAAATAATTCATAGCTATGTACACAGCTGATGTGTTGCCAGACCATCCCAAGAAATTGCAATTGAATCCATGGCTAAATAAAAATAGCAACACTAAAAAAACCCTTTAGGTACATCACCCATGTTTCAGGTTGACTTTTTCCCACAAACTGATGCAAGGAACCGTGAGACACAGAAGTTCTTCTGCCTTTGATCTTAAATTAGTGTGGCTTTCATGGGCTCCAGAGGGGAAAGTTTGAGTCTTGCTCTCTCATTTCCCACGAGCACACAGATTAGCCTTGCTTGTCTCTCATTCCACTGCCTGGAACAATGCTGGGAGCTGTTGCAGCAGCTACACCACCAGTGGCAGGCAAAAAATGTAAAGGTTAAGCTTCCCACAGCTGCTTGGTTAGGAGTATTCTCATCAGACTGTCTATTTGTTTCATAATTTGTTTCCAAAACTGTTTTACTACTGAAAGGTAGCCATGCAGTCACCTAGACTTCATCATCCATCTTGTAATCTGCTTACTTATCTTAAAATTTAAACTATGTGATTTTTTTTGTTTTTACTCCACTGAAGCATAAAACCAGCTCACTACCTCCTAAAAAGTATTTTAAAAAGTGCTGTTCATTATTTTTGGCCTACTGCTTAAAATGTAGCTCATAGCATGTTCACCACCATAAACCATCCCACAGACAGCTGATTACTTCAAGCACCCACCTGAATTTAAATACAGGTTAGGAATGTGTTGACACAGCCAGGGATTAAATACATAAAACTGCATTTGGTCATTAAAGTAACAAATACAAAGAGAGAGCAGTTATCATGTAACATTCTGTAATTGGTTTCCCTGACATTAAATTTGAGTTAATGCTCAAGCTTCTCTAGTCTCATAATTTGGTTCTTCCTTGGTGTATAAATGCTAAATGCATATGGATGCAGAATATTTAGAGTTTTGACAAATCCTGCACCTCCAAATCTGGTGAAACCATGGGAGGCGGGAGGAGAGGTGGCAAAGGCATGTAAATGCAAACCTCTGCTTGTTTTAAGGGGATGAAACATCCACAAGAAAATTAAATCAAGATGTTGACAACACAACTCAGGCTGCTGCTGTTTCAAGACAGCACAGTTATCTTTATTTGAATTATTTTTCCAGGCAGGTAGACTGTATTGGATATTTCCGTAGTGTGACTGACTGAATTTTTAAGTTAACATGAGTCTGGTACCAGTGACACTTTTAATTGGAAAAATGTTTAAAAGATTCTGCCCTTTTTTGTCTTGGAAGTGACACACTTCTATTATAAAATCAATATGCACCTCAGGATACCCTTATCAGCTCACTAAATCCCACAATTTTGGCACAGTAGACAGCAGTGCAAAGGTGTGGATTACAGCTATTGAGCAAAATCTCCCCATGAATTTGAAAAGAAATACAGACACCATTAGTGACAACATTACCACCCCTGGGTAGTTCTGATTTAATTTTTATTCTGGCAGGGTGACCAGTGCATGACTGCAATAGAACACCCAATCTAACGTGCTGCTTCAGATCAATGGGTTTGAACATCATGTGAGGCTTCAGATGGATCCTGCAAAAACAAGTCACCACTTCACCCCTTGTGATGCAGCTAATCAAGAACAGCTCATTAGGTCTTGCAGCATACTTCA
>CM032382.1:5182927-5326896 GCA_019023105.1 Diglossa brunneiventris | reverse complement strand
CCTTCCCCCAGAAATCAACACTTTTTAATGTTTCATAAATTGTTTCATTTTGTCTGAAATGCCCTTTTTATGCCCTTATGTCTGTTTTGAGTAGGGTTTTTCAGAACCTTAGCATGGAGGATTTATCAACCCTGGACCCTGCTGGGCCAGGGCTGGTCAGAGCTTGATCTGTAAGACAGAGATATCCAAAATTCACCCAAGACTGTGAGCATCAAGCTGAGGAGTTCAAAGGACAAGCACCTGAAGCCAAAAAGACCCAACACTTTGCCTTGAGGACACAGAAGTGAAATACAGATGACATGAAAAAGGAATAAGGGTCTATTAGAAAAGATACTGTAAAATAAGTTATTTATCCCATAATACAAATGATGTGAGCTGCAGGGTCATGCCCCAGGTATAATTTTGAGAGAAGGAAAATTCTAATATCATAATGCATTAGTGTGCTTTGGATGAAGCCATCTATTCTGGGAGTGTAAGGCTGCATGTAAACAGGAGTCTTGAACATCTCTTTATGCCCAGATCTGTCAGATCTTCAGATAATTTTTTAAGTTAAAAAGACAGGCATTTTCATGTGAATGGAAAGAAAACGCCACTTTGATTTCCACAGAGAGGAAGGCAGGAGGCAACCAAGAGCAATAGAAGCACAACAGTCTGCTAAACCATAAAAGCAGAGGAAATCAATGAAAACAAGGTGGAGGTACACTGCTTAGCAGGATTTCTGACATGCTAGACAAATAAATTGCTGCACTTGCTTTGAATGCAGTTCTCCTACAGATGGGCATGTTGAATCCACAGAAAAGGAGGTGAAGGGGCCACAGGATATGTAAAGAAATATTTATAGTGACTATTTTGATCTAGATATATAAAGAAAAAAACATAGGAAGAATTGCCATATGCTTTAATGGCAGAAACTCTTGGCATTGAGCAAAACACAGCTCCAAAATGCACAGTGGTGGAATTGTAAGTTGTCCACTGCCTGGTACCATCTGCTTGATTAAAAACATTAAAATGGAAGGGAAAGTGATCAAAAAGTCACCTGCGGAACTGCTCACAGATTTCTGCAATTCTCCACCCACGCTGATCATGGGAGATTTTAACAATACAGATTTGCACTGAGCAACGCAAACAGCCTGATACTGATGAAAGTGCCTGCTAGAGAATACTGTGATTCACAAAGTAAAAAAAAAAAACAACAAAAAAACCAAAAAACCCTCCAAACATAGGAGAAACTGTCTTGGAAACAGTATTTTATTTATGGACACTCCAAGACTAAGGAAAGCTGTAATAGACATGATCATAATTGATTGAATTCAGCACAGGAGCAAGAAATTGCTTCAGAGAGTGGGAGACGGGAGTGGGAGAGAAGGAGATGCAGCTGCATCAGGGAAATTCCGAGGCCTTAGAAATCTGGGAAGTAATATGGAATTAAAATAACTTAAATTTTACATTTAGAAGATGGGAAAAGGTGCTTTCTTCCCATTCTGTGTTTGCCAAACATCTGCAGGCGGATTCTGTAAATACCAGATGTTTGTTGAAGTGTCTCTTAACAGGCAGATAAGCTCATTCCAGAATGGTTGAATATGTTTTGAGGCTGTCAGTGCTCTCACACTCCACTTTACCCTGATTTTGCCTTGTCCTGTGCTTTCCATAAATGAGAAGCAGATGGTTTAAATACCAGTTATGCCTGAATTGCTAAAACCAGCCATAGCTAATAGGAGAGAAAAGAAAGAGAGAGAGAGAGAGGGAGTAAGAGGAGAAAGAAAGAAAGAAAGAGAGAAATAAAGAGAGAAAGAAAGCGAGAAGAAAGCGAGAAAGAAAAAGAAAAGAAAGAAAGAAAGAAAGAAAGAAAGAAAGAAAGAAAGAAAAGAAGAAAGAAAGAAAGAAAGAAAGAAAAAAGAAAGAAAGAAGAAAAGAAAAGAAAGAACTAAATATAAACAAGTCTGAATCTCATCCATGCCAGAAACAGACTCAGAGGATGGTCAAGGTGGTCCAAATATGGTTAAAATATCATTTTAGTGTAATTTTTGTACTCAGTTCCAACCTTTTCCTTCTCAGGCCAGCTGAGATTAGCTGCACTAGTTCTTTCAGAGGCTTTTGGGACGACTCAGAAGGATTTGGGGTGGGTGTCACACAAGGCTCCCAGGATTTGGGTATAGCACAACAGTTGTCTCACACCTGAAAAGTGCTACATGTGATAAAAAGGAAAGGAATTATTTAGGAGATTAGCTAAGAGGAATTAATTGTAGTGAAATCAAATGGTGGAATTAAAGAGGGAAAACCTAGGTGGAGGTGTAGGAAAAAGAGTCTGACACAAAGTACAGGAGGCATGTACATGAGTAACATGACAAATCCTTGCTGCAAAGCAGTGATATTTGGGCTATAAAAAACTAGATAAATTATTATAAATGCACCCTGGAAAAGCAGCTTGCGTGATCCAATTTTACAGGTTTTTTTAATGCTATATCTAGGATATTTTACATATTCTGTGATGTGACTCAGGAATCTTTGAGTGTTGTGAGGTAATTCTGAGACAGCAGTCAGTAATTTACGTAATTAGCATAACAGTATTTAATTATATGATTACTGTAAATATGTGTAAAACTTTGATGGTGTAATTAGAATGTGTAATAACTACTTGTAATTACGTAATTAAGTGTGATGACATAACCAAACTTCTAATGGAAAAAAAAAAAGTATTTTCAAGCCCAGCTATAGAAAATGGTATGGTGCAAGTTATAGAGATGGTAAACTATTTACATTTATATTTACATAACTATATATATTTATATTTACATCAGTATTAATGCTTCAAAATAAGACCCAGAAAGACAGAATGTGGATAACATATTTTGCAATAGAGCAGCAGAGTTCACTATTTCAATAAACTGGAAAATTTCATTTTTTTTGTACATATATATACTTTCTCTTATATGCTCTCAAAACCAGAAATGTGTGTTTGTGCTTATAGATACACATACATAAAACATTCAGTTTAATATATGAGATATGCAACTTCACACAGAAAGTTATTTTTGTATATTGCTATATATACATCTATTTAAAAAAAAAAGGAATACAAAGTAACAGATGATAGTTCAGGAAATGCAATGATCACTTAAGTAATAGCTCTGACTACCCCATTTCCAGCAAAACAGGAGATTGGGTTTATGTGATCTATTATCTGAGCAGTGCTCATGATGCAGCCAAAATACAGAAGGGATAAACTCTGAAGAGATGGATGAGATTCCTGGTAGAATTCCAAATGTCAATTCAATTGCACCTAATAAGGAAATGCATGAATTGCTTCACCAGCAAATTCTGAAAAACACTTTAGTTGTTTTGGTTTGTTTTTTCTTTTTAAATAAATTCTTTCAGGCAGCCATAGAGAGCTGTGACTTTCTCAAAGCAAATCTTCATCTTTTATTCCTCTCTAGAACTCCATACACATCATGTTGGGTGCCTCAAATTTTTTTTCTTCTGTGTATAAATCTGGGAATTCACTGAAGCCACTTCAAATAAACATTTGTTGTTATTGGTCCATCCTGTTTCCCATTCTCATTCTCCCCCATACATCCACAATGTGAATGCAGGAAAAAGAATGATATTTTTCAGCTCTGTTATGTTTTCAGCTTTTGTTATGATATTTGATATTTTTCAGCTTTTTTATGTTTTTACTTATTTATGATTCAACTTGTAACACCTTTTTTTCTCTTTTGTTCCTACATGAAGTAGGATTTTCCTTGCATTAGAAGCTCTCTTTCTTCAGTGTGGATTAGCCCAGTATTTCAGGTATTCTGAATGTAAAACCCAACACTACTAAAAGCCAACTGTCAAATACTTTCCTGTTTCTTTTTATGGCAATATACATTGGAACTATATTAGCTTTATCCACAATACCATAATTTTAACATCTTTTGTTTGACTAAAACACAAAGGTTCTCATCTTTACAGTATTTAAAACCCAACAACCTCTAATATATAAATGTTAAGGTATATTGCATTTTGTGCCAAAGCAGTTTATTCTATTTTTGTTATACTTGGTCTTCAGGATTACCTAACCTACAATACCTAAAGAATTTGAGGAATCAGACCTTTATGGTGCATCCATAGTCAATGTTATTGAAAAAATCATGTGAAGTTTTTCCCAGGACAAATCCATTAATGACTGTTAATTCTATTAATGACTTCCCCACAAAACAGTGGTCCAAATTTCAGAGGCTAGAGACATGTCAGAGCAAATAACAGATATTTTTCCCCTGTTGCTACACTTGTTGATTTCTGCCAATAACATTGCTGAGAACAGGATATTTGATGAGATGAAATCCCAGCCTGAATATATTTTCTAAATTTTTCTACATTACACTATTTTACTTCTTGCTTAAATATAGATACTATTATACATTTTGCAAATGTTTCCATCATTTCAGATGCTTTACTTGAATGTGTGACAGATTTGGTCTCTGAAATTCCCTCAGTTTTGAAGGGAATAAGATTGCTATTTTGAGGTTTCTTTATGTGCAAAGAAGTATTTCCACAGTACATTAAAGTGTTTTGGTTTTAATTTTTTTCCTGTAAAAATGAAAGTTTATATTTTATATTATTAAAATAAAATGATATATTATTAAAAAGCATATATTATATTATTAAAAATTAATGATTTTAAACCATGCTGTACTTACTCTGTTGGCAGTTCCTTCCCATAAATTCACCTGGACATTCACAGGAATAGTTGGCAACAAGATCTGTACAGATTCCGCCATTCCTGCAGGGTTCAGCTTCACATTCATTCACATCTGCAGGAATCACAAAAAAGGATGCCAGGATTAGCAGAGAAATGGTAAAAGCAATATGCACATGTTTAAAAGAACTGGGAAAAAAAAAAATAGACAGAAGTTTTTATGTGTTGTAGGCGGAATATAATTCAAAGTTTTACTCAATGATTTCCACTGTTATTTCCAGATGATATCAGGACCAAAAGTTTGGCCTGAAAAAAAACCCCAAAAAACCAAATTGTAGTCATTCTAATGGAGCAATCAGTAGAGATTCTTGCAACTTCAAGGAATGTAGTTACTTCTTTATCAGCAGATGCCAGTTAAGGATGTGTCTCAGTTAATCTCAAATTCATTAAACATGTAATTGACAAGGCTATTTAACCATCTTAAAAATTCCCTTTCTGTGAATGAGTTAGCGGGCAAATTGAAACTAATAACTCAATCTAGAAGCCAGCAAATTTCATTAAATTCAAAAGACAGAAAAGGTGGGTAATCTCACATGAGTTCCTCTTTTTCAGTACACTTTGTCAAACTCTGCAGGAATAAAACTCCCTGTGTTTTTCAATGTAGCAACCTTAAGTGTAATATCAGATTCCTTTTCTCAAGTGTGACACAGAACTTTTCAGTCAACATTAAATAGGCAGGGGGATTATATTGATGCATCATAATTAAAGTTCTCAGTCTCCACATTTATATTTATTCTGCATGGACTGGAAATGTTGTATAGTTTTTATACGTAGTTTTAAAAAGACTGCACCTTTGAAGCTAAATATTTTAAAAAGGGTACAGGATGTGGTAAATATGGTAGATAACATGGTAGATAATATGGGAAATCACTGTGAATTGAAGTCATGCTCCTTGCTGTTGTGTTGAATCTGCTTCTGCCCCCAAAATGCCTTTTTTTTTGTTTGTTTGCTTGGGTGGATTTTTTGGTTTTTGTTTTTTTTTGCTTTTGCTGGCATCCACTAACTAAAGAAAATGCTACAAAAATGTCTAAATCTTATGCAAGGTAGCTTTGCTCAGGTTTTCAGTGAAATAGGAAGGCTAGTTTCACTTGTTTGAACCAGAAGGTTTTCAGATTTTTATGCTAAGATTAATGGTGGCAATGGATCCCTGGGCCTCTTTTTAACCCCTCATGTTTTTCTATTTCTCGCTTTTAAAGATATTACATACTGGCATAATAAAACTTTAGAGTTAGCTGAATTTTTTCTATTAAAGATGAACAAGAGGAGTAACAGCTTAGAGTTCAAGAAATAAAACCTGCCAAGGGAAATTACCAAAGAGCAGACCTGCTCAGTTCTAAATTAAATTTTTTATATGTATTTATAAAATTTAACAAGGTTCTTCAGCTCCCTATTTGCCTTTTTAAGCAAAGCCCATTAACCTTACATTTTTATCAGGTTATTCATCATTTTAATACAGGCTAACACACTTGTGGGGGAAAAAAAAATCAAGGTCACTGTGAACTAAAAAACATTAAGTGAACACATGAACTCTCCCCACTATGCCGGTGGTGATTTATCCTCTTAAAAGCTTTTCTGTGTAAAGACAATATCTTCTCAAGATTTTTTTTTTCCTATTTTACCATTCTTCTTGAAATAGGAGGATAAAATGCATAGCTTTCCAGAATATTCCATATTGTCTGTGTGGTGATGCAGAAAAAGAAAGTGAGCTTGGAGCGCCACATCCTTTTAAAACAGTCCTCATATTCCATCCCGATGGAGCAATCAGCAATGATCAGAGCAGAAAGATTAAATTTGTTAATTAATATCTTTGTTACTTGACTTCTACAATGATTTTTCCCAGTAATCTCAGAAATTTGAGTCCCATCAGTTCAAACAAATATGTCATATTTGATGAAAGAATGAGGAAAGGTTGGTCATTGCATCATGTCTGATGTGTTTAGTTGTAAACAAAATCAACTAAACTGTGCTAAAGAATAAAAAAACATTCTTGAACACGGGTTAAATAATAACTTCTACAGAATTACGTATTTTCCCATTATTATTTCATTTGACTGAACATGCAGATGAAGAATATTTAATTAAGGGTGGTTCCTATGAATTGTGGTGAGCTTATGTCCAAATTCTCAGATGTGCCAATTCTGATACCACACTTTACACCAGGTGGTGTGTTCCTTCCGGAAAACATTAACTTTGTTATGTTACCATGACAAGAAGTAAATTTCACTAGAAATTTTAAAATACCAGGGTTTCTTAAGAAGTTGCTCCTACAGGCAATAAAGACTCATGCAGAAAATTCTCTTTCTGTTACCAGATTCTAATTCTTCACCAACCACATAACCTACCTACATAAGAAGGATAAATGTTTTCTTTTGATGTAAATTAATAATGCACAGTAAAATCACTGCAGGATGCTCACGATTTTTCAGGTAAGGTTAGGTTTAGCTTCAAGGCAGATCCTTTTGCTCTGCATTTAATAAAATACAGAGACCTGGGTGCTGCCAGAGAAATCTGAGTTCCTCACGGAGGGAGATGGGGGAACTGATAAACAGAGTGAAAAGGACCCATCAAAAAACAGAGGGAAGGTCTGGATCTCCAGATAGTGTTCAGTTAGATAAAAAAACAACAAACAAACAAGCAACAGTAAAGGAAATGAAAGAAAACCAAGAGGAACTGAAATACCCAACAAATAAAAGAAAGCAAAGAAGAACAAAAATACCCCAAACCCCACCCAAACAAAACCAAACAAAAAACCCAAACAAAAACATCCCAAAACCTCCAACCTCAAAAAACCCAAATGCCCAACCTCTCATGATTTCTCTGCTGTAGAAGGATTCTGAAATTCAGGATGATGCAGGAACAGAGAAACTGAAATTTTCTGAAAACAGAGTGTTCCTTGAAAGAAATAGCTTGATTGGCTGAGAGAGTTGATTAGGAAGTAAAGCCTATGCTAAGGTTTCTTTTTATGCTGCAGATGATTAAATTTAAATTTCCCATCTCCTAATATCAATCCATAATCACAAAATTATTAAGCAGACTTCTGTTTGAAGCACAGTTGTGTTGTACCCCAGAACAAAACTAGGAAAGTAATGGAGAACTTGGCTATGTCACACAGTGACTTGGAGAACCATCAAGGGGCAGATTTCTGTGCTTTTTTCTTCCTTTGATGGATTTTATAGATATACACATACTTATTTAATCCTCTAAGTATTTAATAAAATATTAATAAAAACTACTACATGCAAATGTAATATAATTAAAAATGCCTAGCCCTCATTTTGGGTTTTACCTGTTAAATATAGTCACACATATTTTGTTGAAAAATCACGCCCATGAAATGGGTGTTTAAATTATGCAGCTGTCATAATTAAAAGTTTAACTCTTACATAAAGCCCTTTGAGTCCATCAGCAAGCCACTTGGTACAAATCTGACTATTTTCTGAAGGGACCAATAAGCTCAATTTAACCGTATTTTTTTTTTTTTTTTTTGGCCAACACACCTTGTGCTTTGCCTGTGAGTTCACACCAGTGTCTTGTTCCTGTCCCCTGCCTGTTTGCTCTTTTCACAGCCCAAATTCCTGGTTCCTGCCACCTGAGCCCTTGTTTCTGGTCCAGGACTGCCTTTTGCCATGCAGGCTTCCTGAAGCTCTCTCCTGCTGACCACAACATTCCTTCCTTATATTTTGATTTTGTTCTCATTTTGGCTTCTGGATCACACTCAGGCTGCTCATATCAGCCTTAAGTCATGTTTTAAAATCAGTTTTCTATCGTGATAAAGTGGCTGGGCCATCACAGAAACAGCATTTATGTTCAAGAGTCTTCACTAGAAGCCAACATGGCCTTTATTAGGAGAATTGATCTAAAAAAATCCAGTTATCCTTTACTAATATTGCAAATATTTTTCTTTCCCATAACAGAGTCAAATTTGGATACTATTTAGGAACAAAAAAGTGATCTAGCTATATCTGTCTCATAAATGGCTTCTGTGAATATCCACAGCCATGCACTGGATAAAGAGCAACTCCTAGTTTGAGAAACTTCAGACTCCCTCCTGTGCCCCAGGTTTCAATATTTTTAAAGAAAACTCAAAATATTTCCCTATACATCTGTACTTCAAAATAAAACTGTTATATAGCTGACAATGTATTCAAATATCTTTACTTTTGGAAGCTGGTATGGCATGATGTGGACAAAAAGATAATATGGAATAATTATCTTAAAGTTTCAATATCTTTAATTATCTTTGGGGATCAAGCTATTCTTGTAGTTGCTTGATGGTTCTTTATAGATTTTTAAAATGCATTCTAGGTATCTTTTCTTTATTGTATATTGATCCTGAATGATTAAATTACAGAGGTCAATACCATATCAGGTAGTTCACACAAAATGTATGATCTTTCTTGCAGAATTTTGTAGTACCTTGTTATCATTCAAGCTTGATCTTTCAGATATTCAAACTTTTTATTATTAATTTCCTAATATCACGAAACTCGGCTCATATACACTTATTTTTAATTTGCACCAAGTTGCTCAAGCACCAAATATTTTTAAGAAATACTAAATGGCAAAACTCCAATGAAAACAATGAAATTATACTGGTTTTATTTGGCAAATAATCTGGCTCATGAGAAACTGAAATTTAGTGAAATTATATTAACAGTGAGCTACTCAGTGATATGATAAAATTTGAAGGATTGCAGCAATTTATGTATAGAAAGACACATCTTCTTTAAGAGTAGAACATTTCTGTTAAAATGTTTACCAAAAAAACCCCCAAATCAAAGCATTCTTCCTCATATTCATACAGTTTCTAAAACCAAGCCTAAACTGTAAAGATCTCCTAAATTAGATTAACTTGCTGTTTTGTTTTTTTTCTTTTTTTCCCTAGAAAGCTATTAAATAAATAAGTAAATAAATGTGTTTAAACAAAATGAAAATGCATCAGAAAAAGCACAGGTGGATGACCTTCAATTTTTGGCTAAAGATATGGAATGTATAAATAATTGTCACAATAATAACTTATCTTGATAATCTTAATTAGAGGTTTAAGAACATCTCTAACATGTTCCAAATGAATGTTTGCTTGTAATTTATATAAACAGATAAACTGTAGCTTCAGCTATAACTGATCCTTGACTTAATTAGGATTATGCAAAAATAAGCACTAGCACGTGTTTGGCTCAACACTGGTGTGAAACTTTTACAAATAATGTGGCATATTCCTGTGAAATACAGGAATTTAGTATATATTATATATTAAATATCTGAATTGGATGTATTAGCATTCCACACAGGACAGGCATCTGTTAGGATTCAGAGGTTTCCACTGATTTTTCAAAGCCAGTTTCCTGACCACAGAAGGCTCTGAAAACACTGTGCCAAGAGAACCTGCAGGAAACTTCAAGTGCTATGTGCCACGCTGAAGGGATTCACTATTCAGATATCCTTCTCATGTGATCTTCAAAAAGAGAGGAAAACTCCTTTACACTGGAGACAAAAAATGTACAGACCTCTTGCTTCTCCACCCTTAGGGGTTAAACATTGTATTACCCCGATCTCATAATTCGGGGTAATATTTTTACAGGAGGAGGAAAATGTAATTATTCTGTAATTATTCCTGTAATTATTCTGTAATTATTCCTGTAATTATTCCACATTATCTTTTTGTCCACACTATGTCACACCAGCTTCCAAAAGTAAAGATATTTGAACACATTGTCAGCTATATAACAGTTTAATTTTGAAGCACAAATGTGTGGAGAAGTATTTTGGGTTTTCTTTAAAAATATTGAAACCTGGGATATTCCACCACAGGTCTGTCTGTCAGGATTCTTCCTGAAACATTCACTACAAATATTTTACATTATATTATCCCAGAGCTCCTGCCTAGAATTCCTTCAGAAACTGCTTCTACAACCATTCTCACATTCTTTTTTCAAAGCAATTTTATCTCTTCTTGGGCACACATTTTTAAATATACTTCTGTAACTAGACTTCTTAAAAAATAAAAGAAAAGAAGGTATTTAAGGCCACCTGGTAACAATCCAGTGTTGTTTCCCTTCCTACTGGTTCTAAAATATATCTAGGTCAACTTGTTTCAGGAAAATTGGAATATATAGTTAGATCCTCTTCACTTTGATTTGTAAAAATCCAAGCTCTGAGAAAATGAAAAGACTATTTTTTAAATTTTATTTTAATTAATACTTTCTTAAATTTGACATGGTAAGTAAAATCCTTAATTTAGACATACCAGCATTTTTTATGATGACTAATTTATTTCTCCACCACTTAATGTTTCATCTTTTCCACCTGCAATTTACACTTCTGTTCAATATTATAGTTACAGATATTCTGTTATAGTAGCAGTGAAATTAATAGAGACAGTATTTAGAAATCTAGTTTAAAATTTATTTATTGTCTATAGCATTTTCCTACTGTTCTTTGCATTCCATTGTGGCACTTACCCGATACTACCCTCACTTAAAAAAAATTCAAAATTAAATTTAAAGTTTTGAAGTGACTTCATTTCCATACAATAGTAACTATAATCACAGGTTTCAGAATGCTAGGATTAAATGTAAAACTACTGGAAAGATAATAATTTAAAAAATTATAAAGGAAAAGACACAATTGAAGTGTATTCCAGAATACATTTCCACTTTAAATAGTCTACTTCAAAGGGTTTAAAATAAGACAGGGTTCTACAAGAATCGTTGCCACAGTAGTGATATATCTTGTGCTGTTAACAAGATTCTTTTTCTTGTATTTTTATATACTTTTTCATCCCTATTTCAATTTTGAGAACTCTCATAAAATAGACCATGCAGTGAAATTATACTCTGCATTGGTACCTACTCTCGATTATGCAAAATACTTATCTTTTCCTTATAGCCACTGAAAAGTTATTAAAATGTTCTCTGTGGAGTCATACTTCCAACACTGGACTAGTCAGTATTTCCTGATCTTCTATTTACCTGTTTAAATGCCTATTTAATGGCTTTTAATCTGAGGTAATTTCAATCTAATGGAATTTTGCAATAGCCTAGCCAGGATGTTCCTTATTAGTTTTAAAGGAGTTGGTACTTTAAAAGTTTTAATATGTATTGAAGCAGATTTTTCATTTTTAATTACTTTTAATGAATACTGGCATGAAAGCCTTCATCCCATTAAGTAACTTACCATTTAATTTTACACTGTAGAAGTACATCTTCAGGGCAACTATTCCTAGCGTTTCCAATGAACCTTATTAAAATAATTGGCTATTTATATAACAAGCATTTGACAAATCATTTAAACTGTAGTTGAGGAAAAGAGACAAAAAAAATCTTATTAAAAGTGATTCAACTGGTGAATCATTTTTCATTACAAGCAATGCTCCAAAAATCTCAGCTTCTGGAATAAGTTAAATTATGGAGCATTGGAGCAACTGGATGATATGCTAGAAGATTGCAGGTGGTCACGTGGCAATAAGTCCAATTATTTCCACAATGAGTTTGACCCCAAATCAGTATATTAGCATTATTTTCCTTCACACATCCCAGAAAAATTGTATTCCTTCAAAATGCAGTTGTTTATGCATTTCAGAATAGAGTGAGGGTAGGGTTGCATTGTTTTTACGTGAGCATGGCTGTGGCACAGGTTTTTAAAAATATCACTAGACAAACAAGTCCTGGAAGATACAAAGATGGATGTTCTAAAATGACAAAGCCAGATAATTATATTTCTTTTTCATGCGTCTTTATTTGATATACACAGGGTGAAGTGTACTCATTTATGGCCAATGTGTATAAATCTCATTTAAACAAAAATATTTGTTTGAGACACTTGCATAAGTGCACATATATGTGCTACATAGAGGTAACTTCAACTGTTTGCTGATAGTTTTCAAATTCAGACCCTTAGCTGATCATAAATATATGTTTGTTTTACTGTTAATGGATCTTGTATTTAATCTACAACTGCAGGATGGCGAATGTCACCAAGGAAAGAAACATCACCAATTCTGCCTTTTGGGCTGTGGTGATTTCCTTGCCTCCTCTGCAGAGTTGACAAGGAAAACCCCATCTCCCTCCCCAGAAAAGATGCAGAAGCTCCACCACATCAGCAATGACTGCCTGGTTCAGAAAGAAAAATATTGCCTTCCAGTCTATACATAAAATCTGTACCATAACCTATTGGTGTGGGTGCCACAATTCCTGTAAAAATCTCTACTTTTGCTGAGAAATGGGAGGAGGTTCTCTCTCTGTTATGAGCATTGACATAAAGAAGTCAGAAATAAGCATTTTAAGCTCCTAATTTTGCATTATGGCAAAGGCTCTCCTCGACTTGCACTCTTTTCCTAATTTTGGTATATGTCTTTGGCAGAATTATTCCGAAGCTCCCTTAAATATTTAGTGACAAGGAAATTGGAGAGGGTGAGAAGGGAGCAAATTAATTTCTCTTTAACAGTGACAACTGCTGGTATGGAAAAGAATGTTGCTTTTAAGTAAACTGCAAAAACTGCATGAGGGTAATGACTGTGTGCATAAACAGCTCTGCTAGGTACGTGAAAAGATCACACAGAATAAATACATTTTCAGAGCCAGATGCCACCTGACTGACTTGTGGGGAGGACAAAATGGGATCTGACAAGATTACAAAGGATACCTATTATTTGGAAGTAAATATCATTTTAAATACCCTTTTATGGTGCAATGCCTACACATCTGGACCAGGGAACATCGATTCACTGTTAATGTTTTGTTTTAACAGGGCAATTCCTGAATGTAATTCCTGATTCGAATTTATTGCAAATGTAGAGCTGGTGGTTTCTTTAAAAAAAAACTTTTTAGAAAATCCCAGAATCCTAGAATGGTTTGGCTTGGAAGGGGCCTTAAAGATATGTAATTCCAACCACCTTCCACTATTCCAGGTTGCTCCAAGCCCTGTCCAGCCTGGCCTTGGGCACTTCCAGGGATCCAGGGGCAGCCACAATTAATGCCATTCATGTCCCTCTGCATGTTCCCATCTCCTCAACTCTCTAGGACCTAGCACTAGCCACATTCTGTGAACTGATAGCACTGAAAATCCCTTAGTGCAGTTCGTTTGTGCACTTCCAGACAATCCTGGTGAGCTGATTCAAACACAAGTCTGATGGGGATAAATTTTCAGCGAAGGTGGGCATCATTATTTTTTGGCAGAATCAGACAATCCCACCAGAGGACCAAACAAATCAAGCCAAAGCATGACTGACAGAAAGCCATGTGTGCCTCATGACATCAGACACTTAACACATGATAAGAAAAGGAAGATAAACAGTATTTATTCATCATTTTCAGTGTACTTTGAGAAAAGCAAAGTATGCCTGCATTTGTAAGAAGCTTGGCCTTACAGAATTGTAATTTATGTGCAGAGTGAAACCTGTAGAGCTGAGAACACATCTGCACATCCCTACACAGGTCTCAGGCATGTTTTCTCTGTACAAATTCTAGAATGTCTGGGTGGACTGAATTTCCATTTGCCTACTGGAAAGTTTTAAGTAAAGTCGCAGTATGTCAAATCCCAGGAATTTCAGACTGCTGGGCTATTTTCTTTTAGATTATTTTAATCTCACAGGGATCCAGTTCTTGTGCTCTCAGCCTGCTGTTACACAAAGCAAAACATTTTAAGTAGCGATGATCAAGAGATTTTCTTTAAAAATACACTCCTGACTCAAAATAAAACTCTTAGCCAGGTGATCTACAGAAATAATTGTATGTCACTTAAGAGTAAGTGCAGAATAAATGCAAAGTACATGAATATCCTGGGTATTCATATGAAAATGTGACAGCACCGTGGGTTTTGCTTGATATATTTTACGAATACAAAGGGATTAATTTGTGATGCAGACTGGTTTCTGCCATTACACCATTTTATCATTATACTGAGCTTCAAGCACAAATACTGATTTTTCAAATTTTTCTCACACAGGCAATGAGTCTGATGCAATATCCTTCTCTCCCTCTGTACGATGCTTTTCCTCAAAAGTGTATCCACATGAAAAAATTCTGCTTATAATTTCAAAAGAGTATCTAGACTACTGAATGTACTCCTGGATCTTCCTTCTGAGTTCTTTGACTTCTTCAAACTTCTCACTGGGTCTGTAGTATAAAACAAGCCCTGATAACTGAATTTGTTTTCCTTCTTTAATTTTTCAGAAAAAATTTCCATGTAAATTGTTCAATTTCCAAACAATAGAGCCACTCATAAAATTTTCAGCTAGTTCAATGAGCAGTTCCAATAGTTTTTATAGTAATAGGGAGCTGCACAGCCATGTGCCAGTACGAGTTCCAAACACAAATACAGTATTTTAATTCTGCATCCGTGACACACCTACACATACAGATGGCTGAGCACAGTAGCTCTTACAGGAGCAAAACAACAAAACCAAGAAAAATATCTGAATTACAAAATTCATCCTTTTTTCTTTTTTTTTTTCTAACAACGGCTCACACATCCCTGTGTGACAAAATTCTAATTGATAAGAGCTCTCTCATTAAACAATCTGATTTAATTTCAAGATTTCATTTATTTCTTTATCTTCCACACAGGAATGTGCTGGGGTTTCTGTGAGAAAGTTGCTGGTGCAACAAAGACTGAACACAGTTCTTCTTTTAAAACTTCAGGTGTCTGTGTTGACCCTAAACCATCACAGTGGCTGAAATTGACTTATGGGTTGCTGTGTCTACCTAAATGGGCACAAAAATGGGAAAAATAAAAGGAAAATAGAAGCTTTGTCAAGCCAAAATTATCATGTGTTCCTCCTCTAACCATACAGCTCTCTGCTGCGGTTCATCAGCTGTTCCCTGTGACTCAGTGTACCCTCAGATAGTTTATTACAATATTTCTCTTATGAAAATAGGAATGTATGATGTAGACATTACAATGGGATAACTATTCTCAAATTTAGAGTGTACTCCTTTCATTCAGTACTTTTATTTTTAATTCAAATATAGAGACTTGTATGTATAAACTTCTCCATATGCTATATTTTTAATGCAGAACATGAACAAATTTAATCTCTTTTGAAATCAAACAGCAATTCCTGCATTTTTGGAACATTAATTTCTTTCCACCATAAAAAAAACCCAAACAAAAAAAACCCACAAAACCCAAACCAAACTGCTCCTTAAGAAAGACACTAATTACAGGAAGACAGATTTACCTGCCTACAAAAAAAAGTTTATAATGGCTATTGACAGCCTAAGTGACTTTTACACCATAGAAACACACATCTTCTTAAAAGCACCATTCATTATGTAATTCAGTCAGTGCCGAGGCTGGAAGGAGCCCAACCCCTCTGTTTAATATTGCCATAAAACCCCAAAGCAATCAGGAAGATCTATTTCTTCCCCCTATGGCACCTTATGAAAGAAACTCAGCAATTACCAAGGCCTGCTTAAGAAAAGCATCAGCTCCATACCCAGTTCTGGTTAAAACAGGAAAAAATCAGAAAGAAGAAAAAAAAAAAAAAAAAAAAAAACAACAAAACCAAAAAAAAAACAGAAGAAAATTTAACAAGAAAATGCTGCATTAAAAATACAGAATGTAAGGAACTTCTTTTGTAAGGACAAATAAACGTTACAGCTTTCTCTTTACTATAAGTCACAGTTGCTGTAAAATACACCACTGAACAAAGAAGGTTTTGAGAAGGCCACTGAGAGACAATTTAAAAGTGCAAGAAAAACCAACACACTGCACAGAAAAAGCAACAAATTTAACTGGCTGCACAGGAGAAGTAAGAGGGCACATAACAAATGTCTGAAAAATAACAAGTGGTGTACACAAGGCATTCAGAATTTGCTTTTCTCCCAGTATTGTAATAGACAAAGGATGAAACATTTAAAAGATGCTGAAAGACAGCAGGTTGGAAATTGAAAAGGGGTTTTTTTTTCAGTATACAGCAAAATTAGACTTTGAAACTCAATGCTATGTATGAGGAAATTGTTGGGATCAGTAACTCAATAAGAATAAAAAAGCTATTTGAATTGTGTATGGATAAAAAGAATAAACAATGCTATACAAGCAAATTCTAAAAAGAGTGAAACAAAATTGGTGGGGATATTATACTTCCTACCTCAGACTTTAAAACAATCTCTGGCTCTTACTGAATCAAATAAAATCTTCAAGTAGGGGGCAAGCATCAGCTCAGTTACCTACTGCTTTAACTACAAAATTTATTTGGGCTTCAAGGAAAACAAACACCTCCTTCCAATCGCCCCAAAATTGGTGTCACTGTTGTCCAATCTCACCAGATATTTGTTGTAAGAGGATCCATCAGCAAAACATCCTCCACCTTCAGCTGACAAACGGGTCATTTTTCACCTCGTTAGAGAATTTCCTTTTTCCAGTCCCCACACAAGCTTCCCTGGAGTTCTGTGAATGGGACAAAACCACCAGGGGCTCCCACACCTGTTGATTCTGCAATTTCCTTCAGCCCCTGACACAGCTTCAATTCTGGGAACATTTTACTGACTTTTCTTCCAATAGCCTTCAGTGGCTGTTTGTTTTTATGTTCTTTAGTGGTGATCTCTCTCAGATGTCTTTCAAATCACCCACTTTCTTTCACATTTTGAGTTAAATTCTGGAAGTTTCACAAACATAATGACACATCTTTCTTCCTTCCTTTCTTGTCCAAACTACTGGTCAAACACAGGAAGAGTTTTCAGATTTCAGCTCTACAATGCTTAGAGGCACAAGGACATACACATGTAACAGGCTACTGTACTATAGAGTTTATTACTATACCAGTAAGTATCTTGTTGGCAGTATAATTTGTTAAAACTATCGACAGAGTTAATTTTGATGAAAATTAACCCCTCCCTCCCCCACAGAATAAAAAAGGAACAACATGTTAAAGTTTAGAACAGCCCAAACAGATATTTTTCTCCAAAGGAGGGACCATATTTTATGTGTGTCAGGAGGAGCATGGGATGAAAATCTGGTGTGGTGCAACTGCATGCACACCAGTACGTTAAATTTGGCCACTTGGCTCTTGGCATGGCTGGCTTGGAACAACCTGAATCTGTGCCAGAAAACAATGGGTTTTAGTCTTCAAAAGAGGGCAGCTGCATGGAAACCGTCTGTGGGGAATGGTTTCTGGAGTGCCCTGCTACCTGAATGCACCCAGGAGTGGTTTAACAAGAGTATTCATTCCTTTAAACACAAAATCTGTGTCACATTCTGCACACTCATCACAGTAACTTCTTCCTGCTGGCTGGAAAAGTCACTGTGATTGTGCCCCTGGGATGGGGAAACTTTGGATGCATAGACAGACTGGGGAATGAGAGGCTGGGAAGCAGTGCCAGGGAGAGGGACTGGGGCTCCTGGCTGTGGGAAATAGTAAAGGTAAGGTGATTTCCAGAAATCTGTAAAAGCAGGCTTTTTTTAAAAACAGAAAGAACAGAAAACTCAGAACTAGCTGCAGCTGCAACATCTGAAAGAAGAAAAAGTTACAATTGTACAGCAAGCAAGGACATTAAACTATAGCTTGAGTTTGAGACTTGGCTAAGATAGACCTTAGGACTGCAGAAAAATATGAAACAAGATATTCTATATCTAACAAGATAGCAGAAAGGTTTAAGCTTAATAATGGAGTATTGTGTAATGTTGATAGAAGGCAGACAAGCAAGCATTGTGTGAAGCAGGTGTACATGTGCTTTTAGTGATTGGCCAGAACAATTTTCTGTAAGCTTTAGCAAGATGCTATTGGCTAGAATGTTTTTTAAATGCTCTGTAGCAAAGAAATCTTTGGGGTGTTGCTGGCTGTACATGAGCCTTGCCATCTTTCTATTGTCTCAACCATGTAATGGATGCTGCAATAAAAGCTCAAAGAATGTACTCCAGCAGTGCTGTCCTTTTTGTGAAAATAACCAGCAAACACAAAGGCCAGTGGCAGTGCCCTGGAGCCAGCAGGGACATCCCTGTCCTGGGGACACCAGGCCCAGCATGGCTGGCCGGGCCAGGGAGGGATTGTCCTGCTCTGCTCTGGGCCTCACCTGGAATATTGGGTGCAGTTCTGGCATCACAACATAAAAAAGGCATTGAACTGTCAGGGGGTGTGCAGAGGAGGCCATGGGGGTGGTGGATGGTGTGGAGGGGCCGTGTGAGGAGGGCTGAGGGCACTTGGTGTGCTCAGCTGGAGAAGGGAGGCTGAGGGCAGACCCATCACGGTTACAGCTGCCCATGAGAGGAAGAGGAAGGGCAGCTCTGATCATCTCTGATCTCTGATCCCTGATCTCTAATCCCTGATCTCTGATCCCTGATCTCTGCTCCTGACAGTGGCAGGACCTGAGGGGAGGGCTGGAGGGATTTGGGATGGAGCTCAGGGAAAGGTTCTTCCCCAGAGAGTGCTGGGCATTGCCCAGGCTTCCCAAGGCTGCCAGAGCTCCAGGAGAGTTTGGACAACACTCCAGGGATGCCCAGGGTGGGATTTTGAGGTGTCTGTGCAGGGACAAGGTCTTGACTTGTTAATTATGGTGGGTCCCTTCCAGCTCAGGAGATTCCTTGACTGTGTACTGGAATTTGCTGGTAGAGATTATGCATCAGGCCAACTGGCCAGAAATGTGTGGCCACTAGCCTTTCCAGCTGTGACACCACAGGGAAAAGGCTCTGTCCTGTTGGATAGCTGGGATGGTGGCTCAAGGTAGAATAGAAATCTGCCACAGGGCCTGTGCAGTTTCCCAACACACTGGTGCAGCACATGTGGGTATCACAGGCCATCCATGATGTGGAAGAAGAAAACAGAAACCTCAGTAAAACCCTGGGAAGGGATTGCTTACATTATTAAGTGTGTTTGATTAATAACCCTTATTTTTGGAGTGCAAGGGTTTTAGTTATATCTGGTGGGGTTAATGATCCTCAGAATATAAACCCACATGCAAATCAAACCCTTAAATCTGAACCCTTTGTTGCTTCAAACATGAATTTTCCTGTTTGGATCTGTGTCCTTTCAGCTACTTGAGTGGCAGCCACTAACACATACTGGGTCTAATGCCTCAAATTCCTACTTTTTCCAGTATGCAGTCCCTAGCTGATAATCACAATAATGCATACTGTATCTATCTTTTGAAAGGGTTTTTTTTGTGTTGTGAGGGGGTTTTCTTTCTCTTTCTTTCTTTTGTATTTATTTGTATGGGGTTTTTGTGTTGTTTTTTTTTTTTTTGGCTTTTGTTTGGTTTGGTTTGGGACTTTTTGGGTTTTTTGTTGGGGTTTTAATGGTTTTTTTAAATTTCCATTTGGTTTGAATTTCTTTTGGTAGGGTGGGTTTTTTGTTTTTTGTTTGATTGATTTGTTTGGGTTGTTTTGTTTTGTTTTTTTTTTTTTGTTGTTGCTGTTTTTTTCGTTGGTTGGT
Source organism: Diglossa brunneiventris (assembly GCA_019023105.1). NCBI lineage: Eukaryota > Metazoa > Chordata > Aves > Passeriformes > Thraupidae > Diglossa > Diglossa brunneiventris. The sequence goes on along the minus strand of CM032382.1, from coordinate 5,306,791 downwards.
TGGTTTGTTCTGGTTTTGGGGTTTTTTTGTGTGAAAAAGCTGTCCATTTCAGTTTTTGGGGTATTTCCATGTATTCTAACTTGCTCTAGGGTGTTTTAATATAGAATCACAAACTGGCTTGGAATTTAAGGGCCTATAAAGATCTCCTAGTTCCAATCCCCCAGCCATGGAGACTTCTCCAGCTCTTCTGGAGTCCCTTTAGGCCCTGGAAGGGGCTCTGAGCTCTCCCTGGAGCCTTCTCTTCACCCCCAGCTATCCCAGCCTTGTTTCAGAAGAGCCCTTGACTTGAATCTTCATTCCAATCAGATAAGTAAATGCCTCTTAAATAATGGAAGAATATTAACAAAATAGATTTGCTGTGGTATCAGCACAAAATCCAGTCCAGGCCTGGTTTTGGTTACTTTATCAGTTTTGAAATGGGAAACTCTTTCTGGTTTTTTTTTGTTGGTTTTTTTTTTTTTGCCACTAGGTAACCAGAATCTTTTCAGGCAAGCACAGCCAATTAATATCACTTTTGCAATAAATCAAGAATATACAGTCAGTAAAATTGCTAATGATCTCTTTTGTAGTTTACATATTAATTATTTACATGGGCAAAAGGTCAACAAATCTCAGAAATACTGACAGGGTGTTTGTTGATGTAAATGATAAAATAGCAGCTTTGAGAATGTATCTCGACTGCGAAATCAATCACCTGGCTTAATTGATTTGGCAACAGAATATTAGACATGAAAGAAATCCAAGATAAAAAGCTTTGTACAAGAGAACCACAAGGTGGCTTTTGGAATTCTTGACAGTGTAGAAGAGACGTGCCTTGCAACGAGGTCATTTTCATTTATCTCTTTATGATAAATTTGACAGACTTCTTACTTGATTTACAGTGAGCTCAGAATTGAATTGTTAAACTTCATGAAGCAGAGGAGTTTGTATCAAAGGAATGCTGTGAATTGAGCTAAGGTGATATTGTATATAAATGCCAAATTAAGTCCACCACTGAAAATGCCACAATTCTCCCTGACTGCAGAGAGCTCTGTGGCTGCCTCTCACAGCTCCCATCCCCAGAGACCCTCTGAACACCTGGATAGGGTATCTGATTTATCATCCCATCTTAAATCAGATTATCTGAAAAGGACTGAATCTCATTCTCACCCAAAGAATAACTATTCACATAAACTAATATTTTCTCAAATCACTTCAGCTGCCTTCTGGGCTTGTGGTGAGCCTGGGTCAGCTGTGGGAAGGCTTTATCTTGTCTTGAAGTTGACACAAACACCCTCTGCTGATTATCAGGATCATTAGCCAACATGATACGCCTCAATATTTTTAAAAGGATGCTGTGGACCCAGCAAACCAGTCTGTTGAATCACTCTGTGATGCACCAGCTGTATGTTCCTTACTCATTAATGAGGTGACAAGAGATGGCATTCCATCCAAAAGTTTTCACTTGATGAAACTTGTGGGATTATTTACTTCTTTAACAAAGGTCAGCTCCATGATATTTGATGGAAGAAGCGTTGTGTGCCACGCTGATGCCTCAGGTTTTAACTTTCCTGTTTTTCACATTCTGTGCTGCTTTACTGTGTGGGTCTGGGCTTCATATTATGGGAGGGTGAGCTGTGCACAGAGCAGGGAGACAAAACAATTCCTGCTCCAGCTGGGCACCAAGGACAAATGACCCAAATCTCAGCCCAGGAGCACAAACACCGTGGGCTGCAGAGAGAAAAACAAGCAGGGTGGGACTGCAGGGGCTAAAGCTGGAATGGGACAATGAACTGCAAGATGCAAATGGAGCAGAACTGATCCAGTGACAGACCCCGTGCCCGGCCGTGCATTTTGGGGCCATTTTGGTTCATCTTGGGTGCAGCCCTGGCTGGGCTCTTGTGCTGCCCAAGGTGGATCCATGGAGGAGATCCTTTGAATAAATCCCTGCTTTAGTCTTTAGCTCTGTCCAGCCTCTGTTCTAGGTCAGCCCTCACAAGGCATCAGTTTCTGGTGACTCAGAAGGGACAAAAAACCCCTGGACCAGAGCCAGAGGAACCTCCAGCTCTTGCCATCAATGTGACAGGTCCCATGATGGAGCATCCCTGAGCGCATGTGTCCATGTGATTGTGTTTTCACACGAGCTCATCCACGTGGCTGGACAGCAAACACTCATTTCCATGCTCCCAGTGGAGGAGGTGGGTGTATATTTTCACTGGATTAAGTCAGTGGAATTGCCCACGTTGCCCACACAATTAACTGAGAGTGTGGCCAAAGTTAATGGAATTGAGCATCCATATTCCAGTCTTTAGAGACACACTGACTATTTAAGGGACATAACAAACATGAAGATGTTAGCTGAGCTGGACTGTATTGTTCCTGGACACTTCAAATTATAGGCAAGTATCTAAATGGAGCAATTAATTCAGGTAGGCTGGATTCAGTGCTTAGTCACTGTGAGCTGAATGACTGAACTAATTTTTACATGTGAGTGGAGCTGGATTCCTGACTATTTCCTTGAGTTTTTTGCCTTCTGTAACAGCTGGCTTCCAAAGGCATCAACAGCATAAGATTTAAAGAGCCATGCTGCTCTTGGTTTAAGAACCACTCATGCACAAAATGGAAACCCCAAAATTTCTCTCGTGAGCTTCTCCTCAGGCAAGCACTTGTTTCAAATGGGATTTGCATGTGAAAAAAAAACCAGTTTCTATTAAATTAACACACAGTGCAGACTACATTTATAGGTTAGCACACAACCTGCTCAGTCGTTAGCAGGTGAATATCCCTCACTAATTGGCTTTGATTGTTGGCGGGGTGGAATGAGAAGCAGAAAACCTCCTAACTCTGTGTTACAACTACCCAGGAGAAACTAAAACATACTTGAATTATCAATGATGGTTCCAGCAGAAATCCAAAACACAGGCCCACACCAGCTACTGTGAAGACATTAACTCTGCTCCTGATAAATCCAGCACACCCGAAATTCCTTTCCTCATGAGGTTCATTGTAAGTTCTCTACGTACACACTGTAAGATGAGGATGCTGACCTTCTGTTTCAAATCTGATCTGAAAGTAGGAAACACTCTCCAAATAAATGAAAAGGATTGGAAAAAGATCAAGAAACTGTATTTTAAACAGAGTTAAATGATGTAAGTCTGGAGGTTTTGCTCTTGAACTTAGACACTATGATTCAAAACATTTCTGCATTATTTATAAAGACATAGGTAAAGAAAGATGTAGAAGTGATTTATTCAGAAATTTCAGGGGTTTTTTCCTTCTTTTTTTAGCATTAATCAAAGCAAACCCACAAACACTACCGAGATGAGAAGACAGTCCTTCCACTTCAAATACAGTTCTGCATTAAATCCCTGCAAAATACATTTACCTTGTCCTTGCCATGGCATAAAACATGCATAGCAAATCATGTCCTGTTGTGTCCAGTGGGTTGGTAGTCAAGTCATTTTTCTGAAGGCAGCAGCCGCATTCTGTGGTATTACCTTGCTCATAATATAAAGGCCAAAGTCTGATATACTCCAGAAAACCCAGATCCGATATTAATCCTTAACAGTGCAGGCAATAAAAAGGCTCCTATCTATAAATACAATAAAATTTACCATGTGGAACTTACTGTGCTGGCAGTGAATCCCATTAAATCCCTGTGGACATTTACAAACATAGCCTATGAATGTGTCGCCTCGGTATGCTTCGCTAATTTCACATATCCCACCATTATGGCATGGATTGGGGAGGCAGGGTCCTGTGAGAAGGGAGAAGAAAAGAAAAAAAAAGAAAGAGAGAGAAGTATGTACACATCCACAATAACAACCATAATAATTTCAGTCATTTATAAGCATTAATTAAAGAAATAAAATGCCTTACGCAGGCCTTTATATTCCACTAACTCAGTAAAATACATCCTTCACTTACTTCAGATAACTTGCCAGCAAGGATTTTTATGAACAAGAAAAAAAAATATGAAGCATGTCACTACTCATTAATCATGGCATTAGTTTTTAATGTGAGAGAAGACAGGAGACAGTGAGGCTAAATCTTGCTCTTCTGTTAAAGATAACAGGCATTCTAGTTTTTGCACCACTGAGGGAATAGGTATTAATCAAACATGTCTGTCATGCACAGAGTGACATGTACAATGTCCCTGAATGATCACTACATGTCAAGTTAGCAGTCTGAGGAGAACTTTGCTATGGCTCCGGGTGACTTCCTGAAATGTGAGTATCTGGGCCAGTAGTCAGCAGCTACCAAACCAGCTATTCTTTTCCACTCAGTGCCTCTGTAGCCACTTTAAGATGAGTTGAAAAAGCTCTTCTGACTAAATATTCCTTTTCCCAACACGCCACATGCTTGGATGCATAAAGTTTCAGCATGGAGATCTGCTAGAATTGCAATTACTATAACTTTAAGTACCTTTGAAAAATGAAATTGTTTGACCTGAGGTCTAAAGTTTACTCATTTAACAGCACTGGAAAAGAGCTACTTCCATTTTAATGTCTTACTAACACTACCCCCAGCATGACTCCTACCAGAAGAAAGCATTATTTTGATGATTTTTTTTCCCTATCTTATTTTAAAGAAGTGGTAAACATTGTTTAGAAAGCCCCACATGCAAGTTTGCCTTGATTTGTAAATTCAATATAATTTATGTTATTTGCAACCTGTGCCATGTACCCTGGAAGGTGATAACCACTGTCTGTTGAAACGCAATGTCATAATCCTTCACTCACTTTAAATTGCATTTGGAAAAAAAAAAAAAAACACCCAAAGCAAACAAAAGAGAACAGAAATCTAGAGCATAATTTACTGTCAATTTACTGAGTTGGGAATTTCAGAATCCCAGAATCACAGAGGCTGGAAAAGCCATCAAGTCAAAGTTATACCTGTTGCCCGATTTGTTGCCAGCCCAGAGCACCTCCAGCCCTTCTTGGGACACCTGCAGGGCTGGGCACTGCAAACCCCCTGGGCAGTGCCAGGGCAGTTCCTGAGCCCCCTTTCCATGGGGAAATTCCTGCTGTGCCCACCCTGAGCCTGCCCTGGCCCAGCCTGAGGCCGTTCCCTCTGCTCCTGTCCCTGTTCCCTGGAGCACAGCCCGACCCCCCGGCTGTCCCCTCCTGGCAGGGACTTGTGCAGAGCCACAAGGGCCCCCCTGAGCCTCCTTTGCTCCAGGCTGAGCCCCTTCCCAGCTCCCCCAGCCTCTCCTGGGGCTCCGTTCCCTTCCCAGCTCCGTTCCCGTCCCTGGCCGCGCTGCAGCCCCTCCATTCCCTGTGTGAGGGCCCAGAGGTGCCGCAGCCCTCGAGGTGCGGCCTCAGCAGGGCCGGCACAGGGACGGGCCCTGCCCCGCTCCTGCCGCCGCCCCACGGCTGGCACAGCCCAGGGGCCATCGGCCTCTCGGCCCCCTGGGCGCCCCTGGGCTGTGTCCAGCTGCTGGCACCGTGCTGGAACCCAGGACATTGCTCTGGCTGCCCTCAGAGCCTGGCAGGGGCCTGAGGCCTGGGCACGGAGTCACAGACACCTGTGCCTTCGATCTTAACCCATGGAAACAACAATTACCAACTTTGTTACAAGCCACAAGGGTTTGAGTAGAAGGTTAGTGAATTTATCACAGGGTGAAAATGGAGAATTTTGGGGTGTTTAGAATGGGGGTTCAGGAATGGAGGAATCTGGGCCTGTCCTGTCCTTCCTCCTGTTTCTTCTTGGCCTCCATCTTCTGCTGTGATGGTGGCACTTTTGGGTTGGTTTAAGGTAGAAACTCACTGTGTAACATAGGTGACAGGTATTGGGAAGTTATTATAAATAAAGTACACGTAGTTTTTAATATAAAAAGATAACACCGCCCCGAGGGCGGTCAGTGTGCCACAACCCGCCCTGCCAGACAGACCTGGGCGGGTCAGAGAAAGAATGTTATAAATAAGAACAAATAAACAGCCCTGGAAGGCAGAGCCGACACATCTCAGCTTCTTCTTTGGTCTCGGGGCTGGGAAAAAGAGACTTTCTGACACCTGGGGGTCATCTCAACACCAGAGCCCTCGTCACCACAGCACCCCCAGGGCTGTCCCTGCTCCCAGCCCCTCTGCCCCAGCCTGGAGTGCTCCAGGGGGTTGGTGAGACCTGACAAGTCACCTTAGTGAGCCAACAAATGAACAAATAGAATGATTTAGACTTAAAAGATGTGTAAATTCAATGTTTCTGCATGTCTGTCTCTTCATGTTATCAATTACAAGCCCAGGTTTGAAAGATTCTCACAGCAGCTCCATTCATCCAGACATCACGTCAGGGAACACTGCGCTCTCCAAGCAAATATTAATTTGCAAAGCGTAAAAATTAACTGAATGATGAGGATGTCAGAACATATTCCCCAGTTATTGCTGCCCATGTGGCCATTGCAATTTGAGAAGGTATGCAGGTGCATGTTTCTATTACAACTTTTGTCATCAGCCTGTTCCAAGACACAGCCCTGCAGAGGTTTTGCTTGTGTATGTCATTGAACATGGAATATGTCTCACTGAACCAAAAAAATAATGGACATGAATGTACTGCATATAATTCCAAATGGTGTTATTAGCAAAAAAAGGGCAAAAATTGTGAAGATGAAAATAAGGAGAGTGGCTGCTGCCTGATTTGCCTTTTGCCACACACACTCTGTATTACATTTTAAAAGGAGTGGTACCCTGCATTCTCAATTCTGGGAAGATTTGCGTCTTTCAAGTATTACTACTTCATGCTATTTCTCCTTCATAATAATTTGGGAAGAAACCTGTCTAATTATTTGCACTTTTAGCCTCCCAATAAATATGAATTGTGTAATTTTTTTTTCCAAGCCTCTATCACAGAGCTGCAGTTTGGGGAGTACCTGCAGGCAGCCTCATATGTTAATTGTTTCTATGCAAGCAAGATCTCTAATCTTCCAAGAACAATAAATCTCTTAATAATTACTTTCTCATTTTGCTTTCTGCTTTCTCTGTATGGCTTGTTAAGCACACGTTCAGCCTACTTTCTTTGATTTTCTTTATATTTTGCATTTTCTCAGATCAGTCACAACTGCAAAGGCTTAAAAGGTCATCTGAGGTGCATGGTGATAAATATACTGGTGCATGACAGTATTTCTAGCCAATGTTTTTCTTTTATGAAGCCTTTCTTCTGGAAAAAAAAACTAAACAACAAAACACACATCAACAATATGAATTTTTTTTTCTGATTATGGTTGTTATGGACAAATAATACGACTACTTTCAGTATAAATGTTGTGTATTTTGCTTTGGGTATTTTTGTTTGCTTTTGTTTTTGTTATTCATAGAAAGTGGTAGTTCAAAAATTATTATTAGAGCAACAAAACACTGTCATTATTTATGCTCAAATTAAAAAATTACAGTCGTGTAGTTTTGACTAGTTAACATTTATTAATTGATAAAGACATGGGTCAGACTAACTCTGTGTTCTAAATGAATGAATGAATGATTGAAAATTAAAAAGCCTGTGCCACCCTACCATTGCTTCTCCTAATTCTTCAAAGGACCAAAATTTAAGTTCACACATCTTGAGCTTATTTAAATTGCATGAACACCCTAATATGATACCTTAAAATTAATTAAATAGTTAATTAATTAATTTTAACTGAGTCTACATGACCTAATGATTAAATTTCTGCAGATTTAAGTGTCTGGAAGGAACTGGGCCTAATCCTGCCATCATTCCATTGAAGTGCCAAAAATGGAATGTGTAAGATCTGGGCACAGATGGCACATGAGAAGAGGTCCCAGCCAACTTCCATAGGGATATCTAGGCTTTTAAACAACATGGTGTTAAATTCTGGGTAATTAATTCTGTGACAGCCTGATTAATATGGTCTGTTACTCAGATCTATAGCAACAAGTCAACAAATATAATTTTTTACCAAAAAAGGAAAAAAAAACCAAAAACCAAAAACCCCTAAAAAACTAACAAAAAAAACCAACAAAACCCCAAAACAAACCAAAAAAATAACAAACCAAATATGTCAACTAATTTTCAAAAACAGTGGACTTCAGGGATTGATTGAGTTTTTTTAAATCAATAGTGTTGTAATACTTTTACAGGTAATCTTTAAGTGGCTTCCAACATAAAGAGAACAACAACATTTGATCAATATTAATGAGCAGAGGAATTCAATGGTGTGGTTTCCAGGCATTTTTATCCATGTTCATATAAAATAATGTCAGCAAGATTAATTGTGCACTCAAAGTAATAGATCTGTTCACTTTGCTGCTCTTTTGAATTCTTCTTTGTTCAGTTCCAGGGGTATCAGCCAACATAATAAGTATAGTCCAAAATACATCATCCTGTTATTCAATTGAAATCCCATGCTGTTTTGGAAAAAATATTGAAAGTTAACTTAAAGTGCAGCAGGTTTTAAATTTTAGATGTTCTTACTAAAACCTCTGAGACTTCATAGAGGTATGAATCAAATAAATGCATCCTCAGCAGAGCTGCAGAGGGGCTCAAGGCAGAACCACGTTATCTGTTTTCTTATTTGACAAGTAGAGTCAACGAAAAATTCAAAATAAAATCTTGTACCATGCCATACTGCAGTGGAAACTGCATATTTGAGAGAAACCATCAGTTTGCCTAGAGGAGATAAAGGCAGGAAAGCAAGGAAACCAGTTCAGTGATAGCCATCTGCCTCTAAAAAAAACAGCATAAGCATTTGTTTTTGCCAAATATAAAATCTGCTGATGCTTTGGTGGGAAGCAAAAATTACAGGGGATGTCATTAAACAAGAAATCAACATCAGGCCATCTTCATCACACAGTTGGATTCCCTGAATTCAAAAGTATGCTAAAATGATGATCAAAAAATCAAAGTCCACTTTTTCTTAGTAAGTCGAGCTTAAATGACAAATATGAAAAATATAAGGAGAAAATAAAGAAAAGAACATGTCCTCCAATGGAGTAAAACATGCAAAATAACCACATTTTTTACAAGTAAAATTAAGTAAAATGAAAAAAAGGAATCTTAGCACGTTTTGATAGTATCAATGCATTTTCTCTTCATGTAGAAATAATATGACTTTAATGAAAAACACTAAATTAGATATTGACCTTAATATACATCAAGGTAAAGATACAAAGCTAATTGCTTCATTTGTTTTGTGGAGTATTACTGAAGTAGGATTAATAGATAATATTATTCTGATGATATAATAAGCTGCAAATCCCATCAAAACAAATATTTTGAGCTATCATCAAACTAATAAAATGTATCAAATAATTCTCCTTTTCATTTTAAAGAAAAGTTCTCTCCAGCTACATGCCTTTGTGGCAACAGCTTTTTTTAGGTTCCTCTTGGCCTTACATGGATGTCACATAGGGTTTTTCCCCATCTGATAAATTGAGATCTTCACCAGAGACCCCTCACAGAGTTTTAACATCATCAGTTGGAAGTTTTCCTCTGTGTTTGGATAATACATGACACTTTAGGTGCTTCCTCTGCCAAAGCAAAACCTTCAAAATAAGTGACAGAGCTCACTTAGCAGGAGCTCCCGCATTTTGGAATTAGTGTGTGCAAAGGCAGCCAGTGTCACAAACTACTTATTTCACCTGTATGGGAAGGCAAGAATCAGCCTCCTTGCTGCAGGAGCCAGCAGAATGGCACAAGCTGCCCGTGGGGAGGGAAATAAGGATTATCACACTGAATTAGGCTCAGTATCCAGGTAACCCAACCCTGCACTGCCTCTGCTCAGCAGTTCCTGCAACCTGAGCCACAAAGCTGAACCATCCCGCTGTGGAAATGAGCAAAAATCTGCAATAGGTATTTTGCAAATATTTGTTGTGATGAGCTCAATTTCCGAGTCTTTATAGTTGACATAATTTTCTAAGTGACATACATGTTTTCTTCACAAGGTTAAAAATTTCACCACCATTATGCACACAGACAGTGGACTGCCTTTTTTTCAGAAGAACATTGACCTGTTTCTTTCCTCATCGCCCTTTTAAAAACTCAAAATGGATTTTTGAAAGGTCTGCCCCTTCAGATGTGAGATTGAAGAATTCTCACTTCAGCAGACACAAATCCAAAGTATAACCTAATCCTATTCAAAAGGGACCATCTTCCACAGGGACACGCAGATGAGCATTCAAATCCATCAGGATTGTCCCTACAGGTTCTGGCAGAAATCTGCTTTATTGCACAAAAAGGTCAGGAATACAACAAAAGCTTCTGGGGGTCTCTGATCTTCCTCACATTTACTGCTTTGGTTGTTAATTCAATATTATTGTGAAGACTTTGAATGCCCCCAGGTGCCTGCCTTGCATTGCAGTTTGGGAACATTTGAGGAGCACATTCCCAGCAGATGTGCTGTCAACCTTCTGAAGGCACTGCAATCATGAAAATGTCTTCTAGACAACGCGCTCCTTCTGCCACTAAAGTATTAAAAGTATTAAAGTATTAAAGTATTAAGCATCAGCAGTAATGAACTAATGCTTTGTAGTCCAGTATTTGCTCCTTCTCACTCAAATATTCTTTTTTTTCATTTAAAAGTAATTTTATGTTAAAATATACATAAACATCTAAATGTTTTAGGGCCCAACTCCATTTGTACTGGTGCACCATGACAAACTGACCATCATCAGTTAATTATGATGATCATAATAAAGCTGTATTTTGAACTAACTCATCCTGCAAAGCTTCTGAAATGTAACAAGAAATTCTTCCTTGCCCAGCACACTGAAATATTTGTTACGTAAGGAGAAAAGGGAATAACCAATCCACAACAGCTCCTTCTAATCCTTCCAAAAATTCCTTTTTGAATTTGCTACTGTTGCTTCTGTTTCACTGCTGGGATACACATGTACTTTTTTCATCAACAAATATGTATTGACCTACACCTTGCTTTTTGTTTGGTTATTTCAACCTGAAAAGAACAAGGACTGCAGAACATCATTCTCAGTTTATGTGTAATATTGTTAATAAAAACTGATTGCTGCGTGTTATTCCAGTTAACGCATGAAAGCAGAGAAAGTAATTAGATGACACACACTGTCATCTCATGAACATTCCCAAAATACCAGCTTTGGGGGAAAAAAATTTTAAAAAAATCTGTTCAGCCTGGCTTGTAAGTGAATTAGTAGTGCATTAGATTCTATCTGCCTATATATTCATTATAAACTAATGGCAGAGATCCAGAATTAATTGCACTGTGATTAAATATTTATCTTGTTTTTAATGCAGCAAATGGAGCGTGTTGATTATAATGATCAAGGTGTCTCCATCTGGATGCAGCAAAAGATAAAGTTCACCCCCCTGAGTGCAAAATGGCTTTTGGGTCATTTCTGCACATTTCCCTCCAACTCTATTCCCTACAATTCTTCTACAGGGAAGAAATTTAGCCTGGATTGTCCAGCCATCTCCCAACCTTTTTTGAGCTAATAGCTAGAATATTTTCTGAAAAGGAGCAGTTTATACTTGATGGATATACAATGACTTTCCTTTAGAGTCTTAAACTTCACACCCAAGCCTTTGATGGCAAATTATACCCAAATTTGAGGCATGGTGAGTATAGCAGGTGCTGTAGTGATTTTACAGGGGGTGAGACATGACAATACTCTAAAATCTGGGGAAAGTGTTCAATGCACTACAAGACATTTCCCCAAGTCCTCTTCCATTATTTCTCTTCATATTCCTCAGCTTTCAAGGCTAAGAACTTTCTTTGCCAATTTTCAATGCTGTTTTCCCCCTCTTTGTACCCTTTGCCACCTAAATATGTGTTTCTGGATAATGCCCACAGTATTCTTCCCCCACCAGCTCTCCCACAAATCTCTTTAGCAAGTGTTAAAGTGAGACCTGTTCTGCATCTCTTCATCACCTTTCACAGGATGATTTTATCTTCCCAGGGAACACCTGGTCAGTTTACAGAAAATACATTTCCAAGGCCTCTTCCTCCTCTTTTAACTTTCCACTCAGGCAGCATCATTGCTGCTTTTCTCATAGATGATCCTTTTTCTGTCACTGACTTGTCCCAGTCTTTCTGACCCAGCTGCGGCATCTTGTTTGCTACACTTCATTTGTAATTTATTTTGTCTCATTAAAACTGGATTAATTTTTCAACATACATTAGAAATATTTTCCAAATTTATTTTTCAGTTTATTCTGGTTTGCATCAAACAGAAAAAAAAAACAAACCACCCTCTGCAAACAGAGAGAATAATTTTGTAAAAACTTTGCTGAAGGACTGCAGACTTGAATTTTTAATGCTAAAATATTCAAAGAAATATTAGATTAGATTTCAGTTGGGATGTCTGGAAGATTTAGTTCAAAGGTGCAGTCCTGAAAAGGCTAATGTCTACAGATTCTGCATTAAAACAAACTCTCCAAATCAATTTTTTACATGATTGGAACAAACCCATGTCTCTGTTTACTGCACTGGTAATGGCTTAAGTAAAACAGACCCAGCAATAAAGAAACTGTATATTGTTTGGTACCTAATGCAGAACCTCATTTGCAATTGGGATTTCTGTGCAACAGTGTTATTTTTATCATCATAATTCTTGTCATCATATATGAAGATGTCATTTTTTATTGTTTCACTTCACTTTAAACTGCCAATGATGAGGACTTATCCTTTTCTGCCTCTATAACTGGAAAATGAAAAAAAAAAATCCTGCAAAGATTATGTGAACCTTAATTATAACAGCAAATAGAATAAATCCAGTTAGTCCTCTTGCTGAGGATTCCAGTGGGAACTAAAAAATGCCACAGCCTAAACTTAGGCTGTTCATATTTGTATGAGTCAGATTCTAATTACTAGTGCTGCATTAATAGCACAGAAACAGCAGAAGAGAACCTCAGATGGTGGTTATCCTCAGGACATGAAATTATTATTAAAAAGTGATGAAAGAGAATCACTAAATGTGAAATATATATAGTCCAAACAGGCATAAAGTTGTCCACAGCAGAAACCAAGGAAAATAGACGAGAGTTACACTCCAGTCACTTATTTCCCTGAGGATGTAGGACAGAGGAAATACATCCTTTACTCTTCCACTTTGTATCCCAAGCTGCCACCAAACCCTGCTATTTCCATGTAAAAAACCCTAAATCCTATTGAATTCCAAATCCTGTCACTATTCTCCAACTCTTTCTCCTTTCCTAGCTAGACAATCCAGCTAGGAAACCATTTCTCTTTTTTCTCCTCATCTCCCACTCCTGCTCCACATTGGTTTTTTTGTCAACCCAGAAACCTACAGTGGTTGAGAATCCCAGCTTAAAATCACAACCCATGTTTGCAGTCACGAGCCTTCAGTTTGGAACACGCACAGCAGGATCACTTGGGATCTGCTTCCTTTGCTCTAGCTACTTCCACAGCACAAATTCAAAAATTAATTGCTTGTGATTAATGCGGTTCACGTGAAGCCAGTTGCACCTGGATGGAAGCACTGACTTATTCTGGTGGCTGATGGCAATAAGCACTGCACAGCAACACTGCAGGTTGGTTTTCTGATAAGCTTTAATGCTTTAACTTGAAATTCTTGCTTGTGTTTAATAGTAATGTAAATAGTTTGTGATAAGGGGTTCAAGCACAGCTCTCAGCACAGGTAAATTTTGCCTTCCAGGGCTGGGGCTGGAGCTGCAGCACTCTCCAGGTAAATAATTTATTCCTTTAGGGAATGGCATGGCAAACTTCTGTTGGAGATTTTGCCTTATAGCCCCTAAAAGAGTCAAACAAGATTGAAATGATAAAAAGATATTACTGTTTTTTCAAGGTCCTCCAGGTGCGCTTATGGCCAAAGGCACACGTGATACAGGGCTTTGACATTTTTATCAGTTTATCAAATTGATGAGAATCCCCAGTTAGAAGTACATTTAATATGGTAATCCCACCCTTGTTTTGGCCTCCCACTGAAGAAACTGTAGAATTATACAATGATACTTAACAGAACTACAAATAAAAGAAAGAAATATATAAAAAGCAAAAATCTTTTGGCATCAGAGTCATAGAGCCTTTCCTGGAGTCCACCCTCAGATGGGTCATAGGTATCTTGCCAGACACATCCAACTGCATGACTGAAAACAGTTTGAGGCAAAAATTTATTTTGAATTTCTTAGGATGTTCTATTGTACGGCCTGTATTGTTCTATGAAAACTTGAGATGGAAACAAGACCTGGTGAGAAGCACATTGCTTTGCACCTTCTCTCCCTGCCCCTGCTCATAGGAGGTTAGAGCAGAACACACACCTGGCAGGATGTTTGAGTTGTGTTTTGTTTAAAAAAAGGAAAGCCCAGCGTTCCTGTTTTGCAGAAAAAAAAACAAAAACCTAGAAGTGTTTTGTCATTAAGGAGGCTGGATTAAAAAAATAAAATTGAGACCTTTTTGGCCAACATGGAGAGATTTTGAAATACTCTCACTCTTTCCCTTAGTGTATATTAATAAATAAACTGTTCTGCAGTTTGAACAGGATGAAATTCTGTCGAAAAGTCGAAACTAATGAAATTCATGAATAACTGTAACACTGACTTGTAATATTACTGTGGAGTGTTAATTCATGCTTTGTTAAAACACAGTGCTGCAGGAAAATTGAATACATAAATCTCTACCCAGACCTTTTTGTTCTTGGGCTGTGCTCTTGGGCTGTGTTCTTCCTTGTAGTTATTGCAGCCATTCTACTAAAACATCAGGAATTCCAAGGCATTTCTCAGGTTATTTGACACAAATAACTTTCAAAGTGTATAAAGGTAGATTTCATGCTAGCATATTTTTAATAATAGAAAACTGGGCATTCATGGGAGCACGTTACAATTAAAATTACAACTGTGTTCATAATTGGGGCATATTGCAATTTCATAATTGTTATTTTTATCCCAACAGTTGCCACACAGCCACAACTCCCATGGCAGCCAGTGGAAGTTGTGTCTGGAATAAAAACTGGACTGGGAAATCTTTTGGCCTTTTACTTATCTTCAGTCACTCTGACGATTTTCATTTAGCATTTTATTGCTTTACAGTACTGTGGATCGCATGTAAATGGTTTTGTCATGGTTTTGTTTTGAAGTCACATGGCATTTATTTGTAAGGAAGACTACTGCAGACAATAGAAAAAAAAATAGAAGAGAAAAATCTGCAAAAATAGTTGTTTCCAAAATAATTTTTTTAACTGCTACAAATGTATGTATATGATTACTCAATACACAGGCACATATCATGAAGGCCACATATCATATTAGGCTTTTGTCAAGCCTAATAAAGGACATTAGATTTCCAGTAGAAAAAAGTAAAGTGCATTTTAATTGCATTAGTAAAACTTCAAAATAATATACAATAAAAAAAGAATCTATTCCGTTTCTAAGACAAAAGAAAACAGGAAGGCCTTGGCTCTTGCAAAGAGTGATTGCCATATGGAAAGTCAGTATATGAGTAAAAATTATGTGAATGAAGTGGTACATATTTGTCACTGCAAGAAATCATCTAAGAAGTTGCTGTGTATGTGCAGAAATCCCCATGGTCCTGTCTGAGTGAACTCATTCAAGCCTTTGCTTGATATTTCCATGCACCTAAAGCAATTTATATTCTCTTTATGATAAGAAATGCATCTGAATTTTACCTGTTATGTTGTTTCAGTGATACAGTTTAAAGAGGGCTGTTTAGTCTTGCCCAATGTTAGTGACAAGCAAGATTTCACTGTTTTTAAAATAATAAGGCCAAATCTTCAATCTTCCTTCAACATTTTTTTCTCTTTTCAAGCTATGACAGACTTAAAGATCTCAAAATACAAGGTCCTGATTATACAATCAGCCTCAAAGGAGGCTGAATTTAACAGAAGTACCAAATTCTCTCAGTTCAGCCATGCTCTCTGTACTTTGCCACCTGCCAGAGAGATTTCCTTAGGACTTCCTCCATGCTTTCTATAGCAAACATCTAACCTGCTTAAGCTCAGGTTTTTTAACAATGTGATGTAATAAAATATTAATTATTGAAAAAGTGTGGTTGTAAGAATTAATAATTTTAAATTATGCTTATATTTAATTAATAATTTTCTTCTATTGAACAGGAACAGCTTTTCTACAAACTAGTCTCATTATTCAATATGTTTTTTGCCTCCTGAATTGATGTGCAATAAAATGCCTTGGCAACTAAAAATCACTTAAATTTGCACTGTAAAGGAGTGAAATTCCTTCCTCAATATTCTTTATGTTTCCACAGTCAATACAGTGCTTTAAAGATGGCCATAAGGCTGTTTAAACGCAAAATAAGTAAGGCTCCTTGTGATGATATTTTTTGAATAGAGTCCTTTTCATTGGGCTTGTTAACCTGCTACTAAATCCTCAACCAACCACTAATTCTGCTTGGTTTTCTTTCATTAGTATTTGCTTATTTTTATTTCAATTTCCACATATCTATTGGCAGGATGGGAATCTTTAGTGGAACATAATCCCAATATTTGACCAGAGAAGACAATTTCTTCATCTTCACTCTAACTTTCAATGCACATTCCCACCAAATTCCTCCTTCCTATTGCCAGCACACATGCCACTGCATGGCAGGAGAGATCAAGGAGATGAACCAAGTGAACACTGGCTCCACCAGGAAAATTGCATTTTGGATGGGGCCCTTCCAGCTGGAGCAGCCCCCTGATGCAGCTGCACACACACAGAGCTGTGCAGGGCCAGCACAGGCACAAAGGAGAGCAGGGTGTGCTGGAGGAGGCAGTCAGAAATGTGGGAGGGAAACAAACCTTGCAACAGCAGCCAACCCCACTGCTGCCTTTCTCTCTTTCTCTCTGCATCCCCGCATTCAGACCCACTCCCTCTGTGCCCATGCTCAACTCATTAATCCCATTTTTTTTTGCCTGCCACCTTCCTTCCTCAATTTCAGCACTTCTCAGATGAAAATCCTTCCTAGCAGCAGAGGGTTTTGTCAACTCTTCTCTGTCATATTTAGACTTTTCACAGAATCCCAGTATCACTGGGGTTGGCAAAAAACCTGCAGGAGCAGGAGTACAACCTGTGACCAAATCCCAACTTGTCAAACCGACCAGAGCACTCAATGCCACATCCAATGAAGTGGTTCACTTCCAAAACATCATGTCTCCCCCAAAAAGGTGTTCTTTTTGTACAATTCTCCCATATTTCAACTCTACTTGTCAGGAGTACACAGGACTCAAGGAGCAACACAGTCCAGTGAGATCCCTGCAGCAACCAGAACAGCACCTCGTTCATCTTCTCATTCCTTCCTCATCTTCAGAGGATGAAGAAATAAATACCAAATAATAATATTTGGGTGTTTATTATTCACTTATCTTCGCTGCCCAGAGCTAGAGCTAGTCCTGGTCTTTTCATCTGTCCTGGCAAGGACTAGACACCTGCAAAATCCCCTTTTGGGGAACACTTCTTCCCAGATGGGAACAGCTGCACCTGTGTAAAACTACCCTGTTGATACAGACCTCATGGAATTATAGAATTTGGGTTGGGACTTCAAACATCAGCCTGCCATGGGCAGGGGCACCTCTCACTAAATCAGATTTCTCAGACCTCCATCCAACCTAGCCTTGATCAGTCTGGGGCAGATGCCTGGCATGAAAAGCTCCATCTTGGAAAACACCTGCCTCAAAATTCAGGTAAGAAAAGGAAAAGCAGACAGAAGGAAAAGTTCATTACAGAAACTAGCACCTGGTTTAGGGGATACTGTATGATCTCCCACTTTATTCGTACACTGGGATGAATATTGTAAAACCACCACAAATACCACTCTCTGGAACTGTGCAGATTAGAGAAAAATGCCCATGCCTGAGTTTCTTGGGCTAATTTCAAACTCCTAGCTCACTTTTTCTGTCAATCTTGGAAAGAAGTGAGCCATTTTGCCAAACTGTGTTATTTTTATGATATGTGGATGGACAGTCACTAAGGGATAGGCTAAGAATACTAATTAATTTTCATTCCTGACCTAAGCAAGATTTCCAGCTTTTAAATGTGACAGGCTGCTCCAATAGCCTTCAGTGCCACCTGGCATCTAGGACTATTTTTACTGCATAAGCCTCATTTCCATCAGAATGGAGTTCAATATGACCTTTACATAATTTTCTGATTTAGTCTATATTTTGCTTGGAATAGATGGAAAAGTAATTAGCAAGCTAGCTGCAGGCACTGGAAAAAAAGAAAAAATATGCAGTTGGAGAAGAAAAAAGGAAAAGGAATTGCTACAAATGCGTAAACCAAGTTCAGCAAGACAGTAAATCTGTGGTACAGTCCCTGGGGGAATGGCAAATCCTTTCCCTTAGAATAATTCTGAAAGATGATTTCCCTCTTTGAAATGTGTGAAATGGAAGAGCTTTGCACACCACAGCAAAATCACTGTGGCCCCAAAGACAGCCTGGGAGCTGTCACAAAACCACAACTCCAGATCCTGCTGTGCAGTGGGCAGGGAACTGAAGTCCTTGAGACTTGACCAGACACATCCTTGATGCTTTGAGGGTGACACAGAAAGCAGATTAAACATGTCGTGCTTTTATTTTTAAAGTTTCATTTCAATAACTTGGAAAAAAAACCCCAAAAAACAAACCAACAAAACAAAACAAAAAAACCCAGAAAAATCTGATTTGGTTTCTCTTTTCAGATTCTCATGAAATCATAGAATGATTTGGGTTGGAAGGGACCAAAAAGATCACCCAGGTCCAAAACTCATCATGATAACCATTGAAGAAGGCACTTCTTCCCCCCCCCACTTTTTTTTTTTTTTCTTTTTTGTGTTTTTTTCCCTTTTTTTCCCAGTTAATAAAAGCCTCCTAATAAAGCCTCTCTGGGCATTATTTTCATGGAGAAGAGAGACTCTTCTGTGAAATTGTGAAAACCAATTTCAAACCCACATCAGTCAAGTATTTTAAGGACAAAGACGTGGTATAGTTATTATATAAGGATATAAGCATAATTTTCATGTAAATATTAATGCCAGTACAATCTCAAATGTTTTTCATTTCAATTCTTAGCCTCATTACCTAAGAACCAAGGACACAAAATGCCCAGAACTTTGACCGAATGGATCTCACCTGCTCCTTGATGAGCAGGGCAGCACCAAATGGCAAAAGAATTTTCTGACGTGAGGCGAGGAAAGAAAAGGGAAAATTGATTACAATATTCACCAGATCAAGAAAAGACTTATCTAATATTTGAATTATAGGATTACAGGCTGGTTTGGGTTGGGAAGGACCTTACGCCCATCCAGTGTCACCCAGCCATGGCAGGGACACCTCCCACTGTCCCAGTGTCCAGCCTGGCCTTGGGCACTGCCAGGGATGCAGGGGCAGCCCCAGCTGCTCTGGGCACCCTGTGCCAGGGCCTGCCCACCCTCACAGGGAACAATTCCTCATTGCCAAGCTCCCATCTAAATCTGCCTATTTTTAAGCTGTCTAAATTAAAATGATTTTAAACTATCTAATATACACCTGGTTAAGATTGGTGGCAAATGGAACCCTCATACCTTCCACTTTATATTGTTATGAAAAATCAAAACCACAAAAATTTGATATTCTGAGTATCAAAGCAATATTACACTGCTACATGGGATTTTAATAATAATAATATGTCTAGTGTTTTAAATCTATTAAAAATGACAGTCCAGTAAATTTTTAAATGCAAAGATATTTAGATAGAGAAAACTAATTCTTTGACAACATTTTAATGGTATAAGTTCTATTCTGTTGTTTGAGTTTTTTTTTTTAACTCTACATGTCTCATGAACAATTTTAGCTCTGAGGATCCAATAATTGCCCAGAAATACTCTCCTAAGAGTCATCAAGGCTGTGCCAAGCAAGTCAGCTTTGAAATATCTGTTGACCAAAATAATTTACATTACCTTCCATTTTTCATTTTTTTAAAATCTATTTTCTTTCTGTAAACGATATTTTTTTAATTCTGTGAATAAAAAGACAAACACCAAGACAATGTTTTGGTATCCCTCTTCAAAAAGTTAAACACATGGAATCCAAGGAAGAAAACAAGCACCAGAGAAACCTGGAGTTCTCCTAGCAGAACAAAGCAAAGCATGTAACTTGTGTTTTGATTTTTATTCTGGAATTTAGATTTCAGGTATTGCTTAATAACATGCTCCTGGAGTAAGCGTAATGGGTAAGCAATTAAGGGTAAACTGTTAATAGTTTTAGATTTCTATTTCTCACGACATTTGATAACTGTATTATGTCTAGCACAATTTTCATCCTGGAACTTGTGCTCTTCCATTGTAATTCTTTTCTAAAATGCCATTAATTTCCTTTAATAAAATAAACTTAATTCTATAGATTTTTACAGCCAAAGTCTCTTTCATTTGATAAAGCATTTTCAGCTTTTATTCTTTCTCAAGAGTGATTTTTTCCCCTATATTATTTACTTATTTTGGAAAAACATGCTAAAATAACTTTTATGCAAGTCAAAAAATCTAAATAAAGAGGGAACAGGTTATATCTCACATGGAATTTTGGAAGGGTAATATAATTTTCCTTAGATACACAAATATTCAATGCAGCTTACATACTCTGCCAAAAGGTTGTTGAAGAGATTATTTTTTAGCAATGTCTTTGAAGAAGGAGGCCCTGTCATGTAGTGAATCTTTAATCTCTACAACACCTCAACTTAAAAGACAATAGCAAAACTCACCCTGTAAAAGAGGTTTTATTACCAAGAAATTCTAAATGTGTTTGCATATGTTATATAGATGAAAGGCAAAGATGAAAATGCCACATTTCCTAAAGCATTATAATTTAAATAAATTTATAATAATAAAAATAATGATAATAATGATAATGATGATGATAATAATAATAATAATAATAATAATAATAATAATAATAATAATAATAATAATAATAATAATAATAATAATAGTAATATCAGTGGCAGAGGCAAGGAATGGCTCCAGTTAAGTGATAATCCCAAGGAGATGTATTTATTACCTCAGTCAAAATCAGTGCGTAGAGACAAGTGAACAAACTGCTGTGCTCTGTCTCATCAGGTGTTGGAGTTATTACTCTTTGATAATTGTAGAAACGACTTAATAATTGTAGAAACTACTCCAGGCTCCTTGAGGACTCCATAAAACCATGGGGAAACATTTTTGGGATGAAAAGCTTCAAACAACAAGACATCCAGCAGGAGTTCCTTGCTACATTAGGCTTTGAAATATACTTGTCAACAAAGGAGTCTCCTCCTGGCTCAACAAACAGCTTTCAAAAACTCATGTCACGTATGGATGGGTTAAAAACACATGGAAAAGAGAGAATTTTCATGAGATTTTCCTAGCTCTATTAAATAATTATTTAATTAGATAATAATTTAATTTAATTATTTTATTAGATTTTCTCTTAAGTCAAAACAAATTAAGAAATATGGTGAACTGACTCAAAATAGAGTTTAGATGCCCACAAGGACATAAAATCATAGGTGTTTAACTGGAAAGAAAAAAGAGATCTGGAATAATGTTTACCCAGAGGCATTGCTAAGGAAAACTTTGTTGACACTGTGAGGAGTGCTGGAAAAACTCCTTGGAAAAAATTCTTTTATCTTTCCTTGTAAAGCAACTTGGGTGAAAAACATCGGGTTATAGTTAGAGCTCATAATTAGTCTGAAGAACTCTGAAACTCAAGGAACTCCAGTGAACAATAATTTCTATAGGGAGATAACTACAGGGCACTTACTATTACAGGATTATTAATCTTCAATTTACAGGTTACAACACTCAAAGTAAAATTTTAAAACTTTGCTTCTACAAGATTCCTCACAGATGGCATTGTCAGAGCACTTAGACCCTATCCCAAAAAGCAGAGTATGGGAAATAGCAGTGTTTCATCCCTTTGATTAAACAGGAAAGGAAATTTTAGTTCTGATCCTTATCACAGGTCAATTAACAGTTTGCAATTTTCATAAAATGTCGAAATAATTTTTAAAGTCTTCATAAAAATTTTAGATGCAATTTATCCTACCTCATGTTGTTTCACAAGTGAAGGCATTTGTTGAAAAAATACTGTGTGCATTGATTATGATTAGATAATAATTAGATAAATTTCATTAACTGGAGGAAAATTGCTGCACTTTTTTGTGGAAAAGAGCAACCTGGTATTGTATAAAACTGTCCCTACCAGGCACATGCCACTGAAGGGCTCTAGGTGAGTGCATGAGGTTTTGAATGCAGTTTCTATTTATTTTTCTGCAGCCCTGCAACTTCCAAACTGCATGGCTGCATTCTTTTACTGAGGGAGGGGAATCTGCTTTAAGCAGAACCCACAGTTTTACAGATGCCAATGGAATCTGAGAAGTAAGTTGTATTAAAACAATCCTGTAAGAGTGCAGAACTAATCTGTGCACTTTCAAAACAGCAACATCTGGTCATATCTTACAGCAAAATCAATAGGAACCACAAATTATGGAGCATCTGAAGAGCTAGCATTGCTTCTAAAGTTTTTAAGATAGAAATTAATGTTAGATTGCACTTTATGCATGGATTTTTCTCTTAGCATCAATCATATCTGTAGTGCAGCCCACGTGGCTGTGTTATAAATTCCACTTCCCTCCTCTTGAACATTTTCAGCTGATGCAGCTGGGTAGCTTGGCCAGATCACAGTTAGGGGCTCTCACAAAAACAGCAGTGGTGTTCAGAGAGGGAGGCCATGTCTTTGGGAGATGCTCTAAAAAAATACGTGTATTTAAACTATTTCCCTAAAAGGAAAAAGGCTGGGGGTTTTGTTCTTTCCTAAGTAAAAAAACACATCCTTTTCTAATGCTTCTGTTGAATGGCTGCAGTAGGTTTCTGCTAAAACACTTTCCATGAAAACTCCAAGACTGACAGATCTCTCAAGAAATGGAGAGTTGAAAGTTGATATTTAGTAATTAGAATGCATGGTTCATAGGGGTGTGTGAGTACTCTGCATTTCTTTCCCCAAATTCCTCTTTTTTCTCTCTTTTGCAGCGTTATTTCTCATTCCAGTCCTCCTTCCTGCTCATTTTGCTGCCACATTCATGTTTAAAGCTCCCTTTTGCTTCTTTCTATATTCAGTTCTAGTCTTAACTACTCTCCCACTCTCACATTCTACTCTTGGCTTTGTTCTCTGTCCTTTCATTTATTATTCTCTGCTGTATCCTAATTACTTATATTGCTCCCAAGTTGTAGGTTAGCGTTGTAAACAGTGTTCAATCCTTCCTTGCCATCTTCCTCTCTTCATTCACTCTCCTCACCTTTTCTCTTTTGCTCCTCTGGAGGCCATTCCTTCTTTTAACAAGCCACTATAAAGTGATTCCCCATTTATTTGATGTTTTAGCTCGCTGAGTTTGTACGACTCAGTGCCATTTCAGATATGTTAGGCTGCTCAGTGGCATCCTTCTCTGGTACACTGTCTTCTTTTTTTCTTTAAATACTCCCCAGCTAATGGATTGCCAATTAATTAGAAATAGTTAATCTTCACAATAAAATAAACACGATGCGTTTGTGTCTCTCTGGGAGCTCCTAAACTAATTTTTATGACTGTGATAGTAACCATTCTCACTGCTTGGCAGCTTGTCAATGGAAATAAAAGTTCTTTGAGCAGATACCCCAGCCATCGTTTGGAGAATGTTTTCTTTGAGCACAATGCTTCTGCATCTGCTGCGTCTCTTTTCCCTTCCTTCACTGCTTGTTCCCAGATCTTTAAAGGATGTCAGTTTTGGGGCATCTTCCAGGTTTTGAGTTTTGCCAGCATAACGACAAGAAAAAAATCTAACATAAAAAAAAACTTAAAAGAAAAACCACTCATTTTTTTTTCTTTCAACTCCTGATTGAATCATTCTGTTACCTGAAGCTGGACATGCCAGCTTGAGCATGGAAGAAGGAAGGAACATGCCACTGATATTTTTAAATGCTACAGGAGAATTCTGTTTCCTGCTGACTCCAAGTTGAGGAGAAGGAGAAAAAAAAGGGGGAACAGAAGAGGATAGATCCCAGCTGTGATATTTGCCAAGTTACACACAAAATGAAACAGGCTAAAATTATTTTAGTAAAGGCAGCTCTCAAGAAATGTTTGCCACAAAGCAGATGTGATGTAAATAATTCATACCTGCTGAAGTTGGGTCCTCTTCAATTGAGGCTGTGCAAAAAGGTGCCAGGAGTGGGGAGGGAGCCAGGGACAGGGAATGGGAAGAGGAAGGAAGGGAAGAGAGAGAGAAGAAAGAGAAAAAAAAATACAAATGAAGAAATCCATGTAAATGCTAATGGTTGTATTATTTACATTTTCTTAACATAACAGCAATTAGATATAATGAAAAACTTTATTCTCATAGCCCTCCACCCCTTCTGTTCCACTTCTTTGCAGCTTCTTTCCAGCCTGGTGGGAATTGCTGATGCTGAAATTGGGCAGTTAGGGAGCCACAGTGGCAGTTTTGGGGTGGGTTTTGTGCATGTCTCTCTGTCAGCCTCACAGTAACTGGACTCCCCATTCCAGATGTTTATTTTTCTGGGAAAAGCAATAAAAATCCTGTCCTCACCCTCTCCCTTTTGTTGACAGATAACCATTAAATTGCCTTAAGTTACCATCAGAAAGCACTGATGGCTCTGGACTATCTATTACCCTCGCATTCAAAAGAAGGAAACAGACATAATCCCAGCAAAAGTGAACTTTAAAAGTACATCAGTGACCTAACTCTTTCTCTTCTTTTAGTCAGTGTGGTTTATATACACACACATCACAAAAACGGTGTCTTCACAGCCTTGAAAAACTTTTGGATGACAGTAAAAGCTGAATTCAAGTGTTTCTCACTTGGATGCTTGTAAAAAGGACCCAGAAGTGACAGAGCTCTCCATAAATGTGATATAGAGATATTAAACGCATGTATCCATACTTTTGCTTTTTCCCTTTTAACGACTGCCTGCTGCCAGTTGAAATGGGAGCTCCTCCTGTTTTGATTTCTTGCAGAACCAGCTCAGACAAGACTCCTTCACCCATGGCAGGCACTGATCCATCCTGGCAGAGCCTGCACATGGCATGGCTAAAAACTTCAAACATCTCCTTAAAGACCACCACCTCGCTTGGTAAATTGATTTTTTTTTTTTTTTTTGCTATCACCCCGTGTTTTATGCAGGGAGAAACTAGGAGAGGAGCAGGGAGACCTTCCCTTTTTTTTGGCAAAAAAAATTGTCAACAGACACCAAGTGCAATTCAGAGAGGCCACAAACCCCTTGGTTAATTCAGCACAATATTCTGTATGCAACTGTATGTGACAACCAGTGCTGAACACATCAGTTATTCCTAATTGCAGAGTAGCATGGTGTCCTTTTGGGGACTGTCAAATCTAATCGAGAGGAAATAATGAATTACTCTCTCAAGCACCAGCCAACCATCTTGTCTCTAACCACAGTGGTTGCAGGTACACAGGTGATTTTTATTTCTAAAGTTTGGCATTCAGATAAATCCTGAAGAAGGCTACACGGAAAAAAAAAACATAACATTATGTCAGACCTAATTTAAAATGGCCTAAACATGGTACTTAGCAGAGCCTTGCCTTCTGTAGCTCCTTATTTAAAGTTTGAAAGTGTGTTTTGAAACTAGATTAATCCATTATGCAGTGTACATATGTAAAGATCACATCAAGCTTTAACATGTTTTTTTAACTACTTAAGCTAAATTTAAATAAAATGTGTTTGTGGTAGTAGAGGATTTCAAGGTAATGAAAGAAAAGAGGGAAAATGCCATACCACTCTTTTTAACTTGAACTAATCAGCTAATTTAATTAATTTAACAATATGAAAGCTGATTATAAACACACACAAAAACCAAAGAAGGCAACCAGCCAATCAAAAAAAAGGCCAAAGAACCCCGCTCCCCCAAACCCCACAAAAACAACAAAACAACAAGCCCCCAAACCAGAATATTTGGAATATTTAAATCTTAGAAAAACAGACTCTGAAGTGAATAACAAACTAAAAATTAAGTCAATAAAGTAGGTTGCAATTTCTCAGGGTACCAGTGGAAGAGACAACTACACAGACACAACAGAACATGAAAGCAGGAAGTCAAAATTTTACAAATGCCCCAAATCCATATTAGCTTCCAGCTCTGCTGCTGCTTGAATGGAAAATAATTCAAAGTACTGGAAACTCTGCTTTAAAACTGGTTAAAGAAAATAGTCCAATTATACAAGGAATATTTATTCCAGTAACCGTTTCCTTCAGACTGCTATTTGAATAATATTCTGAGACTTAATTATCAGGATGAATAGCAGCATTAGCAATTCAAAGCTGGATTCTGTTGCTACTCTGATGGTTGTTTCAGAGGGACCACTCTGCACTTAGGTACACATCTAAATAAAACAGGATAGCTGAATCTCAGCTGAATAAACCCCTCAGATGCCAAAATGGCTATGCCCATAATGTTACTTTTCTGTTTATTTAATTAATTTTGGCTGTTTGATTGCTGGTTTAAGCTCATCCAGGAATAGACTGTGTTTCTTTTTCTGTCTCAGTTAGAGTTAGTGAGAACTGCTTTTGCAAAAAGACCTAATTCTACTTGTCAATACTGCATTTCTTAATCCTAGAAGGAAATTAAAGATGAATATTAAAATGGAGGTGAAAATGTAGTTCTGAACCTGTTCAAAATTCAAACAGACTTCTAGAAAAAATTAAATTAACTTAATCTCTTGCTTTTTGTGACAGGATATTTTTACCTCCCTTTAGATTAATAAGCCATGTTTAAAAAAACAGTACTCAAAGAATATACCTACTTTTGCTTTGTCATACCAGCTCAAATGCAACATCAGCACTCTGCTTTCCACTTAAGGAAATGCACTAAATTACCACACCAAAAATTTCCTACACTACACCACCTTTTTTTTAAATTTTTTTTTTTTTTTCCCCCATCAGCAGTGATTTAAAACACTCAGTTATTTTAAAAATCTATTTATACAGTGACTCATCCCCAGGGTAATTATCTGTAATTTACTCTCTGGTTGTTTCGGAGGAGGGGAGAGGGGGTAAGATGGAGCTGCCTTGCTCAGCTGGGTGGCAGAAGATGGTGAGTCGCTGCTGTGGGTGGGTGGTGAGTCCCCATCAGCCTGGCGTCCTCCTCTTGACTCCCACAGAGGAGCCAGTAATTCAGTAATTTAACACAAAAAAAAAAAAAAAAAAAACAACAAAAAAACCCAAAAAACCAAAAAAAAAACCCCAAAAAAGTTACAGACATCCCCAAGTCATGCTCTTATGACAGCACTGCAAGACCTCAAGCTGTAAATTGCTCTACAGCTTTAAAACATTTTTCACAATGTGTTTCTTCGCCTTTTAATGCATCATTGACAAAATATAATAAGATATATGGCGGGAAAGATATTGGATTTTTATCTTCTTCAGAAAAAACCTGGATGTTCACTTGGGAAAACTTAATTTTGTTTTTCTTAGAGGAGAATAATGCTGCATGACATAAGTGGGATAGAAAAAAAAAATCAAGAAGACACGGGCAGGTTTGGAAAGCCTGAACCAGGTGACATGTCATCCAACATTAGCTTAAGAGAGATAATGCAGAAAGGCAATGCTTGGATAATACCTGAATGTCTCTGCCAGACTCCTGATTATTTCTGTTACAATGGCAGAAACCTTGACAGGTCTAGGGAAAAAAAAAATCTGAATTTTCAAGCACAAATATCTCAGTTTAGGCAGATCCAGTGTAACAGCCTGCTGTGCTGTGTTATATCTTATGACACATTACAGTAGGTTTGCATTATATTAAATTTTGTGTGAAGTTTATATTAATGTGAAGGTTTTTTTTAACATTCAAATAAATTGTTAGACTCATATACAAAGGAATAAACTTGGATATATACGTCATTATCCCTATGGAAAATCTGTTCAAGAGGTCCACAAAATTATCCAAAGGAACAGTAAGCTCCAAGAGAAAACAACATTTTTTCTGAATGCAGCATCAAAACTAAATTACAGTCTGCTCAGCATCAAATCTCAGGTGTCTCAGAGGACCTGTGTGCAAGGAAGACTGACTGATTTCCCAAAAATCTCAGCTGTAGTCATTAAGAATGTGATTTTAATGCTACAGACGTTCCACTGGAATCACGTGCCTGAGAATCCCGACTCTTCCCTCTCTCCACATCTGACAGAATTCAGCACCCACAGGCCCTTGGAGCAGCGTTTTCTTCCTTCCTGCTTCAGCTGGCCAAGCTGCTTTTGCACTCATTCATGAGAAAAAGGGAAAAAAACCCACCAAACTAAACCCAAAACATAACAAGCCCCTGAAAAAATGCTAGAAACATCCCAAAGAAACAGATAAAAAAGGCACAACAGAACAAACAGAAATAAACAAAAACCAAGCCAGAAGGAACACGCCAGGCCCCTCACCAGTGCATGGCAGAGATAACTCTCCATGAACTAATAAAACTCTGCTTGGCTTGACAGATGTTCAGTGGAAAACAAATATATTAATTAAGAAACCCCCAAAACGGCCCTTGGCACCTAGTAGAGAAGATGTATCACTTTCCACAGGTTTACATCGATTTAAGCACTTAAAATCTATGACAAGAACTTACTCTTTCTTCATTGTTTTATTTCAAGAAAAATAAATTCTAACAAAAAAGTGGGTGTCTGAGCAAGATGCCATGCATTGTTAAAATCTAGAATGCTAGTGTCTTAAAATTACAGTAAAGGCATCTAATCCATTCTCACTGGTCTTCCTTTTTTACCAATCACCAGGGCCCTCAGTGCTGAATGAGAATATGTTTAAGTATCAAATAAAAAATTTATTTAGGTGAAATGCTACATTTTGTAGAAGACAAGATTAGATAATGATTTTTTTTTTTTAGGTGCCTTCCCATTTACACCTCTCTAGAACAAGGAAGGAGTGCCCTGGTGTTTCTCAGGATGATCTTTTTTGTGGAAAACGGGGTAAAGAAATTAAGTTTTTAAAGCAATTTTTGAGTTCTTAGTCAGGTCCAGTTCTTGCCAAGGATTCCAGTGCTGCCAAAGGCACAACAGTACTGAAAATTGCAATTCTGAAACCAGAGTAGTGTGCCATGGCCTGAAATATCACAGAGTTTTACACACACACACACGATGCCATATGCAGATATGAGAATATTTGAATATTCCAAAAGAGCAGAAAATGTAATGAGAAGGTGCCCCCCATGCTTTGGGGTCCAAAAAGTAATTGTACTGAAAAAGGTAAAAAAGTTGATAAGGCTGCAAATCAGTGAGCAAAACTCTTTGCTTCTTTACGTGTCAAAGAGCGCTCTCCAGGAAACAAATGAATAATCTTAAAATAAAATGGTAGAAAAAGGCTGTAAAATGCAGTTATAGAAGTAGGTACCTGCTAGCATCTGTTATTGTGGATGCAAAAAAACCTACCTGGGAAGTCCCCACAGTCACAGACAGAAAGCTTTGCCTTTCAAGCCAAACAATTTCATCCTTTCATATTTCAGTCACTTGCCTGAAGCTGTTTCACTTGGTTGTTTTGTGTGTTTTAAGGGAAATTTTACTACCTGTTCTTATGTGAATGCGGAATTTTAAAATAACATCACATGCCTCACTGCAAAGTCATAATGGTGATAATACTTTTTATTTTATGGCTATTCTCCCACCTGGGGGAGAAAAACAAAAAATGAATAAAAGCCCACTCAGGTGTTCACAGAATGTTTGCTGGCTCTGGGCTGGTACAGGAGGGTGGGTTATGTGTCTTCATGTGGTATTTTATCTGTACCACACCACTTGAAAATGTTCACTATACAACATCCAGCAGCATAAAAAGGTATTCAAAAGGCCATAAAAAATGCCCCAAAGAGATGAGGCAATAGCAGCTAAGATAAATAAGCACCAACTCTATCCAGCCCTGTAATGTCATTCACTAATCTTAATGCCTGAGCTTTCTGTCACAGTATTTGTCATTTTTAACCCCAAAATAACTTCAGCCAGCTGGCCTGCTGCCAGGTGATTGCGCCCAGACTGCCCACTTTGCCTTGTGGAAACACATACTGGGAAGTTAAACAAGTACACAGGAAATCCCAGAGGCTTTCAAACCCTAAAATTTCAGGATATATACGAATCCTGCAATTTTCAGTGCTTTCCCAAACAACTTTGTGAGTTTTGGCAAATTACCTAATGTGCCCAGTTGCAGGGATTGTGCTACCATCCTTTCTGGGCAATGGAGGTGTGAAAACCAGCAGGCCAACAGCAACTTTATCATAAAACCATTAAGACTGCACCTCTTAAAACATTGAGCCACCAATATTAAAAGTCTCTATTTTGAAATTAGATGGAAAGGACTCAGTAGCCACAGTTTCATAGAAGATACATCTTAATGAATAAAACTCCATAGGACCAGGGGCATACAGTTCTTGGTGAGAATAAATGGCTTCATTATAGGCCCTACAAAAGAATTAACTTTTTCTTATATTTTTTTCTTCTAAGTTTTTTTTCTTATATTTATTCACAATAAGTCTATATTACTCTGTCCAGCCTGACTGGCACGCTGCTCTAATAACACAACACGATCTCCATCCCAGGAAACCTGAACTGTAAATTGCATAAGGTGCCAAGAGGAGAATTCAGAGGAGCAGATGGCAGATAAAATGAGAGTTGTGGTGTTGGAGGGGTCCCATGCAGGGAGACACATTGCTTTGGTTCAGTCTGTGGGTTTTAATTGTTTTTTGGTAAATTCAGGAAAAAAGAAAATGCTCCACCATAAAGCATGAGCACAGGTGTGGGAGAAGAATCAAGTCCTGGTGCAAGAAAGGCAAAGAAGGTATTTTTAAATGAAGGAAACACTATTTTCATTGTTCAGGTGGAGTTTGGAGACTGGAACCTCCTGCTTAAGGAATAAAAGAAACACAAGTACTCTCTTTTAACTTTTCTGGCTGGGCAGAAGACGAAAAAGATCCTATAAACTTTACAGCCAATATTTGGTTTATATTCAACTTCACTACAACCAGAATAAATACCTATCTTAATCCATTATTGTTCAGCATTGAAAAATGTACATTGAAAAATATGTGTGATGTAGGCTGTGGCAAAACAGTGTCAGTAACACCCAGTTTCAATAGAACACTGCCCTAATCTAGATCTCAAAAATTTATTACCACAGATCTGGGGTTAAAAGCAGTAATGATAAACCATATATCAGTTTGTCAAAGGGTATGTGCAGAGGCCGTGCTGAAGCCAGAGCTCTTCAAAATTAATATATTGTTCTGCCCTAAAACATGACAGGCAAGGAAGCTTACTTTAGACTTTGGCCAATTTGAACAAATTTCTGTGTCCTACATTGGTTTTACTGAACACACAAACTTCTTTGCTGACACCTGTACTTCAACAAACAGGAATGCCAAATGAGAATCATGCTCAAGTGTAAAAGAAGGTGATTTTTTCCCTCTTTCTCATATGAGCATGGCTTTACAAGGTGCAAACTAGGCACAAGGAGTGAAATAGGAAATTGAAAAAATATACCTGGTGTAAGTTTCCTTTATTCTTCTCAGAAATGCATTTTTCCTCTTAATTTTTCATCTATGTAATTCTTATTTTTTTCAGAAAATGACTAGAAATTGAGGCCCTTTCTCATGATCAAGGGAAGATCATTTAGGTGATTTTTCTCTTATCTTGGTGAATAAAACAGTTGACTGGAAGCCAACACTTCACCAGCCTCTCTGAATTCACCCCTGAAAGAAACATTTTCACAGCAGCCATCAGTGAGCACTCTGGTGCTCCTTCATGCCCTTCACTTTTCATTAGTGTAGGAGTTGGGCTATTGATTTTGAGTTCTTCTCTCCTTTTTTTTTCTTTTATTTTTCTTTTAAGATGTTTTTATTTCATCCTGAGCATGTGGATTTTAACGCGTCTCTCACCCACTTCCCCATACATTCCTCAGAGCACATTTTTTCGTTTTCAGTGCGGGTTTTTGGGTTTCCAAGGGGTGCTTAGCACCCTTTCTTGTGGCTGCAATTCAAAACCGCTCCCAACCAGCACCTCCTACCCGGAGGAGGAAAAAAAAAAAATGCTGCCAGGCTCTGGAGTGCTGTGCTAAAATTCTGCCCTTCATTTTGGATTTTCCCCTCTTCTGTTCTGCAAACAGATGGCAAAACCTCTCCCTGCTGGAAGGAAATAATCCAGCTGATGTTGGATGGAGTCTAGAAGTCTTCCGCACATTCCCGTCCCACCGCGCGCCGCCGCAGCCCATCACAAAAACAAAGGAGTTCCATTGTAATTTGTTCTCCTTGGCACTGGAAATGCTGGAAATGCTTTTAACTTGGGTCTTTTCAGGCCAGAACAATGAAAATCAATACTTTTTGTCCTTGCTCCTGGGTTGCCTTGTGCTTGTCAAAAAAAAAAAAAGGGTGTAAAGAAATGGGGCGTACATAGAGACAGCTGGGTTGGAGTGCCAGGACAAGGGGGAAAGGCTTCAAACTGAAAGAGGACAGGGTTAGATGGGATATTGGGAAAGAATTCCTGGCTGGCAGGGTGGGCAGGCCCTGGCACAGGCACCCAGAGCAGCTGGGGCTGCCCCTGGATCCCTGGCAGTGCCCAAGGTCAGGTTAAATGGGGTTTGGAGCATCCTGGGTGTCCCTGCCATGGCTGGGGTGGAATTGATTGGGCTTTAAGGTCCCTTCCAATCCAAACCATTCTGAGATGTTATGGTTATTGAAACATGCTAAATTTAAAGGATTGATTTCCTTTCTTCCTCCATAGTCTTCATCCCAATTATTCAGGGTAAATACATTAAGTGTGTCTTCCTGGAGATCTGGGAAAATGACCAGCAGATGCTCCACATGGTAAAGAAAGCCTGGGCTGGAATTTGATTGATTTTCCTTACTGTTAAATACACTAACAAAAAATAAATTACCAGCTTGTCTTCTCCATCAACTGCTCAGTTCAGGACAAAACCTGAAAAATAATCTTTTGTTGTTTGTTTTCCTGGTTTTTTTAGTTTTTTTCCCAACACTTATATATTTTTTAAAAGTATACATTAAGTAGAAGTGGAAAACTTTTTATCTGGGTCAACCAAAGAAATTTCCATACTTGTAGTAAGTCAACTCAACTTCAATCTTTTCAAGAGAAAAAAAAGAAAAACTCAATTATTTTAGAGCACTTTTTAAAAGTTCAAAATTAGGCATCAATAAACACTGTCTCAAAAAATTAAAATGAAAGTAACACATTTTCATAAACACTTTCCTATTTTTATTAGGTTGCACTGCTTTCTGTTAGTTTTCAGGTCAAAGATATGTGTTTGTTTTTAAAGTTAAAAATTCCTTCTGAATCTAACACGCACTCATGAATAATTTGCATGGCCCCCATGGCACTTTCCAGTTAATATTCATGCAAGGAAAAGTTCAGGTTCAGAACTGGGTGATCCAAATGCTAACAGATGCAGTTTTACTGCATTGTCAATTGCTCAACTTTATACAGCATTATTAATGTTAACATTAAATACTGACTTAACTAAGTCAGTGGAGTTGCTGAAATCTAACAAGGGCTTAAATTAAAGACAAAGACAAAATGCAAAAGACAGAAATTAATTCCCAACACTTACTTATCCCTCACCAAACCCTTTTTTCAGGAATTTTTTGATGATTTTACCAAACAGAAAATATTCCTTTTAATGAAATCCACTGGAATATTAAAATTTACCTTAAATCACCTACTATAAAGTCTATGTTAATTACTGTATAGAGCACTCTGCAAGCACTTTCTACATCAAAGATTGTTGTGACTAAGTTGAAGGTACATTGAAGAAATCAGACATAAAAAATATCAGTCATGAAATATTCATCCGTTGAGCAAATTGCTGCACTTCATAAATATTCCATGTTTTAACCTAGTGAATTTTATCCATGACTCTGCATTAAAAGGACACAATGACACACTACAGATTTTAAAAAACACACAAAAAACATACATACAAACTTACATGCCCTACTCTACGGAAGCTGACAGAGAAAAGTGTCTGCTAAAAATAAACAGCCAACATTTGGCTGGATTTCCTTCACTTATCTGTCTTCTTCCTGATTCTCTGTAACACACAAAGCTCTCTAGGTGAGATGCATTTTGTAAGTCTAAAAGTTACTGACTGAATTTATTGTCTCCTGCTGACCTGGAATAAATCAATGAAATACACATTTATATTGCTTTTCACCAGCTGTGCTTCTTTTACTGTACTACCTCACAGCCTAAGAATTATCCTAATGCCCCCTCACACCACTTTATAATGTAGATATCCACAGAAATCACCAGAGTTTAGTCTAGCCAGCACCAAATCCCAGCTTACAGCTCCAGGATAATTAATTCCTCTGCAATTAGGTCAATCTTTCCCAGTAGGAAGTGAGCCTGTAAATTCTGCTGCCATTTTGCCATCACTAATGCAAACCTCAGTGACTGAAAGGCTTAGTGAGGTTGTTTCCAGCTGTTTCCCAAAATATTTTCACTCTCCACTCCACATGCAGCCCCAAATTTCTGGGGGAGGCCAGTAGTTGCTGGAATCTCTACATAAAGGTCATCATCAGGTGTCAAGAGAAGAGTTTTTCTCCCCCTATCTGGTTTATTGTTTGTTTGTTTCATTGTTTTTTTGGTCTAGTTTGGGGTTTTTTTTTGTTTGGGTTTTTAATTTTTGCTTATTGTTGTGTTTTTTGGCGGTAGTGATTTTTCGTTGTTGAATTTTTGTTGGTTGTTGGTTGAGGTATTGATTGGTTGGTTGGTTGGTCTTGTCTTGTTTGGATTTTGGGTGTTGGGTTTTGGGGTTTTTGTTTGTTTATTTGTGGGTTTTTTTGAGTTTATTTAGTTTTTGTTTGTGAGGGTTTTGTTGAGTTTTTGTTTGTTTGGTTTTTTTTTGTTTGGGGTTTTCGTTTGTTTTTTCTTTTAATGTTTTGGGCTTTTTTTGTTTGTTCATTTGTTTGTTTTGAAATTTGGTTTGGTTGTTCCTTTTTGGGTTTTCTTTTAATACTTCCAGAAGCTTCTGTTCTCCCTGGGGCACAGGACTGCTCAAAGTGATGAACTTTCCTTTTCTTCTTCAGTCTTATACCTGAAGAAGTATAAGACTGAAGAAAATTGACACTTAAAACTGACAGCAAATTGAGTAACTTGGTAAAAACTAAGAAATAGCAGATGCTGTTTGTTTCCAAAAAACATTAAAGAGGAAAAATGTTAATGGTGTATCCATGTAATCCGTAAAAACTGAACTAGTAAATTTAAGGAAAAGAAAGTGTTTTCTGTCAATATTCCTAATTCTTCAGGTTCAAAAGTCCTCTGGCCTTCCTCAGACACCTTGAAGCCTTTAAAGGATATTTCTGATCAATTTTTTTTGCTCTCCACTGCATAGTGGCATAGGGGATGCTGTTTTTTCCCCTAAAAAAAATCTGAATTATTGATCAAAAAAAAATCCTTCTGATCAAAATCTTGAAAATCAGTTAGAATTTCTTACTTCTGCAATAAAATTACACTTAGAAGTTGCCACAACCTTATACTTTATTTTCACAGGTTGTTTTTCTCTTTTTCTTTCCAGCAAGAACAAACATCACCACAGTGCCAGTTTTACCTGGTGTTATGATAACCCAGGGATTCATCTGGACCCACAGCAAGCCCATGTTTAAGAACACCTTCTAAACTGTGTTGAAAATGCTCAATAGTTCTGAAAAATTACAGTTTCTCATCCAGTTTTATATTGAATTACAGGCATTGCTAATATTTGAATAATATCTGCAATATCCAGTTGACTACATGACAATGGTTCTGCTGAGTGTCTGCAGACCAGATCAACACCTTTTCCTGCTTCATGCCTTTTCCATCAGCAATTTATGTTGTAAATATAATCTTTTATGTTGTAAATATTTCATATTTGCCCACTGATCAAATAATTGCAGTATCACAAAATCATTTAAGGTGGAAAAGGCTTCCAAGATCATAGAGGCCAATCTGCGACCTAACCCCACCTTGTCACCTCCCTGGTCTTTCTGGCCACGCTATTTTTGGTACAAATCCTGCTGCTTTTTTATATAACATCCATTTTCCATCATCTCACCCGCTCTTTCTCAATAATAAGAATAAATTTTGCAGTCAGTGAGAGTCCTGAGCGTTGAGATCTAAAACATCTTAAAAGAAAAAAAAAAAAGTAAATACAAAAAATTAGTTTGGTACCTCCTATAATGGTTTTAAAACAGATTTGGGTTAAGTTTCCTGGTTCTTGTGTCTACATTTCAACAAAGGCTTGAAAATATCAAAGAAAGAGAAAATTAACAGAAATGTTACCAGAACAAGAAACAGTAGAAATAATCAGAGGGTTAGAATGTTCTGTTAGTTGGTTGATGAAAACATAAATAGATAAAGCACCTGAGCACTATTTATATACAGAAAATAAATCCAGTGATGAAAAGCTGTTTTTGTTTGTTATTTGTTTAATTGTTGATGCTCACCTCAAAACAAGAAATGACATTTCTAGATGAAGTTGTAACTGCAGATTGTACCACAGTGGCACTCAGGTAAAGGAACAGGGGAAAAAAAAAAAAACAAAACCCTGAAATACTCATAATCTAAACAACGCCATTTCCCAGCTACTTCTAGAGCAGACCTTCTCTCACCTTATCAAAATCCCTTCTCTAAATCCCCTCTTCTTCCTGGATTTATCCTATTTGTAAGCTTCCTGGGGAAGGCAAAGCTTGGGGGTGGCTCTCTGGGCTGCAGGCAGCAATTTCTGGGTGTGAAGGCAAGCTGTGATTTACAGAGGTCATCCTGCACCTCCTAATCACGGCTTGCTCTGCTCCTAATGCTGATGAATCCTCACAGACAGCCACAAATCTAACTGTACTCAAGTTATAACTGGTGAATGATGGGCCCTGAACACCTGTTGAAAATGTTAAAGGGCAGACAGACTATTTTTTACATTTTTTGTTTGTTCTAGTCCCTGTGAATGCATGGCACGTATTTCCTCAGGTCCTCTGCCAAAGGGATTGGTCACTCTTCTCCAGTCTGAGAGGATATTCCCTCTGCTCCCAAACAGTGGAGATGTGTGGTCCTGAGGCTGATACAGTCCTACAGATCCCATTAAACTGACAAAAAAACTCAATTTCCCTGAAGTTTCTGTGGAACTGTGCAGTCAC
Organism: Diglossa brunneiventris; assembly: GCA_019023105.1. Lineage (NCBI taxonomy): Eukaryota > Metazoa > Chordata > Aves > Passeriformes > Thraupidae > Diglossa > Diglossa brunneiventris. Next base: position 5,269,759 of record CM032382.1, on the reverse strand, counting down.
TTCCCTCTCCCTGTCTTGTGATGCTGTGTCACCGTCATATTTTTCTGAAAAATCCCTTTGCCAGCATTTCTTCTCCTGGGAAGCTGAGAAGCCTCAGAAAGAAAGGAAAAATAATATTATCTGATTTGCTTCTCCTGCGTTCGCTGCTTTAGAATGTAGTTTAAAAACTGTTAATCCAACATGTAAATTGTTTTTACTTAATAACCAATCACAGTCCAGGTGTGTCAAAACTCTAGAAACAGCCACGAGTTTTTCATTAGCACCTTGTTAAACCTTCTGTAAGTATCCTGTCTCTATTCTTTAGTATAGTTTCAATATGATATAATATAATATAATATAATATAATATAATATAATATAATATAATATAATATAATATAATATAATATAATATAATATAATATAATATAATATAATATAATATAATATAATACATTTTTATACATTTAATATAATATAATGCCGTAAAATAATAAATTAGCCTTCCAAAAACATAGAGTCAAATTCATCATTTCCTTCCTGCCACATAAAAAAACCCAAAAAAATACCACAATGCTGCTCAGCTGCTTTGCTAGGCTGTTTTGATTTCTTTTAATCAGTCTCCCTTCATCACTTTGTTCTCACCAGGCAGGCCATCACTGCTATGTTTCACTGTGCTGCACTGTGGTTTTCTATTAATCACATCTCTCTGCTGCTCCAGTTCTCACCAGACAGGGTGTTGCCACTGTGATTTGGGTGCCACACACTGGCTAACGATGTGAAAATTATTTTTTTTCTATGTTTATGTTGCTAAATTGTCTCTTTCCTATCCAAATATGGTCGTGAAGGCTGTAAAAATGCAAATAAACTGGATTTATAGTGTCATCCACAAGTCCTGTCTCCTCTCTTACTCAACCTGTAGAGTTCTTGGGCTCCAAGCAGAACTGTCACACCAAGCCAAGTGCTTTCAGCACAGAAAATCTAGATTTTAGGGCTGCCAAGTCTAAGCAGAACAGTGCAGCTACTATGGACCATTTTTGAATGAGCACAGTCCACGAGAAATGTAGATGCAACACTCCTTGTTACAGAGTATGAAATTAGCTTCAGTGGCAAATGAAATTATATTAAAAAGGACATTTAATTCAAAGCTGATTAGCCAGATTATGGTATTTTTAATATGTATTTTTCCTAAACAAGGGTCAAGTATTTCTCCTAAAGTATTGCCACCAGTTTGATTTCATCCAGACCAGACAAAACTTTTGTAATTTAATTTTTCCTGTATTTTACTGTAAGATGCATGACAGAAATGCTTGATGCATCCCAGTTCTAATCAGCATCAAGATTCACAGCCTGCTAATTTAATACTTACATTCCTTATTTTAGTAAACTTTTTGTTTCCTGGTCTTTGGGCATTCATTTGTTCAGCTGCAATGCTTGAAACACAATTAATCTATTTTATTTTGAGTTACTGATTCTTTTAAATTGCTCAGGTTTCCTCCCACCTGAAAGGGCAAGTGATGAAGTCATGAGTGTTTCAGAAGCATCCACCACCTTGCATTCAGATTGATATATTTATTTATTTTGTTTATGCTACATTGGTCAGGATCTGTTGTTTTAATATAAGCAAAATTGATCCCAATGTCGCCACCAGTGAGGACAAAGTTAATCCACTGCTCACTTTTGTTGCTGACTTAGGCTAATGTATTGTTCAGCTACAAGCTAATGACTACTGCAGATGTTTCTTATTTCATGCCAGGAAAAGCAGAAGCTGAAATTAAATATTTTCTTTTTATGACTGTCATCATTCCCCTTATAAATTACAGCCCATTCAGTCATATTTTTGAATAAATCAAATGACACTGACAACGCAGTTTTCCTATCTGCAAAAATTAATCTTAAAGGACCAAATTCTGGCCTCATTAGGCTGTTCATAATGAATAATATAGCTGATGATTAAAAAGTTGACCTGCCTGAGAAGGAGAGGAAAGTAATAGGAATTTTTAATCAAGACATGCTTCTCTCTCTCAATTGCAGCAAGATTACATTTGTACTTGAATATGTTGGCATACATCTGTCTTCATGTTATTTCACACCCTTACAGCCCTCATCTTAGTTAACACATGGAGAAAAACCAAGACAGCTTCAGAAAGTGATTTTTGTTTGATTTAATGTCAATTCAAATTGAGTTTGACAGAGCTGGATACTTGATTTGAACTGGATGCTTTATATTTCTAGATAATGGTAATATAATACACTGGGATTTAGCCCTTAAAAATATTTTTCTTAGTGGTTTCTCAGGGTTTAAAGTCTTTATCCACAGCCAGGGTTCTGTTGCCAGCCTTGATGCCCATGCAAATGAAGAGCTTGTGCTAACACAGGGCTGCAAAAACTTCACAGAACCTTTTCTCAGGTGTATCTAAGTAGTTAAGAATCTTTAATAATGATGAAAATGCCTTGCTGCAGTAGGAATGTTTTTAGTTTGTACTGTGCCAGCAGGAGAAAGCTGGTTAATGTAGGAGAAAACACACCTGCCACAAGAACATGGTTTTCGTGTGCAAAACTAAACTCAAAAACGTGGTTTGGAAAATCTGAAAATGGTGTGGCAGTGTTTTATGATGTCTTTTAATCACCATTAATACTTAGACAAGTATGTTCTGCTGAGTCCCATAATACTCAATGTAGGTTCTCACTGAGAATATAATTTTCATCTTTGCTAAATGCAAGTTGTTGGAACTGAGCTTTTCACCCTTTCTAAAGCTCTAGTCACTGCAACTGCTGAATAAATTAGGAAACAAGAAATGTTTTTTTTAATGAATGTATGGATAACATAATAATATGTTATTATCATGTTGGAGAAGAAATGGACATAAAATATCTCAGTTCTTCAGCACATTTCTAATAACAAGCTACCATTTCTTCAGGTACATCCTTTCTTGTCACCTCCCCATTGATGGCTTTTGCAGCAACACATCTGACAATCTAGGGACTGACACACTATTTTTTCTTCTTGCTTTTTTCTTTTTGTTGTTGTTTGTTTTGTTGTTGTTGGTTTGGTTTTATGATGGATATTAAATGTTCACTCATAACCAATTAATTTGACTTTAAATGTGCATTTGAAGCTGAAGTTGCTCCCAGCCTATGTTTGAAATGACACAAAGGCATCACCAACAAATGAGAAAATTTTTTTTCTGCCCTGTTTCTGTCTGCATTGTGAAACACATCAGACTCCATGAAAACTCCTAAGTATGTTTAGAAGGAAATGTAACTTTTTCCTTCCTTTTCCTTCCAAGGCACAGCAGCAGTTGTTCTTTTCCAGTTTTCCCTACACCTGCATTTAGAAGGACCAGTTGAGCAAACAGTCAGCAGAAGTCAAATTATTATTGCTGTTCAAAGCCATGAGGAGCTACAAAAATACTGGATGGGATTTAGAGAAAAAACTCTGGAATTTACAGATATATTGGATTTCCCCTCTGGAACTCTGAATCCACAGGCACATCACTCCCAACCCTGTCTTCCAGAGTGTGGGATACTATGCAGGATAAATATCGGCAAGCCCTGGAACTTCTTTCTGTGATCTTTTTGTCTGGATAAAAGGATCAAAAATTGGTTTACCCAGATGACACATCCTTCTGCAATAACCTATGTTTGTGTGGATACAAAGGGAAAGGGCCAGGAAGAATTGTCTGTGAGTGGAAATGCAATATGTGAAGCATCCCCATGAGGTTTTTAAGTCTGAACTTTTGTATCCTGCTGTCTATGCAGAAGATGGCAAAACTAAATATTCCAGGATATTTTGACCACTTCTGTTAGTCTGTTAGGAGGCAATTGCAGGGCATCATTATGGCTGGGAGAATTTGGATTGTTCAGCCTGGAGAGGAGGATTTGGCCTGAGCTCAGGGTGGCCTTGCAGGGCCTGAAGGGGCTGCAGCAAAGATGGACACAGACAATTGCCAAGGGCTGCAGGGACAGCGGCCAGGGAATGGCTGCCAGTGCCAGAGGGCAGGGCTGGCTGGGATCTTGGCAATGAGGAATTGTTCCCTGGCAGGGTGGGCAGGCCCTGGCACAGGGTGCCCAGAGCAGCTGGGGCTGCCCCTGCATCCCTGGCAGTGCCCAAGGCCAGGCTGGACACTGGGACAGTGGGAGGTGTCCCTGCCATGGCACTGGATGGGATTTCAGGTTCCTCCAAACCCAGAAATTTTTCTGTGATGCTGTGTTCAGAGTACTACGGATATGGGCAGGCAAACAAAGCAGATTGTATATGCATTTCTCATACCCATCCATTAAAAAAAAAAATAAAATTAAAACCTTGCATGCATTCATGCAGATTGGAATTAGATATCTGTCAAAAGCATAGATCAGAAGAGTGGAACTTCATATATTTGCACCAATTATGCATGAAGTGACACATAAACTGAACAGAATTACAAAATACCAAGGAAGTTGAAGTGTGATTTTGCCAAATCATGACGGTCTTGAATTCTACCTCACTCTTTTCCTAATTTCAGGGACAAAAAAATTAAGGTCATGTCCAAGTCAACTTTTTGAATTTTCCATTCAAAATTCCCTGATTTAGAGTGTTGCCATTCCAGTGCATGTTTCAAAGTGAAGATGATATTGATAACTTGAGAGTTTGTACCTCAAATTAGCATTCTAATATTGCAGATATAGCCACAGGGGAGCAGCTGAAACATTAATTTCAATCTCATTGATTAATTTCTTCTAACATAGGAAATAATATATTGACTCTGCAATGTCAGTTTCTCAAGCGGGTGTTCAGCTCAAGTAATGCACATGAAATACGAGCTCTGCAACCATAATTCAGCATGAAACCTCATGCCTTAATAATTCTGGTCATTAATATAACATAAATATAAATTAATTATTATTAATCATTAATTTATAGCATCATCAAGTAGGAGAAAGCTGTACACCTGTGATACTACCTGAAAAAAAAAACCCTCAAAATCAGTATCTATGATTTGAATTATTCATATGCTTCAAACAGTCAGGATTTCACTCAAGTCCTCATTATCCTCATCACCCATGAATGCACAAAAAATGAGCACGTGGCATGTAGTGCCTTTTCACCCCAAAAGAACCATCCCAGATAATTTACTGGGTAAATGAAGAACGAAAAGTGGGGGTATTTCAGCCTTGTTATTAACACCAGACAAGAACAGGTACAGCACAGGCACATCTGGCTAAACAGCAATAAATCCAGACAAGAACTAAAATCCTGAAAAGGGGTAGGAAAAGTGGGCACCCCTCTGGCATTTTTCTTCCTGTGATTTTAACTGATAATTTTCATAGCTAACTAAATTTTTTAAAATGTTTTATTATATTATCTTGTATATAATTCCCCTGGTTTCTTGATTCCTTGCAACAAAATATGAATTAATTCTCTAGCCTAGTAGGAAAAAATTTCAGCCATAGACTTCTTATGGAGTTCCTGTAATTACACTTATATTTGGGGGGGAAAAATAAAGAAAAAGGAAACAACAACAAACCATTCAAGAACTAAATAACTTAGCTTTTCCCCTCAGGAAAATGTGATTTTTTGAGTAAATTAATCCCTTGCTGAAAAAATTTTAAAAGCCTCATCTGATCCATATCAGCATAATTCTCCTACATTCTTCTAAAACTGGAGAGGTTTTAGAAGAGCAACAGTGAGCTACAGTGTTCAATATCCTCAATATGCTAAAGAATAAGGTTTATTTGCTCAAGACAATACTAGTTTTGTCTATTCCAGTTTAAAATCTTCAACAAGTTCATTTATTATTCTGGAACTGAAAAAAAAAAACAAAAAAAGTAAGAGATCAGATATATCATTCCACAGTATTTTAAAAGCTTAAGGGAATTTTGCATCTGGATGATGAACACCAAAGACCCTGAAGCAAGCGACTTAACAGAGATTTTAAATTAAAAAAAAAAAGAATAAGCATAGAAAGGAATCAGATCACAGAGAATTATACAGTGAAAAGAAATGTTTGAGCTACTAAAGAGCAACTTTACCCAATTGGAAACATTAAATTTGTTAGGAGAAACATTTGGGTACTCTTGGTCTTCTGCTTCTGAAAAGAAGTTTTATTTATTACAGGAGAAAAGCAAAATCTGAACTATCACATCTATATTTTTTTTAGTAGCAAAGAAGTATTTCCTTAATTCATTACTTAAAAACAAGTAAACATACACGGAGAGAAAAAAAGTAAGAAAAAGTGATGCCAAAATATGATATACTTTGCTCCACTTAATGAGCCATTTATATAAATAGTTGTGAAAAAAATTCTGGTAAAAAACTTAAAGAGGGAAAGAAAAAACAACAATAATGTCCATCTGTCTCTGGATCCAATATTCAGCTTTTAATTTGTGTTTCTTTTACTCTGGAACCAAATTCCATTTAGAGCTTGCATTAAGTTCAACACCACCAGGTTTTCCATCTGATCTTTTTTTCCTAAGAAGTATAAAATCTTCTAATCTGAATCTCCTAGGATGCCAGAATTAACATCTCATTAAAGACCAATTTGCTTTTTCAGCTAAAGAATCAGCTTCCTTCTGGCATTTTTATTTTTTAGCAAGTTGCTTCCATACTGTTGAGTCACATCCTTCTACATAAAAATCCAGGAGAAAACTATATTATATAAAATGGGAAAACAAACAGAGGCAGTGCTTCAAGAACATTTCTTGAGTCAAAATGTTATCAGAAATTATGTTGCCTGGTCTCTTAAAAACCACCAAAACTGTTTACTTTGCATTAGCCAAGAAGCAAAAGGAACAGGAAAATAAAGCTACTACCCCATTGCTAGCAAAACCAAATAGTAATTAATCCTAATCATGATGATTCTTAGTGATCCCTAATCCATAAGAATTAATAATTCCTAATGAGTGGTGTATTTCAAAACTACAAAAAGTCCTGCAATAATTAATTTCTCTGCATCTGGACAGGAACCTGAAGACCTCTAGTATTTGTCAATGATAATGGCATACACTAAAAAAAAATCTGGTAATGGAAATTGTCTTAAAGACAGTAACAATTGATTAGGAACAATAAGAGAGATATGGTTTCTATGTTTTAATAAAGATAACACTAATAATATTAATATAATACTAGTAGTAATAATAGTAGTAGTAATAATAGTTATTATTATTATTATTATTATTATTATTATTATTATTATTATTATTATTATTATTATTATTATTATTATTATTATTATTATTATTATTATTAAAGTGGTGAGAGAACCATTTTAAACACCAGGACAGGGACACCAAAATAACAAAGTCAACATGACATAGAACATCACAAGAAGCAGCCCAGCAGCTGTGTCAGCAGTTCTCTGGACCACTCCAGAGGTACTCATGGATGTGAAAATGTGCAGGATATTGTGTACCAGAATATTTATTTCATTAGATCTTGGTGCGTCCTGTGCTCTGCTGTTTCAACCTGATGCAGCTGCCGCCCACCAAAGCTGAATTATTTGAACACTTCTCTTTCCAGACAATGCTAACAGCACCTATCCAGAGAGCAATTTTCCCCTGTCTGTCAGCATGAGCTCTCCAGGTTTTTATGTGCAGCCTATTTCACTGGCAGATCTGACAAAACATAACTGGTTTATTCTACCTGCTTCTTTTGAAGCTGGTTTAAAAAATATATAAGGCCATAGACACAACACATTTCTGGGGAAAACGGTCTTTTTTTCTTTTTTTTTTTTCTTTTTTTTTCCTGTTCTTTTTTTCCCTTCTCTTCTTCACCCAATAAAACAGGGCAAAGCCTCATGGAAATGGACCTGGCTCACCAGAGATGAGTCCCTTCCAGTACACACAGCCCAGGCAGGTGCCAACTTTTCTTTCTGCAGCACCCTGCCTTTAGCAGGCTGTCTGTACTTGCAATTTCCAGTCAAATGACACCTGGATGGAAAGCTCAGAGCTCACAGCTTGTCACAGTTCTCCACAACCTGTATGCACGCTTTTCTGAATATTTTTACATGAAAATCTTGGCATCGGTGTTGCAGCTTTTAACCAAAACGTGATGCACTGTTGAGTCCTTCATCCCTCCAGCTGAAAGCAGGGGCTGGGGATGTGTTTTGGCAAATAAGCCCATGCTCACAAACTTTGGTTTTCTTTGCAAGGTCTCATCCTGAGCAGTAGACCTATCAACAAGGGGCTGGATGTTTTCCATTTGCCTTTTTAATTAGATACACAAAATGCATAAAATCTCCATCAGAGGGGACAACTGCTCACCCTCTAGTGTGTGACCTTGCCAGTGTGCACCTCCAAATAAAAAAAATTTGCAGGCAGAAAAATAGGAAAATGTGATATGAATTCCAGCATGGGGTTCGTTCAACAGAGCATTTCTCATTCAGGTTTTAAAGTTTTCATTGCCTGCAAATATTGTGCATGGTCAAATCTACATGTGGCACCATGCAGGCCTTTAAGGTCTGTCACATATTTCAAAATGTTTTATAAAAGAAATATTCTGATGAAATCCAACAGAATATTAAGCACCCTTTTTACAAGTGCCAGCAGCATTCTGGGATGTGTTAGGAAGAGCACTGGCAGCAGGTGAGTGTGGGTGATCCTTCTCTTTGCTTAGCAAAGGGACACATCTGCAGTGGAGTGTCCAGTTCTGCGTCTCCACAGGACAGGAGGCACAAGGACATTGTGGAGCACAGGGACACAAAGATGGGGAAGGAATTAACTGCAGGATCCTTCATGCAGAGAGGCACCAAAAAAGGAAAAATTAGAGGTGAAGAAGTCATCACCCCACTTTGCTCAGCTTTTGTTGGGCCCCACCTGCAGCCCCGTGCCCAGACGTGTCCCTGTTGTGCCACACAGAGCTGGCCAGGCTGCAGAGGGGGCAGGGAAGGGCCACAAAGAGGATCCCAGGGCTGGGAAATCTGGCTTGGGGGTGAAGGAAGGCTGAGAGACCTGGGTTTGCTCAGCCTTGAGGAGACGAGCATGAGGGGACAGCTCACCCCGTGCTCCCCTGGTTAAGGGTGGCCTCAGAGTGTGACCGTGTGCACAGGGGTCCAAGGATGAGGGAAGAGACGAGGATCTGACTCCATGGTTCAGAAGGCTGATTTATTATTTTATGATATATATGATATAAAAACTATACTAAAAGAATAGAAGAAAGGATTTCATCAGAAGGTTAGCTAAGAATAGAATAGGAAAGAATGATAACAAAGGTTTCTGGCTCAGACAGAGAGTCCGAGCCAGCTGGGCTGTGATTGGCCATTAATTAGAAACAACCACATGAGACCCATCACAGATGCACCTGTTGCATCCCACAGCAGCAGGTAACCGTTGTTTACATTTTGTTCCTGAGGCCTCTCAGCTTCTCAGGAGGAAAAATCCTATGGAAAGGATTTTCCATAAAAGATGTCTGTGACAACAGAGGAAGGGGAGACTCCCTTTGTGCTCGGAGCCCATGGAGAGGACCAGGGCTGAGGGGTCCCAGAGGCTCTGACTGGAGTAAGAAGAAACATTTTCATCATAACAATCAAAGGGATGGATTCCCCAGAATTGGATATTTTTATGATTCAGCTGGGAGGGCTCTGGCCCATCTTGCCTGGACCATGATTTTGCCAAGAAAGTTTGACCCAGATGATCCTTGAGGTCCCTTCCAACCAATTCTACAACTCTGTGAACTCCTGGTTTTGCACCCCCTTTGCCAATTGTGACTCAAAACATTATTTTCACAAAGAGTTTATCGGCAATCAGCATCAAAGAAAAAATTTTGAGCAGAAATATTGTAAATTATGACTTACATAATTTTCTGCCCTGCAATCAATGCCATTTATCAAGCTATTCTGCTTGCATGCATTCAGACCATTCAATTTAGATTTTTGTGCATTATGCGCTCCTCAGGCTACCCAAAAACTAAAGATTAGGACCTAATTTTCAAATTATTTTTCTTAATAGGTATTGATTGCTTTTAACTGGGCTCCACAACCTATGAGAACATCTTGATTATGTGATAATTTCTGTTTAAAAAATGTGTTTTGTGGTTAATTCCACATAAAACACTGCTGTGTAACAGAAATGTGAAGCCCTAGGGTTTAGGCTTCAGAATAGAGCACTGAGAAACGCCCTCAACATGCTGAAGACCTGCAAGGAAGAATTTGTTCTCAATCCTTTCTCTCCTCCTTTCTGTCTCTCTTTTCCCAGAAGAAACTACCCTTTAACCATGGAGCCTGATTATTCTTGCTGAATTCAAATAAACACAGGCCCACCTCACCTTTGAAGCCAATCTTCTGTTACCAACAGAGCCATTGAAATGGTTTTTGAGAGTGAGAATATCAGCAAAAGGAGAACAATTGACTTTGCAATTTTTTCTTCAAATAATGAATCAGTATCAAGAGAAAAGCACGACAGCACACTTAAGAATTCACAGCCATGTAATAAAGTCTTCCTCTTGACAATAAGAAACATTGTGAATGAGTCACTTTATATAAATTTTGCTAATATAGGAATAAATATAGCCAATTTGGGTGGCACAACACCCAAAGCAGTGACAATAGGTGCTGAAATCTGGAGTCCACACTCTATTTCCCAATATCCTGGGCAATCTACAAAGGATTGTGTTGCACTAGGGAAAGGAGTGCCAGCAGGCCAAGGGATGTGATTATTTCCCTAAAATCAAATAGTTAGGCCTGGAGAAGAAAATACAAATAAAGACACCAGAGCCAGGGACTTCTCAGTGGTATCCAGTGACAGCACAATGAGAAAAAAATTAAATTTCACGAAATTACACTTAAATATATTTGGGCTTTGGGGGTTTGTCCATTTGTTTCCTTGCTTTGTTTTGGCCTGTGAAGGTGATCAAACACTGGCACAGATTTCTATGAGAAGCTGTAAAGTCTCTATCTCTGAAAATATTCAAAACTCAACTGGAAATGACCCTGAGAAACCTGCACCCCTGGGTCATCCATTGAGAGGTGGGGTTAGGCTACAGACCTCCACAAGTGCCTCACATCTTCAACTATTCTGATTTTGGGAGGGCCAGTGCTATAATTTGCATTATTCCAGGCTACTTTATTTACAGCTGAGGTCAATACTTTCATGTCAATTGCATACTAGAGGCCCGTGACAGGAAGTAATTCGAATTCTTTGGTAAGAGTGGATTCATTTCACTATTTCTACCTTGGAAAATCCATTAGCACACATGTTCAAAGTGTGGTGCAAGCAGCCCTCCTTAAAAAAGGGGCAAAACACGCATTGTAAGACTATAAAAGCATCTTTGAAATCATTCAGTCATTTCTAATCATGGCATTGAAAAGCACCTGCAAGACTGGCAGGAAGTGAGTGACAGGACTTTCATCTGTACTAATTTTTTGCAGAAGCTCTTGTCCTGTCAGTGCAGGGGTCAGGAAAGCAAAAGTGGAGACTTAAGTTGTGCAAATAAAGCCACAAAGCAAACAGATCAGAGCACTCTGGGCCTAATCCATCTTACTGAATTTTTATTTAACAGCATGAAGAGGGAAGAACTGCTTTGATTCCTGCGTTTCTGGCTGGGAGACAGCAGCTGTCAAAGAAATAGTTTGCTTTGGATACTGGGAAGACTGAAGTGATTATGGAAAACTGCAATGTGCCAAGCAAGGAACCCCGCAATCACTTCTTAATCACTTGGAGGAATAAAGACACCATGGGAGACTGGCATCTCTGGCTCACCTTTCAACTCTTCTCCCTTCACTCAGCCTCCACGCTGCACTGAAACCCAGCTTCCCTTGATCATTAACTATAAGATCATTAACTTGCCTTTCCACCCTTCCAAAATGCACACAGGCATTTTTTTCACCATGTTTTTCAATAATGAGATCCTCTCAGTGAGAGCTGACATAAAAGGTACAGGCACTTTCCAAAAGGATGCTGGCAGCCCATTTGACATCTGTTGGTTTTTTTTTCACTTAAATAAACTAAACATGGTCGCCAGTTTATCCTCTCAGACAGTTATTGAATTTTAGACTTGGAAGATCAAAACTGAGTAGTTTTAAGATGCTCAGACTTCAAACGTGAACATGGTCAACCCATGGAACACACTCTCCTTGCCTTATGGCATAATAGAGTGAATAAACTCTTTTTCTTGCCATTAAGATTGTGTTTCTCCCCCTGTTTTCCCTTATGCACACACTAAACAAAACAGGAACAATTTTTATTTAAAGGAAAACTCCCCCCAGTGCCATTTTATAGATCCCCTTGTGTGCTGTCCATGGCTAACTAGTCACCCAGGTTGGCAGGCAGCACATTAAGAGTTTTCCTTTGAAATTAATTATTAATTATTTAATTACTCCTATTAATTGTCTGTAACAGTTGTCGTTTATTGCATTTTGATATTTTACATGATTCCTGAGAATGACATGTTGAGTTATTTAAAAGATGTAAAATCTGCCAACTACCCTGTAATGCATTTCAATGCCAATATCAATTAATTGAAAAGTATTTTGTTTCAATTTAGGTTAAAAATAGTTTCCATATATGTAGGCAGGAGTCTGCTGAAGAGTTAATTTGGACCATAGTGTTCTTATTATCTTTGGAAAACATCCTGCTATCTGGAATGTTTGATATAATCACCTTTTATCTGTTTAGCCAAATCCTTTTTCACCTCGCTGGAGGATGTGCTGTGCTGAAAACAACTGAAACACACATTTTTCCTGCCTTTCTCTATCTTATCCTCTGCCAGTTTATCAGATATTTAAAATCTGTTTAAAGCACAGAAAAACCTGCACAAATAGGGTGATATTACAGATCTACCACCTCATCTCAAATCTTCTAGCAGAACTTTGTTCAGTATATAAATACACATAGGAAAGAAAGTGAGATTGCCATTAACTAAAGAGTAGGGCCAGAATGGGAATAGCAATTTCAAATATGCAAATTACTCTCACAAGAATTTTTTATAAATTTCTGTTTAGACACACTCAAAGTTACAGGGTCAGAAAAAAATGAAGTATGGCAGAAAAGTAATATTTTTCCATGGGTAAATTTGTAAAAACATATAATTAGTTAAGCTTATTAGCTTGAAATTGGTATTATTATGAATATCAGGTTGTTTTAAATTTTATGTCTATTAAGGTAATAAAGGAAGTTGCATTCTGGAAAACCCACACAGCTCCTAAACTGTCTGGAGTATTTGTTGATCTATTTAGAGAAGACTTCTACCTAAATGTTTGATCTTCCTGGGTACTTGTATGAATCTATTTTTTTTTTCCTCTGCATAGTTCATGACTTGCTGTCTGAATGGGACTGCCTTTTATATACCCACATTAATGCATGATTAAGTAAAATCCCTGTTGTCTTTACTGTGAAAATCCTCCTGTTTAAGGTATGTCCCTTGAAAAATTTATGACTTCCCAGCAGGCGCCCAGAGTTCAGCAGTGCATCCTGTCATTGCACAGTCTCTAATGAGGGGGATGCAGACAACACCAAGCTGCTTTTGAATTTTTTTTTAATTTTCTGTGCAGCCCTTTTGAGGGAGACAGAGTGGCACAGGCCCTTCTCTGTGGTTTTTTTTTTTTTTCTTTAGGTTTTTTGTTTTGCTATTTTTATTGTTGTTGTTGGGGGTTTTTTGTGTGTTTGGTTTTTTTTTCCCTCACCCTCCTCTTTTCTTTCTACATGGTACCCCCTGACATCCCAAACACTAATTTTTAACTTAGTGTTTTCAACTGCACAGAAAATTCTCAAGAAGGCTTTTTTGAGATACAAGGGATTAAGAGATTAGCTTTTGGGCAAAAACTCATTAAAAAGCCAAAGAGAAGCAACCTTTGCTGGCATTCCTTCTTAAATCATAAATCTAATAAACACTCTTAGTAAAAGTGATCACTCGGGGTCTTGCACTCCTGGGCTCCTCCAGACACATCTTACAACATCATTTTACTTTAAGCACTTCAGTATTTGAATTAATGAAGCTGATTGACTCACAGCTTACACTAATCACCATTATTTTCATAGAAAAAAAATCAAATTATTTTCTTGAAATGCCTTTTTTTTTTCCCAGTGGCTTATATGTACAGGGTTACAAAAAGCAGAATGATCTTTTACTAAAAAATTAAAGATTATTTTAAAATCTATTTTTAAAGGTTTTACCAAGGCTAGACTGAATCCATGCGTGTAACAAACAAGATAAACACAAACTAAATTAACATTCTGGATTTCAGTGACTATAGGAATATTAAATAGATTCTTTAGTTAACCAATGCTGTCCAGCAGATATTCCCCATGGATTGCAAACTAGAAATGTAACATCCTGCTTCTGTAAGTGCTGTGATTGCCACACATTGTCAAGTTATTTACTTATGCTTTAGTCTGTTTACCAAACCGAGTTTTTGTTGAAGTGCTTGAAGATTTTAGTTAAGTATATGTGTATTTTTTAAAGCCCTATTAATGCTCATCTGCTAATTACAGTGACAATTATCACAATATGATTTTTTTTTCTCCAGATTCAGTCATGTTTGGCATCCTCCCAGTCATATGCAATGCAATTTCCAGCCAGCCAACTACAAAATAAATGCAAAATTTTCCTGAAGTGAAGCCATGTCTATGCTGTTTTAGGGTAGCATGACATATATCCATAGGATAAATTCAAGCACTGATAAAAATTATGGAAAAGGGATGGAAAATAAGATTTGAGGCAGTATTTCCTGGCTTCATGTGAGGGCAAAAAGCACCTCCTTGTGCAACTCAAACTTTAAGTGGCAACCAGCTACAACAACATTTTAGAGTCAGAAAAAATTGCAGTTGGTGTCTGAAGTTGATCATTCTCCCACAGGAACTCACTTCATTTCTTTGCAGAAAGTTTAACTTAAAAGGAATCAATTTAAATCCAAATTCCCTTAAAATTGCATTGTGGACATTGGAATTCACTCTAAAAACAGCAGTAGCACCATTTTCATGAAAGGAAATTAACAAAAAAAACCTCATAAAAGGAACAGCCCTTTATTTCTGGACTAAGTTCTGCTCCCTTTACCCCATGACTGTGACATAATCCACAGAACAGTGAAACCTGGTTCACTCTGTGTAATTTTTTAAAGCATATCTATTAGATTAAATAATTAATTATTAAAAAATGAGACCCACACAGATTTAGGACAGTTGCAGTGTTGAGCCCAGCTGTGACAGTTCCATCATTTCCACAGCTCTGTAAACATATTTTTGTGCCTTCTTTGGGATAATACAAGAGCTCAGTTAGCTCTCAATGAGCTGTCTACCTCTGTCTTTTCCTTCAGATTCTCATTTTCTCCTTAAGTTTTCTTAACATGGAGGCCTGACCTGCTTGGATGTTTTGGATCTACCACTCGAATTTAGGTTTACCTTGAGTCAAGTGCACATCACAAAATTTCAGTACATTTGATTTTTGCTCTATGCACTCATCTAATGGTTAATGAGAGCCTCCAAATGGAAAATTAGTTTGAAATTCAAACAAGTGTCCACTATGTGTTATTCTGGTTTTCTCCTATGCTGGTTCTGTCTCTTCATTTGCATAAGAAATCAGTCTTTACTCTGGACCTTGGCATAAAACTATCAGAAATGAAGATCTGAAGGGTGCAGGTTGAAGAAGGGTACATAGAATTATAACAGAATTATCTAGAATTATCTAGAATTGATCTTTGAAAAATGTTGGTGATGTTGAAGTCACTAATATGGACTTTTTTGTGGACCACTGGACTTTCCTGAGTAATCATGTTCTGCAGATGCTATTTCAACTTAATTACTTAACTTTCAATTGTTAATTATTAATAGAGATGCCTATGGCACAGATATAAGGTTAAAACCCCAATAATGTTCAATTCAACATAACAACACCAATGATGCCTTGGGATTTTAGCTTTTATATTTTTCATGTATTTGTGATCCTGCAGTTCTTTAGTGTGTAACTCTGAACTCCACACCCAGTGTCAGCTGCTGCTGTCCCATTTTGGGCAGACACAACAATTCCTCTCCAGGCCTGGCAACCAAGGACACCTCACTGCCTCAGGGCCCAGAAATTAAACAAAAGTGAGTTAGGTGGGCAAACCCGGGGTAAATGACTTCATTAGCTGAAGCTGTAGTTGTTAGATTAACCCCCAATATATACAAATGGATCAAACTTATAAAAGTGAAAGTGAGTCCATTTTTGGGTGCAGCCCCTGGGGGGCTTTTTCTGCCCAAAATGTCCCTGAAGGCCCTTCAATAAATAGAAATACTTTTTATTTTTATTCATTCTGGCCTCTGTATTAAGTTAGCCCCAACAAGGCATCACCACCACCACACAAAACACCACGGACGGGATCACTGCTTGAGCAGCCAAAGGCTCACGGAGCCATTTCAGCAATTTAATTTAATTTTCACTTACCAACCTCCACAAGGCTGGAGCAGTGGGGATCTGTGAAACCCTGGGGACACTCGCAGGAGTAGAAGTTGTCATTGAGCCCTGACAGGCAGATGCCACCGTTCTGGCAGGGGTTGGAGTCGCACACATCCGCTGTGGGCACAAGGAAAACAAAGTTTTTGTAGAAAAGCCACCAAAAATCACCCACAGGCTCTAAACACGTCAGATTTTTGGTAACTAAGTACAGAAAGAAAGGACAAACTCTTATGTCCTTTGAAATGACTTTTGGCTGATTCAGTTTTGTATTTATTTAACAGCACAACTCCAGGTAATCATCTATCCCTAATCTTCCATCCCATAAAATGTGGTTGTCTTAAACTCAATCCATTTGCAAAAGGCAATAGCAAATGGTAATTTATTTATTTTTTCTAACCTGAAGACTCAGGATATCTACAGATTTCATTCTGCCACCATAGGGATAAATGGAAGGAACCCTAAAGAACACCCCCTAGGCCTTGGCCAACTTTAATTTAGTAATTTTTCCGAGATAGTTTCTCTTATATTTACATATATTTTTATCTATCTCAATCTCCATCTTTAAAGGCAGGTTTGTGCTCTCTATTGCTCAGCATAGCATTTAAAAATAACAGTATTTTCTGCAGTAAATGCATCTGAAAGAATGATCTACAGGTAGACAATTATTAGAGAACAAGGACATTATTTTCATTGGGGTTTTTTAATTGAAAATTGCCAAGTTTTTTTCCATGTAATTGAAGAGATTTACGGAAATTAATTTGGTTTATATCAGCAATACAATGTCAGCAATTACAGCATGTTTTGGATTATTTTGTTGGCAAACTCAGCTCAGGATTTCAACACTTTTCTTGCACATGGATTTCAGATTAATCCTTGGTGTGAGAATTTACATCTAAACAATGTTTAAGAAATGTAGGTGATGCATGAAAATGCCTTTATGAATTTTGTGCATCAGTTGCACAAAAAAACTGGAGTTATACAGTAGTTTGCTGGGTTATTTGTAGTTTTTTAAAATTTTTTGCCAGCTTTAGGGTGCCTCCATGACACAGAGAGCTGTCATGCACTTGATATTGTTTTGTCTTAAAGACTGTCCAGCTGATGGAGAAGCAAATCTATTTTTGAGAACAGTAACTTACATTTTCTATCTGAATTTAAATAAGCCAAGACTTCTCATTTTCTGCTTTTGTTGCATTATTGGGGTAGCAAAGGATGCTTGTTTATTACTTTATGGGGATTAGGCAATTGATTGTGAAAGAACAGCTACTATTAAATGAATTCTCTCACAACTGTATTCCCATACCTCTAATTAAATTAATAAACTAAATAGCATCTGGAGCAGGAACACTTAGTATGCAAATCTGCATGGATATTCTGATTAAAATGAGAGAGGATACTTTTGCTACATATTTCCTGATTTGGTGTCATTCTGATTTCAATAATGCCATTTGCGTAAAAGGCAAAAAGACAAAAATACTCTTTGAATTTGTAAATTCCATATTGAATGACAGAATTCCCACAAAATGTTACATTATATTTCCAAAAACTGAAATCTCCTGAAATGACCAAAGTGTGGACAATCAATTGCGTGGTTTTAATTTGCCTGAAAATTCGTGTTGGCCTTTTCAGCCTGAAATAAAGTGACCCGACCTGCAGTTTGGGACTAATAAAGCAGATGTTCTCCTCTGTTAACAGCCATTTATTTCCATGTTCAGGAGATAACTGCATTAATTGCTCTTTTGACCCACCACCTTGGCCTGTCAGTCACTGGTGTAATTTTTGTAATGTCATTGTACCACAGAAATCTCAGAAATTAAACTGAATAAAGAACACATCTAAAGAGAATGGGTTGAAAAAAAAACAACAAAAGAAAGCAAGCACAGGTAAGTAAAAGCTCCAACAACAACAAAAAAACAAAAACAAAACAAAACAAAAAAAAAACCCAAAAAACCAAAAAAAACCCCAAAAATACAAGACAAAACACCCAAATCACCACAAACAAACAGAAAACAACCAACCAAAAATACAACAAAAAACAAAACAAAACTGAAATGAAACTAAAAACAAACAAACAGAAAGCCAAGTGAAAAACAGCTTATCCTGTCTGATTCACATAATGTTAATGAGGATTAAAGAGGTAAAGTCTTTCGGTAAACAATAGTTAAAGAATATCATAGTACAAAATCAAACATGATGCAGTCAGAGAAATGAGAAGCTGCACATTTTTACTTAAGAGCAGGTACCAGGCTGTGCAAATGTTGAAACTTAAATTGTCAAAATTTATGTAAAATGTTTACGCTGTTATTTATAGTTTATTGTCTGTGAAATGGTGCTGAACAAAATAAATATCACCTTTGAATCAACAAAATCTTCCTCAATTTCCATTTTGTGCCTCTTGATAGGACGTTCATACTGAAATATTGAAATCTAATTTGTTATACATTCCACTGGGTTTGATGAACAGAATTTTATTTTGAAGGCTCTGTTATTAGTAAGAAAAGCTGATATGGGTACATTTTGCCTTAACACAACTGATAAAGGGATTTGTTACCATTAAAATGTGACACAGCTTTTAGCACTACACTGGTTTTATAATTTAACCTGGGAGATTTTGTGAATGGAAGAGTAAAATAAACCCAAGAAAGGAAATATATAATTTACAATAAATATTGCAGAAGTCTGCTCTGTTGCTGATGGCTTTCCATTGTGATTGGAAAGATGCTGTTTGTGTAACAGACTGTGTAATTTGACAAACTTCTGCAAATTAAACAAACACTCCAGGAGAAATTCAATTATTTGGAAAAAAAAATCTAAAGACTAATTATTACTGCACTTTTATTAAGATATTCTGAAAGGATTCCAGTAAGATTCAATGTCAAATAAAAAGTCATAAAGTCATTTGTGTTTGTCTTTCCTCTGTCTGACTAACCTTGTGCTTTTCTTTACATGACCTCTCAAGTGTAAAAGTGTCTGAAGACAGTACATAAATCTTTGAGACTTCATTTAGTATCAAAGGGTCCTAAATGTGTGGGATTTTAAAAATTATTATTATTATTTTTTCTGCTCATATCTCATTTATTCATAACATTTTGAAGTCAAATTAGTTCTTGAGAAAATTGTCCATCCTCTGCTTGGGAACTATGGTTGGTTAAGAATTTTTAAAAAAGCATGACAAAAAGAATAAAATCAAAGAGATCCATGCAAACTCAAAATTAGAATTTTAATTAAGAACCTTCCCTAATTCTCCAAACTCGGGAAAAATTATACAGCAAAACTCAAATGAAATGCTGATATATTTGGTCACTAATAACACCTAGGATTTTTTTCTTTAAGAAATATGATGGTTTTTGTACAAAATGAATAACTCAACCAATGAACCTAGATCTTTTTCATTAAAAGCGCCCAGAGAAAAACTGTTCTGCAAGTCCATCATGCTCTTTTCCGTAAATACTGTGTTCACATAGCTACTTTTAAGCCACATACTTTTCAATAAAATACTGAATATACCACTATTGCTCCTTTCCACAAGCAGGTAGTGGTGGGGAGTTGGGTAGAAGTTGTACACCCACTCTTTGCTGAACTTTAAACTTTTATAGAACGTATTTTTGACCCCATAAAACCCCATAGAAACTAAATATTGCGTGATTCCTGACTGAGGAGTTTAATTCCTTGCTTGACAGCAGAGGACAGCCTGAAAGAAGGAGCCCAGCCCTTGTGTGTATAAATAATGCAGCACTCTGTGATGTTAACAGTTAGCCCATCAATCCTTGTCAGGAACAGAAATTCACAGTTTATAAAAACAACTTTTGTGACATGAAGGCTGAGGGAGATGGGCAGAGGGAGAAGTTCCATTCCTCAACCACCTGCACCTTCTTAAAGCGCTCACCCTAAAAGCAGAGAGACCAGCCAGATGTCCTTATTATACACTAATTAATTTGCAGCAAAAAAAAAAAAATTAAAAAATGAAAAAGAAATATTTAATTCTACTTAAAGCTATTCGCTACTTAATGTTACAGTTTCTGGGGCAGAAATATCTGCCAAAAGCTAAGGTATCCTGAATTAGGCCTGAGAGAAGCATTCCAGTCCCCACGCACAACATCATTAGCCTGAAATGGAGACAATTTCCCTCAACTATAACACCTAGAATGATAACTATTAGGATTTCTGGCAGAACTGCTGCTCTGAGAGACATCTGCTTGAGACAATGATATGATGATAAAGAAAGAAACCTGCCTTTAAAAAATCCCGTGGATTCACATTTCAAAACTGTAATGATAGAAGTGATTGAATAAAGACCATTCTGGTGTCTGGGCCGCGTTTCCTTCTATAATTTAAAAATAGAGCACGTTCTGTGAAACAGCAAGCGTGCATGGAAAAATCCAACCCTCTTTATTCTTTCATGTAATAGGCATTAAATATAAATATGAACACATAGAGTATACATTATATAATGAGGCAGTGAAATTCACAGCAGCTGATACTGAGGTAAATGTGCTGATGCTGTAGCTGCAAAGAGAATGGCATATGAACTTATGATGTTAGACACACAGATTTTTAGGGAGACATGATGCTCTTTCCTGGTATTCTATACGGTGTATGCTTTAAAATTCAACTTTTGGTTCCACCATTGATGGGAAGAGGAGGGCCATAATTTCTGTCTAAAACAGCAGCCATAATTGTACTCAATTTCCTATGTGGCTACAGGAAATATGGCTTATTTTACAAGCTCTTTCAAAAGAAATAAAAATAATGGACATTCGCTTTCACAAGAATAAAACTTTTTCCAAAAGAGAAATCCCCATGCAGCACCAAAAAATGAACAGCCCAGGAAATAGCCAGTCTAGAGAGATCTGGTATAGATATAGCAAAAATAAGCACCAGTTCTGAAGCTAAGAAGAGCACCTAAGCTCCAGAAGAAGACTGAGAAAGTACTTGCCACCTGTAGCATTCTCATGTTAAAATCAATTTTCAGAAAAAGAGCTTTAATAGTTTCCTGATTTACAGAGTCATCTGCACAGTGCCCAAGTTCACACCTATTTCTCCATAGCTGAAGCAGAACCATAAATCATGTTGAAGACACACCTGTGCAGAGATGCAAAGTGTGAACATAGAAACAGATGAGCTCTGCAGTTCTTTTTAAGAAATTTGTAAGCTGTTTATTCAGATTTAATGGCGAGGCAGCTAATTTGTTTCTCCTAAGGTAAAAAAGACAGTTGGAATAATTAAATTGTCTCCTTTATTATTTGAAAAATAAGGTTTCTAGGTACCAATAGCTCATCTACCTCCTTCTGCTTCTTTCCTAGGCTGATTTGCTTACTATGCAGGTAGAAAGTTCAGCTAAATTTCTAGCTGAAGCACTCTTAGCTTTAGCTAGAAACTCCTAGTGTGTCTAAATGGTTTTAGAAAATGCAGCAAGCAATAATGTCAACTTTAAATGTCCACTTGCTGGACCAGAAAACTGCAGGAGAATGTAAATATCAGAGTAAAAAAATCATTATTTCATCACAGGCCTCATGAAAATCATGGTGGTTGCTTCTGAAAGTCTCTGTGATCAAGAGATTCTGTGCACTTAATCTGTAGCTTGTAGTTGCGGTGGAGAGATGCAATGAACTTGTGTAAAACCAGGTGTAAAAAAATTTTTTTCTAATTTTAACTTTTTCTGGCCTCGTAATCTGAGGAGATGCACCAGCTGATTTCTCAAAACCTGAGATGGCATTACAAAAAGAAAATCAGATTATTCTAATCAGAGAATTACTGTTTGAATTCCACTCTGGGACTGGGCTGAAACATTAATCCTGGGTGAAGATGAAGAGCTGATTTAAGATTTGAATTTAATCTAATGGCGCAATACTGTAAAAGTGTGTCCCTACTTCAAGAGTTAGAATAAAGCCCTAAAGTAATGTCTGCAGAGATTAATTTCTATCACAATAAATCCCCTTCTGCCTTAAAAAAAGGTATAACCTCTTGCCTTTCTAAAGGTCTACACTATGAGCTACTTTATTAATTTGAATGTGAAAGAGCAGCAGGTCACTGCACTTCAGCCTGCTGTGTTATAGACCTTTCAAGCGTCTGATGTTTGACAATATGAAACACAAGTAGAAACAGAAAACAGCTTAAAAAGTAAACTCTTCTCTCTTCCATAGGTTACAGAGAGTTCATTTCTATGCCAACAGGCTCTGCAGGGAAAAAAAGAATATGAACTATTCCTGTCATTTCACATCTTCATTAGTAAAAAATGGATCAAAAACGGTTAAAGGGGGGAACGTGGTTACATAACACGGCTCTGAATATTTTTACAACTTGTGGGAAATCTTTCATGCACAGGCTGCTGTGCAGATTTGAGGAAAGCTGCCATCAGTCGAGACAGTGTTTCATCAAAGGGAAAAAAGAGAGATATTCCCCTGCCTGCTCAGCTGACAGCACTGGTGACACCACCCCCAGCACCCAACCCCAGCCAGTGATGCTTCCTGCAGAGCCAGGGAGAGGGAAGAAAAATGCCTTTAATGAAGATACCCTGGTCCCCATCAACACAGCCTCCCACATCTCTTCTCTCGGCATGCTCAACAAAGCTGGCAAAAAATTACCCAGGCAGTCCCTGCACATTTTGCTTTGGTTCTGGTTGTTGCTCACCTCAGTTGTGTTCACACAGGTTTTTTTTTTTTGCCACTTGCTAAGACTCAGGTGAATAAACCTGCATTTCTGCACCTGTTCACACTTATGGGGTGAAAGATGTTTATGAAAAGGGAATAAACAAGACCTTTACTTAAGACTTTCTGCACAGGGCAATTAGGCTAAACTGTCTTTCCATTAGTTTGTTTTGTTCTATTAAAATTTTCAGAAGATATTCCAAGAAATGCCTTATCATTTCCAGTCATCATTTCCATCATTTCCTCGTCCTTTACTTTTAAAGTCAATCAGGAGATTTTTAGCAATATGTTCACTTGAAATGTCTCAGTTAATAAAATATTCATATTTCTTGCCCATCCCATTTTCCACAGAGGAACAATGAATGCACATAGTTTAATCATTAGCACAGTCCTTCAAAATTACCAGTTCTAAGTGATTATGATCTTCTGTAGACAGGTGATATCTCCTTTCCTTCTTGTCCTTACAGACTTAAAAGATTTCAGTTGCACATATTTTTACTGGTCTTGACTGTTTTCTCTCCACTTTCCACTTTCACTTCATCAGTGAAGCAGGACAATTTAAAACAAAATCCAAACACTTACTGTGGATTTATCACTTTTAAATGAAAATTCCCAATTTTAGTTCACATCTTAGATCTTGGTCTTGCCTTTCCATTTCTTTTTTTTTTTATGATCCACAACATTTCAGGTTGGCAATTTGGAAGAATTAGGGTGTATGTCTAAATTTTTGCATACACATGTATATTTATATTCATACTTTTATATTTATGCCTACTTTATATATATGGAAATGAAAGTGGTTTGTTCTTCCTTTGTTTTCCCTACATTAGATGTATTCATTCTCTGGTTGCTAGGCAATCTTTAATCTCAGCACTGGTGAATTTATCTTTTCCCATCCTAAGCAAATCCAAATTTGAAAGTTGAGCAATTAAAAAGTCATCATTAACAGTTTTTAAACTCTGATTATGCTTCATTATACCCTTCTATCTGCACCAAAATGAAATACTGTAGAATATAAGTTCTAAGCATATTCTCATTACACTTTGAAAAGTATTCATTGATTTCTAGTTACTTCTATTTTTGGATATCCACTCCTTAACACCTTATTTGGCAATATGTTCTTACAAGAGATGCCACTATTGAAGTGATGATGGTTTTCATATTTACAATATATAATAATTGTGGATTTTTCTTCAGGTTTAATCACTTCCCTCCACGTGATCCCAACGTGCCCCAGTGACCGGACGCTGGTTCAGAATCAGAACATCCACCTGAATTCAGCTTTGTTGGGAATGGGCCCAACTCATCCCCACAAAAATCCATCTGCAGGCAGGAGTAAAAGGAGTGTAGGATGTGGAGGCAACCAGGGATTCCCTTGCAAAACCCACCAGCACTCCAGATGATCATTTTAACCAACATTCCAGCACTGAACATGCTTTCCTACATGGACAGCACCCACAATCCCCTTTTTATTATACCAAATCCTATGCATAAAGAGAATAAAGCAAAATATTCTGTAACTTTTCATCATTACAGTTAACAAGTCTTACTGCATTCATTTCACACATTTTTTGGTCACATGGATTTTTAGGAAGTCCTGCCACTGTCAAAAAGGACACGTCACCTAAAGAGATACAAAAGAAGTGCCAGTTTTCATCATTTTCTTTCTGATTTTACAGGAAGGTGATGCTACTGATCACATTCAGAATATCAATTAGGCACTGCAGAGATGAGCCTCTTGTGTGGGGGATACGAATTAGTAAGGGCATTACAGCTATCAGCTGCAATAAAGAACTGATTCTATTTGTTTTGGACAATGCAGCTGGCAGTACCATGTAAGCTCTGTGGATGAGTGATGAAAATCCTCTGGGTCATTTTTGCTAAGAGCCTCTGGAAAGGACAGACGCAATTTTTACCTCATTTGTTCCAACTTGTTCACAAACAAAATGAAATCCAAAACTTTTACTCTTAGAAAGACCCATGTATAGATTCTAGGAAATCCTTGCAGATGAGGTTTCTTCTTAGACTTTTCCCAAACATGATATAAAACTTAACTTAAATAATGAATAATGATTAAATAATGAATCTAGCAGGTTAATTGTAACTAAAGCCACCAGGCAAGAACCCCAGGATGGGCCAGCTTGGAAGGGCCCTCAGTGGCTCGGCTGGTGCCACCTCCTGCTCCAGCAGGGCCAGCCCAGAGCCCAGGGCACCATGCCCAGGGAATTCTGGAATGTTCCCAGGGAGGAGCCCCCAGAGCCCCTCTGGGCTCTGCCCAGGGCTGGCTCTGCCTCCTGTGAGGGGAATTGCTGGGATCAGCCCTGCCCGGGGCTCTGGGGCCATGGCTGGGCCTGGGGCACACAGGGATGGACAGGGACAGACAGGGACAGACTGGGACAGACAGACAAGGACAGACAGACAGGGACACACACGGACAGACAGACAGGGACAGACAGGCAGGGAGAGACTGGGCTGGGATCAGCCCTGCCTGGGGCTCTGGGGCCATGGCTGGGCCTGGGGCAGGGCCTGGGCCTGCTCTGACCTGTGGAGACAGGGACACACAGGGACAGACAGGGACAGAGAGACAGGGACAGACAGGGACAGACAGGAGGACATGGGGACAGACAGGGACAGACAGGGACACACAGGGACACAGAGGGACAGACAGGGGGACACAGGGACAGACAGGGACAGACAGGGACAGACAGGGACAGACAGGAACAGACAGACAGGGACAGACAGGGACAGACAGGAGAACATGGGGACAGACAGGAACAGACAGACTGGGACAGACAGGGACACCCAGGGATAGACAGGGACAGATAGGAGAGACAGGGACAGACAGGGGGACATGGAGACAGACATGGACACACAGAGACACACTGGGACAGTCAGGAACAGACAAGGACAGCCAGGGACAGCCAGGGACAAACACCCGGGGACACCCAGGCAGAGCCAGGGCTGAGGCTGCTCTCAGCTGGGGCTCCTCTCCAGGCTGAGCAGCCCCAGCTCCCTCAGCCTTCCCTGAGATCACCTCTGTCCCCCTCCCTCCTCTGGAGCTGCTCCAGGAGCTCCCTGTCCTCCTGTCCTGAGCAGCAGACGGACGCTGCACTGCAAGAGCTGTGAGCCTCTGAGGGCACAGAATCCATGTAGCAGCAGCTTGTGACATGAGGACACCCAAACACAGATTTAGCCAAGGCGTAAACTGGACTGTGGTAAATTCATTTGTTGCTCTCACACTGTAGGCGCTGCCTCGCACTGTTACAGACACACGGTGGTTTACAAGAATATTAAGAAAGGAAACAGTCTATATGTGCCAAAACCTCATCTCAGTATGGCCACACTGCACAAACAAACAGTATTCTTGGCAGTGGTTCTTAATTTACTTTTATTACCTGCTGTACATTGTAAACCAAGCTTAAAAAAGCTGCTTGATAATGCTCACTGCTTCTATGGAGCAACATTTGAAAATGAAGGGCTGGGAACAGTCATTGAGAAAGGATGAAAAAGGAAGAAGCCAGACAGAAAAGAGAGTAAATTACAGATGTTCACAATTGGAGTGACCAAGAATGTGATGCTTTTACTGTACTCTATCGTAACAGGGAGCTTAAATGTTATTTTAACATTAGTACATATAGATCCTGGACTATTGAGCAAGACAACTACTCTATTTGAGCTTCTGAACACAGATAAATATTTCTAAAGCAATCAGCTTGTTCTCTGGCATCACGAGATGACCAAAATGTGGAGGAATGAAGTGCATAATAACTGCTTCTACTCACAACACCAAGTAATTAACCTGCCCTTGAACATCCCAGACACATCCCAGAGGCCACAGCAGAGCTGGAAAGAAACTTGGCCTCCCACTCTGACTTAGCAGTGGTGAAAAAGCACAAGGAGGGTTATCTAACTGGTCTCTATTTTTTGGTTTGTTTGTTTTTGTGGTTTTTTTTCTTGCAGGTTTGCTTTATTAACTGCATCCAGGTAATGTGGTGTGGTTGTAAAGCAGTGCAATGCAATGTAAACCCTGTTAATTAGAACAGGATGCCCACATCATCTCGTCTTTGACATGCAATTGCTCTTTGACACTTAACACAGTCCTGTATCTGCATACAGAGAATGTATTTTCAAAATACAGGACTAAGCATAAAGAAAATCCCAAAGGGAGGGAAAAACACTGAGAAGGAGGTGAGGATGACAATTATGAATACATATTCACAAATAAATTTAAATTATTAAAATAAAAATAACAAAAATTATTCATTTCTTCATCCAGTGCACAGGGAAAAGGGGAGGAAGGTGATTACAGTTTGATGGGCCCAGATAAAGTTATAAATTTACACCAGTGCTTACTGATCCTTTTCCACTTTCCACATCTGTGAACATGGGATGTCACAGCAGAGGACTGTGGGGGTTTTTCAGATTAAGAACAAAGTCTTTACATGGATTTGTATGGGATTAGCACCAGACCAGTGGAATGTGTGTGTTCTCTTTATATACTTCTGTGATTACCACCAGTCTCCTTCCTGTTCTTCAGCTTATTTTTAAATGTGTTAATAGATTTAACTTCATTCAGTTTTCTTTCTCCCTTCATCCAAAACACAAAATACCCCACCAGTTCAGCCCCCAGCCTACGCTTATGAGTGTTATTTTTTATCTTTTGCCATTGCTGTACAGCAATTTATGCCAGCAACAAACAACACAGTAGTTACAGCACAACCAGGTGATTAGAGAAGCCTCATTATTCACCAACAAAACATATAAAAGAGTTGTTGTGGGTGCACAAATATGTTGCTGCAGCCTGATCTTGACAAAGACACCACAATTAAAATGACTGATAAATAGGTTATAAAATTCCACTCTGAATTTCAACGTATTTCTTCTAAAACGAAGGCATTAAATACAACCCAGGGGCTCATTAGGGAATTCCTTTTCCCCCTCTATTTGTGACCCTCATTAAAGGAACCACCTGTTATTTCTTTTGAATGTTGTAGTTATGTTTGTATGTTGCCGGTGGAACTTGTTATTTATTGGAGTACAGCAGTACAGGGTTATTTTTATATATATATATATATACATATATATATATATATATACGCATATATCTTTATTTTTATATATATCTTTATTTATATATATATTAAAAAAGATATATGTATATTTATTTTTATAAAAATAGGTGCTGATCCCTCCCTTTCCCAAAATCAAATTATTGTCTGTGCATTCCTCTGTATTGCTGGGACCTACAAACATTTTAAATGCTGCCATTTCAATGCTTTGATATCTTGACCTCAAACTAACTCTCTGAATATTCATTTTCCAGTGAGCTGTCCCAGACCACGAGGCAGTTACACCCACAGTTAGTCACCACCATGGGGCTAGGACATCACCCTTGCCCTAAATTCAGTTTTTTGCCCCAAAAGATGTTCTGTTTGGCGCCAGGACACAGCCACTGCTGCGCCAGGTTGAGCTGCCTCAAATTCAAGGAGTGCACAAGACTGAACATCCTGGATGATAAAAGCACTGTTTGCACAACACTTGGCACCCCTGCAGGATTAGGGACCAATAAATCTTCCAGAGCAAAGTTGGAAGCAAAAAAACTCTTCCAGGGAGCTGGATCAGAGCGCTGGTGCTGGGCCATGAGCTGTTACACAACAGCTTCTAACGAGATCAGCAGAATCCATTTAAATCCAAAGGGTACCTGCCCCACGCTGCTGCCAGCCCAAATTAAATCCATTAACTCCATGGTGTTGCTCCGGCTCGATATTGTCAACAGCAGCAGTATTTGAGTTGTTCTTATCCATTAATTGAACCACAATTTTTTAAGACAATTTCTTAGGCTTTAATGTCCTCACAGTATTCCTTCTACCCTTTCCTCCAATTTCCTGTCTCGTTTTCAATCCAGCAACGTTTAAACCACATTTTCTATTTCTCATGTGTTTCTGATTAGTTCTTTACTTTTTAGCCAGACTTTTTTTTTTTAATTTTTTTTTATTTCAGCCTTGGTTGGTAGTGTTTGTCTTTCCATTTGTGTACAGCCTTTTTATGATTTTCCCCTCATTACTTACCTGCTACAGCTTTCTTGCTATGCAGTTTAAAGCTATTATTTTTAAGAAGCATCCAGAAACACTAGAGCCTTTTAGTGTATTCTAGTGGCATATCAACTATGTCTCAGTGGTGTTTCAGAATGCCAGGTTACTAACCCAGAAATTGCTGTAAATGGCTCCTTCTAGTCTTGCTTGAAACTAAATATGCAAGAGGTATGCAAGACAATTTGGAGAAATCAATAAAAAAACATTTATCCCCGGCTTTTGTTGTCCAAAAATAAAGCCCAAAAGGAAGCACACTTTTATTACGCTGGACAAAGGTATTTGCTGAATTCTCCTCCTGTGTTATTCAGAAATAAAATTATTTCGGTTATGAAAGCTGCATTTGAAGTACCAGTATATTTCATAAAGTTCAAGAAAAGTCAGCTCAACAATTTCTGCATTTTTCAACCTGTTTCTTCTTTATTCGCCTACCCTGGTAGCTGACTGAAAGGAAGACAATGTGATATGAATATTTTCCTTTCAGCAGCTGCCAAGGAAGGCTGACAACACTGTCTGAAAAGCTCAACTATTGAAAGCAATCTACAAGGCATCACAATAGAAACCATCTTGAGTCATTATAGATCAAAGCCAGGCACTATTGCCCTCCACTACAGCTCTATTGAAACTTGCTGTAGATGAATAAATAAAACTTAAACATGAAGTAAATTTGGTAAGTTTCATTGTCAGGAGTAAAATGAAGACAACGGGTCTTCCCAGATAAAACATATTAGCATGAAAATAGATTAAAAACCGGGATCAAAGTGCTTAAAAATAAACAAAACCATGAAAGGCATTGCATTTATCACTGCTAGAGACCTCTGTATTTATCTTCAAAATCACTGGTTGTAGATTGCAGCTGTAAGCATTTTTGGAAATGCTAATCTATTCAGCAGCATGAGATGTATGTTCCACGAACTTTTATTTCCTGGGGTCTTGTGCTGCTTCTGTTTTTAACAGGAAAATTATCAGTACCTCTTCACAGTCATCCCCTCCCTCATCAATCGACCTGATAACCTGATCCCATACAGATCAGATACTTTGTAATAAATCAGGTCCAATGATTATTGATTTTGGGGTGGGTTTTTTGGTTTGTTAGTTTGTTTGTTGTGTGGGTTTTTGTTTTGGTTTTTTTTTTTGTTTGTTTGTTTAGTGGGTTTTGTTGCTGTTGTTATTGTTTTGGGGGTTTTGGGGAGGTTTTAGTTTTTTTTGGGAGGCATTGGGGATTTCTTTTTTTTGTTTCTGTTTGGTTTTTATGGGGTTTTGTTTGTGGTTTTTATTTGTTACAAAGCCCTGCTCCTGCTGCAACTTAAATCCAAGTAAACAGAACCAAGCACACACAAATAAAAAGGGCATGTAGAACCATCAAACACACCTCTGCTATTGGCCATATCCAAAAAAACCCCAAACAAATGCAAAGAAAACAACCTCGACAACCAAAAAAACGCCAAAACCACAAAAAACCTGCAAAACTACAAAAAATCTCACAAAAACTATTTGAGGTCCATAACTGAGTCCTCACAGGTGATTTGTCTAATCATTCCACTGCCTAGTCTTTAGACCACATTGCCCACCAGTCTGTATCAAACATTCAAATATTGCCCAAGAGTTGATATACTTCTGATATACCAAAGATAAGTGATTTCACCCAGCTCTGCCAAGAAAAAAAATCAAGAACTGAGCAGTAGAGGTTGTGATTGGAGTATGCCTGGCTCTATGTAATGAAACTTAAAAAACAAAAACCAAAAGTGAGTGACACAGATTCTCTAGATATCAAAAATCCCCTGTCTGTGATATTACTGTCAATAATTGCTTTATTCTTTCTCCAGTTCTTGCTGCTTTTATGAGTGACTGACAATGCCTGCATTCCTCTTCTAGTAGTATATTAAGCACTTTTGCTAATGAAAGTGGTTTTTACCTCTCTGAACAAATTTGGCAAGAGTCTGGATGTTTTCTGTTAGCTTGAGGGTTTAGGGTATTTTTTTGTGTGTGTGTTTGTTTTGTTTTGTTTTCTGCCTGCACCTCACTGTTGCCATGTAGGTCAAAGTTCCAGGTGAGCATAAAACAGAAGCAAAACTATCAAACATTCTTCTTTTCAGAGGCAGACTGCAGCAGAGAATCCGAGCAGAGCATTTCTCAGGGCAGAACAAGCCCAAAAGATCTCAGCAGCCATAAAGAAAGGAGATCAACCCTCATGCATGGTCTCATTTTCTCCTGGAAAAGTGGATGTTGACTGATTTTTATTATAGTTCTGTGGAAATATGAGGAAGTTCAGTGGATTTGTTTAAATCTTGATTTGTTGTTTTGCGTTGTTTTGTTTGGTTGCTTTGTGGGTTTTTTTTGGGGGGGGGCTTTTTGCTGTTTTTTGTGGATGTTTTTGGCTTATTTTCTGGTTGTTTTTTTCTTTCTCTTTTTTTTTTGTATGGTTTGGGTGGTTTTTTTTTTGTTTTTCATTTTTGTTTGTTTTGTTTTTTTGTTTGAGGGCTTTTGTTGAGTTTTGTTTGGTTGGTTTTGTTTTTGTTTGTTTGCATGCTTATTTTTACTTTGTTTTTGTTCAGTTTTCTTTTTTGTGTGTATTTTTGGGGGTTTTTTTGTTTGGTTTGGGTTTTTAGTTGTTTTGGGTTTGTTTGTTTGTTTGTTTTTGTTAAAGGGAAAATACAATACCTGTCAGAATTAAGATCTAAAATCCAGTCTACCACTTCCCTTCTCCTGCATCCCAGAGCACTTTGATATGGATTACTGCCCTGCCAGAATCCAAGCAGGAAAAGAGACGTCTTGTCAGTTGCTAACAATTCACAGAAAATTTTTTAAAATCCCAATAAAAACCCCACCAACATCAAAACATGTATTATTTTAGATGGTTATTTAAAGAATGCTGTTTGTGATATTGCTTTTAGAAGGTCTGCAGTTCAGCATTTGAGAAAGGCCATTCTAACAACTTCAGATGCCTTGAAAGTCAGCTGCAGAGTGGCCACAGAAGTGATTCCCAAATGTGAAACTCCAATTCTAGATCTGCTGAATGAGAAGCCTCACAATAATCCAAATATTTCAGATATTTACCTGAGCTGAAGTGCAATTTGTTCCACGGACATCAAAAAGGCACTTGAAAGACAAAGCAGTCTCCTGCACTGAGCATCTTGCAGGTTTTGTGCTCCCAGTTCTGAACATCAAATTAAATGTAAACCAGGCTCCCAGGTGCTCCCAAATCAAACTACTTCCATGTACACAGAGCTGATTTTAGTTCTGAGATTCATAATCCTTCAGAAATGTGGTGCTTATTATCATTTTGACATTCAAGATGTTTAGTTAATTCCAGTGTGTCTCCCAGCTGTTTGGGCACAGGAATTGTGTCACACTGCTCCTCTCACTTCCCTCCTTCCCCTCACTTATTTTTAAACAAACAAAACTGTCAGGATGTGTCAAGATCTCCCTTAGATGCCCATGTGGTTAACACGTTTCATAGAATCACAATCATTTAGGCTGGAAAAAACAGCCAAGATCTTGGATGGCCAGGCTCTGCCCGATGCCCACCTTGTCCCCAGCCCAGAGCTCTGAGTGCCACCTCCAGCCCTTCCTGGGACACCTCCAGGTCTGGGCACTCCAAACCTCCTGGGCAGCTCCTTCCAATGCCTGACAAGCCCTTCACTGGAGAAATTCCCGCTGCTGTCCACCCTGAGCCTGCCCTGGGCCAGCCTGAAACTTTTCCCTCTTGTCCAGTCACTGGATGCTCGTGACACCCACCTGGCGGCACCCTCCTGTCAGGTGGAAAGCAGGTTGTCCACCTGAAATGTTTTTGCTTATTTTAAGTTGGACTGCTTTCTGAACTCCAGCTTACAAATCTGAAAATAGTGAGTAACAAACTGGTGAGCAACACTGTGGGGTTGGTAATTTATGGGATCACTGAATTTAGAGCATCTTTGCTCCTCTCCAGAGTGGCTTAGAGGGAACACATCCATTTCCCCATCTTTCTCCCAGTGTCCTGCTCTTCTCCTTGTTCTCTTAGCTCCCTGCAGTCCAGCTGGGAACCACAAGCACAGGCAGGAATTCTGCCTCCTGGAAACAGCACACCTCACTCTCTCCCTGCAATACTGTGGAGTGGATTTGGAATGTTCATTATGTGTCTAACCTGATGCAAAAACTCCCAGCTTGAAACAAACACCAGCCCTACTGTCTGGCCATCCTCTTTCACAATGCTGGCACTTCCACAGAGGCTTTATGCTCTAGATTCCTGGCCTTTTCCCCCTTTTCAGAGAGAATTCCAGGCCATAATGTACAGTGCTCTTCCCCCATCTAGTAAATAGGCAGTGATATATTCCACTTAATTACATGATAAATGACACCAAAAAACTGTCCTGGGGAAAACACCAGCAGAGCAGTGGCTGATCCTGTGTCTGCTGCTGCCTGCCCTTCCACAGGCAGAATTCCTGGATCACGTGAAAAGAAAAAAATAAAAAGTAACCAGACTGCCAAGCCACCAAAGGAACACCTCACAGTGCAAGAAATGCTGCCACCTCTCATTGTCACAGCAAAAAGTAGCAGGTGTGAAATAACATCTCCTCCTCCAGGGCTTTCCTGGAATTTTGTGA
The DNA here is from genome assembly GCA_019023105.1 of Diglossa brunneiventris. NCBI lineage: Eukaryota > Metazoa > Chordata > Aves > Passeriformes > Thraupidae > Diglossa > Diglossa brunneiventris. The sequence continues at coordinate 5,236,123 of CM032382.1, read as the reverse complement.
TTAGCAGGATAAAAAAAAAGGAAGAAATCACAATAATTCTCATTTCTAAATATGAAATGCATTGAGATGTCAGTGCTTGTGTTTTTATTACTTATTTATGAAGCTAAAAACTGACTACAAAGTTTACAAGGCTCTCTTAAAACTTGTTTTTTAGTAACTATGCTCCTGTGAGACTTTCTTTCAGTAATGTCATGCAATGTAATCCCATGGGACATATTTTTATGTTAAAATGGCAAAAGAAAATTGTCACTATTACTACCACATGCAGGAAGTGTTAATTATATATGACAGACTTTAAAGTCTGTTGTTACTTTCTACTTCACGGCTGAAGGGATTAAAAAAATAACAAAAATATGGGGATGCACCACTGACAGGTTAGTGATTCTTTGGTTACACACCTACAAGCCAAAAGCGTGATTTAATTAAGTTATAAATATGATGTTTATTCTATTCTGAAAAACTTAAGATCTCTTTTTCTGTGTGCAATACAAATCCTTACTTTTGTTTGTTTCAGAGTGCATAAGGACACATGCACAGTTTACACTCACCCATATCTTGATTTTTTACTTGTTCTATATTAAAATAAAAAGTTAAAAATCTCATCAAAGTCATCAAGATACTTACACAGGAATAAATGTGGTGTGAGGGAAATCATTGAACCCATTCTCTTCAGACTTACAGATATAATGAGATATTCAGAAGTAACTAAGCACATATTTATTGCAAATAAGCCACCATACTCACACCTGGTCTTTTTTTCAATCCATCCAAAAACACTTGCCTGGCAGAACATTAAAGTAGGAAAAGTATTATTTGAATAATCCCTCCATATATCTCATGTCCTGAGCCAACAGCATCATTTCCACCCATAACACGTCTCTTTCATCTCTAGTCATATCTCAAATTTCAATTTTTCTTCAAGCACACAAAAATTAAAAAGGGAGGAGAGAAAAAGTAAGCAGAAGGCAGTAAAAGATAACATCAGATAAGCCAAGCTCTGAATACCAATGGATTTTCAGGCACCCAACCCGTTTGCTGTCATTATCACCCTCTCCATGGCAAAAATCAAAAGGGATTATCTGGGCCATAATTAGGGATAGATTCCAAAATTGTTTGCTTTTTTGCAATCAGATCTTGTTGTTCTGTTCCTTTAAAAGGTCAATGAGGATTATTCAAAAAAAAAAAAGAAAAAAAAATCAAGCTAGCAGCGTATTATAAAGAAGCAGGTGGGAGAATTCATCATGAGTGAATGGCAGCTTGTTTTGGGATCTCGTACTGGCAAGGGTATGAACTATGTTGCTACAACACAGAATAAATATAATATTAATTCAGTTTTCAGTGTTGCTCAGTATACCTCATACGCAGTCAGCATAAAGTCCCACATGGGAATGATTTGGAAAAGAGGGTTTCTGCCTTAAATTTGGACATTAAATTACCATTACTTCATTTTGGGGTTGGAAAAAAAAAACAAAGCAAAAAACCACGATGTCTCACTCTAAAACTCTTGTTAGTGCTGTCATTAGTTCAGTCTTACTGTGACAAAAAATTTTACTTAGAAATTTAGTTAAATGACCCTGCTAAGAAATTAATTAAATTAAAAGTACCATTGGTATGTAAAGAATACAAATTCTCATAGCTAGCAAAATTTAATTGCCTTGTAAATTGACTGCAGTTATACAATGTAAAACTGTATATATTTAATTGTACAAATAAATACATTGCTGGTTAAATTTTCAAGAAATCTACCGGGCTTTCCATTTGAATTAATAAAATGTCTGTATTTCACAAGAAACTGCATCACTGTGAGACATGATTAAGTACTTTAATACTATCTAAATATTTATGTGTCTCCAGAGAATGTAGAAATGTTGGCCTTATGTCTAAGCTACTCAAATAAGATCCTTCAGGATGCCAGCATCTGGCTTTGATTCAGGCTACAGAAACTTTCAAGTTCTTAGTTTTCTGCAAATTTTAATTCTGTGAAGAGTAGCCTGCGTAAAAATAAATCACTGCAATGAGTCCAAACTTTAATTTATCATTAGTACAATAAGAGGTGACAAGTGACTTTCTGTAAGTAATTGCATCTTCAGTGAAGTCCAAAAAACACATAAGCTATTGCTGAAATAATGAACAATCAGAGTAATTTATGATGAAATACGAGTAATATGATGAATTGTGGTCATTTATGATGAAATTCATAACTCTCCAGTGTTGCCATGAGAGCCTGATCTGTGAGATGAAAGCACAGCATTAACTACATTTTTAAGCTACTCAAAATGCTGCTTATGACCTCTTAATCCACGAAACCCTGCACAGCACACCCAACTGTGTTTAGTGATTACAGGTGGAGAACTCTTTAACTATTTGGTTTTCTCACAGGGCCTGGGTTGTTTTATTTTTTATTTTTTGAAGAGACAAGCAGGGACAGACAAAGAAATAACTGAATGTGTTCTGCACGTGAATGATTCTTGCTGATAATTCATCACAGGCAAAGCATGTGAACTACTGATGCAAAAATCCCAGCCCTTTCAATGATAACCCAGTGCCACCCAGCCTGAGAGAGAGCTTGGAATAAAGCATTTTTTCTTATCAGTCCACTTACCCAAGATATACTTCTACATGAAAAAAATCATCATATATTTACACTGTTGTTTTGTTCTTTTGTTTTCTGTTTTTGGTTTGCTTCGGGTTTTTTGTGTTGTTTTCCTGTTTGGTTTTTTTTTTTTTTCCCCACACATCATCCTCCCACTAAAACCATTTGCATTAACATAAATTTGACATGAATTTTTGGGTCATCCTGTTTTAAATGGCCCTCTCAGACAAACCCCTTAAGACAGTCTTCTTTTAAAGAATTGGAAATTGGACGAAAAAAATAATAAAGCAATTTCCAAAGTCTGCCAAAACTAAAATACAGCTATGACTCAGCTCTTTGTCAGGCAGACAATGAGAAAGTCTGCTGTGGCTATTGACTGTCCTCCCACACAGCATCAACTGAAATGTTTGTCCCAAATTTTAGAGGCTTCAGTGTTTTCTTTAAATACCTCAACCCAAGCAAGGAATTGAGGGTACTTCTCAGGTCTGGAAGTCATCTTTAGAACATTAAATTTATAGCTCACATGTGAATTTGGAGAAGAGAGATGGTCCCAAACAGAATCAAGACATCAAAGAAAACCAAGAGTACTCTGCTTTTCAAAATGAGAGGAGCACATAAGCTGAGTCACCAGCTGACTCAAGCTTGGGTCATGCTGAGAAACATTTTATGATTTTTCAAAAGCTTTGAGGTAGACAATGCCATTCAATTGCAATTCCAGATTTTGCCAGAAACACTGGTGATGTACAGTGCATTAAGTGGGGACTGAACTTTTTGTGTGCTAATTAAACACAGAAAGAAACAGCAGTGAGATGGCAGCCATGTACCAAAGGGGCAGGAAAAAACCCAAAAAACCCAACCCATGCAGTCAAAGTTAGAAAAGTTTTACTTTTTTTTTTCTTTTTTTTTTCTTTTTTTTAAAGACAAAAAATCATTCCGAAATTTCCTTGTTATATTTACTAAGTCCCATGGAGTCAAAGAAAGAATAAAGTTCACAAATATAATTTATCTAACAGCTCATCCATCCCCATTAAACAACAGATTGAAAGAATGTTATACAGCGTTAGTCATAGCAACCAATCAGAGTGACAGGCAAAACAGAGACCCCTTCCTGGGTGCCCTCTTCTTATTAATTACTTTGCAAAAAGAATGCAAGTTTTTTATTTTTACAATTTTTTTTTTAAATTTATAGGCCTCATGAAATACACCATACAAACATGATACTGAAGCTGCAGTGAGAAGGGATTAGGAAAGCAAAATATATTTACAGAATGCAACTTCTCTCTTCAGATCCAAGAATGTCTCAACATTGTAGTCAATGATCAGGAAAAAAGATGGGAGTAGAATAAAAATTTTAAAAAATTAATAAAAAAAAAGAAGTTTAACTAAAATGACATCACTTACAGCTATACTGGTTGGTTACTTAAGTTACCACTTCTAATTTTGAACCAGAGGTTCCAAAATTGGCCCAAACAAAACTCTAAGGAAAACCTGGGTGAATTAAGTTGATCCCATCCAGACTTCTAAGTCTTGTAATTATGATCTTTATAGGGCCCATATTTGATTTCATTCTAAATCTACAGAGGACCCCTTGGGATTGATTATGCAGAGTTCATAATTATCCAGCAAATATTACAAGAGTTTCCGAGGGGAAAATTACAATATTACAATTATACCATGTTATTTGCATCTATTTAGGAGCACACAGAATATAATTTGGGCGGACAGGCAAAGACAAAACACAAGTCCCCAGCAGTTAATTTGACCCCTAGGCAATCAGGTGCGTGGCATAAATATTCCTCCAACTGGGGGGGAAAAGGAGAAAAAAAGAGAAAAAAAAGAAAGGAAAAAAAAAGTGTAATCCCATCTTCTTCATAAAAACCCTGTCAGAACAGGTTGTGGAAAGATTAATGTTATTAGTAAGTTGTCATGCAACAACTCTGTATTAATTTGAGCCTCAACCCTACAATCTGTCTCCTAGAATGCATATTATAAGTCTCATTAAAGCTAATGAGGTTTTGACGAGGCTTCAAACTTGTGGACAGGATTTTATGATTGTGCACCAGACATTTCAATCAGACTGGTTTAAATCCATTCTAATTTTTGCCAGCTTGCTTTGGGGTTTGGATCTTCCCCCTCACAAAACTATTTTATTGTGGTGAATTTCAGGGATCTGTGTCTTTAATTATGAAGTTATCTTAATCACAAGTAGAGGTACTGTATATTCATGCTATGATACAGCATTTATTTGGAAGTGTCTGCTGTAAATACAGCTTCTTGGGTTATTTATGCAAGATAAAGACCTCCACAGGCTGACAAGAATGTAAATGGGGCATGCAATTGTGCTGGACAAAATACCTCCTAAAGAACTCCCCTTACTAATTGGCAATTAATATTAATTCAGTATTAAAGTGTCTTCTTCCAAAGCAAACAATAAAAAAACCCTGACAAAATAAACCAAAGGAAACAGAAATCAACATCAACAAGAAGAAAAGACATCTAAAAAGCAGAATCCACACAGCTACATCTATGTGGCAGTACTACTACTCCTCAAGGGAATGAAAAAATTTGCCGCAGTCAGAATATCAGGACTTTGCATGCCACAGTGCAGGAGAATCCACAGATTCATCCATTGATTTTTGCTATTTTTGTCTGGGGTACTGACGACTGAAAAAAAACTAAAAAAAAAAAAAAAAATGAACTGTACAAGTATTTAGATTTTCTCATTAAAATACCTCATCATGGCTTTGAAACTGTTGCCAAAGCATGGATTTTAGCAGTTCAAAAAAAAACTCAGGAAAAAGCTGTTGAGGATCATTGTTTTGAAATTCAGTGAAGGGAGAACTGCATTTACTCAAGTTCATCTGAAAGCTTCCCTAATTCTTTCAAGACATGAAGCATATTCATGGAAAAATAAAGACGTGATCCAGAGTTCTTGTGTGCTACCACAGCACCTAAAAGAACAGTATTTAAAATAGAACTGGATGCCCAAGGATCATGACTGATTTTCTGACCTCACCCTCATCTTCAGGTGATTCCTGAGGTAATTTTAAATGCGATTTCGACAGTTTATTTCATTTATAAATTTATATGTAAATTTATATGGGTAAATTTATATGAGATTCCCACAAATGGGATTTCCCACAAATGGGATTTCAGAAGTGAGTACTCACCCAACCAAACTTTACATGTGCAATATTGTTTGTGAGGAATTCTCCACAAATAAAGCCCTCCTAAATTCCAGAATCTGGCATTGTTTCAAATTCTCTCAGCTGAGCCTGAAATATTACATCCATTTAAGAGGATGGTTTCTGGCTGAGCTGAGAACAATCATCACTCGATGGAATTAGGAAGACACGTAGGAAAACAAATATGAAATGGCATCAAGGGTCCCACCTGCAATAATGACTCTTCGAGCTACAAGATTTTCCTTTAAAGCAGCCTGGATTTCAGGCAGAGTTCCCTCCATGATGTTGAGGTGTTATCCATCTCACCTGACCTCAAAAGGTTTTTTCCTGCAATGCTTACAGTGAATTGCTTGCCCTCAAATAAATTTTGCAACCAAGAACACCTGTAAAATTCAACTGATTTTTCTACTGTAACTTACATTTATTTCCTTTTTTTTCCCTTTTTTTTTTTGTGTTAGAAATTTCTTCATTTAACAAAACATTCTTTCCAGAACTGAGAGTAAATCTGAAAATTTGCACAAAACCCCCTGGCAGAAAAATGCATGTTGCAGAGTGCTGCATCCAGCATCCCACCTGTGATAGTCTGGCTTAGAAAAACACCCCAAAGTGCTCAAAGAAAGCACCATTTACTCTGAGTAGGTTTGGGCCGTGAGATTTTGTGAGCCTTTAAGAATTGCTTAGATCTGAATATAAAAAAAAGAAGTGTCCAAGGCCAGACTGGATGGGACTTGGAGCAACCTGGGATAGTGGAAGGTGTCCCTGCCCATGTCAGGGGGTGACACTGGAGGGGATTTAAGGTCCTTTCAGCCCAAATCAATCTATAATTCTTTGATTCTATGAACTGCACCAAATCCTGGAATAACTATATTGCCATCTCCACAGTGAAAGATTACACATACATTTTCTTGATTTGATTTTTTCTGCTTGTTTTCTTTTTTCTGTAACTAGAAAACTAACGTTTATTGAAGTATCTGCACCAAATTCATTTGTGTAACTCACTTCAGGCAGTTCATACATGCAGGCAAGCACAATGTGAAATTAGGTCCCAGGTGCTCAGCAAATATTGAATATGTAAGTTATACAAGTTGTTTTGTACTAGAGATTATTTGCTTCTTTTTAGAGTGTGAATGTGCTGCATAAGAAATAAAAAACATGCAAAAGGTTAAGTAACTGAAGATCAAAATATTAAATCTGAGATTCACATGAATTATATAAATATTAATTACCCCCACTTAAAAAAAAAGTAGATATCTAACAGCATTGAAACAGAGAAAAAAATATCATATCTGTTTTCACAGAAATGTTTTGAACTACCTGATCTTATCTACCTTCTTTAATGGCAAATGAAGTATTTCTTATTATTTTGTGGTCATTAAGTGGAACAAAATATATTACTTGTAAATAAACTAAATTTGGAATATTTTTCTCTTTTGGTGGGGAGCTCAATTCCACTGAGAATACTCAGAAAAACCGTGAGAAAGAAGCAATGAAAATTTCAACCCAATCCATCATAAAATCTTGGGCACAAGGTTGTGGGTGTTTATGAGAGCAAATGAAAGGAGCATTTAGTTAGTCTTAACTTGATACTGAACAGTTTTCTTGTTAGTTTGATGTAAAAACCTGTATTTGAAACAAAGTTCAGCCATTATAAGAAATGGTTGTAGAGAAATTATTTTAAAAATCCATACAGCACTGATTCCCAGCTAACATACAAATGTTAGCATATAAAATGTACTGATGTTACGTGCTTTAAAATGCTGCATTGCATTTGAAATAACAAACCTGATAAATTTGTACAGGCTTGGAAATTTCAAGGAGAGGTGCAGCAGTTATGTTCTTTAATCAAAATTCACAAGTTCCACAGAACCAATGACTGTCCTCACCCAAATATGAGATTGAACTCACTCCTTTATTTTTAGTTTTACACAGCTTCTAACCAGTTACTCCCTAGGAGCTTTCCAGGCTTGCATTAATCAGCTTAATTAGCAGATACTCAGCTGAATCGTATTCTGTGTCCACTTTTCACCTTTAGAAATAGACAAGGACTCATAAAATGCACGCACAATGTCATTTCACCTAGGAGGATAAAACCTCACATTTTCTAAAATGCAAGTCCTCCTAAGTTCTTTTTTGACCTATTCATTTTTGAGGGGTATATCCAAGTTTTGATGGTGGTAACAGCTCTAATTCTGGAAGGATTGAGCCTCGGGATATCCTGCCTTGAGTTACATCAGAGCAAGTAATCACAGCCCTGCCTCAGTTAAACCAACCTGCTCCCCCTCATTCATGGCCAAAAATTGCAGATGAGAAGATCAGGTGGAGACTGGCTCATCAGTACAGTTTTAATTATTGTTATCACTGTCATATTGGAAATTTTCTGAAATTAATTATTTCCCATTTAAATCTCACATTGGTTTGCCCAGATTTCAGTTTCAGGTATTTTTTTTAAATAGCTTCTACACAAGAGTGTGACTGCACAAGTAAAGCCAAACTCCTTTTACTAACAGAAACTCACAAAGGTCACTGCAACATGAGCAAAACTCTTTGATTCAAAATAAATGCCTGTATTTCTCTCAAAAAAAATTCCTACTTGACAGAATTCTGAGATGTCTGACCTTCTCAAGGGGGCAGATTTAGAGCTGTGTCACTCCACATTGGCAACATTGCTTTGACTTTCCAGGGATATTCTTACCAGCCAAAATAAACCTTCAGGTGCTGCAATCTGAAAAATCGCTACAAAAAAATCCATTTATTTGGTGATTATATTGTGTGTCTAACATTTTCCACCTAGTAACAGCAACAACAGGATACAAATGTCTGACAGTGCACAAAAACCCCAAGCGACACATCCAGGAGCAGCACTGAGATGGCAGGACTTGCTAGAGGAACTATTTACTATAAAACCAAGAAATAAATTATACTTTCTCCACCGAAATGTTATTTTTGTCAGTGTTGTCAATAAAATATTTTTCAGTGTTTCTACTTATCAAAATAGTCTTCAGGTGATTGGTCAAAGCATAGATGGACAAAAACCAAGCAGCTTGCTATTTAACTTTACTCTTTTCATCTGTCATTTGCAAGAAAGCACACAAACATGAAGATATCAGCAGAAAACAGTCTAAAACTGAATGTAGATAAAATTATTGGTGCATTGGTGACATTGATTCAAATTTAATATGCCTTGAATTCAACAGATGTGCAACGTTCAAAGACAAAAAAAAAAAAAAGGCACACAAAATAAGAACACAGTGGACAGAAAATAAAGTTGCAAAACTATAGTAGGAATATAAGAATATTTGCACAGATAAGCCATTTTTACAAGTAAAAAGTTTCTCTCCCATGGCCCTTTCTTTTGAATCACACTGATAGCAGATTCACCTTTCCCTCACCCTTTTCCTCCTAATCATCTTGTTTCACTACAGTTAAGGACATATTTGAAAGAAATGTTTCTCCTGACATGAAAGTAAGCCAATTTTATAGAATTTCTGTCTCCAGGAGAAAAGGCAGACATCCAGAGTGCACTCCACATTCCTTTTGGGAGAAAAGATTTTAGAGAGAAGAGGGTTAGTCCACATCACACCCAGTGAGCAAGGAGCAGAAGTCCCATACTTGATCACAGAATCATTTACTCTTCCTTGGTTTTTCTGTCACTTATATCAGCAATATCACTCCCAGGTGAAAAAGGGAAGAAAATGTCCACAAACCTTCCCTCACAAAATCCAACAGTGCAATGGGATGGGTGGTAAGAAAAAATGAGTAATCAGTTAAAACACTGTAGTAAGTGCAAGGCGTGATTGGACAAATCAGGGTGTAAGGACTGTAAACCACAGCAAACACTCCTAAGGGTGGGGAGACATGGAAGGAGAACAAGCCCTTTTCAGAATACACCCAGATATCTTCAGGTTTGTCAGACAGCATTCCACGAGGCTGAAAACCTGAATTTACAGATTCCCAGAACCAAAGAATGTTTGGGGCTGAAAAGTTCCTCTGAGCTTCCCCAGCCCAGCCCTGCCCATGCAGGGTGCCCTGGGCAGGGGCACAGGGAGGTGTCCAGCTGGGGCTGGGATGTCTCCAGACAGGGACACTCCAGGCCCTCCCTGGGCAGCTGTTCCAGGGCTCTGCTGTCCCTCCATGCACACAAGTTCTCCCCCTGCTGCCCTGCACCTCGCTGCCCTTTATTTGATGGCCGCTGCTGCTGCTGCTGGCACTGGCAGCACCGAGCAGAGCCCGGCCCATGCTCTGGCAGCCCCTGGAGATGTTTGGGGGCTCTGATGGGATCCCCTTGGCACGGCCCGCTAGGGCAAGCGGGGTCCTGATGGTTCCTTTCCAGATCCCAAAAGTGCAAAAGACAAACAGCAGGGGACTGCCAGTTCAATCACAACAAATGCACCTTTATTGAGGGCCAACAGCAAATGTGATAGAGGGGTCAGAAAAGGAAGTAAAGGATAGAAAGAAAGAAGGGAGGGGGAATATAGCTACCAACGAGAGGGAATCCTCATGGTCCAGCCACACAGATTCGCCGTGTCCGTGGGGGCTCACCAGAGCCATCTCAGAAGTTCCAGTTTATACAGGCTCCATCCAAAGGAGTGGCATCTGGCCAAAGGTGGGGAAGGTTCCTGGGCCATGGTGCTGAGACCCCTCGCTCTGTGGGGCAGGTGTGAGCGAGCAAGGCCGAGGCACCGCTTGTCAGAACTCGTGGGGCAGGTGCAGGGTGTAAGGACAAGGCAGCATTGATCAGAACCTGTTCCAAGCAGTGCTCTGTGAAGGCCCAGCGAGCACACCTCAAACAGTCACTTGGGAGAACAGCCAGAAAACGCCCACCTCAGCCAGGCCAGGGCTCCTGACGGGGCCTTCAGGGCCCTTGCGGCGACCGTGAGGCAAATGAAGGAAACTCGGGAATGTCTCCCACACCCCTGTCAGCGTTCCCTTCTGCAGCCTGCCCAGCCCGGCTCCCGCAGGCTCTGCCCAGCCCAGAGATGCTGCAGAGCCCAAATCCTCTGTGTGCCTGCCCTGGAGCCTCTGCAGCAGCTCCTGGTGTCTCCTGTGCTGAGGAGCCCAGGGCTGGAGCCAGCCCTGCACAGGAGCCTCAGCTGGGCAGGGCACAGGGGCAGCATCCCCTCCTCACCTGCTCCCACTCTCTTCCCTGTGCTCCCCAGGTTGTTCTCTGTACTCCATTCTAAAAATCTTCCTCACTTGGAAGATCAGCAGAAGGCACAATTGTGGATTTTCATTTTAAATTTCCTCATGCAACCTACTTTTCTTTGAAACTTTAAAACTCCTGCCAAGCAACTTAACTTCAAGATACATAATCCAAACAGGCAGGATATTTAAGTTTCCCTATTTTTTTTTAACATATAAAATTATAAAAAATATTAGCAATGTGGATTCATTTCCATGGTCATCAAAATATGGATAACCATAATACCAGTTTTCCAAGTAGCTGCAGTCTACTGAAGGTAAATATTTGATTACATTTTTCAGTAGATTATGTTTTGCTATCTGTGCTGATTGTGCCTTCTGGGAGATCCAGTTTCCATTTTTAGAGCTGTCTAGCAAAAAGCTTAAAGAGTATCACTGTGTACCAACAGATGCTCACAGCAAACCAGTGAGATTTCTACCAGATTGAGGGAGAAAAGGAACTACACAATGCTGAATAGGATTGTGGGATGTAAATCTTATGTCTTTGGGATGTAAATTAAAAACAGCCAAGGATTAGACAATTCTGGGCTCAGGAGCTGATCTTTGTGGGTTTCAGCTACTCCTGGTGACAAATATTTATTGTGGGAAGCAGGAGCATTATTTCTAATTTTGTCATGTGTTAGATGAAATTTAGATAGTGTTTAGGAAAATGAAAATGTTCAAGTCATAAATAGGGTCTTGCTGTTAATCACTTAACCTTGTCCAAATAGCTTCTTGACTCTTACACATGGGTTATCACATCACTTTCCAGCACTGGCAATAACTTGATTGTCTCCCAAATTGTGTCTTACAGGACACTTAAGCCTTGATTTTAGTACTAAGATACCTCTTTCAGAAATGTAGGCTCTGGCTTGTGGTGGTCAAAACTGTGTACTTGCACCTACTATACATAACTCACTACTTGTCACAGGAATATTTCCTCCTAACAACATACTGTGATAGTTTAATCACTGCTGGCTATTCAAGAGTGCAAACTCCCTCTGAAACATCTGCTTTTTAAAAAATGTGTGAATCAAATGTTGATATTGTTAGAAAATTTTTCTGCATTTAATCTATATCCTCAGTTCTGTGTGATGAAAAAAATTCACTAAGGGCAGATGAAAAAAATAATAAAAAAAAGATATCTTAAATAAATTTTCTCTCAGCACTTCTCAGATCTGAGCACTTATCAGATCTCATCCCTTGTTGTTTTAGAGTCTCAAGATGTGAAATGGAAAACAGACTCAATAGTCAGTAGTGCCTTGCAACACTGCCTGTCCCCATTCCCACTCATTCTGCCACATTCCCTAACAAACTCTGAAATCTCTACAAAGTGTCCACACAGAAGATTAAACACTAAACCACCCACCTCTCCCCATCTGGGAGAGTAAATCAGTGCTCAAACCCATCCCTGATGATGTCCCCAAGCAGATTGCTTCCTCCCTTCCTGCTCTCCCTCCTTGTGGGTGGGACTGGGAAAGGCACAGGGAGAAAGAACATAAGATATGGAATAAAGGGGGTGTTTGCAAGGTAACCTGATTTCAAATAAAGTGCAACAAGCCACTGTGGTCATTCTCATTTTTCTGTCTGGGTAACTCCTGTCATCAGAGACAAAGCGAAGAGGAAAAAAAATCCCAGCAGGGAAGGCTAAAGAAAATAATATTGAGTGCAGAGTAAGATCTCTCCATCCCCATGACTGAATCTTTACAGAGAGACAGACACTAGTAAAATCCTTGGAGGAAAGAAAAATGCTTTCATAGCTTTTTTCCCTCAGATTACTTGTTTTGCTCTTGCCTGCTGGGTTTTTTTAGAAAGGAGTACATTTGTAAAGGAAGACTGGTCCTCTGCCTTAGAGGTTATCACAAAATCTATATTGGACACTACACCCTCAAGCTTCCAGATATTTACTGGTTTTTACTCTTTCCTATCTCTCTAAACAAATGATTTTTTTCCCCTCTGTTCTGCCCACCTTTTATGGTTTTTGGTTTTTGTTTTTTTTCTTTTTGTGGTAGTGGGGGTAAAAGATACAAGAATATACAAGAAATCCTTTCAATCCTGACACTTGCAACAGTCAAAGAGAGAAAATTAATCCCGGTTTCACTCTAAAAGTGGCACCTCCTCAGCAGAAATCCTTCTTGGATTGTCATACATATTTCAATTATCATTTCAGAACCTCCCTGCATCCCCTGGAAATTAGTAAGACAGAGGAGTACATGCTACACCTGAGTGGCTGACAGCCATGGCAACACTCTGTACTGCCACCTGAGAGCAGAGCAGGGGATTGATTGGCACTTACTCATGAACCAGCCAGGCTCTCCCATGATTACTCTATCTAAATATCATTTTCCTCTTTCACAGTGCATCACCTCCCTGAAATTTTTACAGCATTCACTTTCAAAGAGATAACTTATCATACCCACTGCTGCAGCTTGCAGTTTGTCCACACTTGAACATCCATCATGGGTTTAATTGTAACAGATAACTCCATGCATGGGCAATTTCACACATTTTGGGTTAATCTCTAAGAGGTATTGCTATACAAGTCCGTGTGCAGAGAGCTCCTCAGCATGATGAGGCACACAACAGCCTTTCCTTACTCTCTGTTCTCTTCCTCCCATGTTTATCTTGATGCTAAGATAAATACTTGTCTGTTGTGAGTCTCTGAGAGAACTTGATTGGGTTTTTTAGCAGATGAAGCACAAGTAGATGATTATGTGAATACAGAAAAAGAATTTTGGTTACTGCTTGGTTTTGTTGATGGTGTTGTAAAACCATGAAATGTAATAAAATAAATGCAAAATATGCAGTAGAATTTAGCAGATTAGGTTGGAAATAGAAATTTCAAAGTGGTTTTACTGTGTTTGTGCTTTCACTGGTGTTTCTACCAGCTTTGCTTGCTGATACTCTCAACAAAAAGGACATGAGAAGTCCTTGTCGGTAAAGAATCTGACCCCATAGATTCCAATCTCTCAGCACCCTTTAACCAGCTTGGTTCTTCCAATATTTCCCCTTCTCAGCACTGAATAGAAAACATGGGTTATTTTCTCTCTGTTGGAAAGCAGGAGTTTATTACTTTCTGGTACTACTTGAGTAGAAGAAATGAGTGTGTATATCTATACGAAAGCAAGTATACTGCAAGATATAAACTCTTATTTCTGGATTTAGATACTAGAGCTGCTTGATATGGGCAGAAACATTCTGACAGGGATTTCCAAAATCCTGCTCTAAAGCTTTGTAACATAAAAGAGCGTAAGATTTTAATACCCTTTTACACTTCCTGCTAACTCACCATCAAATAATCCAAATGTGTATAACCTGTTTTCTGGTATCAGGTAACTGTGGGGATCACAGCCTACAAGAAGACAAAACACCCAGAAATTCTGCCAGCTGAGAAAGTGGAAAGGTACATTAAAATTTTTCTCTCTTATTCACCCACTTGGATTAATCAACACAAACTGCCTTCCACGTATGAGACTTGGATGGAGCTATGCCATTTGCAGCAGGATTTTTTTGGGGTTTTTTGCCATTGTTTGCTATTTTGAAAAGCCTGAAAAGTCAGGAGTTCTCATACTGCCCTTCTGGGGCTGTTGTGTCTATGTGCACAGTGAGTCTGGAGGCTGGTGGGTAACTGAGGTGTTTCGACATCTCCAAAAAAACCACCAAAACCTGAGAGAGTGTCAATAATAGAGACAGACAATTCTCACCTCAGGTGTGGAGTTCTTGACAGAGGTATCTCAGGGAAACACAAGTAAACACCCTGTAAAAGATGGGGTAGGCAGCAATAAAAATAGGTTTTAATAATAGTGGATTTAAAAGTTGTGGATAACAAGCATCAACATTAACCTAAGGGCTGATTCTAGCTGACTGTGGAAACGTTTGGAAAAACTATGTGTTTCTGCCAAGAAAATACTGATAATTAATATTTTTAAAGGAAGTCAGTCCAGATTTTTAATAGGAAAATCTCAAATGCACATGGAAGGAAGCAGAGCCTGCATAAAGTGTAAGGTTCTTTAATGTGGGTTTAACCTCCTTGTTTGCAAACTCTGAAATGCAGAAGCACTTACCAAGAAGTTGTGCCAATTATTCTCCATCTTAAAATAATTTGAATGTAAAAATGAATAGAGGAAACGACCCCCAGTGTCTGTATCAACAACAGCTCTGCAAAGATACTGGATAAATATGGGTTTATATTTTCCTTCCTGTTGTCTTTAGCCAGGTCAGCCACTCATTCACACCCACAGAACATTGCTTTCTGTTGGACTGAAGTCTTACAGGTTTTCTGCTTGAGACAGTATTTAAATTAAGGAAAATATTGCAATCATCTATGCCAATGAGGTGAGTGAAAATATTTTTGCTAATTCATGGTGAAAACACAGACTGGAGCTCCTGTGAATGATAGCTGAGCAAGCTGAGTTAAACTGTAATAGAAGATTAGCTACTCGTGGAAAAACAGAATGGGCTGAAAATTGTCAATTCCAATTGAACTTCAGTAAGAATTTGGACTCCCAGAGGAAAAATCTTAATGTTTTCAAGATGGCATAAGTATTTCCAATTTGTATCCTGAAACAAGATTTCATTTTGAAATGTGATTGCTGTGGTTTCCTTAGCAAAGTGAAAAACACTCCAAAACCACAGAATGTATTATTACAGGAAACAAAGACCAGCTTTTCAGTTTGGAGGGAGAACTTTTTTTCTCCATTTAGGCCAGCAAAACAGTTATTCACAGTGGTGAAATATATTGGAGATATCACTGAGTTTATATTTACTGGAAGTGCCCCATGATACAAAATGATTGGCACAGGTAATCACAGGAAAAGGAAAAAAATTATCTCATGGTTAAAAAAGTGGAATGAAACCTCAGAGTTACCTTGTCTATAACCCAGACTGCTTTTTAAGGGTTGCTACATGTGATGCTCATTTTGTGAACTCCAGACAAAACTGATGAGAATGTGAATCCCCTGCAATAAATGTTTGTTCTGTTAGCTGAACTTTTAAAACTCTCCCTAAAGATGCAGAATGCTGTCACAGTATCAGGCAGCCCTGCCTCAGTTTCCTATTCCAGTAGATGCAATTACTTGCTCTCTTTTCAGGGGGTTGTTATATAAATATTTTCAGATGCATTCAGAAAGATTGCAAAGAGACTTTTACAAAGATGAGCCCTGATGAGGCCTGCAAGGAAACTAATCATTCTATTCCGTGAGCAGGTTTTGAATAGTGTGCAATAAATAATGCCTAACTCCACTGTGATTAGAAGGTAAATGGGTTTTGGAGCCACAACTCTGAGATAAATAAGAGGGAAAGGAAGCTGAGCTTCACGCAGGTTTGGGCTCTGGACAGGTATTGTCCCAGCCTGCCAACCAGAGCTGCACAGACAGAGTGGCCTGAAGGGCAGACTGAGAAACATTTCTTGATGGAGCTGAAAAATCACTGCTCAGGTGGAATGGGACTGAGTATTTGGCAGAGAGAAGCCCTCAGCAGAATCAACAGCAGTTTAAAGCAGGGGTTTACAAAATCAGTGAAAAGCAATCCAGGACTTGGAAACTCTGAGTTTCCACCAATTTACACTTACAGACTTTTCTTGCGTGATATGTCTGTACTGCTTTTTGAACTGAAGCAAAACCTGCAGCAATAAAACATGACAGAAGACCACTTTTTTTTTTTTTTTTTTTTTTTTTTTTTACCAAGACAATGGATTAAGAACTACTTCTATCTGCTTCAAACTGAGACCATCTTTTCCAGGGGCATGGGGGACTAGATGTGTGCCCACAACACAGTGATTGAGTCCACTCTGATGTATTATCAAACATCCGTCTCTCTTTTCAAGTCCTTTATGTTCTGCCAAAATTTTTATTCAACTTCCATCCAGGAAGAATTATTTAATTTCCATCCAGGAATAATTTTGAGTGAGTTTGATAATTCTTTTTTTTTTTTTTAAATCACCAAACTGACAATAAAAGTTTCACTTTACCTGAGCAACAGGTACACATGCTCACGTATTTGAGAGGAAGGGAGGACAAAAATATCTGGTTGTATCTGTAAGTATTTTACACAACTGCTATGTTCTATTCTTGTATTCAAAAGAATTCTGCATTGCTGCTGAGATCGTTGCAGGATCAGTATAATAGCAAATGCAAGGAGATGCTGAAGAGTCACCTGTTACTGAATGAGGAG
Organism: Diglossa brunneiventris; assembly: GCA_019023105.1. Taxonomy (NCBI): domain Eukaryota; kingdom Metazoa; phylum Chordata; class Aves; order Passeriformes; family Thraupidae; genus Diglossa; species Diglossa brunneiventris. The sequence goes on along the minus strand of CM032382.1, from coordinate 5,218,996 downwards.
ATGCTCTGCTAACTGACAAAACATCCTTTGTGGCATAACAAAAAATATCCACTTTTAAGACAGAAAACAACATGGAATCATTTATTACATCACAAGCCAAAGTTAAGCTAAGTAAAGGCCATTCAGACAACATTAATTTTGTTTTTTCTGTAGTGTCGTCCTAACTCTGAAAATTTAATATTCCTTTAGGTTTTTTCTAGATACTTTGCAGCTGAACATGAAAGAGGCAGCAACTCAGGCTTTACCAAAATATGTAAAAGTTGAAGAACACTAACAAGCAGAAAACATTTTCTTCCTGGAACAGAACAAGTTAAAAATTTTCCTCAGTTACTAATTTGGTTCTTTTGGTAGGCTTTTAGTTTAGACTGATACTTAAAACCCATTAAAATAACCTCTAAAATTTACTATTATTGTGTGGCTCACTGGGAATGAAGCACTCAACTGAGAACACATTTCTGAAGGGAAGCAAATTGATGTGGAGAGCAGGAACAGCCCAATGCTCAATGATTTTTAACATCCTTCAAGGTGGCATCATCTAACTAATTAAACTGATTACATTTGAGAACTTCGGAGGCCTAGAGATAAATTCCTAATCTTGAGTAGTCCTAAAAACCTTGATTATTAATCTGCTAATTGTGTGAAGGCATTTGCTATTAAATTCAGCAGTTCAGGAAGAGAAAATAAAAAAACCCTTTGTCTATGGCTCAAAGCCTTTTAAAATAATAATGTGAATTTTCAGACTCTGATTCCCACTGCAGCCACAGATAGAAAGTAATTGCATTTTTTATCAGAAAGAAAATTTAAAGTTAACAGAAGAATAGTTAAAACTATCCTCAGACATCCAAAACCTGTGGGTGTTTTTTTCTTAGTTTCCTTTCCAATATTATTGGAGATATTGTTCATCATGAGACCTGTGTAGGAAGGAATCTATCCCCAGTGTGGCCAGGCTTCTCTTTACTGTAAGAGAGAGCATTTTATGCTTTGTTTTTAATGTTTTACATTATTAACCCTGTTTGTGACAGAGACTAAAGATGCACCATTACCACTAAGCAAAGAGTATTATCTGAATTAAATAGAAGTGACAATGAGCAGGAACAGGGGGAAGAGGAAGTGGAGGAGGAGGAAAGTAACAAGAAGGCAACAGGAGTAAATGACAGTTGTGGATTCCTCACAACTGAAATATTCCATTACTTTCCACTCTATTCCATCAAATGTGAGCTCGGGCCCAGCTCTCCCAGTTCCTACTCTTTCAAGGGTTTTTTTTACCTCATTGTACAATTTCCCTGCAAGTTTCAAAGGCAGAAATTTCATTCACACAGACCTGTCACATCTCCCTGCTCATAAGGAGGGTTCTCCCTTGGTTCTCCCTGCATCAAGCATGAGAAAGGGAAAAAGAGAGTTTTGATTTTTCTTTTTTTTCTTTTTTTCTTTTTTTTTTTTTTTGTTTCAGAGTACACCACAAAGAGCTGTGCCCTCTCTTCCCACACAGTTCATCTTCACCTTCCACCCCTCTCTTCCCCCAGGGCTGACCTGCCAATAAACCTGTATATTAGCTTTATATTCCTTCTGGGTGTAGCCCTCCTTCCTGAAGGATGAAAGAAGGATGGAGGAAATTGGACACATTTTCATCATTATACACACTAAAGCTGCCTCTTCCAGGAAAGTTTTTAAGTCAGAAGGAGAGGGGAATATGTACAGAATTGGCTCAATTTTTTGTGCAGTGTCCCCTGCCTACACAAACATCTAGACCTTGGATCTACAGCCCCTTTTTGGGTGTTTTCCCTCCTAGGCATAAATAGCATCTTTCCTTGGTATGGTTGGCCAGGCACTCCCACACCTCTCTGATTCCCAAGAACTGTTTTCATCTGCCTTCCTAAACAAAAATATGTATGCATTTTAATTGGATTTATTTTTAAAATGTGCATCAGCTCACTGAGTGGAATATTAAGAAATTCAGAATGGTTGCCTCCTTAGGAGGTGAAAATAGCTGGCTCTGGAAAATTTATTCCACATCGTGTCCCATTCCATGCCCAATTATCCATCATCAGTTATCAGCCATCCCACTCCATAAATATGCTAAATACCAGTAACAGTTTAAAATCTGTTCTTGCAATCAAAATACATAACTAGAAAAGTTTTCACTGAAGTATTTAAATATTTTAAGAACACTTTTTTGACAAGCCAAATGTGATTTGCAGTGGGGACACAGAAGAACACGCACTATGAGCTGGTTAAAAATAGGGGGAAGAAAAGCCAGAAAATATATTCACATTTGTTACTCACAAAGTGACATCTGAAATGATACAGTTATTTAAATGGAAGAAGATAGGCTGCTGGTACCTAAATGAAGGAACTGAGCTCCATGCAAGCTCCAAACAAATACCATGGCTAGTTACCAGCTCTCTGTCAAAGGTCTGTGAGGTGCCAGTCAAGGGTTGTACAAGAATTCTTAATATCCTCTCTTCGTTTTTATTAAAATGACCAGAAGCAGATTTTCTCAACCTGTCAGTCTTTTCAGAGCTAAATCAAAAGGCTCCTTCTGACATCAAGCCTTGGAACCCTCTCTGATGGAGAACGGTGCCTGCCACATGATTTAAATTTTAAAAATTAGTTACCTCATTAAGAACTAATGTGTGTTCAGCAGGAAGGCAATCCTACACAGTGAGGAATGATATCGGCCAGATGATTAAGCTGAACAGCCAGCGGAATAAAATGTGTTCAATTTCAGCAGGTAGAATTCCTGAGCTAAATTTTCCAAGTTAATTGTTCTCTTGCTTTTAAATCCCAGTTTTCACTGAGGAATCACTACTTAATAGGCCAGGTGAGGCTGGAGAGCCTCCAGTGAGTAGGTAAGGAACATCACAACTCCTGAGGCAGCTGAACGTGCAGGGCTAGAGAAGGAAACGGGGAAATAACACATTCCAACATCTGCTCTGTAGTTATCCAACATCAGGAGCCCGCAGATACAAGCTCCAAGAGAGCTGGAGGGGGACTCTGGACAAGGGATGGAGGGACAGGACAAAGGGAAAATGCCTCAAACTGCCAGAGGGCAGGGCTGGCTGGGATCTTGGCAATGAGGAATTGTTCCCTGGCAGGGTGGGCAGGCCCTGGCACAGGGTGCCCAGAGCAGCTGGGGCTGCCCCTGCATCCCTGGCAGTGCCCAAGGCCAGGCTGGACACTGGGACAGTGGGAGGTGTCCCTGCCATGGCTGGGGTGGCACTGGATGAGTTTTGGGGTCCCTTCCAACCCAAACCATTCTGGGATCCTTTATGCTCAGCAGCTTCACATCAATCACATTCGCAGCTCAATCTGTTTGTTATGTGAGTGGGGCTCTGAAACACAGCTGCTACAAAAAAAAAACCAAAAACAAAAATCAGAAAAAAACCCACAACCCCCACCAGAAAGCCAGGAACCAAACAAAAGAGCTTATTATCCAGAAAAAAAGGTAAAAAAAAAATAAAAGGTATGCTTAAGCATAGTCCAGCAAATGTGAGTGCAGAAGGTAGAAGTCTGCTTTTATGTGCTTCACTTTCTGACTATGTCCTCAAACAGTTGAAGGGAAAAAAAAATGTTGAAAATTTACATCAAAAGTGAAAGCCACAGACACAGGTTCACTGCTGTTCAACCCTTTCTGAAGTAAATTATTTCTTTCTGCAGTTTATAAAGGGGATGTAGGGAAGCAGAGTCTGTAATACAGCAAAAAAGAGCCCAGAGTACCTTGGAATTTTTTTACCTTTCAAAAACTCTGGCCTTGGAAACACCGAAATGCACACACAAACCAAATACACGTAAATAAAACCATGTACAAAAATATGTTTTTCACCCATGGGATCCTTGGCTCCAACCCCCCCTGGTTTTCCTATCTTAAATATAATTTTATATATTAATAAGAAATGCTGTGATCTCTGTTATGTCCTTATGCCTGTTACTGTGCATTCTTTAAATATAAGTATATGGTACATTCCAAAAAATGTCTGGCCAGTCTGTTCTCCACACTGTTTATGCAGTTTTAGTGTATTAAACCACACAGAACATTGCATTTTACTTCCACACACACAAACCCCATGATTGTGCTCCAGAAGCTGCCAAATACCAGTCCTCTGTGGTTCAAGGAAAAAAAAAATATCTGTGAAGTTCAGGAACCCACACAAATGCTAATACAAATGTGTGGTTTTCAGAAAGAATGTGCTACACCTATTATTTTATGGATATTTTTCTGGTTTTTGTTAATATTCCCTCAGCTGTAAAAAAAAAAAAAGAAGTGTCCTAATTTAAAAGCTGTTAGAGTCTAGTTCAAATATAATTTACACGTATGAAACACTCTCACCACTCCTGGTTTGTTGTGGATTTTTTGTAGCCATGAAGAAATAAGAGGTGCAAGCGGTTTTTTTTGCCCAATACATTATGGGAAGGACTGAAAGCAGTAAATGTTTTCTGACATCTGAAAGCCTTCCTAACATGTCATTGAACCCAGCAAGACCATTTACAGCAGCACAAGAAGCAGGCTCAGGATTAGGTTTAGAGTGGGAACTCGTTCTACAGAGCTCTTTAACACTGTTTGTGGCTGTTCTGTCACCCACACTCCACGGGCATTTGAATTGTTTAATGTTTGTTTACTGACATAACCCACAGCTGGATCAGGAAGGCAAGGAACAGAAGAAATGCTATCAAAAAGAGGGGGCAACAACCAGCCTCGTGAAATTTTGCAATGTTTGGCAGTAGTGCTATAGAGGAGTAGGCATGGAAGAAAAAGAAGATACATCAAGTAAGAGAAGTATTCCTAATGAGTGATGGAGAATGTTATGCAGATTCTGGCTGAGAAAATACCTAAGCTAAATAAATGTCTTTTAAGAGGACAGAGCTGGTGATAAAATACAATTTAATGTTACAATTTATCACTGCCCCAAAATGAGGCTCAAAATGATCTAACTGGGAGTGGGTGAGTATCTGCCACTTCCCCTGTGTCTTTTTTAAGCTGAAGTCTTTTTTTGTGCTCACAACTACTTTCCACCCAATTTTTTGTTTTTACTTTTTCACTTGGAGAGGGAACACTATTGTTCTACCTCCTCCTCCCCCCCTACCCATGACTCTCCTTCCCTAAACAACAAATTCATAGAGCTAAAAGTAAAACCAAGCTGAAGACCAGAGAGACATCTTAGTGTATCCTGAACATCCCTTCAAAAACACTTCCAAGGAAATCTTTCACTGTGGTAACACATTTTGTGTTGACACCATTCCCCACTGAAATGCAGATGACAGCAGCATTTATGAGCACATCTGCACTGCCCTTTAGGATTTTTTTTTTTTTTCTTTTTCCTACCAGCTCTCAGGCTGTGTCCATAATTGCAGTGGGCACCTGGAGGGACAGCCATATGTCACAGATGCTTTCTCTCCCAGAGCCATCAGAACCCTCAGCTTTGCCCCTCACATCCCAGAAATCACAGGCATGCCGACACCCATGACAACAGACACCCTGCCTGTGCCTCCCAGACTAATTAGAAGTGTCACTTTTCTGGTTTCAGACACTCTGCAGTGAAATTCTAATGAGTCTAATGCGTGTCTGAAACCACCATCCTCTACAGCAGACCCCAAAAATACATCATTACCATAGCAGGTCAGCTCCATCCTTGTTCTCCACGTGATTTAATTGCAGCTGCTGCTCTTTGTGCAAGACGCTGGAGGACTTGCATTCACCAGCCCTGTGTTAGCAGGGCCTCCTGTCAGCATCATTAGCACAGGAAATGCAAAGTGAATCCGGACTCCACATGGATAATTAAGAGTGTTGGAAAGAGTGGCTCCAGCAAAGAGCCACTTGCTGCTGATCCACGCCACTAAATTGGTGTTTTAGCATTTCCATTATCAACCTTGCTGCTGTTACAAAGCTGGGGGATGCTGTCAATACGTTGATACAGAGGAGGAGTAATTGGATGGACTCAGGGAGCACACGTGGGACAGCATTTAGAAGAAAAATGAGCCAGTTCTCATCATGGAGGTATTTATATGTCTCTCCAAGCTATGGGCTCAAAGATCTAATTGATCATAGGATCCATACTGGTTTTACCCCATGGAAAAGGCAGGTGGCACATATCTACACACATGTATTAGATTAAGTATTTCTGATAGAGATGCCAAAAAATCTGATTCTGGAAGATCTCAGTGAGTTCCTGGATTATACACAGTCATGGTCACTGAGTAAAAGTGAATTTAGGCACACACAGAGGGCTAGACAGCTTACCACAGACATGGAATCCTGCGTAAATAGATAAAGCAACGACACATCCTGATGAATTTCAACCATTGTTCTTTCCTGATGCTTCCCCTCCATGTTTATAGCATCAGCACTGACATGAGCACTCCTGCATGTAAATTATTCACACTTAACAGTCTGAAATTTGGAAGTGGTTTTTGCATATTCTTTCAATGATTGCTAATACCCAGCTCAGGAACTACTGGATTACTGCTCAGTACACACTTTAACCAAGTCAGGTGAAGACAGGAGCATATTCCGCTCATGTTTATGTGAACACACTGGCAAAAGGGGCAGGTCTATAAGGGCATTATTCGATTCAGAGCTGGGAAATTCTGATTTGGAGCAAAATCCTCTAATCTTGCACTTGCTGTGCATCCAAAATTATGTTACAGTGATTTAGGTAACATGGCCTGACACCTGGAGTTACATGAGCAAAAGCCTTCAAAACTTCTGCTGTTAAGCAGTCTTAATGATGTTGGCTTTACTAGAAAAACCCACCCCAAACCAGCAAACCACCCAAATAATAATAACAATAAGAAAAAAATATATATATATATTAGCCTTGTAACGAGAAATATATCCAGTGCAGTCCCTGTTTCACATCACAGACAACTCTGGAGTTACTCTGTTCAAGGTGTCTGCAACCTATCTATGTCACATTCAACTTAATTAAATACATGTGCCTGTTCCACCTTCTCAGTCTTCTCTGAGCCAGTTGATTTTGATCAAGGGCACACATTTACTTTTTTTTTTTTGGCTCATGAGCAATCCATCTGGGTAAGGACAGCAGACTCTGATTGTTACCTCTCCAGCTGCAAAGGAGTAGAGAAAAGGGGTGTGTGTGTTAAAATTGTAAGTGTGGCTTTCATGAACCTGCCAATTTAAGGACTGATGGCAAAGCAAACTCAAGGCATTTTGTACTTTTGCTGAAATTATGGCTCTCAGAATTATTCCTCTCTGTCCAAACAGAATGCACAGAAAGGGCCTTTAGAAGAAATTTGTCACAAGGCTATCACTGGGTGCAGTGGTCAAATACAGACATTTCCATGACCTCCCTCCATATGCACACAAAAAAATCCCTAAAACAGATAAAACTGCCCTGCCAAGCTGTTTTCCACTACCTGGAATACTGTACATAAACTACACAGTAATGCTTAGAGGGTTTGCCTTTTCAAAAAACAATTTTAACTTGCACTTTGGGTTACTTAGCACTTCTAAAATAATGTTTCTCCTTCAGACGTGACTAACAGGAGTAACCAAAATTCACTTAGTGATTTTCATCATTAAAAAAAAAAATCCCCAAAACCCCACATGGTTGAAAGTGGAAAATTTTACAGAGAATTTACTTTATTCACTTCAAACACTCCCACATGAAATCAAAGAACTGTGTGAGAAGCACAGCCAGGCTATTAAATTCCTCTCATCTTTTTTGACATCTCAACCCCCACGTGACCAAGACTATCAGATTATGGAAAGGGCAAGAACAGGACAGTGAATTCAGAAGGACACAAATCACTGCTTCACTACAAAGAAACAAATAATTCAAGACAGAATTTATCAGATTAAGTATTTTTTTTTTTCTAAATGAAGAAACCAATCTGCAAGAAGTTTGAAGTTTAATTTTTTTTTTTGTTCTAAACATGGAAAAAATTATTTTTTACTAATTGGGCAATTAAAACAAACAAGTTAGAATACAATTTCACACAGAAGTAGATGGTTCCATTTAGAGATTTTATACTGTGGAGTGATTTCTAAGTACCCAATACCTAGCAAGACACTCTAGGAATTAACAGCAGACACTCAGCTTTCTGATAACATGACAAGCATCTCTGATTTTACACAGATAAAACAGCCTGGTGATCTTTTTTATGACATTCCCTCCTGTCTGCTGATTCATGGCTTATAAGCACTTGGCAAAGGGCAGCTTTCAAATTTCCTCCCAGGATTCTATTCCAGCTCCTTCTGTCCCAGTAAACACCCTTCACATTTCATTACTAAACCAAGGATGTGTGTGTTTGTGCGATGGGAGGGGGAAAGAACCAGGAGGGGAAAAAAATAGGAAGAAAAGGGACAAGAAAGCAGAAAGTACAAAATCCTGGCAGTGGTCTGTGCCTTCCAGCACAGCCCCGAGCTAAGAGTAAAGCTGGGATGGTTTTTGAGGTTTCTTTCCTCTCTGCATCGCACACCAGGGATGTGCAGTTCGCCTTTGGCACTGCAGTGCTGAGCACCATCAACCCACTGCTGGAGCAGGTGACACAGAGGGGATAAACGTGTCCAGCCTCTTTGTGCTGGGCTCATAGCAAGGGCTGAACTGGGGCAAAATTGGATTTTCCTTCTCAGCTGTTGTGCTGCACAGTCTTATCCGTTCTTGTGTGTGTATATCTGGACACATCCCCTGTTTGTTTGTTTGTTTGTTTTTTAAAAAACACAACCAACTCAAAGCCTCCCATGACACATCAGCTCTTCATTTTAAGAAAGGGCCGGCTCCACACAGACCATTTCCATACCACTGGCTAATTTATAAGCATGTTGCCCATAAATCAAAGAGCATGCTCAATATAATCAAATATTTCTCCAGGTGTAATTAGTTAATGCTGGTAATTATGTTTAGTTACGAGACAGCAAGCGCTGTTTATACTTCCCAGATTATTTTCCTGTTATCATTGGGTGATTTTACTGAAGCAGACCCAGAACCATTCAGAGCAGGTCTGTGCTGCCCAGAGATTCTCAGGTGAGTCTGGCAGCTGAGAAGAAGCTGGGGATTGCACGATGCAGCAGAATTTACCAGGAGTAAGGGACGCGGCTTCCATAAGGAGACCCAAGAGTTTCATGGCTTTGAAAATGAGACCCCAATTTACCTGTCCACAAAAGACCTGCACTCACAGCCCCCAGAATGACCCCAGGGAGCCACAGCATGGCTTGTATACATCTATTGCTCTGGGTATAATGAGCTGTCCAAATGGTTTACTAGTCCTGAAGTAGGTCTCCATCATGACAAATGCTTTGGGAGCACAAAACAAGAAGTATTCCCAATTGCAGGCACCATCACCACCACCTGGAGTCCCTGGATAAGGTTCTCAGAGAGGAAAAGGGCATCTTCATCAATTACCCAGGTCTGAGTGCTTCAGTATGAACGTGGAATGTCCCAGTAAAATAACCAGTATTTCATTAGAGTCCTGTTTTATATAAGCTGTCACACTTCACAATTGAGATGTCCTCAGTCTTCCTAAAAATCTCTAAAAGTTGCAGAACCTTGAGCCTCAGATCCTGCTGCTAACAAACAAGGAGAAGGTGTCCACTGCACTACAGGGAAGTGCTGCAGGAGGTCTTATGAACAGACCTATCAAATTTATTTATAGACTCATTTGCTGGAGTCAGGTTTTTCTCCTACAGATTAAGTTTCACCCTCGAATAGATATTTGTAATATGCAGTTGCAATTTTTTTCACCGGTTAAAGTGAAAAATAAACCAAAACCCAGCTTTTTTGAGGACTGTGTTTACTTAGGAAGCATTTGACTTACTCTTTAAATACCTCAAATGATACCATTATTGTCTGTACCTTTTATCACTTTGACTTCTCTGTCCTAGTCTTATTTTGATGATTCTGCTGTCCTTAGGTTTTCCTGCTGGAATAGCCCTCGACTGAAATCCTGCCAGATGATTTAAATCCTCTTGTGGCAACACTAGTAAAAGAAAAACACATTATTCCCATTTCAGATAGCCACATCACTGCTGAATACGGAGCACTGTCACATCAAATAAGCTGCTCCTGAAGTGCAGCCAAAAATTCAGCTTCCCTCTGAAAACCAACAGAGGGAATACTGGAATGACTGGGTGTTTGTTCATTAATCTGAGAGGGAATTTATTTGTGTACCTTTAGGAATAAATACATTCAGATATTAATAATTTTCAATGGGTTTGCACTACCTGTTGAATATTTGAATTTGAAACCTTGATAACGATTAAGAACTTGGTGAGAGAAAATGACATTTTTGATTAGGCACTGTACTAAAGAAATATCCCAGTTCTTATGGCACACCCAATATAAATTCTCTGCCTTTGCTCTCTGCCTTTTATGAAGACCAACAGTTTCACCCTTTGTAAGAAAACTCTTACTATATATATATTCATTTCCTTCTAGAGATAGTTATGGAAGTCTGAAAATTCATTTGCTCCAAGAAATTCTTCTATTATATTACTCAGTCATTTTAATTGCAAATTTTAAGCTGATCCACTATATACATCTAATTATCTTTAAATGAAAAATACTTGTAATTCTAGTGCAGAAAATTACTATTTCTGTTTAATGGAAGCCTGTAATCAGTATGATTTACTTTCTTATTCCTAAAAAACTTCAGTAGCTGTGAAGTGAATAAAAGAAATGGGAAATGGCTTAAAAATAACTCTAACACAGTTGAACTCAATGGAGTGTATTTAAAACCTCTGATTTTGAAGGACAAATATTTGAAAGCTGTAGGTCTTGGTGATCAGGAAACAATCCCTTCAGGTATTAATCTTGGAACTATCCCATGTGTCTATACCAATTTGATGGGTTTTACTTGGGTTTAGTGACTTTGGTGACTTGGGCAGGGAGGAACACCACCAGAATATCAAAAAGAAACAGAAAAAAGCATCATGGAATCCTTATCACGATGGCATTAAGGAACTCAAAAATACAGGTGACCTCAGAGAGAAGCTGCTCCATCTTTCTCCACAGAGTAGCCACATAATTTGCCTGAAACATGATTTAAAAAGCGAAAACAAGTTTGCTGTTTCTCTTTTTTTTTTTTTTTTTTTTTTTGGAATTCACAAAATAATAAGTACGGTATGATTAAAAAAACACAGAAGTTTAACAGCAAGCCACATCTCTGCTCTCATTTACTGCTAAATCAAAATTCACATTTGCTGGAATGACACAGAAAAATTTATCCTGTCCCTTGAATTACAGCACCTTCAGTTTTAACCTTCTGGAAAGAGTTAGAAGCAAACATACAGAGATCCATATGAAAAGCACAGGGAATTCAGCTCCAGCAGGAAACTCCCCAGGCAGGCTGATTCTAGTAAATATCATCTTTAGATGCCTAAAACATTGCTCATACAGTAAGACCTTGCAGTATCAACATAGTCAAAAGCATCTTGGCTTTATTCTACTATTTCTCGATATTCTACAGCTATTTGACCTATTTCCAGACTCTTCTCATAAGGTTACATGGAATTATTTGAACATAGTGGGGGTCTGGGGGTTTTTGTGGAGGGTTTCTTTTTGTTAATTTTGTTTTGGTTTGGGTTGTTTGTTTGTTTTTGGTTGGTTGGGTATTTTTTGTCTTGGGTATGGGTTTCAGGGGATTTTCTTGTGTGTGTGTTCTGGGGTTTTTGGGTTTGGCTTTTGTTTTGTTTTGGTACTTTTGGGTTGGTTTTGGTTTTTCATTTGGGGATTTTGTCTATTTGTTTGGTTTGGGGAGTTTTTTGTTTGTTTTTTACTCATTTCTTAGTTTTTTGGTTGGCTGGTTGCATTGTTACCCAGGTAGACAAATGCTCATGAATAGTACTGCAAAAATGGACAGAGGAATCAAACACTGGCAAAAAAAATGACCTTCCTGCATTTACCCAAATTCTGCACAGCTCATGTCTGTAAAAGAAAGCAGAGGAAAGGAGCAGCAGGTGCTTTAAGGTGCTGCTCTCTGTCAAAAACCTGGGGCAAAACTCAGCCGGTGGAGGACAGAGATGCTCCAAAATTCTGGCTCCCAACCAGAAGCAAGCAGGGCTGCTTTTAAAAACAGCAACTGCTGGCAGCAAGGTATGAAAACAAAAGCATAAATAACCTTAAGTTGCTTTTACATCTCTGGCTCATTTCCTCTGAGACTCTGCTGTCTCTATTTCCACAAAGATGTTCTGCCATTTTATTTTTTCCTGCAGGACTGAACTAAAGAAGTTAACCTGTGCAAGATCTGTCTTCCATTCTATGTTTACTCTGAGACTAAAGAGTGTCCACTTAAGGTCTTTTTACAATTTGAGATGTAAAATGCTAAGGAGGACAAAAAGACTGATATGTTCCGTCAGTTTTTCCCAAAAAAAACAGGTAAAAATTACAGATATTTAAATATAGTTTACTTTTATCTAGTGTTTAAGACAAGTCATTTTTATCTGAAAGAGGAAAGAGAAATTAATTTCAACTGTTTGAAGAACTGAGTAAATTAATGTGTAGTTTTTAGAACACTACCCTTCCTTGAGTTTATGCAGACAGGGAATATAATGCAAGGAGACACTCTCTCAAAGTTCTATTATTTACAAGTCTTAATAGATGCAGCTTTTCAAATACTATTTAGGGACAAGACACTAAAATATACTGAAAAGGGGAGCTAGAGAAAAAAAAGGACAGCTCCTCATCTTCCTCTGGCAGCACAGACTCTGCAAATAGAACACAAATGGAAGTCAGGCTCCCACATCAAATTAACTCACAATTCTTGTTTCCCACTGGACAATTCTGACTCTGACATATATAAAATTGATTAGAGATCTGTTTTTACAAAAATTCTCCTATATGGTCTCAACTGCCAGCAAGTGCTTTGATTCTTTCATGTTCCAAAGGACATGTGCTCTTTTTTTTTTCTCCTTTGTGTGTATGTGTTTTTTGTTTTGTTTGCTTGCTTGTTTGTTTGTTTTTAAGTTCCTAAGGATGGAAAAGCAGAGAAAACAAGTTTCACTAATGGGGAGCAAACGACCTCTCCCTGTGGCCTAAGTTAGCAGACCACTGCCTCAAACTACCAAGATGTGCTGTTCATCACAGCCCATTCCAGAGATGTGCTTCTCTTCCTGCAGGATAAATTAGAACCTGACTAATGTTGAAGCCTAACATGAAACCACATTCCCTCCTCTCTTTCTTGCATGAAACTCATGCTCTAGTGCCCAATGAGTTCACTGGATCTTTACACATGGCCATCAAATAAGCTGAAACTTTTGTGGATATTGACACTGAAGTAAATAATTTTCTAAGCCAGTTCAATTAAATCATGCACCAGACTGTTTTTTGAAGGCTAATGAGACTGGTGAGATCTGCATGCATTACTGATCCAGCATTCTGCGTAATTTTATAGCATGTAACATATTAATTCACTTGAAAATTATGTTAAAAAAATACTTTTTTTCTTCACCTTTTTTCCCCCCCACAAATGACTTAAACTTTGACTTTCATGAACTAAACTTTAAATGATCTCTCACCTGACTACATGACTGGTTCCAAGATTTACAGTCCCCTAACTTCCCACATTAGATTGGAGTAATTATGGAGCAGACCAGACCAAGGCATCTGGAATTCTTTGGGAATTCCTCTCCTTGGAAATTACTGCAAAGGAGGAGGCCATGGAAGCATGAAGGGTTAAGGGTTTTCAGACCTCAGCCCAGCAATACCTGTACACACTCTTGGATCTGAGAGTGCGGAATTTCCCCAATTTCCCCTCATCTCTCATTTCGGAGCAGAGTCTTTCCTGCTTACCCTTTTCTTTGGAAGAAATGCAGGCCCTGGAACTTGGACTACAATAATTTGGATTATTCTCCAAGATCTTTGTAACAGATTCATTGCCTCTTGCTCAAATTACCATTTTTCACTCTCCACCAGCTCAAGCAGTGTTGTTACAAGGCAGATTTTCCTCCCACACAGTGAAAACCAGAAACAGCTGGACATGTTCAATCAGTTGGTTCAGAAACTTCATCAGGGAAAGTTTTCCCCTTTTTCCTACACACTTCAAAGGGCAGACAGAAGAGCTCTTCCTGACACACACTGGAAGTAGTGGATAGAGAGATATGGATAAAGGAGAACAAAGAGTTGAGCCCTAACCTTCACTGACTCCAAAAAGCACATTAAAAAGTGAACTATTCCCCCCACGTCTTCAAGGACTTTGAATTTCTGCCATTATATGAATTATCCTGAATTATAACAGCTTGTATGGAACTAAATAACACTGAAATACTGACCAGTATTACTTTGCTTGCCACTTGATTCTGCAAGGGGTGAGAGTGAGGAGGTGGCTGACATTATCCCAGTTTTTTCCTTAATTATTCCCCCAGGACACCTCTTTTTCTAGCCACTGGCACAGCTAATCACCCCAAGTTCTCATCTGCTGGAGTTTGCACTAATTTGCCATCTCTCACTCAAGCTTTCAGAAATGGGATAGCAGCTTCCCAAATGCTGTTGCAGAGCCCTGCACAGGGCTCTTGCTTCATTTCGATCATTAATGTCCTTTTGTGTTTCCATTTTCTCTCTCTTTCCTACCACGTCCCACACATGTCACCCCTCTGTATTTTCAAAGCTCTTTGAAGCAGATCTTAATGAATCATCAATTACTCAGTAACAAAAAGTCCAGCAGAACCTTCCATGTATTTGAAAATTTGTCACCAAAAGCACTCTATGTTTCATTCTCTCCCACGTTGCCTTTTAGCTTTGGAAAGATGGATTTAAGAGGTCCAACAAAGCTGCTTTTCATCTTCTCATCCTTAAAGCTCTCTGTGTCATACCATACCCCTGACCTTTAGTTATATCAGGGGATTGCTGTAGCCACTTTGACCATCTTATCAGAAATGAGAATTTCAGAATTCTCCATTCTGTGCTCAGGCAGTGTTTTTTCTTATCCTGAAGCTGCAAGGTTTGGGAATTCTTTCTTTTTTTTTTTCTGGTATGGTGGCTAATACAATCCATGGTGCATGGTGTCAGCCAATAATGTCTCCTAGATGCTGTGAGAACAGAATTAGGCAAATTTACTTTAACCATGGTCTTCAAAGAACTGCCATGAAAGCTTTTGCCATACCCCTGGCATAAGAATTCAATATACATTCTTGTAAAAAGAGAAACAGATGTACTACTCACCCCAATTATTGCTCTTAATATTTGCAAGGCAGTTTCATGGTCAAGATCAGAAATTGTATGAGCAACAATGGGATTTTTGCACAACAGGGCTTCAAGCCAATGGATAAAAAATAAAACACATTCCTGTTCTTGCACCTGCAGCAGCTCCTCACTTCCTGCAGGACTCAGAGGGGCTACACATGCAGGAACACAGTGGCATGAAAAATCTGTTTTACATTTGAGACGTGCACCAGGCAAAGGAAGGAAACCTTATGAAAGGTAGTACAGTATATCAGTTCTTCTCTCTTTCCTTCGCTCTCTTTGTTGAGACCATCCATGTGGCAGAACCAATGTGGGATCTAAGGACTGGTGATCCTTGTTATCTTTCTCTCTCTGCCACCTTTACGTCTCCCCTCTCCTGCTTTGTCTGGGCATGGTTATCCTATTCTACCCCTTAGTCCATACCAAAGTTTACTAAGAGGATTGGGAGCTTGTCAGTTATAATTTTAATTGTAAATGTTGAAGATCTTAGTACCTGAAGTTTGCTGCTAGAGCTTGTAAAATTTAAGGGCTTGTTAACCAAAGATTTTGAGAGTTAATAGTGGCTAACTGCTGGAGTTAAAGCAACTAGATAATAAAACATAAGAATTGGTGTTTCTTCTCAGCCTGATGAGAATTTATAATGAACATCTTGCCCTCTACCAAATGGGTCAAGACATTTGGGACTCTCTCCGTCTGTGAGGATGCCCTGGTGTGTAGGCATGTTCAGAAATCCGAGCATTAATCCTGAACACAATCCTCAGCTGAGGATTTGGATGATAAAGGGTGCAATGCTTACATCTCAGGGTGAACCTTCCAGAAGCACAGCACTGCAAGTTTGTGCCTTCTTCTAATTTCTACTGAGTGCTCTCAATCTCCAGTGAAGGCAATCAAAGGCAGTGAAAACTGTCTGGCTTATTGGAGCGACACATTTTCACTTTTCGAGCAAAAGAAACATTTCATACCAAACACAGCTCATGATCAAATGTCAGTAATCAAGACCTTTTCATTCACACATATTTTTATTTCTCTGCTTATGCAGGTTGCCATATACTGATCAGCTGTGTTTACACACTGCCTTCATTAATAAACCAGTGCAGGGTACATTCATTTTACTAGCTAATTTGCTCAAAACTGATTTCCTGAGGCAGAGCCAGTGAACTGAAGCGCCTATAGTTTTTGTGAAAAATATAAAACCACTTTCCATTAGTTCTAAAGATCAGCTGCTTTATTATACAAAATACCTCATTTTTTACCTCAGTCAAGAAACAGGGAGGTTTTAAATTAGATAATTAATTATTAGAAAATGTCTGTTCCTCCCTCAAAGTGTAACCAAAATGAATCGCCAATTCAGTTCATTTTAACTTCTTCCCTCAACACTCAGCAGAGTTGTTAAACTCTTTGCATGATCACTGAATCTCAAATCTATAAACCTCATCATCTCAGCAGGAGGTTTTCATCTGAGATCTCTTGTGCCAAATCCAAATTAATTTTAAAATTCAGGCTCATAACTTCATTCCAATGTGTTTGAAAAAAGCTATGGTTTTCTGTCACAATCTGGAAATTGGACATTTCTATTACCATCTCTAGGAGGAAAATGTGCAAGACGAGTCTTTAAAGATTGCTACTCATTTCTTTTTCCACTTGGATTTCATAAACAGAAACAAAGAAAGTTAATAATGCAAGTAAATCTTTGGTTTGGGGTTCTTACTGGCAGCCAACACAACTGTAAGACTATAAAGTGAAAACTGCAAAATGAAAAAAACCAGAACACTGAAAATCACAGCTTGGCTTTTTATGTTGCTTAGTCTACTTTATTAATGATAAGCAACAATTACAAAGTAAATGAGCAAACAAAACCAAATAACACCAGATGCATCCTGCATGTATTAGAATTTATTCTGCCAGCATCTAAATAAAATACAACCCTATTCCTTCCATTGAAAGGAGAGACTGTTCTGCAGTATGGAATTGAACAGTGCTGTAACTCACACAGATGTGAGGGTGATGAGGGGCACGAGACTTCATCCTCACCCCCAGGGAGGGTCATATTTACAGAGATAAATAATTACTCTGATCCTCCTGCCACGCACTGCTGTCTCTGTCTCCTCAGTCTCACCCTTCTACAGGGACTCAGGATTGAAGATTTCTCCTCAATCTGCCCCTGCAATGACACAGCCACAGATCTCTCTGTTTGCAGGGCAGGAGATCCAGTCTCCAACAACACCACTCTCTCCCTGACCTCACACCCATTTAAACAGTCCTTTCCTAAACTGGGGATCAAAAAAACTTAACATCCATGCTCTCACAGGGAGAGAGATTAAGTCCTCCAAAGGCAGGACTTGCCATTTGTTGTTGCTTCTGGGTCCTTTTGGTTTATTTCCCACTTTTGTTTTTTTTCCTCTATTGGTGGCACCGCTGCCCTTGAGGGCATCCCTGGCCACCTGTCAGGGGCACCTCGTTCAGGGCACCATGATGTGAAACAAAGGAAGCCCCAGACACAACCCACTTGATACAAAACTCCAGAGTGACATGACTGATCATCTACTGGCCTCTGAATCCCAGCAGTACAACCAGGATTTGTGTCTGTCCCCCTGTCCATCCCTGAGACATCTCTGGCCACGGGGACGTGGGAGCAGTGACTGTGAGTTGGGAAGGATGAAAGTTTAACAAGAAAGTCTCACAGATGTGTGTGCTTGGCAGGAAGATTTGTAAATGTGGAGTCTGATGAAGGAATAGAGATGGAAGCAAGTTTTGATATGGAAGAGAAGAATTACTGAGCCAGTCCTACTGGATAACCAAGGACGCAAAGGGTGTGTTAGTTAGAAGGGGTTTTTATGGCTTAGAGCAAAGGATAAACCCACCCCAAACAAGAAGATGTTTTTACCACGCAGAAAGAGAGCACAGGCAAACAAGCCTGCCAATGGTGCAAGTAGAAAAAAGGTCTCAGAATTTTCCACTGCAAGAAAACTGAAGAACAACTTGTAGCTTAAACTGTAATGTACTGACTTTTAGTGATTGGAGAACAGTAACATGAATATGGTAAATTATAGTAGTTATGATGGGCTGTAGATAATAGTTAAGGTATAGATTGGTTCTACTGTATTGAGATGTTAAGCAAAGAAAAGTCTATAATGCATTGTAACCAAAATAAAAGTAAATAATGCATTGTAACCAAAAGAAAAGTCTATAATGCACTGTAACCAAAACCAAAGGGTCTCCAGGCCTGCCTGCAGCTGGAGCTGACAGCTGTGGGCACAGCTCTGTCACCCATGACCCTGGGCTGCTGTAACCTCTTGGATGGAATACACTGCATTTTGGAGAGCCCCTGGAGTCCCATGTCCCTCATTCAGGCTCTTACAACAGTGCCCAGCCCCTGCCCCAGCCCAGGCCCAGGACACCCCCTGCTCTCCCAGACCCTGCAGCCACCTCTCCCCAGCACACCAGGGGGCTCAGGTGTGGTTTAACCCCTGCTGACAGCCCCAGGCCCCTCCATCCCACACCCAGGAACGAGCTCCTGGCTTTCCCAGCAAGGCTGGCCAGCCTGGAGCTTCCCCTTCAGCTGCCTTTGGGATTTATTGGAATATGAGTGCAACATTCACCTTTGTTTGGCCACCAGGGTCATCCCTGGGTGCCCCAGAGGTGACGGATGTCTCACCCTGCACAGGAACTGCCCAGGTCCCAGCACTCCTGGATGAAATCCATCCTGTCCATCCCATCCCACAGACCTGGGGGACATTGTATTCCCTTCCCTTTTTCACCCCTTTCCTTAGTCCCCTACAGCCACAAAAGTAGAGGTGGAGATGAGATGTGACATCAGAAATTATGAATTTCCAAGTTCTTCCATCATGGACATTTCCACCCACAGCTCATTTGGGGGAGCACCGTTACGTTTCCCTCCTGTCTCACAAGGCTGGAGCTGTTGGCAAAAGTAAACAGCCACGTGCAACTTGAAAGACAGAGGTGTTCATTTTGGGGACAAATAATGCTACCAAACTGGCACATTGCAAAAGGGTGACCTCGCCATTCTATATTAAAAAAAAAAAAAAAAAAAAATTGAATTATCATAATTTTACATAATTGCTGTCAGTAATTCAGATGAAGGGCCCCAGACCAGATCATAAAGAGACTCGCAGTGGTTAAGGCATGACACACCTAATTCAGTGCTGGCAGTTTTTATCTCTGGTTTCGACTGAAAAACAGGAATCCAAACCAAGGAATGTAATTTAACAAGCAAAAATTTCAGAGATGTTTTAGCCCACTCTCCAGTAGGCTGTAATACAGTTATCTTTTCCCAAAGGTTCTTTGAAACCATAAAACCCTAAACTATTTCTATAATAATAAAAAACTGTACATCTGATCTGCAGGTTTAATTATTTAGTTTAGACATAAAGTGACAGCTTGCAATATAGATAATAGTTTTGGCAAAGCTGCAGACATTAATCTAGAGGCAGCTTCTGTGTAAAGCTGTTCTGGCTGTATTCAATAGAAGTGTCATTGCATTTTTAAAACCAAGAGAAGCCACAAAAATCCATATTTCTCAAAAAGTTAAATCCAAAAAGCAACCTACTTTCAACGTCAAGTTTGGATTAACATCTATCAGGGCCCTTGGTCTTTGAACCACCAACTGAAAAATCAAAAATCCTGAAGTTCAGTAGAGTTCAAAATGGGAAATGAGAAAAAAAAATAAACCAAAGTAAAAGAAAAAGAGATAAAATAATAAACCAGAGAAAAGCAGTGAGTTAAGGTATAATATAAATCCAAACCTGAAAAAACTTTCAAATAACATCATATTTGACACAGTGAAGATTTTTGTCTACATTTCCTGCCCTAAGTGTACTGCAGCTGCACCTGGCTCCAGCTCTTGGCCATTATAACATGCAACATGACTAATTATCAGAACTATTAGAAAGCTTTCAATTAATGGAAGAGTCCCATGAAAAGTGAAAAATTCCATGTAAAGCCCTTGTGCAAAGGGAGAAATCAGGATTTCATTAAAACCTCGGGCCTGAAGAAACAAAACATCCAGTCAAACAGAAGACAATTACACCTCTTTCTACAAAAGTATATTAATAAATAAGTAAATATAGAACTAACTTTTTTTTTACTCTGCCAGACAACAGTACCTGCAGTCAAAAAAATTCAAGGTAGTTAGTGATAAACAATCTAGGTCACTACACAAATACCAAGCATAAATACAGTTATTTTTAATGCAGGGGAATGTTCCCAGACAATTTTTTGACAGCCTGAGACAGCTGTACTGAATGCAGAAACCTGTTTTGTCTACAAACACCGCCACCACTTTTCACTTTTTGGTGAACACTTGCAGAATGCAAATGCTGGATGAAGATATGTCCTGTGTTAGTGCTTACAGATATGTTAGGAAAAGGCAAAAGCCAAAAAAAAAAAAAGTGTGGTAGTACAGCAGCAACCCCTTCCTCCCCAGTTAATACATTCTGGTACAATTCCTGCCACTGCCACTTTCAACCAGACTCCCCATGAAGTCTGACAGGACCACGTGGGGACACAGCTGTACTGCCTCAAGGACAACACTGTCACCACATCACAAACTCCAGAGAGATGCAGTTTCTTCAAATTCCTCATTTCCAGCAGGAGAATATGGGGTCTGTTATGTCTTGAAGAGCATCAAGACTAAATACTCTCCCTTTTCACCGAGACAGAAGAAACAGGAATTCCTCAATCCCTGGTGGAATGATGCCCACCCCTCAGGTTGCTCCCTGAAGCATAAACCCTGGGGGAAGCCAAAGAGCAGGGGTGATTCAGGGAGGGTAGGAGGCAAAAGAGGTTGGTATTTTATTTTTTAAACTACATCAACTTTGAAGAAGCATGTTCCATAAGGCCAGTTTCAACAGATACACACTCCAGACTGTAATCTACTAGAACAGCAATTTTGTGTCTTTTATGTTGTTCTTTTTCAAAGAACATATGTACTATCTCTAAAATCTTCAGTAATCTTACTTCTCTATCTTAACAGGAAAATAGGGAGGAGAAAAAACAAGCTCTTTCCACAGCTGCTTTTCCTATAGAAAATTTGTTCTGAGACCCTACATGAAAGGCTTTTAAAAATTAGCCCAACTGTTACAAGATACCTAGACCATGTTGTAAACAGGCCACGCATTTTCAGTTTCAATTGTAAAAGCTTCTTGCACCTCATTTTGAAAAAGAAATGAGAATCTCCTGCATGCATGGTAATAAAGTGAGACTAACACCGAATGACATTAACTGAGAGCTCTCCTGAAGCAGCATTTCCAGATGATTCCCTGGTTTTTTCAGATCTCTGGAAATCTTTGGGTAAGTATTTCCAGTGTACCAACAGTTCTTTCACACACACACACGCAGAATGAAATGGATGTTCAAGCAGCTGATGTGTCTGCGACACTGGAGCTGGCACTACAGGAGACTCAAAATATGGCTTTTATCAGGCATAAGTCATCAAAACTCATCATTTCTCTTAAAAGCAGATACCTTTTTCTACTTCATGTATCGACCTTTTTTTTCAGACTTCAGAGATGGAAGGTACAGACACGTCAAGGGTAAGAGATGGATGTCAACGACAGGAAAAATCTTGATGTGACACAGGGGACAAAAGATTGCTATGAAAGATGCTAGCACAAGGCTCCAGGATTATTATTAGAGCATTAACAGAGTGAAAGGATGGCTTCCTGAAACTCAGAAATCATTAAAATATAGGTTTTTGCTGCAATTCTTCAGCTCTGCAAGTGGTTCTCCTCTAGATTAAAAAATATAAAAAATTATAATTACGTACCAGTGATTTTTATTCCAGTGAAGTTGGAAGTTCCCAGTTTTGGGATATTCCTCCTTCCTTCATCTGCCTCAAAAGGAAATGTTTAGATAGAATTTAAAATTCTGTTCAGATTTTTCTATAATGATCTAACCAGAATTCATCTGGAATAGAAACCAATGTACCTATTGTTAATTGTTTATTACTGTCGATGGGAAATTAAAAAAAAAAAATACAAAACCTCAAGAATTTGTTTATTAAAAATCCCAAACAATCAAGCAGCAGGCTAATTGGTCAAAATTAGTCAGTCAGGAATCTCAGATATTTTGAAGAGTTCTCTCTTTTTCCTCCTGAAGTAACTGCAGCATACAATGCTTTTACCCATTTTGCCTTCTTTCTTTCCTCCTGCTCAGCCTTCAGCTGTTCTGAATGAAGGAGCCAGAACCACATCGACTCCCTGGTAGTTTCAAAACAGATTTCTTGCTTGGAATTAAGCCAGAGCAGGATTTCTAAGGCAGGCAGATCCTCCTGTTTCCACTGAGAGCACGTGGGGAGCTTCTGAGCCTCGCCTGCTCTGTGTGGCCCAGGAGTGATCTTTATCCACAAGATAAATAATTGATACAAAATAATTAGGGAAGGAGAAAAAAACTGTAATTTGTCCTCAACAAAATAAGCTACTGGGATTGTCTAGTTAATCAACACTGGATCTGCCCCAGGATGGTGAGATGGCCACTTTGGACTGGGAGATGGCCAGGAAAATGTGGAATTTGCTCATCTGCCTTCATCCATGCCAAGGCAAAGCAGACAGGAACGCAAGGGATGCTCATGGATCTGACTTCTGCACATTTCCACATAGGGGAATACACAGCTATACTCGAGGAAAGGGGAAATTTGGCACCTTGTGTCTCAGAGTTGGTCCAGAAATGTATTTCTTGTCAAAAAAAAAAGTGCATAAAACTTGCACTGAGAAAACGATCCATAACTCACCCCTGAAGGAATCACATCCATTGTTCAACATCCCTGTCCAGGTCACTTGCTTCTCCCTCATTGTCCCCATCTCCCTTCCTTGCACCATCACTGGG
Source organism: Diglossa brunneiventris (assembly GCA_019023105.1). Lineage (NCBI taxonomy): Eukaryota > Metazoa > Chordata > Aves > Passeriformes > Thraupidae > Diglossa > Diglossa brunneiventris. The sequence continues at coordinate 5,196,023 of CM032382.1, read as the reverse complement.
ACTGGCCTGCTCCTGCCTTAAGCCATCCCAAAAAGGCAAACTACCAGAGAAATTTACTGTTCTGCATAAGAACACCACCAGTGCTGGAATTAGGGAAAAAACAGTGGCAGAGAAACTAGATGGGCTTTGGCCAAACTACCAAATCTCACAGCGCTGCTCATCTCAGCTTTGTCCTGCAGTAAAAAAAAAAAAAAACAAAAAACAAACTTTGGAGGCTTGGGAAGTTTCCTACAGACCAGGTACTTGTTTCACCTCTCCCTGACCAAACTGCTCTGACCCCACAAGTCAGAGCTGCACCTCTTAGTGCTCCACTTTTACTCACACTCAGCATTTTTGCTTCAAGCTGACAGGGAGCAGGTTTATATGGATTATTAGGAAGAAATGGTTCCCTGTGAGGGTGGGCAGGCCCTGGCACAGGGTGCCCAGAGCAGCTGGGGCTGCCCCTGCATCCCTGGCAGTGCCCAAGGCCAGGCTGGACACTGGGGCTGGGAGCAGCCTGGCACAGTGGAAAGTGTCCCTGCCATGGCTGGGATTTAAGGTCCATCCCCAACCTGAACCATTCTATTATTCTGTAACTCTCTGTTCTTAAATTCACTTTTTTATGAAATTATTCATCTGTACTGAAAGATATTGAGGCATATTAGAGCAATCACTGCTCTTGCTGTGTGAACCAATAGAGATGTGGAACTAGCAATAAGTCAATATATATAGTCAATCACCCTTTATTCCAGCTGGCTTCCAAGCTCTTGTTCAGAATGTTGTTTTGATTTTTTTTCTTCCCTGATGGATTTCACAAAGAAAGGATACATCTGACACTACATTCCCAGCTATGCCTGACATTGCTTCAATTACCATTTTTTTTTTTATTTCTTTATGACTTTAGTGACAAGTTGAACCACAAGACCCACATTTGGAGTGAGAGTTTAAGGTTAAGTAAAACTGCCCCTAGGAAGGAACCAGAGCATTTCTGTAACTGTGCCACAGTACAAAAGCACAGCATTTCTAAGAGAAATTTCTGAAAGAATTTATATCCCTGAATAAGGATACCAGGTTGAAGAGAAGCCTGGTGAAGAAAGGCAAGGTGTCAGAATAGGATGGGCTTGATCACACCCAAGAAAATGAAAGTCATTATCAAAGAGGCTGATCTTTATCCTGAAGGGCTATCTTTAGGGAGTGCATCATTCTGTACAAGGTCTGAGGGTAAAGCATAAAAAAAGACATTAAAGAAATTACACAAAAGCATTATTAAAGAAACATATATAGAATACACCATAGAAGGGAGCTACTAGGTCATTTCAGCTACTTCCCATGACAGCAGCACATCATTTCCCCATCCACACTGTACATTATTCACTGTATCAAGCTAATCTTCTCTTAAAATTGTTCAAATAAATAGAACTGCATGGTTTTAAAATAGTTCTGGAATGGTATCTGAAAGCAATCAGCTAGTCGGTCTTAGTTTTTAACCTCAAAAAGACCTTGCAAAGCAATCCCATGCATTTCCTCACACAAGCAAGGAATCTGACAAGTTTCATTGCATATAATAGTTTCTCCATCTCTACTTCAGAAGCCTGAGCTGGAAAAGGAGTAAAAGAAACCCAAAGAAAAAAACCCTGGCAAACAAATTAAAGCAGGATGGTTTAAAGAACTATAATACAGAGTAAACAGGAAGGAAACTTGGATTTCCAGGGCTAGTTGTCTGCAATGACACCCAGCAGTGATAGAAGCTCTCCTACATGAGGGAGAGACAGACTGAAAGACGTAAACAAATGCTAAACATAAAATAAATCTAACTTTTTTTTCTATTTTTTGTGCCTCCACTTGGCACATGCAAGTCTTATCTGTAAGTATTTCATGTGTGATCTGTTGTAGCTTCACTGTTGCAGAAACCTAAGACATGGGTAATCAGATGCCAGAAATTACTGTTATTTATGCTCTGCTGTCACAGCTCTCCATAATTATGCAGGTTGACACAGCATCTTGACAATGATAGGGAAAAAAAGCAGCTTTTGCAGAGATTTTTTTTCAGCCTCTCTACACAGAATCTCAGCAAATAAAATTGCTGCAGCTAAAAATTAGCAATGCAGTCATCTCCTTCACGTTTGGTTTGGGGTGGTTTTTTTTGGGCCTGTCAAGAAGTTACTATTGTGAGAGTACTCAAAGGCATGAATAAAAAGGTCTCTATGTCTAAATGGTAGCTTTATCCTACAGTAGGACCATAACCTGACTATGCACAAATAAATGCGTTGTGTTGTTCAGAATTGAAAATAATCAAAGAAAAAATTAGTCACAAGGGGTGAGGGGCAAGAATGAGGCAAGATTATTTGCAAAATGACGAGAAAACACCCTGCTTTGCATTAAAATTAAAAATTTGAAACTGTGGGGTTCAAATCCATAGTGTGAAGCACTTAACAGTCACCTGAGCTCGTGCTGTCCCAGGAGTGCAAGCTACACTCCAGAGTGAGCCTGTTCACTGGTTAAACTGCTGTGTGTACAGAATTGCAATGTTCTCATAGAGCACTTGGGATTAGGAAATTTCTCCATCAGCTTTAATCAAGAGCCACCACTTGATGAAGAAACTGCACCCTGGGGGTGGGGTTATGCCTGTGTACCTGACCCCATTTTCCCACACACCACCTGGGAGAGGAGGCAGCAGAAAAATCCCACATCAAAACCTCCCACCTCCTCTGGGGGAGGCTTTGCCCCCCTCCCTGTCCCCTGTGGCCTCCAGGGTCATAAAAAACCCACAAATCTGAGGCACCATTTTCTCTCACATCATGAGACTCCTGCTGGGATGTGCCAAGCTCCTGCCCTGGCTCTGCTGAAAGAGTGCTGATCTTCTTGAGCCTCCTTATCCATCTGCTGCTCCTCCCTGCTGTCATCTGCACAGTTCAGCTTGCTGCTTTAAATGCTGTGCCTGAAATCCTGACTCCTAAAACCCAGAACTTGTCGTTCTGCTGCCGCAGTTGGAAGAGCTGAGATAATCCAGGATTCCACACTTAAGCAGCGTAGGCAGAAGGATGGCTTGGCTGAACAGGAATATTCTCTTGGAAGTAAGGCAGTAAAGGAAGGTGTGTGCCCAGTGTGAGCAGGGCCAGGTGGCATGGGAAGAACACAGACACACTGCTGCCAGTGGAGGGAGAAAATTGTGTGGCCAAAGCTCAGACGGAGTTGGTGCTGCAAGAGCTGTGGGGGACAATAAAAAGAGATTTTCTGAATAAAATAATGGCAGAAGACAGTGGAAAAATACCACTGGCCTGTTCCAGGAAGAGAATGGTTGCCTCACAGATAGGGACAGGGACAAGGCTGAGGTGTTCAGTGAATCCTTTGCCTCCTTCTTTGACACAGATGGACCAAGAGGGTCCTGGTGCCCTGAGCTGGAGGACCATGACTGTGAGGATGAACAACCCCCAGTTAACCCCAGTCTGCTGCTCCAGATGGATCCCTACAAATCTATGGGGCCTCATGGGATTAATCCGTGAATCCTCAAACAGCTGCTTATGTCATCACAAAACCTCTCCTGATGATTCTTGGATGGTCTTGGGAGTCCAGAGAAGTCCCCCAGATGACTGGAAGCTGGAAAACATTTTCTCCGTTTTGACATTGTCTCAGTTTTCTCCTTCTCTCTCAAGGACATCAAGAAGAACCCTAGAAAATACAGGTCTGTCAGTCTCACTTCAGAGCCTGGTAAAGGTATGGAGAAGATTATTCGGGGAGGTATTGAAAAACACCTGGAGGACAAATCACTGATCACAGCCAGCATGGCTTCATGAAGGCAAAGTCCTGCTTGTCAAACCGGACTTCCTTTCAAGGTGAGGCACTCAGTGGAACAAGAGAAACCACCTGATGGAATCTTCCTGGATTTCAGGAAAGCTTTCCATACTGTCTCTTACAGGGTTGTTCTGGACAAACCGTCCATGCCACAGCTGGATAAACACATCATGAGATGGGTGAGCAGCTGGGTCCCGGGTCAGGCACAAAGGGTGACACTGACTGGGGTGACATCACACTGGGAACCCATCACTAGTGAGGCTCTGCCGGGCTCCATCCTCGGCCCTGCGCTCCTCAACATCCTCAGGAATCACCTGGATGCAGGACTGGAAGGGATCCTGAGCAAGTTCACAGATGATACAATACTGGAGGGAGCTGTCGACTCCCTCGAGGGCAGGGAGGCCCTGCAGAGAGGCCGTGACAAGTGAGAGGCCTGGGCCAGCTCCAGCCTGTGAGGTTCAATAAGGGAAATTCTGGGAGTCTGCCATGGACAGACTGGGGAATGAGGGGCTGGGAAGCAGTGCCAGGGAAAGGGACAGGGGTCCTGGTCAGTGGCAGTGCCCTGGAGCCAGCAGGGACATCCCTGTCCTGGGGACACCAGGCCCAGCAGGCCGGCCGGGCCAGGCAGGAATTGTCCTGCTCTGCTCTGGGCCAGGGCAGCCTCACCTGGAATATTCGTGCAGTTCTGGCATCACAACATAAAAAAGGCATTGAACTGTCAGGGAGTGTGCAGAGGAGGCCATGGGGGTGATGGATGGTGTGGAGGGGCCGTGTGAGGAGAGCTGAGGGCACTTGGTGTGCTCAGCTGGAGAAGGGAGGCTGAGGGCAGACCCATCACGGTTACAGCTGCCCATGAGAGGAAGAGGAAGGGCAGCTCTGATCATCTCTGATCCCTGATCTCTGATCCCTGATCTCTGATCTCCTCTCCCTGTGACAGTGGCAGGACCTGAGGGAAGGGCAGGACCTGAGGGAAGGGCTGGACCTGGGCCAAGGATTTGGGATGGAGCTCAGTTCTTCCTCCAGTTCTTCCCCCAGAAGGTTCTTCCCCCAGAAGGTGCTGGGCACTGCCCAGGCTCGCCAGGGAATGGCTCCCCAAGGCTGCCAGAGCTCCAGAAGAGTTTGGACAACACTCCAGGGATTCCCAGGGTGGGATTTTGGGCTGTCTGTACAGGGACAGGAGCCGGGCTGGATGGACCTTGTGGGTCCCTTCCAGCTCAGCATACTCTGTGGTTGTGTCAGTATTTACCTGCCCATTTTCAAACAACTTCACCAAATATATAATATATATATATAAATATATATATATATATATATATAAATCATAATATGTAAGCCTTATGGACCTAAGTCTTTTAGGTCATAAAACCCCCTTTTGCCCCTTATTAAAAAGATGTGCGGAGTGAGGAATATTATCAATAACCTCAAAAAATCCTAGACAGTGCTTTTGTGGCATATAACAAATTCTTATTTCAAATACAGAGCTGTTAATCACGAATTCATAGGATGATTAGGTCTTATCTAACGTTTCCTAAACTTCTAAGTATTCGACCAGATGTGAGGCACATAAGTGGCTGCAATTCCTCCGTGTGGTCTCTGGAGTTTAGATATACCCAAATTATACCCAAAGTGCAGTATGTTTGCACATAGCTGCTATACATTATGTAAAATTAAGATGTTTTTATGTGGGTTTCATGTGATAACAAATTCACACACACACACACCCCCCACATATAGTTATTAGCTGGATTAGCTAGAGACTTTATTAGATAATTATGGTCTGCTTCATTTCTCAGTTTTCAGAACTTAAAATAGAAAAACACCCCCAGTGTGATGAAAGGTAATACAGCTTGCTGATTAGAGGGAAGAAAAACCCACACAAACAAATGAATCAAAAACCCCACAAGTACATTAAAGTATGTTCCCTGACCAGCAAGACTGAGATTTGATAAAACCTCAAAGCACGAAGGTGTGGTGCAGGCTCTCAGCCTGCAGATTCCTGGGACACAGCTGCTCATTCAATCCCTGCCTTCAGAGCAGCAGACCCCACAGCTGTGGGTCCAAACTGGGTTTTGACAGATCCTTGCTTTGTTTCCACAATATGAATGGCAAAAAAAGCTGCTCTACCCTCTTCGTGGTTTGTTAGAAAATCAGCTATACCCTGCTGTCAGTACACATTGTGAGTTGTTCTCCCTCAAACTTAAGATCCAAGTTTCCTATAAAAAGGGAAACTTAGACACATTATTCCTCAGACTGACATAACACACTGAATTTTCCTTTCCCCTAGGTTGTCTCCAGAACTTTAAATGCAAAATGTGTTTTGATCCTCCAATATAAAACAGCATTTTCCAGAGGTTTTGATTTTGCAAATGTTAATGTTCTTACAACCCTGCTTTGGACTTGACCCTTTGGACTCATCTTTTATTTTCTAATGCCTCATCTGACTGATTTCATTGTATTTTGACTGTGAAACTTTTCTGAAACTTAAATTAATAGCTGTCTGTTGTTCAACCCATATTTATTAAACTCAAGCTGGGCTTCAGGTATGCTACAACAATGCCCAATGTCATAGAATCACATAAATGCCCTGGGTTGGGAGGGACCTTAAAGGTGTCACAGTGACACACCCTGCCACGGCAGGGACACCTTCCACCATCCCAGGCTGCTCCAAGCCCCAGTGTCCAACCTGTTCTTGGGCACTGCCAGGGATGCAGGGGCAGCCCCAGCTGCTCTGGGCACCCTGTGCCAGGGCCTGCCCACCCTCCCAGGGAACCATTTTTTCATCACATCTAATCTCACTTGTAATACAGCACCAACCATCCATTATTTCAGAAATCTGTGGCTTGCCTAAGTTTGAGATGTTTCAGAGACTAAGATGAAAACAGTAACACGCCAGCTCCTATGTGACTCAAAATAAAGTTGAGAGTAACAGAGATTCATCTCTGATTCTTGCAGTTTCTTAAACACAGATTCCCCAGGTATCTTCACTTAGGCTGAAGAGGTTTCTGGCTGTGAGTTTGTTGTAGGGGCATATGCTGCATAAACAGCTAATTTAAGGCATAGAAATCTTAATTAAAAGTTACTGTCCTTTGAAATAACAACCAGAATGGATCATTTCCTTGATTTTCAGCTGGCTGGTAATTGAAAAAAATGTGGAGGAGGGAAGATAAGACAGTGACCCTTTCCCCCTATGGTACCATTAGTACACAACCCTCTGTGAAGTATATCCTTTGAAAAGAGACATAAAGGATAAGGACATAAAGGGCAGTGAAGTAGGAGGCTGGGCACGTGAAAAAAAGCAACTAATACTACCAGAACGATTAATTCCGGTTATAATAATGCATGGGTTGACATGAGATTTTGTCCTAGGCTGACCAGACACGTAGAGAATACAACAGTATATCCTCTATATGCTTTCTGGAGGCTATACCAGCAGTCATGGAAAATCAATTTGAATACAAATGTAATTTATTAAAAGAACAGTGAAAATCATTATGCAGGGTCACACTGTCAGCACTTTGTACAGAAGCAGATGCTGCCCAAAGATGCAAAGGCATTCAGTAAAACTGAAGAACCTTGGTCTTTAAAAAAGCCCCTGTGATCTTTTCAGCCTTTCAGTATAGACACATGAGAACAAAGCTACAGTTTACCTCTCTTGTTTCTCAGCACTTTTGCTCCTTGCAGCTGATTCCAGCTGCAGAAAGGGGCTTTATAGAAACTTCTAAGCCTCAGAGAGTGTGAAGGTTCCCACTGTAGTGGAGAAAAAGCAACATCTTTGAAACACTTCCTTCAAAGTTCCAGAGTTTTTCACTCAGGCTGACAGGATACGGTCATAAAAATAATGAATTAAGACTTGCCTGTTTTCAGCAATGTCAATAGAATTTTTAGGCAAACCACACTAAAAAACTCAGCAGACAGCAAAGTAGAGAAGCACGATACAACCCGGGGAGCAGCTTCACTATAAAGACAACTCAAATGGTAATTTTTCAGAAGGTCCTGTTGCAAAAGTGTTTACCATGAAGGTGTGGGATGCACTGATCTGCTGTGCAACTACAGTCCCATTACTGCTGTTGATCAGCTTACACCATGGCCAGAACCAAAACGGCCACCACTTTTACATCATGCTTTCCTTTCATCTGATCCCAGTCTTCACTGACTGTTCATAAAGCTGTTTGGGGATGAAATAAAAAGCCCTCAAAACGCACACAGTGGTACTCATGAACCTGTATTACTGCAGGTGGGATGCCCTGTGTTTCTTCCTCCTGAAATAATCTCTAGTAGTCTCTGTAGCCACTCTGGTAGTTACTATCTGTCCACGCACAGTAAAGCACCAGAGTGCCTGGCATTCAAACTCCACCAAGGAACAGCAACAGCAGCAAATGTAAAAGCTTACAGCTGTTTTTAAATGTGCATAAAAGGGCATTGCTTATTAAAAATGCACCTGCATCTTTCTTGCAACCTAAGGGCTGGAAGTCACTGCACCCTTGAAGGCTGGTTTCATCATGTGCTTGCATATAAACACATCTCTGAAGATCAGGCTCCTGTTACAGTGCATGAGATTGCAAATTCATCAGACTGGCCAGGAAGAAGAAAATGACAGTCTCCCATTGAGATGGCTTTTTCATCCATTAGTATCTTACAATCTCTCTCACCCTTCTCTCTCCCTTAAAATCAACAAGAGCAGCAAAAAGACAGAAAGAACCTCACCCCAAACTTGCTGACATACTGTGTATTTGTTCCAAACACAAAAAGCAAAAGGTGTTTTTGAGACATCATGAATAAACAGGATTTTGACCTCTACCATTACTTTGCAGAGCTCCATGAAAAAAAAGCAGTTGGTGTTTTTCTTTAACAGTAGGCTTGAAATGCAGGTCAGTGATGAAGTATATGGCTTAACTTTGATCTGCATTTGGAATTTACCCTGAGAGGCAGGTAGGAACCAGCCACTGTACAGATGACATTTCCACTGGTTTTCATTCTACACCATTATGGGAATGGACTCATAGTAATGCTGGGACAAGTTCTGCACTGTTCAAAACCTGATTTTGAAAGAGTTTTGGTTACTTACAGTGCTTGGAGTCATTGCAACTTTGAGAGGATCTATTAAAAGTAAATGTTATGACAGCCACCAAAATTAACCCACTAAATCAGACTTGTCAAGCAGCATTTTGCTCCATTTCAGCTCAAAGAAAGACTCAGTATAATGTTCTTCTGTTTCTTTTCGAGAGCCAAGGACAAACCTTTAACTGAACAATCGCAGCTTAAGCAATCACCGAACAAATGGATTTTTTTCCTCCCTATTTCACTTCTGCTAGAAAACCTATTAAGTTCCCTCTGTTCTGAAGTTACCTGAGAACATGGCAGAACTGTAGACTTTAATGAGAAAACATCACAGATGTGAGCTATCAGAAGTTCCAAGGAAGCCTAGTACAAAGCACTTATGACAAGTCCAGACTTCGTGGCAGATACAGTTATCTTCTGCTTAAAAAAAAGAGACTTTGGGGAATAAGCTGCAGGTACAAGGACATATTGCATAAGCTATCACATGCTCACTGCAACTGTGTGAATGCTACCGGATTTTGAGAAGCCGCTGTGCTGAATAATTTAAGGGCTAATAAAATATTCAGTTTTTACTGATACACTGGTTTCATTTTGAAACCTCAAAAAAAAAAAAAAAAAAAAAGAACAGAAAAGTTAATAATGAGGGGAAGAGGTCTTAAAGTCAGCGGGAATATTCTGGTACTCATTAGAACAACAGTTGCTCTACCAAGCAGGAGGATGGAGGGGTCTCCACGCCGGGTGGGATCACACAGAGACACGGAACATCCGCGGCACAGGACGCGGCTCGGAGCTCGCAGAGGACCAGGAGAACCCTCGGGGGGCTGCGGGCGAGAGGAGGGGACCCAGGCGGGTCCCGGAGCCGAACCCAGCGCCTTCCCCGGGAGCGGGACAGCCGGGATGGCAGGACAGGACGCGACGGGACGGGACGGGCAGGGAGGGCTCGCCCACCGCCCCGGGCAGCCCCCCCGAGCCTTCTGCGGAGGGGGCACGGTGCCCGCAGCCCCACCATCAGCTCCTCGCACCACGAGCTCAGACAACTTTTCAATGCCAGGAGGGCAAACCCCTGCAAGAAGTGATTAATATAAATAATAAAGAGAACTCCCAAGAGAGCTAAAGTTGTCTCTCTGGAGTAGGGTTGGCGTTTTATTCTTCCGGAGGGTTTTTTGTTTTGGTAGGATTTTTGTTTTGTTTTGTTTTATTTTGGAAGGGGGTGAGACACCGAGAAGGCGCCGCGGGTGTTTTAGGATGAAGAAGACCTAATTAGAGGGAGGCAGGGAAAGGGTCGCCTGGCAAGAACTGCTCGCCGCTGCCGAGATGCTCAAGCTCCCGAACGTGTTTGCAAACTGTTCCGCGGTTTGCTGGGTCTCCGGCTCGGAGCTAGCAGCCTCCAAATCACCATGAAGACCGGTGGCTGGAGAGGGGTGGGGAGAGGAAGGGAAAAGCGGCGCGGACAGCTCTGCGGATATTAAATCTTCCCAGCCGCTCATTCTGGATTACATTTAATCTCTCACGGCATTTCTTTCCCCTCTAATTAAGCACAGTTTCAAAACAGAACGAGTCTGAGGATGGATCGTCCGGCAGCTTCTATTTCAAACGCAGAGATAAGTATTATTATTTTTTTTCTTCTTTCCTTATGCATAAAGAGAAAAGGAGAGCCCAGACAGAGAGCCACCTCCCGGTCCCCCGCGCACTTGGACTCCGACTTTGCGGGAGCTCCGCCGCGACCCCGACCCTCCATCCCCGGTCCGTCCCCGCCGTCCTCCGGCCCCTCACCTCGGGCGGGGCGCGGCGCCGCCAGGCTCCCGCAGAGCGCCAGCCAGGCCAGCACCGCGCGGCTCATCCTCCTCCTCCTCCTCCTCCTCCTCCTCCTGTTCTCGCTCCTGCTCTCCTCCGCCTCAGCCGAGGGATGCGAGCGGCGGGCGCTGGCGGTGCCTCCGCCCGGCGAGGCGATGCGAGGCGCGGCGAGGATGCGCAGGTCCCTCCCGCGGAGCGTCTCCCGGCCGAGCGCAGCCCCCGCCGCTCCGCTGCCACCGCCCTTACGCGCGGCGCGGAGCCCGTCCCGCCGCCCGCCCGCTCTGCGCGCCCGCCAGGTGCCGCCGCGCCTCCAGCATGGCCCGGCCGCCGCCTCCGAGCCGTGTCCCGCCGCCTCCTCTCCTCCCCCTCTTTCTCCTCTCTGCCTTCCTCCTCCTCCCTCCTCCTCCTCCTCCTGCCGCCGCTGCCCTGCCCGCCCCGCGCGGATCCCGGGGGCGGCGCCGCCGGACACACCCCGGCCCCGCCCCGCCCGAGCCGCGCCCCCGGGATGCGGAGAGTGCGGGATGGAGCTCCCGCACCGAGCCGGGACCCCGCGGTGCGGAGGGTGCGGGATGGAGCTCCCGCACCGAGCCGGGACCCCGCGGTGCCGAGGGTGCGGGATGGAGCTCCCGTATGGGGCCGGGACCCCGCGGTGCGGATGCTCCATCCCGCATCCTCCGCACCGCGGGGGCGGGCCCCGTGTGTGAGCTCCATCCCGCACGGGGCCAGGACCCCGCGGCCCCCGGCTGATCCCGGGGATGCTCCCGCAGAGCTCCGGTGTGCGTGGACGGCTGGAGCAGGTCTGCGTGTCCGGGGTTCCTGTCCCGCGGCAAATCGCATGTCCTGGGCTGGTTTGGTTTTGGGTGGGTGCCTGCTCTCGTCTGGGAGAGGACGCTGTTCACGAAGGAGTTTTACCCTCCGCGGAGGAATTTTGCCCTCCACAAACTTCTCTGTCTTGTAGGTGCTGTCCAAGCCCTGCGCTCTGCCGAGTGCTGCCTCGGTTTAAAATCCCTCCTGAGCATCCACACAGGGAACTCGCACGGGATCACAGGATTATGGCATGTTTTGGGTTGGAAGGGACCTCAGAGCTCACCGCATCCCAGCAGGATGAAGGACACCCTTCCACCAGACCAGGAGATGCAAAGGTCCGTTCTTGCATCTCCCTCCCTCCTCGGGTAGGATGCCATCCTGCCCAAAACTGGAATGGAGTCAAAGCAAGGGTGAAAGATGCGGCGATATTTCAGAAGCAGCCCAAGGTAGAGGGTAGGAAGATCCCACATCAGACCACTACACACTTTTTTTTATTTTCATCTCTTTTCCCTACCTGGGTATACAGAGCCACGAGAGTGAAAAAAGTACCAGTTTCCTATTGGGCGTCAAAAGGCTCTCCGGGGTATTTTATATCTGTAATTTGCATCCCGTCTACATGCCTTCATGGTGAAAGACCACATATAAATATTATATTAAGCTTTAATGCACTTGCCGAGTGAGAAGGATGAACTGAACAGCACTAGGCTGTTGAGAAGCATTTCTGCAGATACAACCTGAAAGTCCGGGCTGCTTGCATGACAACGAGAAGAGACATCGTGAAATTAGGAGTGGAAACGACCCGTTAACTCGTCTGATCTCTTGGTTACTTTGGCTGGCACCTCGCAGTAGTTACAGCATTTCATTTTGCAAGCCCTTTTGTCTGCCATTAAATGCCTGCCAGTGACAGGGTGACAGCCCTTGCCTAAAGCTCTGGTTTACATCTGAGCTCGCAATTAATCACATTTTTCTTTGACACTGGAAGTGTTTTGGTTTCAACACCTTACATTGTCAGCAAAGATTTGAAAGGACGAGGCTTTTTTTGCACTGGTTAAACTACGAAATTAACAGGAACGACGCTCCTTGATAAAGAGCATTTGACACCCATAATCCCATGGCTTTTTCTGCTTGCACGCAGCTCAGCGGTGCCCACACCAGGTGCGCACTTCACCCATCACAGCAGGACAAGTTTCCTGATGGCACTCAGGGCAGTGCAGAGTTATCCAACAGGCTAGAACAGATAAAGAAAAACAAACAAACCTCCCAAAATTAATTTAGCCCACATCAGCAGAAAATAGGTGTTATCATGAGCTGTAGTCCAGTGTAATGCTCTGGACCTGTGTGAGCTTGGTAGCACCCACCAAAACTTTTTCCTGTCCTCACTGTAAGGTGCAGTAGCACAACTCACCTGGCAGCACTCAGGTGTGCTGCAGCCACGCCTTCATTCAGCTGCTCTGGTTTCCCTGCGATTGCATCACCACCTCTACAGCAACTTGGATTTTATACATCAGTCTCCATGCCAGAGATCTCCCTGAAGAACCGCTGCCTGGAAAGAAAATACTTCTCTTTCTCCCCAAGGGTTTGCTTTGCTGTCAGTAAAGAGATAGTGGAAATTTTGGGAGCCTTAACAAAGCTTCTGATATTAACGCATCGTTTCTCTGCAACGGTG